>OX327683.1:26255000-27505000 GCA_946807835.1 Ailanthus altissimus | reverse complement strand
GGCGTTAAAAATGAAGAACGTCAGGGTGTTCTAATGAATATGGGGGCGTTAATAAGTCAGAAATCTAGGCCGCTTAAGGTTGAAGACAAAAACAAAAAGGGTAAAATTTTTTTTTAGAGCATTATATTGTATAATGGTATAACGTTTAACTTTTAACGTTGATCATTCAAAACAATATACTAAATTGTTCAACCTTTAACGTTGATCAATTAGAACAATACACTTCATTTTAAAAATTGTGCAGGTGAGGTTCATTTAATATAATTATAATTATTATATCATTATATTGAATGTTGTGTGTGTGTGTGTGTGTGTATATATATATATATATATATATATATATATATTTATGCTTATTAATCATAATGAGAGCTTTATTGGTGTGGGTTAGTTGTGCTTACATAGATAAATATTCTAATTATAAATTAGATTCATATGAGATGCAAAAATTTATTATAATTGCTAATGGTAATAATAATTACTAAAAAAAATTTAAATTAAAAAATTTCTAAATTAGATTAAATACTATTGTATTACGAGATAATATTATATAATGATCCGTCTTATCAATACGGTATTAGACAGTTCACTTTGGTCTTTCTTAATATTGCTACAGCGTTCAGGATTGTGCGGGATGATTTGGGTTATACCAGTTAAACATAAGATGAGGCAAATATATGTGAACATATTGCCCAATGTTGCTACAGCGTGAAGGTTATATTGGTAGCATATATTTGATGATTGACAAGTTAATCTGAAATACACTTATCCAATATTACTATAGAGTGAGGATAAAGTGTATTTAGGATCAGTGGTAAGAATTGCCTAAGATGCAATTGACAAGAATTGTCTACCTTTTGGGTTTACAATGGCTAATATTGCTACAGCGTGAGGCTACGGTAAAAGGCCAATAGATCCACTCACTATATAGTTTAAAGAATATAAAACTATCATTTTCTCATTTGAGAGATTAAGGGGATTATGTAAAACAGTAGGAGAGCATTTTTAGATTAAAAAATGTGTAACTATTATACTCATGATCTAAAATATTATTTATTAGCGATTGAAATGTTCTACTAATATCTTTTCCTTTATCTTATCAAGATCAAATGGCTTCAAGTAACCCACTAGTTCATATCCTTGATGTGCACCAACTCAAAGGTGCAGAAAATTATGTTGACTGACTTATAAAACTCAGAATAGTTCTGGATTCTGAGAAGCTTGGATATGTAATTGATTAGCGCCTGCCTTGAGCCGTTTTTGATCATGCTTCTCTGGAAGAAAATAAGACATATAAGAAATGGTTGGATGATGATTTAAAAGTCAAATTATACATCATCGGTTCAATGTCTATAGAGGTCTAAATGGAGCATGTCCACATGGACAGTGTTGAGAGTATAATGCTCCACCTGAAAGAGTTATTTAATGACCGCCTCAAGTTGAAATATACAGGGTTGCAAAATCTCTTTTTTCAAGCTATACTACTCGAGGACAGTCCAATGAGTCCCAATGTCCTCAAGATCATATCTCATATTGATAGGTTAAAAATCATGGATATCTTACTGAGTAATACGTTAGGGAATAGTTTAATTCTTTAATCATTACCAGGGTCATTTGCACAGTTCATCATGAACTTCAACATGCAAGGATTGATCTTTACTTATGCTGATCTGCATAACATGCTGAAAATAGCACAAGAGGACATGACCAAAGGGGCATAACCCTTTATATTCACGGTGCTTCAACTTCTGTCCCGAAGAATTCTATGAAGTTCAAAGGGAAGAATAAAAAAAAAGCAAAGTATGCACCCAAAATAGGTCCTCAAAAGCAATACATGTTTAAGCCCAAACATAAGAATAAAGAAAAAGAAAAATGTTTCTATTGCAGCGATAATGGACATTAGAAGTGGAGACCTTTTCATGTATACACTTGCCTATTATTGACATGTCTTTAGCATTTGATACTAATACTAGTTGGGTATTAGATACTGCTTGTCCTTATCATATTTACAATGTATTATAGGGTCTGAAAGAAGTTAGACTGTTACATCCTAGAAAAGTATAGCTTCGTGTTAGAAATGGAGATTTCTTACATGTCGATTTTAATTTACTTCTTTTATATAATAAAATTGTTGTATTGAATAGTTGTTATTATATATCAAACATTATTCGACAAGTTATTTCTATTCTTGTTTTGAACAATGAGGGATATCATATATATGTACAAAATCGTTCTTTATATTTGTATGATTTGGATAATATTTTATTAGTTTAATGTCAGTTGATTAATGGCCATTCTATATTAGATACAACAGAAAATGTCATGAATGTATAAGTGAATGTTGATAGTAACTCGAAAACTTTAAATAATACAAAATTGTGGTATATGAGATTAGGTCATATAGGTGTGAGATGCCTAACTCGTCTGGTTAAGGATGGTCAGATACCTGATCTAACCATAGAGCTTTATCTAGTTTGTAAATCTTGTATTCAAGGGAAAATGACCAAAGCTTTATTTATTGGTGTTGGACACCACGACACTAATTTATTGAAACTTGTACATAGTGATATATGTGGTCCAATGAATCACACTACAATGGGTAACTTTTGATACTTTGTTATCTTTATCAATGATCTATCACGATTTGGATACGTGTTTCTTACAAAACACAAGTTAGAAACTTTTGAAAAGTTAAAAGAGTTTTGAATTGAAGTAGAGAAACAAATCGAAATGTATATCAAATGCCTTCAATCAGATCGAGGCGGTGAATATATGAGTAGTGAATTTTTGGATTTTTTAAAGAAGAATAGAATTCTCGTTCAGTATAGTCCTCCAGGTACTCCACAACACAATGGTGTTTTGGAGAAGAGGAATTAGACTTTATTGGATATGGTCCGATCAATGATGAGCTTCACCGATCTCTCTAAATATCTATGAGTCTATGATCTAAACTGCTAATCATATATTGAATGGAGTTCCATCGAAAACTGTTCCTTCTACTCATTATGAGATATGAAATGGAAAAAAATCAAGTCTTAAATATATTAAGATTTGGGGCGTTCTGCTTACGTAAACGTTACACAATAGGATAAACTTGCACCTAAAGGATACAAGTATCGATTCATAGGATATCATAAGAATTCAATAGGGTACCAGTTCTATGATCCTGAGGAACGAAATGTGTTTGTTGCTCAAAATGCCACTTTTTTAGAGAACAGTTTCTCATGGATCGTAGAGATTGTAGAAAGATTGAATTAGATGAAGTCAATCAGGATGTAAATGAACCAATGATGGAACCCCATGCTCAATCGAGTAGAATACTTTTGATATACACTTCACGTAGGTCAAAAAAGATATCAAAGCCACCTAAAAGGTATGGTTTAATACCTGAAGGTGCATTTGGTATTTTCTTGATTGAAGAAAATGATCATTTGACTTATAGAGAAACGATGGTGGACATCGATTTAGAAAAATGGCAAGAGACTATAAAATCTGAGATTAACTTAACGTATCAAAATTAAGTCTAGGACTTAGTTGAACTTCATGAAGGAATTGTTCCTATCAGTTGTAATGAATTTACAAGCAGAAACATGGGCTCAATAGAAAAGTAGAGACTTTCAATATAGTAACCAGTATCCATAACCGGTAAGAATAAGTATTTATATATATATAAATATACGTATTTTATTTGTATGTTGGTGATACTTGAATTATATATTGTTATTAGTAATATTTTTATAGGTTAAGGATATACGATTAGTATTGGGTTTATTTGTATGACTTTAGATTTATTTTAGGGACCAAATTGTTATACTTTGAAAGTTTTGGGGGTAAATTCGTAAATACCAAAAATTAGCCTCTTAGTATAAAAATACACTTTTAAACCCTAATTTACCATTTTTAGGTCGAGCTACCCATTTTAAGAGAGAGAAGAGAGAAATAGAGGAGAGAGAAAGAGGAGAAGAAGAAGAAAAAGAAGAAGAAATTGGAATTTTGAATTTCAAGAGGTATATCATACGTATTTCTCAATTTATTGGTATTAATTAAGTTAATTCCTTTAAGTTTTGATTTCTGAAAATATGTATAATTGAGGATTTGTTGTGTATTTCGTAAGATCATATGAGAATTGATGATGATCTATAAGATAGTTTGATAAATCATGATGAATTATGGAATTTCTGCTGGATAACCTCTTGATCTAGGAATTTTATAAATTGTTGTGATTCGATTCTGGTTTTGAATTTTGAGTATATGAAATTAGACATGTTAAGGATCATCTGAGACTTTGAATCGATTGAAAATTCTGGAAATTGAATTTATAGTGAATTTGCAAAAATGACCCTGAAATTCTGGAAATTTCCTGTGTAAACAGTATAGTACAGTGAAAAATAATTTTTGTCCTACTGAATGATCTTCAAAAATTATGAATTTGTGGAATATGATAATTTTATATGTCTAATATGATATACTCGGAATTGAGAATTTAGATCAATGTGGTTGAAGTGTTATGAATTTCTAAAGTGTATCAGCTCATTGTAATATTTGATTAACAGATTTTTAAAGTTATGAAATAAAATAGTTTTAAAATACTTTTGGCAGTTATTTGGAAGCCAAATATTTATCATGGACTGAGATATATGTCAAGAGTAATTATGTGGTAGTTTTATAATTTTTGAGTTAGTATATGATTTTATAAAATTGGGAGATTGAATACTGTTCAGTAAGTATCTTGATCCTATCAGGTTTGTAGTTTGGATTCGATGGTGTGTATGGAATGGATTGTGTAGGAATTTTGATATAATATTCATATATAAGAAGTATATATGAGTCAAGAATGATATATTCTGATTTCGGAGTAATTGGACATCATTTGATGTATTAGAAATTTTTGTTAAGTGTAAGTGGTCAGAATGACAGGTTTTGAGAAACCAAATATTTAGACCAATTTGATGTGATAAATGCATTGTGTATAATTTTGTAAGCTATTTAAATTATTTTGTGTGAATTGTGAGGCTTATGAAAGGATTAATCTCCATTGATAGGTTAAGGAGATTTAAGCCTTGTAGCTGAAAGTGTTAAGAGGTAAGTATACTAGACTTACTACTGGAATCACAATAAACATAATAATTGTTTTGTATGATTTTGTAAATGGGGTTAAGAATATGTTTATGATATGTCAAAGTATATTTTGATATGAAATGTGAATATATGTTTATGAATGTGAGCATTGACATTGAGCATGGACATACATGTGTTTTTGAAAGTGAGTTTTTCAAAATAAGATGCGTTTAACAAAGAAAGCTTTTGAAGTGTAATATGTCCATGAGAAATATTTTGTGATTTGAGGGTACTTGAACTCACTGTTAACTTAGTAGGCATTTTATGTGATTTGTGGAGCCTTTATGTGTGGCCTTTCCTTTGGGATTGGTATATGTTATGTGTTCCGTATGTAGGGAGGATCCTATTGGTACCTAAAGGAAGTGTGAGTCATCACATTCGTGTGGTGGCGTATTGGTACATGTGAGAGGACTCACCGATGATCAGGGTGAGGGTTTGGATTTTACCTTCGGGCATAAGCGTTATATATGTGTGATTTAAAGACCTCACTTGTACTATTCCTCTCATACGGTATGTCACCTACGAGTGACATTTGGCTCATTATGTGATATGTGATATGTAAGTCCTACTAAGTAGTAGTCGAGTAATGGTATTCCTATTATGTGTTTTGAAAGAATGTGTAAGCGCTTACATGATATGTGATTTGATAAGATTATGATTTTGATTGATCACAGCATATCATACATATGCATTGTGTACATATATGTATTTGTATTTGATATATGAAAAACTAGTATGCTTACTGAGTTTTATACTCATTATAGTTTATGGTGATTTCAGGTAAATAAGGTACATGTGTACTTAGCGGATTTGGCAAGGCTTCTGCTGTTCCTTGGGTTCCCTAAGTTGTTAGGTTGCTAAGTGTTTCATTTGGGGACACGTGGGATAAAATATTTGATTTGTCACTGTTGAATAAATACTTATGTATTATTTTATTGTGTATGGTTGGATTTAGTTTAAGTTTCACCAAGTGTAGTAATGGATTGATTTTAAGTAAGAATTTGCAATGAATATATTCTGGGCTTCTGGTAACAAAGTTGCTACTGGTGACGTAGTAGAGTGTTAATCTCTGAGAAAACTCTGCGTATCTCCGGTTTAGTAATTGTCCCAGTCATAATTCAATTGTTATAATTCTGAAAGAAATTAAAATGAATGTTTAAGTATTATTGAATGAATGTAAGTGATGTCGTGTGTCAGATCTGTTAGGTCTGGGGCGTGACATTCAAGGCTTGTTTGGTGGTAAAAGGTTATACTCAGTGATCTGGGATCGATTATGAGGAAACCTTCTCACTAGTAGCGATGCTTAAGTCAATTCAAATTTTACGGGCAATTGCTACATATTATGATTATGAAAGTTGGCAAATAGATGTAAAAATAACGTTCTTAAATAGATATTTTGAAGAAGTCTATTTATGGACTTAAGCAAGCTTCTTGAAGTTGAAATCTTCATTTTGATGAAACAATCAGGTCTGATTTCATCAAGAACGAAGAAGAATCATGTATGTATAAAAAGAGTAGTGGGAGCATGGTAGTCTCTTGGTTCTTTATGTGGATGACATACTTATTATTGAAAATGATATTAGTACGTTACAGTCAGTTAAAAGCTAGTTAGTAAAAATTTCTCCATGAAGGATTTGGGAGAGGTTTCTTATATACTGGATATAAAACTTTATAGAGATAGAATTAGGAGGTTTATAGAACTCTCTTAATCATCGTACATAGATAATGTCTTAAAAATGTATAATTTCGGTAACTGTAAGACAGTTAATATACTTTTTAAATATGGCGTTCATCTTTCGAGAAAGATATGTCCTCAAAGTGAAAATGAAAAGGTTAGAATGTCTAACATACCATATGCATCAGCTGTAGGAAGCTTGATGCATGCCATAATGTGTATGAGACCTAACATTAGTAAGGTTATAAGTGTTATAAGCCGGTATTAGTCTGATCTTGGTGAAGGCCATTGGATGACTGTAAAATATGTCTTTAAATATCTTAAAGGTACTAAGGACAAGTTTATGATATATGGAGAAAGTGACTTACAAGTGAGAGGATACACAGATTAAGAGTTCTAGTCTGATCTAAATGATAGAAAGTCTACATCTGAATATGTATTTATTCTTAACGATGTTGTAGTTAGTTGAAAGAGCAACAAACAATCATCCATAACTGATTGCACAATGGAAGCAGAATATATTGCAGCATCAGAAGCAGCAAAAGAAGCAGTGTGGATACGCAAATTTGTCGCTGAACTTGAAATAGTTCTAAGTACAATGGATCTTATACCATTGTTTTACGACAACAACGGAGCTATTACACAAGCTAAAGAGTTGAGAGCACACCAAAAGTTTAAGTATATGGAAAGGAAATACCGTATCATTAGAGAAATCTTGGCTAAAAGAGATATAATAGTTTGTAGAGTAGATTCTATAAATAATGTAGCGGACCTACTCATTAAAGCTTTAACTCCAAAAGTATTTAAAAGACATGTGGAGTCAATGGGCATTCGATACCATTGTGAATGGCACTAAAGAAAGTGAAAGTTGTTGGGATTTGTACTTAAGTGCCATCCCTTTATGTATGAATATTTATTTAATATTTATACTAATATTATCATTTCATTAAATCGCTAATTTTATTTTATATATAGTAAGATGTTTGTAATATTTTAGACATTGTATGATCTAATATTATTATTGTGACATCCCTTTATGTATGAATATTTATTTAATATTTATACTAATATTATCATTTCATTAAATCACTAATTTTATTTTATATATGGTAAGATGTTTGTAATATTTTAGACATTGTATGATCTGAAAGAGTTCAGATCTGATCTAAATGAGTTTAGACAATGCTAAAAATTAGCAATGTTGAGAGTTATAAATGCTAAGAGTTGGCACGGATAAGAGTTCTTAAGTTATAAGAGTCAGTGATATCTAAAGAGTTAGAGCCATGTCTGAAATGAGACAAAGACATGAGAATATATTAGTAATGACGTAGTTGTAAAGAGTTGCAAATAATGCTAGGAAATATCATTATGCAAATATATTCTCAAATATTATGTTCTTGATCTATCTTCATTGATGCTGGTCGGTCAGTGAATACCTTAATAAATATATAGATCGGTGTATATTTATATCTAGATAGTCTAGATGGTTAGTCTTAGTAGACCATGAATTTAATGGAAGCTCGTATAGAGATACAAGTATTCAGTAAAGACTGAATACTGAACAAACTCACAAAGACCTCCAATAAACATCCCATAAAATCATTCATGAAAGGTCTTTCGAGTTGAGTAGTATTCGTAGTCCTTTGACCTGAATGCCACGATAGGCTTATGAGTGATCTACCATACTTTGGTTCCACATATGTTAGAAACCTTTCATGGTCTGACTACTAGGTGTTACTAGGTATGGTCTGATGCTTATAAAGTCCGGTGTGCATAGATATGGGATCCATTAGCTCATTTAGATGAGTAAAATATTATAATGCTCTAAAATTATATTTAAAAAAGAGTTATGGCTATAAATAGTAATTCTCGGGAAAAGAGTTTAACCCTAGGGATAAATAATATCATAAAAGTGTTTAAGAATATTATTTATTGAAATACAATTCTAGAGATAAGCTTTTGGTCAGACATGTAGAGATTTGATGGTGTTGATTTATATCTCCGCTCTACTCGGATATAAATGATGGAGGGATTATACAAATATATTATAGGCTCAACTTATATGGTCTAACATGCCACTTTGTAATATTCGTAACGTGTGTGTAGAGGCATTATTCATGGACATTTGAAGGAGTTCCATATGAAAATTCGGGCATGAACCTAGAGAGTCTCATAATATGAAGTGTACTCGTTGTGCACTGGGCAACATTATGGATTGAATAGTTTTATCCTAGAAATTTTAGCAAACCGAAAACATATTTAAGGGTTCTTCGGGTTGCGCATTTGTTTAAACTTAAATGTTAAGTACATCACTTAATTAATTGACAATAGTTGTTAACTAATTATATGTTAACTAATTAGATATTAACAAGTTGCACAAATTTGTTCCATGAATTGTTTTATCATGAATTCACCCATTAACCATGTTAGTAAAATCAAATAAAGTAAAAAATTAATTATTCAAATAGTTTTTGAATAATTGAATAAATATTATTTAAATAAATAATAATATTTATTTACTTGTTTATTATTTTGGTTTAGGTGAGATAGAAATAATTACCACTAAATATTATTTTTTAGTTTTTTGGCCACTAAATCAAATTTGTGAGCATTTGTGAAGTGCTTAACACATCTAAAAATTATTTTGAATAATTGATTAACATATGGTGAAGCAAAAATGTGCAAGGAGAAAGGATTAGAGAGAGTTTTTGGTTTTAGAGAGTTTTTCTTTAAATAAAGTGTTGTGAGAAAAACTAGAGAAAAAGAAAAATAAATTCTTCTTATTTTTCTTTCAAGAAACAAAACCTTGTTGCTGAAAATTCAGTTCTTGCTATTCTAGCTTCACAATCCCACTGAATTGTTGTGAACTAGAATTGAACAATAGTGTACTTAAATGTGAGCTCAAAGTTGGAACTAGAAAGAATCTGAAATTAAAATCTTCACCAAAGTTCTTTAAATGTGTGTTTTCTGTCATCTTATGTTGTTAATGATATAAGTTACATGTGTATATGTTGATTGTATGCTTAATTCTGTTGTAAAATCGTGTATATGATATATGTATTTAGTTTTTTTTAACATGTACACAATCACATGCATACACCCTAAAACATGTTAACATCTAGGCATGTTATAACCCTTATATAAACCTTTGTAAACCCTTTAAATTGAGAATCAAGCATTAAGAGAGACTGTAAGAGGGAGAAAAATTAGGTAGATACTAAGTGCTTATGGGCATTATGGTGACTGCTTTTTGGGTGTTCATTATTCTTAGGAGAATAAAGGTATTCTATTCATAGATCCTTTGAGAGGTCTTCATTTGTGTTTTCTTGTAAGTTCTCTAGAAGAATTAATAAGAGAGGCTAGAATCCTTGGATCTATCGTGGACGTAGACAATTGACCAAACTACGAATATATGATTATGTTATGCTCTTAATCTGCTTTAGTTATTTTTTTTATTTGTTTGATATTTGATTATTCTGCTACGCAAAGGTATTAGGGTTTAAGGTTAAACTCAATTTAGAGTTTTTCGCTTAACCTAATTTCCTAAGGAGAAGGGCATTCCCTTCAATATTTTCCTTATCTTATTGATCACAGAGCAAAGCTTTGTAAACTCTCTTATTACTGATATACCCATTAACCAAAGTAGTCTAAGAAACAATATCCTTTTGTAGCTTTATGTCAAAAGCTCTCTGAGAATCCTTCATGCAACCCTATTTCATATAACCAAATACTAACCTTTTGACCTCAAAATTTGGTAGTCTTGAAATCAACAAGCTTATTTTATTTTTCTTTTAAGAAACAAGATCGAGAATAACAAAAATAAAGATAAGATATAGCTAAATAGAGAATTTATAGTGTTCAAGCATAATTTGGATCTATGTCTACTTTACCAAATTTGATGAGCTTACTTATATGGTATTATTGACTAATTATTTTACAATAATAATACATGAGGCAAAGTCTTTATTGACTAATTATTTTACAATAATAATACATGAGGCAAAGTCTTTATAGAATAAAATATATGTCACCCCTTTAAGAATAACATATATGCCCCCTGCTATTTCTAATCAATAAAGAAGGTTGATAATGAAAATTGATAATTTATGGAGAAGAAATTAATGATCCCCTTATGATTTACTCCCATATTTATAGGTTAGTAAAAGTATAAGGGTATTAAAATCTGAGTAAAATTATAATATAACAGGACTTCTCCAATTTGGATTTATTTATTAAAGTTTTGTCAAAATAAGGATAATAATTATCTTCCTAAGTAGGGATTTTCCTATAGAGTCTTACTGAAATAAAGGCATCTTTTTTTTTTTTTTTACCTATTAGGAGTCCATTTGAGTCTTAGCTATAAATTGGGCTCTAGGTCGAAATCCAAGGGACAACAAGGGTCCCTCAGTTTTTATTGTTAACTTATTAGTACTAAAAACTTTATAATAATAGTCTCTGAATTGGAAGGGACTTTTCAGAGTGCCTTTTAAAGTATTAGGATAATTAGATCCTTAGTTTGATGACTTGATGAGGTGCTCGATGTTTAACACCTGAAACTGTAGTTCTTGATTTGAGGGTTTGTCCTTTAGTTTGGTATCTTTTAAAGCGTTAATCGAAGATATTTGGATAAACTAAGTATTTGGTAGTTCTCATTTCTTAGGCAATCCTCGTGGTTTTATATATAAGGTAAGGATTGCCTCCGCAAGGATTTTTAAGAATTTCACCTCATATAGAGGGCTTTCAAGTAATTTTACCCTTCGTGGATGGGACTTCAAGTAATTTTATCTCCCATGGAGCAACCTTTAACTTATTTGTAGTTCTTGGAGATATTGATAATTTGAGTCCTCGAATGGTGGTTTTAGTGGTCTGCATCGCCTAATCATGTTATATAACAATGTTGATGCCGATGATATTTTCTATGGGCCAAAGATTGTAGACAAAGACAAGGTTTCATTGATTAATTTTATGTTTGACACTAGGTTTCATCGAGGGGGGTTGGACTGAAGCATGAGGTATTGATGTAGTTGCCATTGGCTAATGGGACTTGGTGTTTTCATATTTTCGTTCATATAAAGGTTCCTAGGATAAAGTTATTGAACCTTTCACTTTGTCATGGCGCAAAGTGGTTGAACTTGAGTTGCTCTATAAGTTGAGCAACAAAAGTCCATTTCTAGATGCTAAAAAAAAGAACAAAAGCTCAAGCACTGTGAGCATAAGAAAATAATGAATTAAACATTATAAGCCTTAATAGAAAATAAGAGTCTAAGCACTATAAGCTGAATGAAGATAATAGCAAGTCGAGTAGTATGAGTTGGAAAAAGAATAGTAATCTGAGTACTCTAAGTTGAAAGGGAATAATAATAATAAGTCGAGCACCATGAGCATAAAGAGGTTTCGATCTTTAAGTGAAGACTTATGTGGCATTGAATAAGGACTTATGTGGCATCAATCTTCAAGTGTGGACTTACGCGGCATCGAATAAGGACTTATGTCGCTTTTAATGAAGACTTACATTGCCTTGATGATTACTTATATGGTCTCAAAGGACATAGGTATTTTTGTGTCATTCACCATTTATTAAGATGATGTGTGAGTTGTTCACCTTCTTAGGTCCTCAAAGGATAGAGGGATTTTCTTATCATTCACCATATTAAAGGAATATTTGAGTCGTTCACCTCTTTAGATCCTTAACGGATAGAGATATTTTCGTGTTGTTCACCCTATTATGGGGATATTTGAGTCATTCATCTCTTTAGTTCCTCAAGGGATAAAGGAATTTATATGTAATTCACCCCATTAACAAATGTCCAAGTCGTTCACCTCTTTAGATCTTTAAGGGATGAAGGAATTTTTATGCGATTCACTTTATTAGGGGATATCCGAGTTATTCGCCTTTTTAGGTCGTCAAGGGACAATGAGATTTTCATGTCATTTATCCCATTAAGGGAGGGGGGAGGATCCAAATCGTTTACCTCTCTAAGTCTTCATGGGACAGAGGGATTTTCGTGCAAAGGAATGATTGCACTGGTTAGTGAGATTCTCCTTTGCGAATATCTTGATGACTCATGTTGCCTTGTTAAGGACTTAGACGAGCTTAGACTGCCTCGATGTGTGCTTAAGCTACCTCAATACGGGCTTAAACTACCTCGATAAAAGAATAAGTTACCTTGATTAAGGCTTAAAATACCTTGATAATGGCTTATGTTGCTTCTATGAGAGCTTAAACTATCTCGATGAGGGTTTAGGCAGCTTCGATGAGAGCTTAGGCAGCTTCGATGAGAGCTTAGGCTACCTTAAAGAAAGCTTAGGCGACCTCGATGAAGACTTAGGCTACTTGGATGAGGGATTAAATTGCCTCAATAAAGGCTTAGGCAACCTCGATTTAGGCTTTTTCGGTAATGTCAAGTGGCGACATTATTTGGGTTGAGGTCGCTAGACATTTTTGAGTTGATTGATCGGTTATCGATGATGAACGACAATAAGGTAGAGGTGAACGATGACAACAACGACTTATGATGGCTAGGGTTATAGTTCCATCTTTTTTGATTTATTGTTTACGTGTTTTGGTCAACATTAAGCTGCTGCCTTAATGGTTGCCTTATCATACCGCACTTGGTTCTCTTCTCATAGGTCCCAAAATCGATCCCTAATAACAGGTTGTCCTGCATGTTTTTGCCCTTTTTCTTCCATGGTTTATATTTTCTTTCTTTTTTTGGCAAAATTTCTCCAAGATCCTGTTGTTGCATAATGGTTAAAGTATGTTTTTTTCACTCTTGAGACCTCTATTGATTTTTATATCTTCATGACTTTTTGTATTGTTCCTCATAGATGATGTCAAACTATTGACTCTAAAATTTAATTGTCTTGAAGTTAATGTGTTAAATTTATTTTTCTTTTAAAAAACGAGGTTTAAATTAAAAAAAAATAAAGACAAAAGACGTAACAAGACAAAGAATTTATAGTAGTTCAGTTTAATTTGGACTTACATCCACTTTACCAAGTTTAATGTCCTCACTCATACGTCATTATTGAATAATGATTTTACAATAGTGATGCACAAGGCAAAGTCTTTACAAAATAAAAAAAATATGTCACTCCCTTTAAGAATAATGAATTTGCCCTCCTTTCTTTTTAACTTATGAAGAAGGCTGTTTGTGAAAATTAATAACTTATAGAGAAAAAATTTATGCTTTCCTTATAATTTTACCCCCTGTTTATAAAATAGGAGTATGGCTCGTAGAATGAGTAACATTAGGATATAGCATAACTTTTTAAATTAGGATTGACTTATTAGAGTTATGTCAAAATCAAGACAATAATTTTTTTATTTGTTTGAAACTTTTTTGCAAAGTCTTATTGAAATAAAAACAATTTTTTTTTTATAGTTTAAATGGCAAACAAACAACACAGATGAAATTGAAGCAACAAGAAGTTAAACACCTAGTTTAAGATTGCTTAAAGGATTGTAATCGATAAGGATGGCAATTTGGCCTTGCTTGAATCTAAAATCCGGCCAAAAAAGATTTGAGTTTTGTCTAGATCCAAATTGTTTTTAAAAAAAATTAAGATCTAAATTTTTGTAGGAACACGAAAACTCGGCTCGGATTTGAATTTTTTTTTATTTTTTAAGAAAATTCTTAAATAAATTTAATATATAAAAATTTAACAATTACTTTACAAAATATTCCTCATAAGTTAACTTTAACTTAAATTTTTTTAAAAAATTCAATAATTTTAAGAGGACAAAATTTAATCAAGTTTAAAATATGTTAAATTATGAATATAAATTTTACAATCTAATAATTACTTTATAAAATTAATATTTTAAAAGTTTAAATTTTACTAAAAAAATTAATTTCAATCCAAATTCGGCTTAAATTTAAATCTATATCCAACCTAACTCAAAAAAATTGAACTAAATCTAAATTTCAAAATTTTGTTTTGAACTATTACTCATACACTATATTATACTATACTACAATATACAAGGAGAGAAGGGGAATCGAACCCTAACCTACGATTAGGGTAGGGGTGGGCAAATCCGGTTCGGTTCGGTTTTTAGTGTGAACCGAAAACCGAACCGAGCCGGTCGGTTTTTGAAAAATAAAACCGAAAACCGAACCGAAAAATAAAAAACCGAACCGAACCGAACCGGTTCGGTTCGGTTCGGGTTTTGGTTTTTCGGTTCGGTTTGGGTCGGTTCGGTTCGGTTTTATAGTTTTTTTAATTTTTTTTTAATTTTTTTTAATTTTTTTTTAATTTTTTTTTAATTTTTTTTTAATTTTTTTTTAAAATTTTTTAATTTTTTTTTAAATTCGGTTTTTTCGGTTCGGTTCTCGGTTCGGCCTTCCGAACCGAAAACCGAACCGAATTTTTCGGTTTTTAAAATAAAAAACCGAAAACCGAACCGACCAAGAGAAAAACCGAACCGAACCGACCAATTCGGTTCGGTTTTTCGGGTCCGGTTCGGTTTTTCGGTTTTTTGCCCACCCCTAGATTAGGGGATACGCACAATTTCTTTCACACACACTTAAACTACACTCAAAAGGGAGGAAGGGAATTAAACCCCTAACCGTCAGGGTGGGTGCGCACAATAGGAGTGTTGCCAATTAAGCAGACACCACATCTAAATTCAAATTTTGTTATCTTTAAATGTAGATATTATGTCGGCTTGACACCGGCTCGCCCCATTTCCGAGAAAACGCGGGAAACTTTTTCTGGGTTTTTGGTCTTGTTTAAGCCTGACAAAATGGTGTTATGCGAAATAATGTCATTACAGACATTTTATAGAATAGGTCGTGGTCTTTACTAATTTGGGCGTTTTGCATCTAGCGATAATTCTGTTTAATGAAACGATATTTTGTGATGTGGGGTCTGATCAATGAGTTTAACAGCACCTCTTTGGTGATTATCACAGTAAGAAGTGCAAAATCGCATAATTAATTACAATAAATGAGACGAGATCTGGTACCAAAAGCAATTATGATGAAGAAACTCGTCAAAAGCAATCAAGAAAAATGAATGGATCCATATGAAAGACGAGGATGGTGAGTTGAGAAAGAATTAAGAGTACGGTAGAAAAAGTTTTATTTAATGAGAAATCATAAAATTTTATACTGTGAATCTTTTTTTTAATGAAAGACTACCTGTGTAAAAAACAATAATATCCTTCGTGTATATTATTTCTGCACAAATCATTATGTTTGTGTTCGGCTGGCCAAGGCTTAGAGATGTAACCGCAAAACGAACGGCGACGTAGGTAGGATTCTGTTTAATTACACTTGTCCCCGTAGTCGTCACACTTCCATTTGTTGTTTTTCAAGTATTATTATTATTATTATTTTTCTTTTGTGTTGTTACATTAGGAAATAGGAAATATAAGGCTTACGATGACTTTTTAAAACTTAGATTAACCCATTACAAAAACCAATCCACCTTTCATTCCTCTACTGGCACTTGCTCAATGTGCAAATTCACCATTCTCCCCTTAGTTCCCATAACTATGCATCAACATCAAGAAAAAGGTTGTAACAGCAGAAACATTGTCCCCCTGTATTTTATTTTCAAAAGAGTAGATAAAAGGTTTTATTTGGTAGGAGAAACCCAACATTTTGATATATTCATTGGCAATCTAACTGAGATTGCACTCATAATTATCATCAGCGTCCTGCTGCTGCCAAGTTTTCATAGAGTTCATCAATTTCCACCTGCACAGTGTTACATAATATTTCAATTCCTTAATTGATTTTTAAAAGAGTAGACCAAGATTAACCTTTCTTGTGTAGAAAAGAGAGTACTTTCTTCTCACCTGATAATATTTGAGTAATTTTTTTCTTTTCTTCTTCAAGGTGGCAGTCACTAAATCTCTTTCCATTTCATAGGGGCGGGGTTCCAAAATGACTCCTTTGATGCACTCAAAGCCCCTCAGCTGGTTGTATACCCACAAAATGAGAAAAGATTAAAACACAAAAACAGAAGAACTTAAAATCCCAATGGATTGAAGAATCACAGATATGTTTATTACTATTTAAACATACTAATAAAAATCCTGAGTGATCGTTGAGGTAAAGTTATAGGTTATCAAGGAGTTTTATGCTGGCAGCTGTTCAAATCTCTGAAGGTAGAGAGAAAAGAGCCAGTGTTCCAATTAGCAAATGTTACCTTGTTCTTCTCTGCTGCACTCTTTAATTCTGAGAGGACATAGTTCTTTAGCTGATCAAGGGAACAAAGTTCCGAACATGAACCGGTATGACCATTTGAGTATGCCCACTTTTTGGTTTCATCTTCATTTGGCACCACTACGGCAACTAACATCGACTTGAAGCTGTTTCCATAGACCCAGATCTTGAAGAAGAAATGAATAATAAATAATCAATAAAATATTAACGACCAAAACACATTAAATTTTCCATGTAAACAACTATGGAGTATAAGAAATGCTCACATCTTCAACTATAGGAGCAGTCTGTAAACATTTTCCAAATATTCAAGAGCCACGTACTCTCCCTGGGATAGTTTTATAAGATTCTTCTTTCTATCAATAATCTTAACAACTCCATTGGGAAATATTTGCCCTATGTCCCCTGTGAAAGCCACAGAATGATAAAATCAGAACAGAATATCAGTAGTGAAGAATTCAGATCAACAAGAAATGGAACTGATCAACCTTACCTGTATGAAACCACCCGTCTATAATGGATTCTCTTGTCAGTTCAGGATTTTTTTAATACCCAGAAAAAAGTGCCTTGCCTCTCACACATATCTCACCGAAAGAAGGATCGGCAAATGGACTGTAGCCCATCTCTGGGACCTCCTCAAGATGCAGCTCACTATATATACTGGATTGTTGCGGATGTCAAGCCATGCACTTTAATTTGACATCCTTATGACATCAACTAAGCCACAACCTTGATACCCCTTGCATCCTATGCGCAGCGGAAAACCATAACTCACACCATAAGTAAGAACACATAAGATCAACACACTAATATAGATAAAAAAAATAAACTAATCACAAGACACAAGATATACATGGTTCGGCCCAAATTGCCTACGTCCATGGAGGATCCATGATCCAACTTCTTACTATTGAAATAGATTACTAAGTATCTTCTTACATCATCAATGATCCCACAAGATCTCTTAGTATCTCCCATAGAGACTTCTAAGTATCTACCCTTGATCATCTGACTCCTTAAGACCTCTCAGTATCTCCTCATAAGAGATTTTTACAAGGAACATAAGAATAGCCCAAGCATCTAAGCCAAAAGGATCTATGGTGTTTCTCTTTTATTCACTAAAAGAACCTAAAGAAGAAAACACCCCCAAAGGTTACACTCTAGTGCACCACGCACTTAGTGCCTACCTAACTCCTCTATTCTCTCTTATAGTTACATCTTGAAACCTTAGATGCTTAATCTTAAACAAATGTTTACAAGTGTTTATATAGGGTGTATTTCGTGCCTACAAACCCTATTCCTTGTTGGAGTAAGAGTCCACTTATTTTGGAAGTCCAAAACTTTTCAAAACTTGAAATCTCGAACCAAAACGAACTTTTTCACTCGTTCTGACGCCGCGGCGCTGACCCTTCTCACGCCCATCGCCGCGGCGCTGACCCTTCTCACGCCCATCGCCGCAGCGCTGGGGACCCAGTGCTGCGGCGTTGGTTTTCTGTTTTGAGCACCGCGACGCTCAGCCGTGGGTGCCGCGGCGCTCAGCCGTGGGTCCGCGGCGCTCAGCCGTGGGTGCCGCGGCGCTGGAAGCTCTCTCGCAATTTCTTCATTTTCTTAGCATCTTCAAGTCCCGTTTCACTTCCTCCTTCGTGTCCCACACGTCCTAGACTTCTCTATACGTGTCCCACACGTTCTGGACTTCTTGTGACTCTCCACTTTAGTATTCATCTCAATTCTTGTCCAACCAAGATTGTTGAATCACCAATTTTCCAACATAGACCAACAGTACCAACCATGCACATTTCATCCGGAAAGCCAATTGTGACTGGCCCACAAGTTTCTGTCAACCCTGTACGAGCCATAATCCAATATAAAAGATGCATAAGTTTTATGCAGGATCGAAACAAATCCAAGAACTAACTTAAACATACGTTTGAATGTCATGCTTGAAGGTAGGATAATCGAATTTTGGATAACTTACAAGAAAAAATGAGATAATTGAGTGATAAATTCCACGTCGATTCTTGAATAAGAAAGAAAGTCTTCTCTAAATGTATCTTACAAATTATTTTAGCTCATAAGTATCTCCTATGATGTCCCATAGGTTATGTGTCCTATTCTTCATCTATTTTATCGTCTTCATCTAACAATAAATAAAAAAATTCCATATTTATAAGTTTTTCTATAACTGACATCTTCTTTTCAAAAATTCAGAATTAGTTCCAAGTAGAAGAAAAAATTAATGTAACTTTAATGCAGGAAAAAAGTTAGACAATATTTAGATGGTCTATGCTATAAGCACAGATCTTTACCATAGCCTTGGACTAGAAAGGCACAAAAATGTTAACCTTCCACTTTAATGCTCAAGGGTGCTCCACCACATATAACTAGTCTAAGGCGACCACCTAATCCACCTTTGACCTGATAAATGTTAAGAACTCAATAAAAATAAACAAAGATTTGTAAGTTTTAAAGGGTTAAAAACCAAGATGAAGGACAAGCATAAATTGTTCTAAAATATATACATTGCTATAGATAAGATAAATGTTGGTAAAACCAATTTTTACATTATTTTGAATTCAAAACAACTTCCTGGAATCAAGATAATTTCAGCTTATTCTTAATTGAATTTTGACTTAGTAAAATAGAGTTTCAAACTTGTTCTTATCTTGAACAACTTATGAAAAATATAAAAGCTTAACACTCTTCTTTGATATTTTTCTTGAACACTCTAAGTTTGTCCCTTAAGAATTCAAATTTTGCTCTTGGAAGTGCTTTAGTCATTATATCAGCATTTTGCTCATTTGTACTGCAATGCACAAGTTTGATCTCTCCTGTTTTTTCAGCTTCTCTAATGGCATGAAATTTGACATTGATGTGTTTTGTTCTGCCATGTTGAACTGGATTTTTTGCAATAGAGATAGCAGACTTGTTGTCAATCCAAATGGTTGTTGCTTCATGTTGTTGAAACCCTAAATCAGCAAGAATTTTCCAAAGCCAAATAGCTTGATTAGATGCACTTGCAGCATAAATATATTTTGCTTCAGTTGAAGATTGAGCTACAACTTCCTGTTTCTTGGAGTTCCAAGAGAAAGTTTCACTTCCAAAGAGAAAACATAACCAAATGTACTTTTAGAGTCATCTATACAACCTGCCCAATCATTGTCTGCAAATCCCTGTAGTTGCTGACTTTGTTCCCTTTTGAACCAAAGACCAAAGTCAGTGGTGCCCCTGATGTATCTTAACACTCTTTTAGCTGCCCCTAGGTAAATTTTACTTGGAGATTGCATGAACCTAGAGAGCAGACTTGCAGAATACATAATATTAGGTCTTGATGCAGAAAGATACAGTAGGCTGCCAATCATGCTTCTATACATGGAGGCATCAATTTTAGTTTCATCATCATTCTTGCTAAATTTTTCATTCAAAACAAGTGGAGTAGCCACTGTTTAGCTCTCTTTAGATGAAATTTTCTTAAGAGTTCCCAAGCATACTTTTGTTGGGAAATGAAGATTCCATCCTCAGTTTGGTGAATTTCCATTCCCAAGAAGTAACTCATCCTTCCCAAATCAGACATTTCAAACTCTTTCTCCATTTCAGCTTTAAAATTCTTCATTTTTGCTAAAACTCCTCCTGTCACCAACAGGTCATCAACATACATAGACACTATTAGTAGCACTTCAGTTCTTGATTTCATAGTGTAGAGTGTGGCTTCATTTTTACTTCTTACAAAGCCTTGCTAAAGTAAATAATTATCAATTCGACTATACCAAGCTTTAGGAGCCTGTTTTAATCCATATAAAGCTTTGTAGAGCTTATAAACTCTCTCTTCAGTTTCTGGAGCTATGAACCCTTCAGGTTGCTCAATGTAGATATCTTCTTCAAGCACGCCATTTAAAAAGGCTGACCTTACATCTAAATGATAGATTTTTCAATTTAATTTGGCTGCAAAGGCTATAAAAAGCCTAATAGTATCATGCCTAGCAATTGATGCAAAAGTATCAGTATAATCAAAACTAGGCTGCTGCATGTATCCCTTCATAACTAACCTGGCTTTGTGCTTATTAACAGTACCATCAGGATTTACTTTTGTTCTATAAACCCATTTTACTCTTATGACTTTCTAACCACAGGGCCTGTCAACAAGTTTCTATGTTCCATTCTTTTCAATCATACTGATTTTCTCCTGCATAGCATTCCTTCAGTTTTTCAACTTCGCAGCTTCATTGTAACAAGTTAGTTTCGAGGCAACAAGATTACACCTCTCATAGAGCTCTGCAATTGTCCTGGTACCTCTTATTGGAATTTCAATATCTGAGTCTCCTTTAGAATTACTAGAATTCTAATCTTAAGACACTTCATCAGGTTTTTTTGTGTTGCTTCCATCAATTCTAGCTTCATTCCAATTCTAGTATGTAAGCTCATTGAATTTTACATTCCTGTTAACAATAATTTTTTTAGTTTTCAAACTAAAGATTATGTACCTCTTTGATGTATTGCTATATCCCACAAAGATGCCAATGTCAGATTTTTGATCTAACTTGTCCCTTTTCTCATCTGGAACATGTGAGAAGCAAATACAGCTAAACACTCTCAGATGCTCTGCTGAAGGTTTTATTGATGACCAAGCTTTAAAAGGAGTCTTACCTTTTAGGGCTTTGATGGGCAACAAATTCAGCAAGTATACATAAGTAGTTACAGCTTCTGCCCAAAAATTCTTAGGCAAATTCTGTTGGGATTTGTGCTTACGTGCCATCCCATAATGTATAAATATATAGTGATTGTATTTATACAATTATTATTTCTAATAAAATCGTTAATATTATTTTTATTAAATGGTAATATGCTTGTAACGTTTTAGACATTGTATGATCTGAAAGAGTTCAGATTTGGTCTAAAAGAGTTTAGACTAGGGCTAAGAGTTAGCAACGCTAATAGTTATAAACACTAAGAGTTAGTGGTACTAAGAGTTAACAAAATCTAATGAGTTAGAGCATTGTCTGAAATGGTACAATGACCTGAGAATATATTAGTAATGATATAGCTGCAATGAGTTACAGATGGTGCTAAGAAATGTCATTATGCAAGTATGTTCTCAAACATAATGTTCCTGATCTAATTTCATCGATGTGGGTCTATCAGTGAAACCCATTATTATAGATTAGTGTATGTCTATATCTGGATGGTCCAGATGGTTAGTCTTAGCAAACCATGAGCTTAGTAGGAAGCTCGTATAGAGATGCAGGTATTCAGTAAGGACTGGATATTGAACAGACTCACGAAGACATCCAATAGACATCTCATAAAGCCGTCAATGGAAGGTCTTCCGAGTTGAGTAGTATTTGTGGTCCTTTGACCTGAGCGCCACGGTGGGCTTGTGAGTGATCCACCATGCTTTGGTTCCACACATGTCAGAAACCTTTCATGGTCTGACCGCTGGGTGTCACTAGGTATAGTCCGATGCTCATGGAGTTCGGTGTGCGTAGATATGGGATCCATTAGCTCATATGCGTGGGTTGTATATCCTAATGCTCTGAGATTGTATTTCAGAAAGTCTTGTGGCCGCAAGCATAAACCTCGGAAAAGATATTCCGGAGGAATAAACAATATCACAAAAGTGTTTGTGGATATTATTTTATGAAATATAAATCTAGAGATAAGTTCGTGGTTGAGCAAATAGAGATTTGACGGTGATGATCTATATCTCTGCTCTTCAAGGATATAAATGGTGGAAGGATTATACGAATATGTAATAACCTCAACTTGTATGGTCTAACATGCTAATTTGTAATATCCGTAATGTGTGTGTGGGACATTGTTCACGGACGTATAGAGGAGCTCTATATGACAAATTAGGTGTGGACCTAGAGAGTCTCACAATATGAAGTATACTCGTTGTGCACTGGGGTAGCGGATTGGATTGAATAGTTCGATCCAATAAATTTCAGTAAAAGAGAACGATTATTTAGGGATCCCTCGGATTATACATTTGTCAAGACTTAATTGTTAAGTACATCACTTAATTAATTAACAAGGGTTGTTAATTAATAGAATATTGACAAATGACAAAATTTGTTCCATGATTTGATTTTACCTTTTTACCATTTAACCATGGTAGTAAAAATTAGTAAGGTAAAAAGTAATTATTCAAAATTGTTTTGAATAATTAAATCATATATTATTATTATATTATTAGATAATATTATAATATATATAGATCATAGCATTGTATTTTAATACAATGAGTGGCCTAGATGTTGGCCATTTAATTACCCATTATAATTAAAGTAATTATAATTGTTAGGTAAAGATTAATTTTGGTGGCCATTATTCTAGTGCTTGGTTTAATTAATTCTAAATGGGAGACCAACAATAAAATTGGTGGAGCACTTCATTTTGTTTATTTTGTTTAATCAAAGTGTTGAATAAACAAAATGAATTTTGGCAAAACAATTGAATTCAATTCATTCATTTCAATTTTGGGAGAAGAATTTGACAATGGCAAGGAAGAGATGTAAGAGAGAGTTCTTTGAGTTTTATTCTTTCAAGTGTTGAAAAATAAACAAACTTCTCTTCATCTCCTTCTTTAATGGATGGCCAAAATGAATGATATGTAAATGGAGAAAAAGATAATTATTTTACAAAGAGTTGTTCAAAATAATTATCATGTAGAAATTGTTTCTAAGATTAATATACAAGAGTTGTATGTTAAAGATTTTTAATTTATACAAGAGAAAATATTTACTATCTCCATTTAAGAAACAAAAATTATATTCAAAAGAGTTTGAATACAAGTGCTGAAAATTTTAAACACTAAGCTACCATTCTAGCTCCTTAATCCCACCAAAAGTTATGGACTAGAATTGTTCAACATATACTTCAAGGTGAGCTCTTCACATGGATTATTGAAGAACTTGAAGATTTTGTAAAGCTACCTTCATTAGGTGAGTATTTTACATTATGTGTTATAATACAATATTGTTCAACATGTTTATATTTGTATAATTGTTATACTTGTTCATATATATGATATATGTTGTTCATCATGTTCATAATTGTATAATTGTTATACTTATGCATATATGTGATATATGTTGAATTTGTTAAAATGGGTGTATTTTGTAACATGCTTCCGCTTCGCATATAGTAATTTTTGAAATTACGCACACACTCGTATAATCACACACTCTATGATAAACACCCAACAGATTCTTCTCAAACAATAGACATCGGGCCATTTCCATGACTGATCTATTTTTCCTTTCAATTACACCACTTTGTTGAGGTGTGTAAGGAATAGTCAGCTGGTGTTTGATTCCAGTCTTAATACAGAAAGACTTGAATTCATTTGAGCAATACTCAGCCCCATTGTCAATCTTGAGCATCTTAATGAAACTCTCAGTTTGTTTCTCTACCATGGACTTGAAGTTCTGAAATTTTGCAAAAACATATGATTTCTGCTTAAGTAAGTACACCCAACAAAATCTAGTGTAGTAATCAATGAAGAGTAAAAAGTATTTACTCTCATTTAGCGATGCAACACTCATTGGACCACATAAGTCAAAATAGATTAACTGAAACTTTCAGATGCCCTCCAAGTACTTTCAGCAAAGGGTAATTTTCACTGCTTATCATATTGACAGCCAGCACATACATCATTGACATGAGTAATTAAAGGCAGGTTCATAACTAGCTCATCTTCATGCATTTTCCTTAGATTAGAGTAACTAAAGTGTCCAAATCTTTTATGTCACAATACAGAACTATCTAGATGGCTAGGAAAAACAAGTAAATCATATTATTTCCAGTCTACAGGAAATACTTTATCTTGCATTTTTACTCTCATGAGCTCACAGCCAGAGGGAATACTAATGATGCATTTATTTCTCTTAAGCAGTAATACATATTGTTTATCCATTAATTGACCTACACTAAGTAGGTTTTGGCTTATATCAGGTACATATAACACATCAGAAATGACTTTAGTACCTGATTAAGTATTAATGGAAATTGTCCCTTTACCTTTGACTACTACCCATGCTCTATTTCCCACTTGCACTCTAGACTTGTAGGACCTGTCCAGTTCACTGAAATTTGCTTCTTCAGAGGTCATATGGCTTGAACAGCCACTGTCCACTAGCCACCCCTTCTTGACTTCATTGGTAGAATAGTTAGTGACAGTAAACAGGTTCTCTGTTGAGCTCTCTTGTTCTTCAACTGCTTATGCCTGTTGTGCTTGTGCATTTCCCTTGTTTTTGCATACTTTAGAAATATGTCCTAGTTGGTTACAAGCTATGCACTAGGCTCTAGGCCTGAACTAGTAATAATTTTCAGAATGACTTCTCTTTTTACAATGAAGACAATGTGGAAACTTGCCCTTTTTTTTCCAGAATTCTTATTTTCTTCACTTTCTTTCCTTTCTTTTCCCTTCTTTTCACCAACTTGCTTATTTCCTCTATTGTTGCTTCCTGTAGCTCTATATCTTTATGTTACCTGAAGTGCTTGTTCTGTTGAGTCATTAAGCCTTATAGCTCTTCTTGGCTCAATAGCTTTTAAGGCATTGACTAACTCAGTAAGGTTCATCTGAGAAAGATCTTTTGAGTCTTCTAAAGATGAAATTTGTGCATCAAACCTTTTAGGCACACTAACCAGAACCTTTTGAATTATCCTATTATCTGCCCGTTCTTCCCCAAGTAGTCTAAGTTGATTAACAATCTTCATAAGCTTGTCTGAGTATTCTTTAACAGTCTCATTCTCCTTCATTTTCAAGACTTCAAATGCTTTCCATAAGTTAAGCACTTGAATTTGTTTTGTGGTGTCATTTCCTTGGAATTCCTCTTTGAGCTTATCCCAAGCTTGTTTTGCTCCTTCACATGTCATAATCCTTGAAAATATTGCATCAGTTACAGAGGAATGTATTGCAGACAAGGCTTTATAATTTTTTGCACATTCCTTAATGTACTGTTTCATTTGGGCAATGGTTGGATTTTGCGACAGTGGGACAGGCTCTCTTCCTGTTTCAATTGTATCCCACAAATCAAAAGCCCTCAAATATGCCTTTATCTTTACTGCTTAGATAGGATAATTTTCACCTGTGAAAGAAGGTGGAGTTGGAGCAGTGAAAGAACTTGAGGCCATTTAGAATATAAAGCATACTTTAGAGGCTTTTAATGGAGGTTTGGCTTTTCAGATTTTATTTATACAGATACTGCCTTTAAGATCAATGCAGCTCTGATACCATATTAAGAATTCAAGAAAAATAAACAAAGATTTGTAGGTTTTAAAGGAATAGAAACCAAGATGAAGGACAAGCATAAATTGTGCATTATTTGTTCTGAAATATATACACTGCTGTAGATAAAATAACTGTTGGTAAAATCAACTTTTACATTATTTTGAATTCAAAACAACTTCTTGGAATCAAGCTAATTCCAGCTTATTCTTAACTGAATTTTGATTTAGTAAAATAGAGTTTTAAATTTGTTCTTATCTTGAACAACTTGTGAAAAATATAAAAGCTTAACAATAAAAAGGTAAAAACATGCAGATAGTTGATGTTAGTCTTGCAAGAGCTTAACAAAGTCAATAATACAGGGGATAGTTAGCCCGTGATACTGCTTTCAGTGAGGTAAATAAACACCAAAATGGTTGCATGAAAGCAATTTAAAACCAAATGGATTAAGGTTCCACAATCTTGGAAGCTGGAACTGGAATTGAGGTTGCAATAAAAGTAGTCTCTGAACTACTAACTCTCACCAGATCTTTACTTTTGAAAAAAGGACAGCTACAGGAGATAAATACACGACCTTTCTGAAGGCTAACAAGTCTGCTAATGGCGATGCGTGTTTCTGTTTATAACCCATATTCATCCGAGCAAGTTTGCTGCATTTCAATATAGTAAGCATCAGTAATGTGATTATGCTATGATGGTATAAAGGTGCAGTTATTCAATAACATTTAAGAGAGAGAGAGGAAACTTTTGTGGCTCAAAGAAACATTATGAATTATCGAAAATTCGCCTCCTCAAAGGTTTGAGGTCTTCTAGTGCTTTCTTTATACCTGAGAAAAAGAAAAAAAAAGAAATCCTTAATTTGGTTAGTTGGTTTGTCCGAATTAAAAATAAATGAATTTACAGAGTTTTCCAATGACCGGCAAATTTCCATGCCTTCATGAATCTTTTCAAATACTCGAGGCACACCCGCTAGAACTGTTAGCTTCAACTCCATCAGATCATCTCTCAATGTATTCAAATCCTTGAATGAATTTTGAATGAGATGTTATGAGTTAAGGAAACACTTGTATAAAGTACTGAAAAAAATAAATGATACATAAAGTACTGAATAACACAAGTGATTTGATGACTACAACGTCACAAGTAAAATATTAGTTAATTAAATAAGAACAGAACCAAACCCTAAAGCCACTGCAAGAAAGATTAATAATTTGCTTCCTATTCTTTTCCTCTTTATTTCCTAAATCAACATTAAGAAAACATGGTTTTTTTGTTCACAATTTTAATTCCTTATTCTCTTCTGTTTTCCTTGCTTTTGAAAAGAATGAAAGAAAGTGCAATAATAGAACAGAGAGGTGCAATATCATACCCCATGATAGTAACCAACTGAAGCACCCTTACGGAAAAAGTATTCCTCAATCATGCAGTCGAGGATATGAGCCAGAGGGAGGAAAGACAGATACACATAATCCGCTGTCATCTACGTAAAGCCAAGAAAAATATATCTTTGGATAAAAAAGATAGGAGGCAACAAATGTAATGCTAATGGAAAAAAAGAAAGGACGTGACCTTGTAAAAAAATTCCAAGGCTACTCATGCAAAGGATGTGCTCTTGCTGCAGATTGTTATGATGATTATGACCAAACAACATCTCCCCCTCCCGCTCCCTTTCTCTCTTTCCTTTTTTTTTTTATTATTTATTATTAGCACTATTGTTATTCTTCTGTAAAGAGCAATAATACATGGCAGCACTACTTAACATGTTTTGTTTTGAGAGTGAGATTAAGAGTTCCTTCACAAAGTGAATCACGGCACACTCTAGATAAATGATAAATTGCACACATTTTCACATAAATAAACAAAAGAAAATGGATAATACAAGCATCATATCACTTGGAAACAGTGTTAAAGAGGTCCAACATTATATTTACCTTGTCTTTAAATTGATCCAAAAAGAGATCAACTCCAGTGACAAATGCTGCAACTGTTTCATGAGTTAACACAACACGTTTCGGATCTCCACTGGTGCCACTAGTATACATGATTGTGCAGATATTAATAGGCTGGGGTGGCAAAATCTCTGATGTGTTTTCGTTCCCCTGGTTAACAAAAGGCTCAAAGGTTGAGTTATAACCCAGAAAAGCAATGCAAATGCTAACAATAATATCCGTTCAAAAAAAGATAAAAGTTGGCAGTTCCGTGCCCCTATGCTGGGAGGGGTGTATACTCTTTAATTCATTGTTAATCATCCACTGCCTTGGTACCCTGGAGAGGGAGTAACTCATATTGCCCACTAGTCTTTAATTCATTCTGATTGTACCAAGGCAGTAAATTCTTTAGAGAAACTCGTTGCTCTAGAATTTGAGTTTCATATTCTTTCCAAAGTTGTTACAAATATTTCAGATTAGCCAGGAGTTTTCCCTCATTTTTAACTAATTCTATTTTACACATTTTATATTTTAGTCCTCTATATAAAGTAAGCGTGTAGTATCATTTTATTATTCAACGAAAGCTAATGAATAAGAGGTTTTTGAGCTTCACAAGACTACCTCTATTTTCCTCTGCAACCACACTGTTTGACTACTTTCCTGGAAAAGTTTCAACTATCAAACACAGTTTAAAATTCTTTCTCATACAGATGTTTACCTTCGCATCAACATTTTTACGCCAGCCAAGCTGATTTCCTGGATTCTTTCGAACAGACGTTCTACACATCAAGATGCTTTATGTCAAAAAACATGAACTCGGCAAGATACTCAAGACCTCCATACACATAAGAGCTAATATTACCACTAATATTACCACACAGTAGCACTCACACGGTCCAATTTCACTTACATTAGCATATTCTATAGCAAATATAAATTTCTTTTGGTCCTCTCAAGATTCTAAAAGTACAAATTATTTCAGCTTTCATTTATTGGTTGATTCAAGAGTTTCATTTCACGTTAGCCCCAATAATAAAATATTTACCACTTATTAAATAAGATACTTAAGTTTATTGTAAAATCATTAGAATTAGAGATGTTTGCATTCAAATAAATGTTAGATGCAAATTGATATTAAAAGATATGAGACATGTTTCAAAATTGCATCTCAGTCTGATCTTGGTAAATACTTTCAGTCTGATCTTGGTAAATACTTTGAACAAGCAAGGGTATGAAAATTATTTTGGCAATGGTAGATGGAAACTCAATAAAGGATCAATGATTGTTGCAAGAGGAAACTTTGTTGCATTTTGTATAAAACACATGAAAAGACTCTGATGAGCAATGTGAATGTGGCAGTTGAATCATCACTGAATTTATGGCACAAGCAGCTTTTAGTCATATGAGTGAAAAAAGACTATAAATTCTTGTCAAAAAGAATTTCATTTCCTTGGTGAAAAGTATTACATCTAACTCCTATAATTATTATTTATTTGAAAAATAACATAGAATTTTATTTAGTAGTTCTTCTATTAAAAAAAAAGGTATTAAAAAATATATTCTAATGTATGTGGTCCATTAAAAGTTGAATATTTAAAAGAAGTAAAGTAATTTGTAACTTTTATAAATAATGTTTTTAAAAAGGTTTAGATGTATTTGTTAAAAATAAAATATCAGTATTTTATATTTTTAAAAAGATTCATGTATGGTAGAAAGAAAAATAGGAAAACTTTTGAAATGTTTTCGATTAAATAATAGAGGCAAATACATTTCCTATGGTTTTAAAGACTACTATTTTAAACATGAGATTTGGCATGAAAAATTATTTTTAGAACTTTTCAACATAATGGTGTAGTTGAATAGATTAATTGCATAATTATAAAAAAAGTTAAAAATATGTTGAGAGCAGTTAAACTATTGAAGTTTTGCTGGGGTGTAACTGTACAGACCACTTGTTACTTATTCAACAAATTTCCATTAATTGTTTTAGAATTAAATATTTCAAAAAGTGTATGAATTGGGAAAAAAAAATTTACTCTTATTCGGTTGAAAAGCATTTATATATATACCAAAAGAACAAAGATTAAAATTTAATGACAAAGTATTTTATGTATCTTCGTCGGTTACGAAGATAAAGAGTTCGGGTACAAATTTTAAGATCTAAAAAAAAAAAAAAAATAATGAGAAGGAAAGATGTTGTCATTCGTGTGGAAATGCACACTCTATCCCAACAAAAACCTCCGTACACATAATGTTACCACACAGTAGCACTCACATGGTCCAATTTCACTTATATTAGCGTACTCTATAGCAAATATAACTTTCTTCTGCTCCTCTCAAGATTCTAAAAGTACAAATTATTTCAGCTTTCATTTATTGTTTGACAAAAATAATGGAAAAATATTATTTGTTTTTACAAATACAATATGAAAGAAAAGAAAGACAATACATGGTCGATTACCTGAAGATATCCCAAGAAGTACTTAAATCTCTGGCTGGTGGAGGAAACTCATTCTTGGAAAGTAAATTTCGATAAACGGGGCCAACTGATGGCTTACCATCTCGTCCTTCTTTTGCTTCCTCCACTTGAGCGGCAAAAATCTTCATCGTTGCTGGTTAAACCTGGACAATAAAAGACTCAGCACAACGGAGACTTATATAACAAGATCAAAAGCCCAGATAAAGTTGATCACATCACCAGCACAAGAGGTCAGTGAAAAGAGGGAGCGAATGGAGAGGCGTGAATAACCCACCGCTAAAAGTCTGCCCAAAGAATGCTAAAAGAAAGCAATATACAATCGACAAGTTACCAAACTTCCGGTTCCCCGTGAAAATACGGGAGTCATGAGATTGAACACTAATAAAGAACTGAAAATAAAGTCTAAAAGACTAAATGCAGAAAGCATTAAATGGCATTAATTTTATCTGAATTTTTTAGTCCGAGTTTAGGAAAAAGCAATTCCCCCCTTATGGAAAAACGTAGCATATGCATCTTGAAAGAGAGTTCTCAAATAATTCAACATTATTCAGGAACCTAATGGACTTTCGAGCAGTTCCTTTAACGTCAACTCAAAATATTGAAGAGAAGGATAAAAACAAGAACAAGAAAGTGCCGACTGAAGTGCTAATACCGAGAATTAAAGAAAGCTTAGTGGGCAACTTTGGCTGGACGGAAGAAATCTTGAGCATAATTTGAAAGCCGAAAGCAATGTGGACTCTTATCTCAAACCACAGACAAAACTAAAACTACATGCGAAAAAAGTAGAGGAAAACTACGTGGAAATGCTAAAAAAACTTGGACCCCATTAAAACAGCGGTGAAAAAGATGCTGGGACTCGCTGAATTACTCAAAACCATGAACTAGATTCTGGATTATAGCAAAAACAATAATTTTTTTTATATACAATCATATTAATTAAGTTTAGAGCACGAGGGCTCAGCCTAGTTGGTTGAGCACCTCCAAGTCTCATATTTTCATTTGGATTTAAATTTTTCTTTTTAGGTGGTGTGAAAAAAAAAACATATATTATAATTCTTTCTTAAAAAAAAAAATTAAATTTATAATAAGATATTATTGAATAACTATACAAATGAGACGACGAGAGCAACACGATATAACTATAAGCCTTCCTTCTACCAAACGCATTACTTAAATTTTCTGATAACGATGACGTATCATTCAGTCCAGAGAGCCAGATCCATCATAACAATTTGGGAAATAATCACTGCAATTATCCAATTTCAACTTTTCAAACAATACAATAGGAAAGGAAACAAGTGTATTAGTATCTGTCAACAGAATTAACACTTTAAATGCAATGGCGTCGTAGTAAATTGTTGTTAACATTTGGGGGCAATTGAAATAATGGAAATCATACTACTTTCCGAAAACATAACAATAATGGGTCCAAAAACAGATGTGAGTTAAATAAGGGCACGGTATCTGCAGCCGACTGACGTCATCCCAGGCCTCTAGGCCGACAAATGGCAGCTAATGGAGGCAATTGACCCTCTATAGCCGGTTGCGTTGCAGCAACCAGTTGAGGGCAAATATAAATAGCCCCCTAATGGCTTTTATTTATTTGAATATTAATAAAGTTAGTTTTTTTTATACATTTTACTATTACATCAATAAAATGGTATTATAAAAATTTTACACTGCCTGACTAAATGGTACTTAATTTTTTATAAAAGTGGTATTATTTATTTGAATTAAATTTTAAAATAAATTATATCTATTTATATGGTGTATATAATAATAATAAAAAAATTAGGTAAATTTTTTTACAAATTAAAACAATATATATTTAAAAATTAAAACATTTTTTTAAAATTAATTCTATTAAAATAGTTAACATATGTTTATCATAATAATTATTTCAACATTATATAATTTACGGTAAAGACATTTAAATTGCTTTAATATATATGTGTAGGTTAATATTTAAAGATAAATAACATATATTAAACACGGTAAGAAATAAAATACTAAAACAAAATATTTTAGTACGACAATTAGTAAAAAATGACATTTGCATATTTGGGATGACAACTTTCAAATTACTCACAAAGGTGTCAGTAAAGCAGATGAAATAGATGGTTGTGGGTTGTTGGGTGTTGTGGCATAATATGAATAATGTCCTATATAGAGGGTTGTCGCAGAGCGCAACTAATTTGTTCTATTGGCTCTAAGAGTTGCTAATAGATTTTGATATGACCAACAGTACAGAAGATAAAAGGGGTTTGTGATCAGAAATTAATGATGAAGTATAAGTAGACCCCACCCTTCGGAGAGGTTGTCAAAATAAATAACGATGCAACCCGTAATGTCCCTTTATCTAGAGCTAGTATAGGGATGTGATTAAAAACGATGCGAGGGTGGTTTTAATAGCAACAACCACTCCGATAAGATTCATTAAGTCAGTTGAGATATTAAAGGCTATAGCATATTTGTCAAGTATCAAGTTAGCATTATCTTTTGGTTGCTCTAAAATTATACTAAAAAGCAATTCTTTGTTTGTTATTAATATGTTGAGCAAGCTCAACTCTCCGCAATCAAAAATTGGATTTGTCTTTAATGATATTAGAAGGATGTTAAGTTCTTTTTCCTATTTTACTTGTCAATATGTTAATAGGAAGGCCAATATAATTGTCCATGCTCTTGCTCGGCGATCTCTAAGCTTAGATGATTATGTGATTTGGCTTTCAAAATTTTCAAATTATATTTCAACTCTTATAACTCAGGATTCTTCTTAATATAATATGCTTGTCTAAAAAAAAGAATGTTTAGTCTCATTGAGGTGGTCAATGATAAGATTCGGTTAACATTGTAATCAAATTGAAAAAAAAAACCTAATACTACATATACAAATATGAAACAATTATTATAAAATAAGAATTGTTGATATAAAATATAAATAATTATAAATAAACGAATGAAAAAAAAAATACATTACACAATAATAATTTAGTGTCCTAAAACAAATTCACCAAGTCTATAACACAAAGTAGCCACTTCTATACTATAAATTTCTACTCCTTCAAATTGAGTTCTAAGCGTAAGGTTACCGCATATTTCCCACTTAAATCATCAAGTTATGAATAAAATCTCCAAGTCTTTATATAAATTAATCAAGTAATGCTTTAAGAATTCAAAATATCACTCACCAAGTCTACAATACAAAGTACTCATTATTGTATTACAAATTCAACTTTATTGCAAATTATTAAAAATAAAAATTTATAACCATACAATATATAAAATTATTACATATTTTCATTTGATATAATATTGGGAAATCCTATAATATTTTAGTTGGCGTTTTCTTCTTTCACAAAATTGCCAATTAGTGCATTCTTAACATACGAATAGGGTTATCTTGATAATGTTTTTTTAATTATAGCAACTAATTAATATTTAGGAAACATTAAGGGGGACCTAAGATATTTTCCCTTCAGTATTAATTCCATTGCTCAATAGGTTGCGAGTTTTAATGCCATCTCAAACTACAGCCATTAGATAAAACTTTAGAGAATCCAACGGCTAAAAATTGGGGATGTACATTAAGCCGCCTTACTACAGCACGACCCAATATGTAAAAGGAGCTGAAACATTGAAACGGCGGTCCCAGAAGCCGCTGGGCCTGGCAATGGCAAAGTCAACACCATACATTTAGTAGTAGCCACTAGGCAGTTGAGTAGAGCTAGGAGTATAGTACCCGCTTCCGCCGTTTGAATTGAGTTTGCAACTTTTATCTAAACATGTCCCAGTGACCAGTGGCCGGTGTAACTCCTATCTCTAACCACGCGTGTAAGGAGTACAAAATATTAATAAAAGTCTTATTGTACATACATAGCTTAAATAATAAATAGGGGCGAATGCGATTGTTTTCAAAGTGACCATTCAAACAGAAATCAACGCATGGATCTAGTTGCTGCCATTGGCTGGCACCTTCACTTTGAGCCCCTTACCAAGCAAAAACAAAACAAGGAGAAAGACCATCCATCCATCCATCCTTAGATGTATATGCGTGTAATAGTACATAAAGGTTGATGGCAGTTGTAGGCCTTGGTCACGTGGATTCCATTACTAATCTTAAACGCCGAAAGAAGAGACCATCCGCAATGTCGTACAGCTACAGTCCTGCTTGCTTTACTTAAAAAAAAAATACATTAACTAATACTTCGTTAGGCATATATTTCTTGAGGATGGGATGTGATGGGACTGGGAGTCGGGGCTTCAAAAGTTCTACTTCTATGTTTTTCTAGGGTTCACCGACAATAACCAACATAATATCCACCTACCTTCACACTTCTCTGACAATAACAATAATAAAATAATCCACTCCGCTACTAATCTAATTGCCTAGTATTTTGTCGACGAAGACAAAACATATGGATTGTAACCGTGGGTAGTACCTTCATTGGCTTTCTTCATGATTAAGAGGTCCATGAGTGCACTTAAGAGCTAGTGGCCATCTCCCCTGGGCTTCCTTTCAGCAATCCAAGGCTAAACTCCATAGGCTTCATGCTTTCAGCTTGCGGGCTAACGTGTGCTTGAACATCTGGCATGGCAAGACAGCTATAGGCTGTGACATAGCATAGCCTAGGAAATGCTCCTGAAAAAACACAGATGGAGGCGACCACGAGCAGGGTCCCCACTCCCCAGCCATCACTTACCAATGTGTCTGGTTATGATTACGAATATACACTCACTTTTGTTGGACTACAAAGTTACTGCTCTCAATCTAGTCTACTATATTATACGAGTACTATGCGTTAGATAAGAGGTTAATTTCAAGCAAATTACAAACGTTTTAAAACAACAAAGAAAAGGAAAAGAAACAAGATGCCACAAAGAAAGATTATTACAGTAATACCAAAGAGCAAGGCCAATTCTCAAGATAGTCTCGAGAAATTTTTCAACAAGTCTTTGCCCCCACTCAATTCATTCAGCAAGTCTATGCCCCGCATTCATGTAACAAAAAAGGATAATTCATTTCTTAATGCCAGTACTATTTGCACATAAAAATGGAAAACAATGTAATAGACAGCACCATCCATACATCTCCTACCTGCAGTAAGCGTTACTGTTTTTGACAGAATGGTGCACTGTATCACAGAAAGATACCCCATAAATCTCACTACCAGCCACTCGGAAAAATTGTGGATATTTTCAGATGAATTGCTGATCATGAGAAAGATTTCGTGTTCAAGACAATATAAATTAAATGCAGAAGCAGTAGTGCAACTCACAAAATGCAAATCATATTACAAGATTGGAGACAAGTTTTATAAAAGAGAAAATGACTTATTTAATAAAAGCAATTATCAAATTTTGCATTGATTCGGAATGGCACTTTCACAGACTAACAAACAGATTGTGCTTAGCAATAAAATTATATTCTTTTTCCTTCAAATCTTCTTGTAAAACAGTACCAGAGATGTCTTTTGCCTCAAAAGTTCTAGCAAGGTTTTCCAGACTAATATCGGTAAAATGACCATACCAAGCCATAAACATAAATTTTATTCAACTTGTTTCTTTCATGCATCATACTTGCATAACTACTACCACATGGAACCAGAAAATAATTATCTAAGGGAAGCTTTAAAAGCCTTAAAACAGTAACTTCGGATGCCACAAAGTAACAATATATATATATATAACAAGTACATATCACAATCACCATGTCATGGGCTGTTTATGCAGTATGCAAAATAAAACATATTTATGATTATGATTACACTGAAAATCAACGTTATTTGAAATATTTTGAAGGATGCAAGTCTTATGACAGAATCAACAGACTCATAAATGAACCTGAAAATAAAACGACCCCTTCAACCATAAACATTGTTCTAGCTACCAAAGATGCTATAAGATAAAAGAATTCCTACAGCTAATCTCAAAGAAAAGACAACGAGAGACTTACAATATCATGAAGTAACTTAAGAGTGAGTTAAACAACCTGCCTGCTACAAGGAGCAATCCATTAGTGAATATGATAAAAGTTATTTCCCAGAGAGAAGTGAACACTTTATAGTAGTCACAATATCTGACATTGCAAGTGATAGTAATCTGAGCAATCTGAAGATATCCTAATATTCAAGGTCCAAGCTTTGTTCTGTAACCATGTTATAGAAATAAACCATCTTGTCCAACATACTTCAACTTCTCACATCATCTCAAATCTCCAAACTATAAAAGCTCAGTCATAGAACAGTTCTCACCTGTAAGAAATAACTTTTACAATCAACACTTTCAAGTAGGGGTGGGCATTATTCCCGAACCCGACCTGTCCCGAAATTTCAGGTTAGGACGGGGAACGGGAATAGGTTTGGGACTCGTTCGATACAGAATTTTCTGTCCCGAATGGGAATTCCCAACCCAACCCGACCCGAACCGTCATGATTGTCCCGAACCTGACCCAACCCGAACCGTACCGTCCTGACCCGTCCCGAACCCAAATTAAAACTACGTTGTTTCAAAATAATTTTTTTTAAAAAAAAATTCACGATTTCCCAACCCGATCAGGACACATTTTGGCATCTCGATCGGGTTCGGATAGGATCAGGAATTCCCGAACCCGAAATTGCCCACAGCAACTTTCAAGTAAGCTTTTATTCTATGAAGTCACTTGATGTTGAGATAATTTTCTTTGCAACTAGGATCAAAATCTTCTAAGAACTCTATCCACTACAAATAAATAATGTATAATACATGTAAAATTATGAGCTTCAAAATTTGAAGAAGAAAATATACAACACTTTCCCATCTCTCTTACTCTATAGACACATACTAGATGAAACGATTTATATGAAGAAAAAAGAAATCTCTTTATTAGACCTTGGAATTCAGAAAACATTTATGAGCATCAATCTCATAGAACAACTTACAATTTCAATAGCAAACTCAGTATCTCGAGGCAAACACAATACTGAACATAGATTGCACATTGAAATCACTTGATGAAAGCAAATGCATAGTATTTTAAGCTGCCATCCCTTTTTTTTAGGTAATTAACTTTTAAGCTAACATCTGATAAGTTGATTCATAGAAAATTTAAGCTAGAAGGTGTTAAAAGTAAAAAACTGTACAGAACATATTATAACATTAACAACTAAACAAGATCCATGCCAATCTGAGTACAAGCTCATTTCCTTTCCTTTACCACCTTATTGATTGCTCCATTTATAACCTAAAAGGAAACCCCAGCTCAACTACTGTAAGAATCAAGTCTAAAAACATAAACAAATATCAAGCAACAAATACCATTCATTAAAGCAAAGTACATCTTGTGCTTCGGCATAACCTGCAAAATTGGTGCAATTAACAAACCTTTTTTTTCCTTTCTGGAAATAGAAGTAATTTATTAATAATCATTCTTCCGTTTTGGAAACAAAAGTAATTTGTTAATAATCAAAATGAAGCAAAAGCAAGTGCAAGTGGACCAGGTGTCCACAAAAAGAAAGCAAAAACAACAGCTTTAAATGTGTTTACATCAATAGAAAAAGACTCTGTTCAAAAGAAAAAACATTATGTTTGCAACTTTCTTTGTGTTCATTCTACGATTTGAATTCTAGCAATAAGTCATTTACAATGAAAGCCAACCTCAATAGCAGTTACATACTTGAAAGAACTAATAATAAGGTCGTATACTTCTGCAAGGAACAGATCTTATATCCTAACAGAAACCTTTAACATTGAGGTCCTTGGAAACCTAATCATAATGAATTATGTCATGCTGTCGATGGTTAACTTCCAACTTAATGTGATTGCCCCTAAAGCATTGTTGAAAACAGAGGATAAATAATAAAGCCGATGCAAAATAATCTTTCCTTTCACCATTCTCATAAATATTGGTAGAAAGCAGCTTATAGGGACAATCAGTTGCTTCTACACATCAAAATTTTGATATTTTCTCCCATTCTTTCAAATAATGAAAAAAAGCAACCAAGCAAACAAGTATCCAGATGGGGGCAGGGTAAATGTAACATCAGCATTGAAGGAAACAGATTCTCACTGCAAATTTTCTAACCGTACATGGACACAGTTTTTTTTAAAAAAAAAAAAAATTACTGACGTATATAAAGAAACACAAAAATATCTTCTGAAACGAATAGAAATAGGGGCGGAAAAAAGCAAAGACAAGCTATCACCTTCTCAGTAGAACGAAGGTAGAGGAAACAACAAAACAAAAATAAGGAAACCAGAAAAAAAAAAGACAATAAGCAAACAACAAGTCTTCTTTGTAAAAAAAATCTATACAAGAAAAAGTTAGAACTGAGAAAATTAGCAAGAGTCTAGCCGTGAGGCGGTGATTGAGTTAGCTTACAAAACAAAGGACAAAGGGCATCAATCAAGTTGTTAAACGAAGAGAACATAAACGGGGAACGATTCTTCACCTGTAAAAATGCTTTAATTAATGGAACCATATTATATAAATGTATGCGTCCCCCAATTCCTTGAAATCTAATTCAGTCGAAAACAAACAGTAGATTTCACTAACCCTAACCGTAAGTATATCATGTACAGAACCAATTAACTCTGCAACCGGCAATACCTGATCTGGGAAAAGATTATAACATAAAATTAATTGTTAATAACAACAAAAGAAAAATAAAAATAAAAATAAAAAACCTTCAATTTGCGCTGCAACGGCTCCCTGTTAACCCCATCCCAAATGCTAACCCTAAGATAAAATAAAGGCGGGAAAATAAATATGGGATTTTGATCTTAGGATAAGGCGGTGATTTTGGACTGTTAAACTGAACGCTACGCGCGTAAATTTGAAGTCAACGGCAAAAAAAAAAAAAAAAATAGAAAAAGTGGGTGTCTTAAGGAATTGAAGGGATGAATTAAGTGAATTATTAAAAGCTAAATCGTTACTGGGCCTTTAAGCCCAAAATCACTACTAATGATATACGTCTCAGCATTAAAAGTACTGCAAAATTTTAGATCCACGTCCAAATTATAAATAAACAATTAAAATTAAGGGCTCGTAGGCGTGTAGCTTGCTTTTAAGAATCCAATACATGTTTTTTTCACTTTTAAAATTAAAATTCGTACCGTACGGGATATTATACCTATTTACTTGTTTCTGAATTTGTGTAGTAGAAATTGATTTTGAAAACCAGCAGAAACATTTTTCACAAGGTAAAACTTTCAGAATTAATTAATTAATTAAACTGGTTGAAACCAAATCCCGTTCACATTAGATTGAGAAAGGGATATACACAGACGCAGTTAGAATAATCTCAGAACTGTAAGTAAATATAAGGATGGATTAGTCGTGTTTAGAAACACAACATTCATTTGGCTTAGATCCAGAAAGATCAATTACTAACAATGCATAAAAGCTTTGTTACAATAGGGAGTCAAAACAACTGATACACAGCTTAAGAGTTAAAACATACCTAATCCCATGATTACAAATCCTAATGGATGCACATAAGGTTAACAACTTTGATGATGATCATCTATGCTCCACAAAACAAGAAAACCAGAGAGGCTCTGCAGCACATCATGAAGATTTCCAAGGGGCACCTGCTAATTTTTCAAAATCAGACCGGGCACTCTGAAACTGTTCTTTGACAGAACCAACATGCGACTGCAACCTAGCAATCTCAACATCCTCAGTTTGCTTTCTTAGTGTTTTTGAGTCGAGTTGTTCCTGCAACTCACTTATCTTCTTTCCAATTTCTACTATTTCTTCATCTAATTTTGTTCTCTCTTTAGTACGCTCTACCATCTCCCTTTCAGCATATTTCAACTCATCCAGAAACTGTCCTTGTCCATCTCTAATGGACAGCAATTCGTTCACTCGATGTCGTAGCAATGTGACATCAAATCCATGCTTTTCTAAGTCCAGTAGACTTTCCAAAGTGCGATCGAATACGCTTCTAGAATCATCTAATTGCAACATCGAGATCTTCTCAAACAAACCAGCATAAGTAACCATAATACCAACAGCTGATCCTTCACGATACTCCTCTTTAGTTTCAGCTAGAGGACAGAAATGAGGATTTTGGGGCACTATTTGGAAGACTTCCATAGATTCAATAGTTTTCCAAATTGGCGACTTCTTCACAAAAGGCAACATTTGATTCTCTGCTAGATCACTGCCACCATTGAAATCAATTACAGAAGATTTTGTTACAACATCAACTTGCCTTTCTCTTGCTTCATTCAATACATTGAGATTCCTTACGGTAGATAATCCTACAGAGAAAACCAAACGTCATCAAGAAAATTACAAGAAGCACAAGGGCGTGAATATGTGTAAGTAGCTTACTTAATTCTTCAACACTTGAAGAGTGCATTCCACCAATCCACGTTGACAGCGGTTGATCATCGTCGGCAGTGTTGTTGGATACAACAGCAATGGCCATGTCAACTTCTTTTGTAGAGCAATTCCCCTCAGTAACATCAGCTCTTTTATCTCCAGAAGCATCTTGATTAACTACAAATACAAAGAGGGTTTCAAGTCCACAATATTCATGCTGGATCTATAAACTATAACATGCAAAGAGAGTTACTCCCACTTTGATTCCAACAGCAGAAGCCAAAAAGTGGTGTAAAAGAAAAGATATCTCTACACCACCCTATTAAACATACTAATCTTGAGCATACAGCTATCCACTTGAAAAGTCATAGAATAAACCAGCTTATTTTTCGGCAATGAGGGAAGAGAAATAGTCTTTGCTTCCTGAAGATCTACATGAGACAAAGATATCAATACTCAGTTGAATTTCTGAGTTAGCCTGGGAATAGAAATGGAAACCCAAACTTCCAACAGTTTTGGTTTGAGTGGCTTGAGAGAGATTCCAACAAAAAATTTAACTTTTGACTCCTAGGCCATCAGAGGATCACAAAAGGAATTGTCTCCCAACAGCCAAGTTTAGAGGCATGTCAGTGCCCTTAGGCTTCAACAGAGTAGCGAAGGAGTCAGGTGGAGTGGGGATAGGTTTTAGCTTTACCTCTTACCAATTAAAAATCTTTAAAACAGAAGGCATGTCAATACTCATAACTACCCAAATTATGCCCAAGTGCATTTTTTCACCAGTAAGATAACAGGAAATTTTTTGAGTTGCTTGCTTAGATGCCTCCCAACTGCTTCACTTGGAAATTCCTCTCTGGTAAGTCAATCAGAATTGCATTGCCAACAATACTTTGTTGAATTAAATCATAAACTCATACTTATTAGCTTATGTACCCCAAATCTTGCATAACAGGGAGCTGAAAATAGTTTTCAGGTGGAAGCCTTTACCTGTAGACTCAACTCTTTTAATTGAAGGGAATTCAGTTTCATCAGTTGTGTGATCTTTTACAACTTCACCAACACCAACTGCAGCCCCTTTGTGATCCTTACCTGGAGAGCATAACGCAAAGTTCTATCTCTTAAGATGTAATAGAATAAACATTTATTCAGCCAATTTCTGTAGTTTAAACTATCCATATACCATCCTCTGGAGCCCTTGGGCTTATGACTACTAGTTTGCGTGGTCTTCCCCTCTTTCTTCTTTGGCTGCTTCCTCCACTTTTTGGCTGCTTATTTCCCACATAAGGGAAAGCATTAAAACCAGCACCATTGGTCAAGGAACAAACAGAAATCTAAGGAATGCAAACGCTATAGGGGACCTCAACCCTATAAAGTCATAAGCTAAAGATCAATTAACCAAGCTGAAAATAATTGCAAAACTGAACTGTCAACCTAATTTTATTAGTCAGCTACAGTAGATAATCAGAGAAAAGGAGGAATTTGGTTTGTAATAATTAATTTTGCAAAAAGGGCCGCAAAGCAATGGATTCTCTTAGACAATTTCCTGCCATAAGAATTCTACTTCTCTTCCTATGGGTAATTCTATCATCACATTAGCACATGTATATACTTTGCTAAAAGATTACGAGAATAGAAAGATTTTTAAGGTTGCTATCTGTAACTAAAGGAAGCAATGAAAAGATTGACATCCCAATCATTTTTCAGGCTATCCACATAAAAGTGTATGAAACAATCATAGCTACTTGAAAATTACTTGAGTTTACTTATAGGGTCAATATTCAAGACCTCAAAATTGATATGACGCATGTTCAAAAGCGAAATAACTTTGTACTGTTACTAACATTTTTCAATAGTAGGTCATTTCAAACTCCAATAACTAATCTTGGTGGTTTTTCATTGTCTGATATATGCCTTTGTCCCCTCCCTTTCTCAGAAAAAGCAGAAAAAAATGCTAGTATATTGCTTACCAGGTTATTATCTCCTGAATCATTTAAATTCTTTTTTTGATCCCTGATTAGTTTCAGTGATACTTCATCAGATACCTGATCAGAATTTGCAACCTGTGTGCCCTTTATCACTTTAGCTTTTAATCCTAAGATGACAGGCATTTCTTCTTCTTTCCTTTTACCATCATTTTCATACAGTTCTCCACCAGCAGCAAATGTTGTAGTGCTCTCCTTACCTGAGAACCTTAAAGTACGAAGTTAATTTACAGAAAAATTACCCAATTAATGCAACATATTAAATGAACAGCTGTACCTGTGACTAAGGTTGGTGGGCTTTTAGTTTGTAATTTTGCTGGTCTCCCCCTCCTTTTTACAAGATCTGAAGTTTCAAAGTCCACTCCAAATTTTTGTTGCTTAATCTTCTACATGAGCAGGGAAAAGTGTTACCAAAAACAAGGAAAAGTATGACAATCATACCTATTGTGCCATGCTACAAATATACCAAGTTGCAACAGACCATCATTACCCAAATACAACAGTAATATTATCAGGAAGAGAATGCAACCTTTCTACATGTATACTGCAAATCAAGGTGATCAAAAGATACCCTAGCAGAATAATAATTTTTCTTAGCTCTTTAAAACAAACCCTTGACTAATATCAATCCCAACAAAATCAATGACTCAGACTCAGTTTTCATAATGTTCACATAGGCACAACATTTCTATATTTTTCAGTAGGATTCTGTGAGCTGATTTCCATAACCTCACACTAGATATGCTTGAATTGGAGAATATCACTAATATATGTAATACAAACATAAACCGTAATCAATAACATTAATGAGCCATTTACAGCTAGACTCTTCAATCAATGAGCCATAGATCCAATGATAAAAGGGCCACCTAAGGTTGGTGGAACTGTCATGTCACTAGTTACAAGTTTCCCTTGATCAATGTTTGGACAAACAAGCCTGTAAAGTTCCATTATGAGATGTACAAAAGACATGAAGGTTTCAAAAGTGATATCTCACTCACAATTCTCTTTCCCAAAAAAGGACTCTCGACTGGAGCAGCAGGCTTTTTTGAGATTTTAGTTCCTGTTCTTTCCGTCTTTGGGGTGACCAAAACATCATCTGATTCTGCAGTTGTTTCATCTGGTATCTTCCTTCCAGGAGAAGCTGTGACTGATAATGGGGCATCGGAAGCGTTTCCTTCTGTCACCTTTTTATTAGGATGTGAATCCACAGGAGTACCATTCGAGTTGGCCAACTTCGTCTTCTTCTTGCTTGGGGGCAATGCATAACCAGCTGAATCTTCACGGGAGGGAGTTGACTGGTCCATATGATTCTTTCTTATGTTTGTCAAACAAGATGTTTGTTCTTCACTGTTATCCTTTGCAGAGCCTAAACTTTCAAGTTTTAGAGCTACCTCAGGATTATCGGAGCCTTTGCAAGCAGGCCCTAGCTGTTCTTGATTATCAAAAGCAATCAAGACTTCCTGAATGAAAAACCTATTACTTAAGCTAACAATAAATGAATAAATTCTATATATGCTTTTAAATAGCTCTAAATTAGCTGTGCACGCCAAAAAATTCTAAGATAAATGCATTAGGTTACTGTAATGTACATGACATAGCAATTTCTGTTGTTCCTTTCAGACGAAGTAACTTAGGAGCAATAATGAGAAATACCAAGAGAGATTAATAGAGAACCACGAAGAAGAAATGCACTACACACTCGGACATTAGGTATAAGCATTCTTTCGAAGAGCAATGCACGAAGGAAACATAAACTAGTATCAGACCAGCTAGGAAGGTGGTTAGTACTCTTCAGAAGCATGTCCAAACCACTGAAATTCCCATCAATTATTCCCTTCCTGTTTTCATATAATTAAAGCAAATTTAAGAGAATAATGTTTTTGTAGGCCAATGCTTTCATTAGAGTAAAGTTGTCAACCGCTCCATAAAAGCAATTACTTTGGCAAACATTGGAACATTCAAGGAAAGCAAAAACTTATTCTACTCAAGAATATGATTTGTCATCTTTCCACTCTTAAAACTAGTATAGATGCAGGTAGAAAAACTTAAAAAAATAAAGTAGCCCTTAACATAAAAGGACTACAAAATTTGTGCTAAATGCATACAGCAAAGGGTAGAGGATAAATCCACTGATATAAACAAAACAAAAGTAGTTCCCTTAAAAAGAGAAAATAGTGATGCAAGAGAACTAATCAAGGATATTACTCTTTTGAAACAGAAAAATAGATAAAAAAAGCATATACAAGAGAACTAATCAAGAACAGATCCAAATCACTAAAAAGTTGAGCCATGCCGCATTAAACCCCCTTCCAGAGAAGAAGATAAAGAAGAGATGATACCTTAGATTTACTAATCCAATTGCCACCAGCCCATTCCACGTGGGGCCTTATATCTGAATGACTAAGTTCTTTATCCTCATTTCCATGCTTAAAAAAGACATTATACCTTCCCCCTGCAAGAACTTTGGTAATAACCCCAGCCCGCCAACCAAGACTATAGGATGCATCAACCTTTTCAAGCAACTCGTAATTTCTGTCAATGTAACGAGGAGGGGTAGGTCGGATATGTTGAGAATCTAGAGTCACTTTAACTGTTGCAACCTCCTCGGAGTTCCTTGAGTTCTGATACTTGACATAGAAAGTGCCATCCTCATTTTCTTTAATGACAATTGCAGGGAACCACACATCATGTAAATATTCTTTGTTGTCAATATTCACTTCCACTACTGTCCCCGGGCTAAAAATTGATCCTGTTGATTGCTTTAAAAAATAAAATTAAAAAATCATATCACTACTATGATACCAAAATCAACTGCTAGCATGTATAAATAAAACTCTACCTATATAGATCACAATAAAAATGCAGCTTGTGGAAGTTGAAGTAGATAATTCATGGTAGCAAAAAATTCCAAAAATAATAGTAATAACAATTGTACTTCTGTTTCTTTCAAAAAAAAAACAATTGTACTTACATTCAACTGAATAACCAACTCTAACATGAAAATGATGACAAAATGACAGTGGGATTAAGCTGCAATTAGGTGTGATTCAAGTAAATTACTAAGCTCATACACTAAAAGCATATTTCAGAATCTCACAAAAGTAGTATTACATCTTTCTGTTTTTCCCAGAGAGAGAAAGAGGGGAACAAATCCATCAACAAGGAATGCAATAATGAAAACTACTAGACACCAAACAGATCAGACCATGCATGTGAGCCAAAACAAAGAATCGTCCATGTAAAATAAGTAACACAAGGTAATTATTTCATGCACTAGGGCCGGACTAGTATCTAACAACAAAGCAAGTCGCACATTGTCACAACAAGCTCTTTCCTGTAAATGCAAAGTAACGTGCAAGGGAGCCAACCGTTGCCTCTGCCCCTTTCACACCTACTCACACCAGAGAAATCACATTCTTGAACGAAATACAAAAAGAAAAAAGAATCAGAAGCCAATTTCACATGAAAGTATGAAAGCTTCAAAAATATGACGCCAAGATTTTGGCCCGTAATACAGAGAAAAAAAAAACTAAATCTGGCTCGCATTTCTCTTAAAATAAAAACATGCACTATTCATAATAAAAAAACGAAAGCGCCCGCCTAATAAAACCCATTAAAAAAATTTCTTTAGCTCATAACTTAATTTAGCTCCAAAAAAAATCAAGAAGAGCCACAAGACATACCTGCTTTTCGGGGCGTACCCAGTTACCATTAACCCACTCGTAATGCACCCTCAAATCGTTGGAATCAAAATCAAGGACATCGGGCGGGTTGTCAAAACAAACCCTAAATTTCCCGTTTTCTAAAACCTTCCTTACAGTGCCAGTCCACCACCCATCTCGATAATTCGCCTCGACGACATCGTTTAACTCAAAGACATCGTTACCGCCCTCTTGTTGAGGTGGCAAAGGCCTGATATAAGCCGGGTCCACGTACTCAGATAACGGAGTGGACCCATCTTCAGTGACTAAGTACTTATACTCAACCAGAGTTTTTTTGCGCTTCTTTGAAGCCGATTTGGGAGGTGACTCGAGAATAGTGGCCCGGTACCATGCGCCTCGAAAACCCTCCTCGTCGCTGGTGACTTCGATTTCGGTGCCTTTACTGAAGAGGGCCTGAGATTCGGTGTCCAAGGACACCATTTTTGATTTGTCCTTGCTGAAAACCCTAGGGTTTTTGTGCTTTATTTTTACTTTACGGGCAAAACCCGGTAAATTTTAACAGCTTTAATGTAGATATTTTCTTTTCTTTTCTTTTTTTTATTTTTTGGCGGGATGGATTGGAGCTTTTAGTGGTTTAGGGCTATCAATTTGCCCCCTTGGCAAATTCAAACCGAATCCCCAAAAGTTAATTATAGTCCAGTTTTCTTTTTTTTTTTAAGTAATTTTTTAAAGAAGGTTTGTTGTAATTAGGTGGCTCATTCTATTTGTTTATAAAAATTGTAAATTTGATACCGAAAATGTTAATTTTTCTTAGTTACCTTATTTGGAATTTGAAAATAAATGTAGAAATCCAAATTCTATAACTACTCAACATTTTTCCGGTGGTAAATTTTTTTTCTTAACATTTTGGATAAAACATAATCCTCAAAAATCACAGCAAATTCAAAAGTCAAAACTATTTTATGTATATCATTGATTTGACAACACCACTTCAATTCTTGATAGATGTGACACTATATTTGTACATTTAAAATATAAAATTTATATGCTAAAGAGATATATATAATTTATATCTATTATTTATTAATTAGTGTTATAAAATTATTTTATTAATTATAATATAAAAAATCAACAATTAACACTTAACATAACTATTTATATATAAATTATGAGCACTTTAAGGTTTTTGTTTGATATTTTTTAAAATTGAATTGTATTGAAAATATTTAAGATTTTTATTTTTAAAACTAAATCGTATTAAATTATGTATAAAAATTAAACTATATTAAATTAATTCAGTTCAATTCAATTTAACCTTTTAAATATTTTTTAAAATATTAAAATTATATAAATGATAAATTTAAAGAAAAAAAAAAAAAAAAAGTTAAGTCAATTTTAAATATAAAATTAATAAAAGTTTATATACTAAACAAATTATTTAAACTATTAAATGTTAAAATTTATCTAAATAAATAAAATATTCATTTTAAGTATCGAATGAATTGAAAAACTTATCAATAAGTATCGAATAAATTGAAAAATTTATCAACTAAACAAGTTAAAAAATATATTAAAATAAAATTTATATAAATAAATAAAGTAACCATCGATCTTTAAGTACTAAATTAGTTAAATTTTATAAACTAAATATGTTATAAATTTATTAAAATTAAAATCCACTAAATAACTTATATAAAAAAAAGTTGTGTAAAATTTTATTTATCATTCGGTTTGATTCGGTATTTGTAAGGATCAAAACTAAAAAATTGAACTAAATTTATTTGGGATTGAAATAAAAAATCAATCGATTAATTTTTATACTTTAATACTGAATTAAACTGTCCAATTTAATTTGATATTTTCAGTTTAAATATGTTTTTACCCACCCCTAATATAAATATTTTGAATTTAACAATACTTACATATTAATGCTAATAATAAAAGGTATATTTATAAAATAAAAAAAATTAGTAAATTATATAATTTATCATATAACAACTTTGTTAAAATTTTATAATATATCATAAAATTGTATAAAATTTTAAATTAATTAAATAATATCATATGATGATATAACTCACCATTTAACGAACTTGGTAACTCATTAAATAATTTATATATATAGTTTTTCACTTAAAAAAAAACACCTTTTCCCCAATATCTTATCTTTGTGAATTGGCGAAGGATCAAATCAAGAGTTTTGGCGAGCCAATGAACCGCACAAAAGCCAAATGCAACCACAATCCCACTGTCTTTCAAAAAAATAAGAAAAAAATATCCCACGTTTTTCATAATTTCCCTTAAAACGCCGCCAAAATATAACAAAAGCCACCAGACAATGTCGTCCCTAACGGCGGGATCCAGAATATCCAATGCTCCGACTATATCTCCAAAAATCACAACCAATTTCAATACAAACCCACAATTCGTGAAACTTAAACAACAAAAATCAGTCTATCGAACGAGCGTATCGTACAAAACAGCAATAAGGGCGTCGAGCCCAAGTGGTGGTTCATGACCGGGACTTTACATGGCCCAGCAATTCGAGCTCACAGCCAAAAACGTTGACCTCGTGCTAGAAGACGTTCGGCCATATTCGATCGCCGATGGTGGAAATATTGACGTCGTATCCGTTGAAGATGGTGTCATTTCTGTCAAACTCCATGGTGAATTTAGGCTCTTACGTTATTTATTTCTCATTTAAATTTATGTTTCTTAAAAATAAATAAATCTTTGTTTTATGGATTACTTCACCGCGGATAATTCAATAAGAATTTGATACTTGTTGCCCGGAGTTTGTATTACACGGAGAATTAGTTGTCAAAATTTGTGAAGAATCTTATAAACTTTCTCGTAAGAATTGAAGACATTCAAGTCTAAAGAGTATTTAGGGAAAACGTTGTGTTTAGTTTTGAAAATTTGCTTGTCATAGAATTGAGGGACACGAGTTGTGAATTAATATACATCTATTAACCAAGTATCACGTTGTTGTGGATTTTTTCTAAGTGTGTTTGTGCATTTGGTGTGAGATTAAACTGGTGACATTAAGCACAAAAGGGAGCTGATCTGATCAGTATCTAGGCCTATAAGATTCTTGCATTTTGATTAAATGAACTTGTTTCACTTATATCATTATTTTTTACAGGAAAAAAAAACATGACTCTTTTCCCATAAATCGAGTGAATCAAAAGATCATGGAACAAGGCATATTAGTAGTCACTTGACAAAATAAAAATTCATGGCATTGGTGATGGTTTCAAATGTTATATTCGTTACCTTCCATATTAAGGTCAAAGATTTATCATGTCGAGCTGCTGATTGTTGCTTGAGAGCTCTATTTTCAGACTCTTTATGTAATGATTTGGATGCCGCAACTTCCATGATACAGCAGGAAGTTCCTCTGACTACCATGAACTCTGAATGTGAGGAACAAATTCATGAGTGAGCAACCTATTAAACTCCAGTTTTTCAATAGTTTGGCAAACTTTCTGTTCGCTTATATTTGTTGAAGAAAAAGCTTAAGTCTTTGGTGAGTTTAAGAGTTGGAAAAAAGACTTGACATAAGCCAAAAATTGCTAGAAAAAGTTATATTCTCTATTTAAACTTAGTTTTTGCTGATATTAGATCCATGAACAGGAACATGTGGGAGCTGTCCTAGTTCAACAACAACCATGAAGATGGGAGTTGAAAGAGTATTGAAGGAAAAATTTGGAGATGCAGTCAAGGATATACGCCAAGTGTATGATGAAGAAGTAAGAGAGACCACTGTTGAGGTGAGTTTTCTACTTGTATGGCTGATTATGTCAGAAAAATAGTTCCATATGACTACAATTCCTTTATTGTGATAAATGACCATTCCATATGTTGATGTTGTGTGGCTGCAGGCAGTAAATGATCCCCTTTATATAGTGAGACCAGCCATTAAGAATTATGGTGGGAGTGTGGAAGTATTGTCTGTTGAGAGTGGGGATTGCCGTGTAAAATATGTGGGGCCTGACTCCATTGCATCAGGAATTAGAGCATTCATCAAAGAGAAGTTCCCAGATATAGGAACATTGTCTTCACTGCCTAGGTTGCTATCAGTTCAGTACGTAAACTCCATGAACAATCTGCTCTACATTTTTATGAGGTACTAGATCAATTCATCACAGCCAGTTAGACTTAGACGCTGGTTTGGCATGTATTTATCGATGCATGTAATGCTTCATGTATTTGGGATGTACAAAATCCTCTGGATGGCAGCACCCCAACCTTGAAAATTACTTATGAATAATTAAAACATAATTTTAGATTATTTTGCTTGAAAGTCTTATCTGATAACATTTTGGTTATCGTTTACTCTGATGTTTGATAGAACTCACTGTGTTGAAGGGATAGCAGGACCAGAAAGACTTTCCAAGGAATTAAAATGGGAATTAGACCTTTAAAGTTCAGATTAATGCCACTACAAAAGAGCTTTGCAGCAGTAGCACCAATGAATTAGGTTGAAATATTATGCTCTCACCATTTTTGTTTTTGCTTCATCTATAACCAAGCTAGCTCTATATTACAACAAAGACAAATGTCAGAAAAACAAAATGTTTATAGATTCTGATATCTATAAAGTTTTGGATTCAACTTGTGAACTCTGCATGGTTCTTCTAGTTCTGGGTCCGTACTTCGGAGCCTCTCCCTTGCCTTACTTTCACATCTTTGGAACTCTGGCTCTAGTCATACAAAAAAATCCAGTGAACTAGGTTGAAAAAGTTTACTCTTTACAATTTTTAGTTTTTGCTTCATCTATATGAAACTAGCTCTATAGTACTCAGATAAAGACAAATGGCAAAAAAAAATCTATTTCTAGTCCTATATCTATAAAGTTTTGGATTCAACTTGGGAATTCCACATGGTTTTTTCTAGTTCTTGTTTGGTGCTCCTGAGCCTCTCCTTGCTTTGCTTTGCTTTCACATCTTTGGAACTCTGGCTCGAGTCATACAAAAAAATCCAAATATATTGCCTATGCAGATTTGTCCTCTGAATCAGCAGCTACCATGATTGATCTCAACCAGCATGATAAATTAACAAGGAAGGGCGTATAAACAAAGTAGCAAGTAACAGTCCAAGTGACCAATCCCTGCATACAACAACTCTTGTAAAATTATAATCGAAAAACCAATTTAGCTTTTCTTTGGCATTATGAAGAATTACCTGGCCTAGGATTTCAATGTTTGCATTTGGGTAATACCAAAGGTGAAAAATCCTGAAAGCAAAGCATCAGACAGACCAGTCAACACCAAAAATTACTTCGAATCATCTTATTTCAATGAAAGAAGGGCAAGCTTACTTCATTATTGGAATCTCAGCCAGTGGGCAGCCGAGGCCTACAATGGATGCTAGGATGAACCCAAGCCAAGTCCTGTCCAGGGACAACCAAATAAGCTCTGCCCCTGCAAATAATATGTAGGCCTCAATGTTGTCCGCTACTCCAGCTCTATACAGTTCGGCACTCAACTCTATGAACAGAACCAGTGCTCTGCATTGTAGGAGAATGCAAAAGTTCTAAGGTGATATAAGATTGTTGTAATTAGCTCATTGTGTTGATACATATTTGGAAATCAGAAGAGAATTTGTACATGTTCTTAGGTATAGAACAGTATAATCTTATGTTTCTGGTTAAGGTACAGGTACTAGAAACCAAAGATAGTATTACTCACATTAGAGAAAAAGATGTTTTTTCCAGGCTCCCACCAGGAACCTCTGAAGCAGCTCTTTCATCCAAGAATAGCTGTAGCAACCCAACAGTGCAGTAAAACAATCCAAGGAAACAAGGAACCTACCAATGTTAACATGTAAAACAAACTTAAATAATCTGCATTCAGTAACTATTGAAAAAATAAATAAACGGTTATGAGAAAGCAGACAATTACCCAGATATTTGTGTGAAGTGGACCAATGTCGATAGACCCGTTTTCATATACTACAAGACTAACCCTTGAATGAAGTCCATCAATAAGGGTACCCAAGAAGAAACCTGAACCAAACAGTGCGAGAGAAATGGATCGCCAATTATTGCTGAGACTTGGTTTGCTCTGCTTTCTTAGACTGCAACAGGTTCTAGAGCGAAAGGGTTTTGCATTTGCACGAAGAAAGGAAGAGGGAAGAAAGCGAGAGGAGTTCAAGGCCACAAAAGTGCTCATTTTCCACTCCACACTTTTGAAAGTTTTGAGATTAATATTTCATGTTTCTAACATCAGTATCAGTTTTGTCACTAGTGGTTTCAGTTTTGTAGTTAAAAGCCTCCAAAGGTGTATCCAATATGGACCGCAAAAAGTGTGATAAAGCACAAGAGGCTGAGGTTGTGATTAGCATTTAGCAGGGTCCCTGCCTTTTGTTAAATGCCCTCGCACTTTTTTGAAATTAAAGGAACAAAAGTAGTTGTCCGCAAACCACTATATATGAATTAAAAAGTTGGATTGACCATCCTCCTCTAGAAAATCTTACAGCTGGCATCTTAGCACTGTTGGCAAATTCTTTAAGCACCCAAGGTTTATCACGACAATGCTCAAGTAAATTTCTATTTATATCTTTACCCTTCAAGTAAAATCAAAGGGGGTTATAGTTTAAACTATTGCATGTTGCTTAAGACCTAAAATTGCTAATAACAATAAGGACACCAAAACCATCAAATGGAAGACGCAACACTTAAGAGAAAAAGCTAAAGAATTGCTGGCACTTGGCAAAACAAACGGACAATGAGCCTGCCAACTCTCTGAGACATAATTACAATCAACAATCCATAAGGCATACATCGGCGGCAGTAGACAAAATAAAAAACCTTACAAGGAAACATAGCAATTTTTAGTACAAGAAATTAAATTGAAAATGCAACGAGTTGTATAGAGGCTAGTCTACCTATGCTTATCAGAGCAAGCAACGAGATAGCAGCAGTTGCATATATGTCGCAACGCATAATTAGCACCCAAGGGCAACATGGAACATGACCCACGCATATTACAGGCATCCAACATACATCAAATTTGGATTCCAAACTAAGCGCAATGTGACACCACTCAATAAACATTGAATTATTTGAAATTTTATATTATTAGAATCGGGTGAGTATCCTCTTTATAAGTAATGACAATTAAAAGAGTACGTTCATAATAATGTAGAAGTGAGCACGCTTTGATCGCTTTTCTTCAGAATCGAAAATTAAAAAAAAAAAAGTTTCGCCTCTTTCTCAGATAAACCCGGTCCGGACCAATAAAGTACGAAAACCGAATCGTTATGTCTGCGCAACCAGCAGGCGCTTTGTTAAAAACAAAAACTAACTTTTTAAAATTAAAATATAAAAATCGCAGGTTACAACACCATCAAAAGCAACACAATGGTGGCAGTAGCTATTGAGGGACAGTAGTGGTGCTTTAGCTTCGTTGAAGAAAAAACAAACAAAAAAATACTAAAAAATTGTCTTTAATATCAGAGTAAAAAATGCATGAAACTCAACAATGGCTATCAAATCCAATACTTTTATGAAAAGAAAAAGAAAGGGGAAAAAAAAGCACCTCAAAAACTATCCTAAACAAACAACACCCACCAACAGTTGCAATTACCAATTTAAAAGTCATTTGAACAACAAATTAAGGCCTGTCATTAACAAAATCAAGCAATACTTCAAAATTCTATCCTAAAGAAACATCACTCACAATATAAACCCAAAAAAACTCACTCATTCAAGCAATTCTCCAGCTTAAAGAAACGAAAACTTGGTCATCTCTGAGTGCTCATATTGAATCATCAAACCTGGTGGATCGGCGGAGGATTCCAAGTTGGCCGTCGGTTGATAGCGATATGATCGGCTGTGTATGAGATAGCTGGAGAGAAAGTAAAGGTCGAGAGATAAAGACAGTGAGATACGGCTGTCAGGTTTTAACCCAGGGGAAAGAGCTCATCATATATATGATTTAATCTTATTATAATTTTTTTTTTGAATGGTCTAATTGAAATATGTCACATTTATATATATATAATAAAATTATGGTATATCGACATTTTTTTTTTACAAATTTGATCTAATTTTTAAATTTATCGAATGAATTTTAAAAATTTTAATTTTATTTTAATTCGTTAGTCAAATTTTATTAATTTTAACACTAAGTAGGTAAAATAATTATTCTATATAAAACTTTCAAATGACCTGACACAAAATATTTACGTATCAATTATTGATTTGTCACTTAAATAATAAAATAAAATAAACAAAAAGAAAGCAGTTGTTGCTGTCGTCGTCAGTAGCCGACAGGCCACCAGTGACCAATTACAATTCGACTCAAATTTGACATCATTAGACTCAAAATTTTATAATCTACGTAATGGTATAATTTTTTTTGTCAACGGAGTATCGTAGATGTACCAAAAGTGAAAAAATAAATATTGTGAGAGACGGAGGCCACCGCCATTCGCCATCGAATGATGGGAAAGTGGCGTGCACCACCCCCACAGTTGGACAGATCGACCGCCGATCTGTCCAACAGTGGGGGCGGTGCACACCACCGCCATCTTGTTCAACGGTGAACAGTGGTAGCCGTCAACAACACCCCCCACCGCCGGTCGTGCATCGAATGGCGAAGCGTTGGTACTACGTGCGACCGGCGGCGGGGGGTGTTGCTGGCGACCAACACCGTTCGCCGGCTGATCTATCCAACTATAGGGCGGTGCACGCCATCGCCCCACCGTTCCATGGTAGTCCACGATGGCTGCCACCCTCCCCCTATTTTCGATCTATTTTTTGGTCACCTTCTAATTTTTTTTTTTGACAAAAATGATTCCACCATTGTGTAGATATAAAAAAATTAGAATCTAATAACACAAATTTTGCCTATTTTCGTTACCGACAATTGGTGGTGGTCGGCGACAGCAGTCGTCAATTTTGATAGTTTAGTTTTATTTATTTTAATTATTTTTTAATATAAAATAAAATTTTAATGAATATTAAATTTTGAACCTATTAAAATATACGTGTCTTTTATTTTTAATAGCATATTAATAATCGAAACGTGTATATTGTCTAATGTACTCACATCACTATTTTTAATTAACATAATAACTGAGGGCAAATTTGTTAATGTACAATAAAAAGATATTTTCAGTTCAATTTAACGAAATCTGATTAACAGGCTATGACAAAATTAAATTTTTTAAAACTCATGGCATAAAAATATCCTTATCCCTAAAATTATTTTTGACCCTTAGATTCGGTTTGAAATTTTTTTAAAAAAAAATCAAAATGAACCCAATTTTTTTTGTCTTTAAAAAATATAAAACCGACCAATCTGTTACAAGGTAAAAAATAAATAAAATAATGACAATAAAGATAATATGATGCAAAAATATAAATAAAATAAAATAAAGAGAATGATTACATAAAATAAAATTAAAAGAAAAGTTAATTCACGTTCTCAAATTTATTAATGACTAAAAGTTCTTTTATAAGCACAACATTGATAAAGACAAAAAAAAAATTATATTAATATAATAATTACTCTCATTAATAATAGATATTAGTTCAACCACTAGCAATTAACCATGGCTAAAAATTAAATAATAATATCTATAAATATATTTTTTTAATCACTTCAAATCTTTTCAACAATCCTTCCTTTAAACTAAATGTTCAAAAATATTTAGTTTAATATATAACAACCAAACAGCCTCCCTACGATCTTGCAAAGTGTAGACACTGAGCAGCTTTTTCAACTTCTGAAACGCAAGTAATTTGAGGGGTTTGGTAAATAAGTCAGCAACTTAGTCTTCGCTTCTGTAATAAATAAAATTAATAGTTTCATATTTTGTGAGGTCTCTTAAAAAATGATATTTAACATCTATGTGTTTGCTTCTTCCATGCAAAATAAGGCTCTTAGAAAGTTTAATTGTTGAAATGTTGTCACAATAAATTTGAGTGGGTCCTAGTTACTTAAAGTATAGCTCCTCGAGAATTTTTCTCAATCAAGTAATTTGACAAGCACATGCAATTACAACTACAAACTCAGCTTTAGTTAATGATAAAGTAACTATTGGTTGTTTCTTTGAACACCATAAAATAGTTGCTAAACTTATCATAAATACATAGCTAGACATACTTTTTCTATCATCGTGAGCTCTTGCATAGTCACTATCGGTGTAACTAAACAAATTTGACTTTTCACCATTCTTAAAGAACAACCCATATTCAATGGCTTCCTGCAAATATCGAAAAGTCCTTTTATAGATAGAAGATGTATTTCTCTTAGACGCTCCTTGTATATACTAATGAGACTCACAGCGTGCATTATATCTAATTTTGTTGTTATCAAATACATTAATCATTTGCTTGTAAAGAGTATTATCCACATTTTTTCCTTCAAAATTTTTAACAAGCTTTAAAACTATCTCTATGGGTGTGACCACTGAATTGCAATTCTTCATTTTAAAATTGTCTAAAACTTCTTGAACATATTTCTTTTGAGAAATAAAAATCCTAACAACTCATTGTTTCACTTTAGTTGCTATAAAATAATGCATCATTCTAATATTAGACATGTCAAACTTAACTATCATGGACTTCTTAAAATTTTCAAACATGGCACTATCATTTCCAATAAAGATTAAATTATTCATATATAAACAAACAATGAGCATTTTTCCTATATCACCAACTTTAACAAAAAATGTGTGTTTATATAAACATTTTTTAAAAACCTTCATTCAAAAAATAAACATCAATCTGACTATACCAAGCACGTGGGGCTTGTTTTAGTTCATATAAAACTTTATTAAATTTATAAACTTTATGCTCATTTCTAACCTTAATATAGCTAAAAGGTTGATCAATAAATACTCGTTCTTCCAAATATCCATGTAAGAAAGTCGATTTTACGTCTAATTGGAAGATAGGCCATGAGTTTTGTGCTGCCAATGTAATCACCAGTCTGATTGTGTCATGTCATGCTACTGGAGCAAAAACTTATCTATAGCTCACCTCAAACTCTTGCTTATAGCCTTTAGCTATTAAGCAAGCTTTGTACTTATCAACTTTGCCATTTTCTTTCAATTTTGTCTTGTATACCCATTTCACACCTATGATCTTTTGCCATTCCAAAAGTTTTGGCAACTCTTAAGTATTGTTTTTTTCAATAGCTGCAATTTCATCATCCATAGCCTTTCTCCATTTTTATTCTTTTACAACATCTTCAAAAGCTATAGGATCACAATCTACAAATAAAGCAATATGCGTGAGAGCATCATCTGAATCAAATACCTCGTAGTCATTCATCTAAGTTGGTCTTTTTGTAACATACTGGGCCGCTCTTCTTCAACTACTTTAACTGAAATGTAGGTGAGTTATGAACGTTTGCTGGAACATTTTGAATTGTTGCTAGTTGCTGCACATTTTCAATAGATTGTTGTATTTTCTCCTCATTTTCACCATCAAAATCTGCTTGAATCTATTGTTGTATTGCTTTGTCACTCTATGGCCAAAATATTTCTTTATCGAAAACAACATCAAGGCTAATTACAATTTTTCTTGTGATTAGATTATACAACTTGTAAGCTTTTGAGTGATTGCTTATATCAAGAAAGATGCATTTTTCTCTTTTGTCGTCTAGCTTTTTCTTATCTAGAATATAGGCATAGGCAAGACATCCAAAAACTTTAAAATAATATATTGTCGATCTTTGTTCACTCTATACTTCTTCCAATGTCATATTTTGAATAGAAAGTTTGGGGCTTCTGCTCAAAATATGGACACTTTAATTTACCACTTTAAGCCAAAAACTTTCAGGAATACTACTCATCATTAAAAGACTTCACACTATGTTAAGAATTGTGCGATTCTTTGTTGAGGCATGTAAGCTGCAATAGGTTGCCTCTTGATTTTTTGATTTTTACAAAAATTTATGAATTATTGTGAGATGTATTCTCCGAAACGATCTGTACAAAGAACTTTGATTGGACTGCCCATTTCTTTCTCATTAAGTACTTTTTAATTTTTGAAGGCTGCAAATGCTTTAGATTTCTCCTACAAAAAATATGCCCAGGTTTTCCAACTAAAATAATCAATGAAGGTAATTATGTATCTTTTACCTCTATTATAAGATCGATTTATTAGGCCACAAAGGTTGGAATGCACTAACTCCAATATCTTCTTTGCTCTCTATGACTTTTCTTGTGGGAATTTGTTACAGTGTTATTTACTAATGACACATTCTTTACCAACTTGTTAAGGAGATTCAATTTTAGGAATGCCAGTCACCATATTTTCTGTTGTAATGTCTTAAGACCACCAAAGTTCAGATGTCCATAATGAAAATGCCAAAGCCATGCAACATCCTTCATCTTGGTAGAGAAGCACAAATTAGTAGCATTATGGAGGTATAAAGGAAATATACAATTGGTAGTCATGTAGACTTGGGCAATCAGTCATTTCTTTGAATCTTGAATTCGACATACTCCTTTTTTAATAATGATCTCATATATTTTCCCTTGAAGTTGTCCAATGCTAAGCAAATTTATTTTTAAGTTTAGAATAAATAAAATATTAGAAATAATTTAAGTAGAGTTTTCTTTGGTATGAATTTTTACATTTCCTTTGCCTATAACAGAAAATGTAGAGTTATCTCTAAAGTTTACAATATTTCAAAAGGATTCATCTAACTCCGAGAACGCATGCTTGTTTCCACACATATAATTGCTATAACTAGTATACAAATACCACATATTTTGATGAGTTTGCTCTTTAGCATAGCACTTTATTAAGAGTGAGACAACTTCTTCTTGCTTTTCTGCAAAGTTAAATTTTTTACCATGCTCTTTATCTAAATTGGTTTAACATTCAAATTAATAATGGTCATACATTTGGCATTTATAGTACTCAATATTGGATTTGTCTATTGACTTTTGTCTGTGAATGGTGAAATGATGACTGCCTTGACTTCATCCTCTTTCTTGAGAATTGTGAACTTGGTTATATTCAAGTTTTTGTTGTTGTCTATGGTCATTGTATTCTCTGCCTCTGCTTCTTCCTCTATCAGCTCTAGATGGTGTTGAAGATGGATTGTTGATGGAGACTTGTAATGCTCGCGCTCTTCTTTATCTTACTGAATCATTTTATGTTCATGGACTAATAATGAACCTTGTAGTTCATCAATTAAAAGAATATCAAGAATTTTAGATTCTTCGATTGAACAAACTACATATTTAAAATTTAATGTCAATGATCAAAGAATTTTTTCAACAATAGTCACATCTTTTATTTTCTCTCCATAGACCTACATCTTATTAACAATTGCTATTGTATTGTAGAAAAAATCAGATATAGTCTCACCACTTCATATGGAGTATTTCAAACTCTGTACGAAGTGTTTGAAGTTGTTGCCTTTTTGCTTTTATTGACCTTTGATATTTTTTCTTCATAAAATTCCAAATTTGCTTAGAAGTTTATTTGTTGAAAATAGTTTTCAAGATAGAATGATCAGTTGCTTGGAAGAGGTAGTTTTTTGCTTTCAAATCTTTTAGCTTAAGTCATTCTAATTCTGTCTTTTATGCCTCTATTATGACTATGTTAAGTCTTGATTCTACTACTCTAGAATCAACAACTTGCTATTATTTTTTAGACTTTAAAAAATTCTCCATCAACTTACTCCAATGGTCATAACGACCATCAAAACGTGGAATAACAGATTGCACAAAATTCTTAAAAATTATTTTTCCTTCTCTATTGCTACGTAAGTGAAATAAAATAAAAATTATAATTTTATCACTCTATTTTATGATTTTTTTTTTACTTTGAATAGATTTTGATATTAACGTTACAATATAAAGAAATAAAATAATGACCATAAAGATCCTATCATGCGAAAGTGTAAAAGAAAAAGTAAAGGCAATGATAGCATAAAACAAAATTAAAAGAGAAGTTAATTCGTGTTTTCAATTTTATTTATGACTAAAATTTTTGTATAAACATAACGTTAGAGGTAAAGACAAAAAAAAATTATTACACTATTATTACAACCACTTTTAATAAATATTAATTCAATCAATACCCAACTAATCACTACCAAAACTTAAATGATTATATTTATAAAGTGAAAAAAAAATTTCAACCGCTTCAAATCTTTTCAACACAACCGATTGGATGCGATTCAATTCAATTTTACTCACAGAAGAAACTAATACAATCCTCTATTCGAGGCAATTTGCTTTCAGCACTGAAAGCTAATCATTTCCTATTGTCAAAGCGGACACAAAACTAGCACGGGAATATCTGTGACATCAAATCTGCTCATTTTAGGGAAAGTTCCAAATTGGCTAGTAGTGTTAGAACGAAAGGTTTTATGAACTCAACTCCCAACTTCAACTAGCAAAAACAAAAACAGGCTATGGCAGTTGACAAATTACGGACTCAAAAAAAGGTTTATCAGGTTCCGTCTCTAGATTTCTTGATTTCCATGAATAGGATATATAGAGATTTTTTGGCAAAACTTTCGAAAGTCTAAAGCTGTGAGTGGAGAGTGTAGTCATGGGTTTAGAAGAAACTTGACATGGACAGAAAAGAGAGAGAGAGAGAGAGAGAGAGAGAGAGAGAGAGAGAGAGAATGTATTATACACCTTCGGGACTTTCAATTATTTTATTAGAAGTGAGAATAGTAAGAGTTAGGAAATTCGCTTCGACTCAAGCTCACTCTTTAAGATACTTATTTAAAATTTTGTTTTAAAAATATCACTAATAGTTTTTTTTTGTGATTTTGGGATAATTTGATTTCAACATTTTAAACAATTTCGATTATAGCTAGTGAAAACGTTTTACTCCGGGTCATTCTCTGTTTGTTTAAACCTCTAATAATTTAAAATCTTCGATGAATAATTAAATTTGTATTCTTAGGAAATGGCTTTGATGTTTGAATGGACAGCTACTACGCTTCTTGCAGAATTTCCAACGTTTGAGAACTGATTTGCGATAAAAGATAAAATTTGTTCGGGTTAAGTTATTGGTGATCTCTAGCAAAAACTCTCTGATATCTAAATCAGAAAATTAACTGATAAAAGATGACAAAATCTTGATACAGAATGAAAAGTAAATATAAAAAAAATATCTTTTTTATATAGAAATTTGAGTTATTTTTGTCTTAAATCAAACTGTTATTTTTTTTTAGTATTCTATCTATTCTCGTATTCCTTAGCATCATATCTTACTTAGCTATGGATTCTTTAGTATCATGTTATACTATTTTCTCTTGTGGGTGTCATATTTTGTCTCATTTTTTTATCTTCTTTACTAAAATAGAGAATTCTACTGGTTTAATAGTGCTTGACCTCATGAGAAAGTTCTTTGATAGTCTTTGGCTATAAAGTTCTTTGATAGTCTTTGGCTATAAGTCTTCAGTCTTATAAGAAGGAACTCCTCAACCATACGCTAAAAGTGGGTCATTATCAATTAGAGAGGGGGCTCCTCGATTATAATTTAGAGAATGCTCGTTCATCGCGAGGAGAGTTTCTCCTTTTGTAGACTGACAATAGTTCAACTACGAAATAGTGAGAGTTGAAGCTTTGGTCGGATGTAGTATAACTTAAGTGGAAAGTGTTCGACCACTTTTGACCTTAATGGACTGGGAAGGTCAATCTTTTCAGGCATTGAGCTGGGCTAACCTTCTTAAACCAAATCCTATAGGCAACTATAATTTGTTTGAGATGTTAAAAACATAGTAAATTCTACGTTTGTATTGCATCAGAGGTAGAACTAGAACCAATTAAATGGACATAACTGTTCACACACAAAACTCAAAAGATTAGAAAGGGTTTCAATATTATCCACTTAATAATGTTTATAAATCATTTATTATTAATCGCAATTGCAGCTCATCAATCTACTTTTATTTTGTGGGGGTAGAGACAACAAATGCTTTGTTACAATATGACAACTATTGGATCTTTGGTTATTCATCTGTAAGTGAAACAACTTCTATTTTACAGTTCGCTAATTTGTTTGAATTTTGATTTTGTTCTGGAAGTCAAATAGCGGTTGTTTGTCATGACATACAACGATGGTTGGAATTAGTTTTCTGAATCATCAAATGGGCTGGGTAAGGAGTGAGGCAGTCTTGATAAATATACACCACAACCATTTTACTACTTGATGCACTATCATGCAGACTTTTAAAAAGCTTAAAGTTTTTAAGTATTTTATTGAGAATTGAGTGTAATTTCTGTTGTTTATTTCTTGGATAAATTCGTGGGAAAGTTTTTCTTTAGAAATATATATATATATATATATATATATGAATATTTGGTTTGAAAAGCATTTGTTTTGAGGTCTGTCAAGTATTTTGGAAGTCAGATTGCAAAATAACTGAATGTTTTGGTTTTTCTTCTCACTTTTGATTAAATTGTTATCTATAAAGTTTCCTTTTGTTTTGTTATCTTTTTCTGTAACCCTTTGCTTCTCTAGGGTATATATATATATATATATATATTGAGAAATTTAAATCTGATGGTCTTGAAAGATTGTAAATTTGTGCTTGATACAACTCTTACCTTAGTTTTTCTAGCTACTTTCACATACATGACAATTTTAAACGTCAGATCTCTGTGGTGCTTTGATTATTGATCACATTGATAATCTACCTTTGCTTAATCGTCGCTGTGTGTTAGTAAGTACACAGTCTTGATGGCAATGATCACGAGGATAAGCTGTTCAGCAAATGTAAGTGATATGGCCGGACTAGTTGTTATCATCCTGACCATGTGTTTGTGCCTTTCTTAAACTGATGTGTTTGTAATTGAGATATTTTTCACATTGTTGCATGGTTCTCCTGTTGCCAAAATTGTAATTCCTCTTTGAATTGCTATGTTGTACTTGGTGATTTTGTGATCGCCTCATGGCTTTTAGGAATTTATTCTCCGGTGGTGGTTAGACATTCGTTTTCTTTAGGATCAGGCCTTCAGTGTTTTATGAATTCTCTTATTATCAGATTACAATTTTGGTGGCTGTTAACGTAGTGCAAAGGTAATGAAACCTTCTGTGCCCACCATCAGTGACCCTGGTGATTTAAAAGAAATAAATCACTTTTTTGTTAAGTCATCGACTTACTTAGCTAATCTTTTTACTCCTTCAGAAAAAAGAGTTTCTGAGGGTAAGGACCAAGTGAATCCTTGCTTGGATACAAAATATTTTTTGGGTGATGAATTTTTACTTGAGAAATATTTTTTTAGGTGATATAAATTTTCACTTAGAAGATAAATTGAAGAAGGATGAGCAGCTGTCTTAGTTAACTGATGTTGGAAGAGATTTTGAGCGGGAGAATAGATCGAGGCTAGGTGATGCCTTGCCTCCAGTTTGTATTAGATTTTATAATTTTTAAGGTATTTTTAAAAAATTATTTTCTTTAGGTTTCTGTCTTCATGATGGATTAGGTGCTGAGTTTGGATTTTGCGGATGGAGAAATTGTGTTAGTGATTGATTCGTAAGTTGATGAAGATTAAAAGTTCCGGGGGTCTGGGTTTTAAAAAAACAAATAATTTGGCCGGTGGGTATATTTTATATTAATTAGGGTCTTATTAACAAAAATAAGTTAGGCTCGTGGAAAATTCTTTTACATCAGGGTTTTATTTTCTAGTCCTTGTATTCATCCAAAACCAAACAAATAGCTTATAGCCCAAATGCTTCTCCAAAGTCGAGTCCCATCCAAACGTGGCATACAAGTCTTGCTTTGTTAAATGCAAAGTAAGAGTATACAATACAAGGTGTTTTTTTTTTTTTTGCCCTTTTTGTCAGGATTTGGAAATGACGTATATAATATTGCTACTGGCTCAATGTAACGTGACGAAAAAGAACAAATATATATATAATGCTTCATTCGTCTAAAAATGTATTTAAATTATATTATAATACTCTTTTTAAAAAAAATATATTTAAATTTTGACTTTATAATAAAGTTTTGACTTATATTTATTTATTGAAAATATATTTTAGAAAATCTAAATTAGATTTATTTGTTTTAAATCTTAAATAGATTTTTTTCAAAATATAATTTATTTTAAATTTCTCAAATAAATTAGGTTTGTTTTAAAAAATAAATTTAAAGTAATACATACAAACACATTTTTTATAATTAGATTTAATTATTTTTTATTTTGATATAAAATTTAAATAAATTGACTAAAAGAGTAATTAATCACCATCACCAATAGTTGACAACCAAATGACAAATCAACTTCTATTGATATTGTTATTAATTTAATTTTAAAATTTTATAATTTATGTGATAATAAATTCTTTTTATTTTTTTAAATTTTATAATAATAAAATTATTTTTATTAATAAAACATCGTAAAAATGTGTTTAACACGAGCATAAACATAAAAAGGAGCTATGGCCATCATAACATAGTAAACATTTTTTAAAATCTAATGTATAATATATGTGAATGAATCTCGTAGTGTGCATTATTTTGGTGATTAAGGAATGTCAAGGTACTATTAAATAATCAATTACTAATAGATATGGATGGTCAAACAAGTGTCACAGATTTTGATTTTTTTGATAATTGTATAATTATAAACGTGTTGCGTACTAAATAGTTGAAAAAATTACATAAAAAAAAAAAATACGTATATTAAGTGTTTGCACGAATGCTCTTTTTATATTGTTAAAGAGAAAATACAAACTATAAGATAAATTATACAAGTGAGGGTCTCCCTTTATATATTAGTAGCCCTATACAATTGACAGTTGAGATCTAAACGATTTAACAATATATATACAAGATGGAATAATATGCTCTAAAATATTTTTAGATGCCAACGCATATTCTATGAAATATTCATTTTCTAATTAAGGTTAACAACCCTAATAAGTTACGGACTTGGCCCGGTTCTTCACCAATGTCAGCGGGTCTTCTAGAAGCTCCGGCCTACGATCCGTTCCAGCAGCCCTTAAGGCCTCTAGGAGGCTTTGTCACGCACCAAATGTTCGAGAAAATGCTTGAAAATACTTGAGGCGTGACATTCTCCCCTACCAAATTCACGCGACGCCCTCGTCACGTCTTCACTAGAAATTGCACACCTCGTTCTTCAATCTGCCGCTATACACTCTCGTATTTCCAGTGTGCTTCAATATCGGGTACCTCTTTCTACTTGACAAAGTACTCATGCTTTAGAGGTGGATCTTTCTTCTGCACCGTCCGTCCATTGCGGATGAGTTTCGCCCATTTGTCGTCCCATGTGAAAATTCCTAAAGGTCCTTGTGTTTTGTTCCATGTCTTCCATACTCCCTCAGTATAGCTTCAAACAGCTCTCGGGAGACACCGAATGTAGCTTCTGTCTCGAAGGTATCCCCACCTTATGCGAGACGTTGCCAACCCTCTTGGCAATAGTAAATGTCCCCTCGTCCTTGCAATCAAGGCCTTTGTGAAGTAGGCGTGCTGTCTTGCGTTATGGTGGAAGTATCGTCTCCATCACCAAGTCCCCCGCACATCATGTGACGCCTCGAGTTGCTTAGCGGCACCCACACTCGACAACTCATTGAGTTTCCCCCGCAGCTCATTTAATCCCGGATGAGGTATCTGCACTGTAGTTGAAAGCATAAACCTTAGCTCTAACTTTTTCCCATACTCGGTATCACCTTGATGTGGCTGCACCTGTGGTATAACAGTAGGTACAACCCTCTTGTGCTCCTCGAGCACTTTCGTAACCCCCGTTGGTAGCTTACCCTCGCCCCTTGTCGCCTTATCATCCATCCCCCTCATTGTGGCTAGATGTACTTCTCCTTTGCGCCCAACAACTCCCATTAGTTGAATGGCAGAAAGGATTTTAGTGTTGGCTTTCAACTGAGATTGCCCACCTTTGGGTTTGCCTACCGTCGGTATCATGTAAGGCCCTCCTTGCATGATGCATACATAGTCGTGTTGAGGAAGCGGCATCACTTCGTACTGCCTCAAGAACTCCATACCTAACACCACATCGAAATCATCAAGTAGTGCTATAGAGAAATGTACCTCGCCGCGGCATTTGCCTATGTGGATATCGACCCTATGAACCATCCCACCCAGTGGCTTGGCCGCAACATTTACCGATTTGAGGAACCCCTCATCTTTCTCCACATAAAGTCCTAAGTGCCTTGCCTCTACACGCTTAATGAAGTTGTGCGTCATGCCCGTATCTATTAGTACTTGAGTCTTTATGCAGTTGATGTAGGCTTCAACATACATGAACGCCTTTTCCATTGGCGCGCTGGTACACCGCTTGGCTTTCATTGTGTTGAGTAGTTACAAACACTCCATTTGACCCTGCTCGCAAGCCTCGTGTGCTGTAACCATTGCGTTTATAGCCTTCTTCTTCAGGCAGTCCTTGACCTAGTGATTTCCATCGCAAAGAAGTAGCTTGTCTTCAGTCCATTCCCTTTAAGGCCGTTGCGCTTCTGTTTTTCCCATTTGGGCAGCTTACTTTTCTCCTCCTCATCCTCCGGAGGTTGAGATTCCTTGGCGCCCCCACCTTTGCTGTGATTGGGTCTCGAATGTTTGAACTTTTCCGAGTCACCCTTGCGGTAATCCATAAACGTTTCTTCCAGTGTTAGAACATCAGATATTTTGGTCACCCCACGCCACTTTAACTCATTGGACGCCCATATTTGCAACCTATCCAGGAAATTGAACAGCAAGTCCTCCTCGCTTATGTTGAAAATCTGGAGCATTAACAGAGAATACTCCTCGATGTACTCGCTGATGGACTTGGTTTGCTTTAATTTCTTTAACCATTTTTTAGCGTCGTGCGCCATATTCTTCAGATAGAACTGGCGCTTTAGCACCCGTTGCAATTCTGCCCAGGTATTGATTGTACAGGTACCCTTGCGTATTTCTTCGCTTTTTCTGCGCCACCATAAAATTGTATAGTCAAAAAGATATAAGGTCGCGGTATTTACCTTGTCTTCGTCCCGCACACCCATGGCATCGAAGTATCTTTTCATCTGTCAAAAGTAGTTATCTAGCTCCTTGGTGCTCCGCTTGTCGCTGAACTCTTTTGGTTTAGGAGCCTCAACTCTTGGCGCCCCTTGAGCAGCAACAGACCCATTCGCCACTGCTCGCTTGCACAATACCATATCCTCCTTGACAACGTCAAACCCTTTACGTAGCTTCTCCACTTAGACTTGAACTTTGTCAAAGGTGGCGTATACCTTCTCCTGAAAAATCTTGACCCAGTCACGTTGCTGATCAGCTTAACTCTCGATGGATGTGTCGATGAGGGAGCGCAGCTCATCCCTTTAAGTGTCGAGTCTCGCCTCGAGCTTCTCTACTTGCTGCTCCAACTCCCTAAGATGATCCGTCGCCTTTCCTACAGCGCCACTAAGCGTTTTCACCATGATCCCAAACTCATGGCGTGGATTGACAGACTTGTCGCGAGTTACACTTCTAAGCCTTTTAGCTTTGGGGTTTCGACCCCTCTCTTCAATCAAATTCGATGGTATAGCGTCTTTCTCCATCTTTGAACCTGCTTTGATACCAAATGTCACGGACCTTTTTAAGAACCGTGCGACCTTAGTCGCATTGCGTGCTAAGTAGCAGAGAAAATCACACAAAAAAGAAGAAAAATACGCACATCAAGTATTTGCACGAATGCTCTCTCTATATTGTTGAAGAGAAAATACAAGCTATGAGATGAATTATACAAGTGAGAGTCTCCCTTTTATACTAGCAGCCCTTTACAATCGACGGCTGAGAGCTAAATGATCTAACGGTGTATATATAAGATGAAATAATATGCTCTAAAATATTCATAGATGTCATCACATATTCTATGAAATATTCCTTTCCTAATTAAGGTTAACAACCATAATAAATCGCGAGCTTGACTCGATTCTTTACCCATGTCAACGGGTCTTTTAAAAGTTTCGGCTTGTTATCCGTTCTAACAGCCCTTAAGACTTTTAAGAGATTTTATCGCAGACTAAGTATTCAAAGAAATATTTGAGAATACTTAAAGCGTGACACAAGGTAAAAGACAAAAGTGATAAAAGCAAAAATAAAAGGAAGTTAAGTATCGTAAAGTGACAACTTAATGATTTTTGTGATTAAGGCCAAACAAGAAAGGGCATTGCAATTTTAAAAAAAAAATGATTCTTGCTAAAAATAACCCTAATAGTAATTCTTAGAGAAAAAGGAAACTGAACCCGTATTTTCTCGTGATTTTGAGAAAATTATAAGTAAACTTGAATATTTTTAAAATTTTCATATGCATTCTCTCAAGTGACGAAATTCATTAATTTTAACAAAAAATTTATTAAAATCGATGAAATTATTATTCTCTCTTTTATAATTTAAAAAAATCAAAATTTAAATGTTTAAAATAAAATTTAAACCTTTAACCCTAATAAAAAAGAAAACATTTTAACTAATTATACTACTTTAAATTTTTGCTAATACATATAATTAAAAATTTATTAAAAATATTAATAAAAATTATTAAAAAAATGAGATATTAACCGACATTAAATCGTTGGCGTTGACCAACGGCTATTATACAATCATTGATCACCATTAACCAACATTAATTAGAATTTTCATCTTTCAATTAAAATGAGATAATTTTTTATTTTTATCCTTTGAGCGTTAACTTTAATAAATATGTTATCCATAGAGATGCAAAATGAAAATTTTAAAAATATGTCAAGTTGCAAAATAAAATTTTTAAAAATATTAATATTTACATGTCTTTTTCTCCGACCTATGAGTCTAAATTTCCTTTTCCTATAAAATAAATTCTCTAGAATACAATAAAATCTCTGTGCAATCAATTAACAGGAATAAATATACTTTGTCCAATGACAAAGACGGTGTGTTTCTAAGCCAATTAACCACATGTCCATGCCAGAGCTGGTAGTTACATCATGGCAACTATGTCCAAAAATTTATCTGCTACAAAGTTCCTTCAAGGCCATTCATACCAAGGCCAAGCACAGTAGATTTGACGTACCTGAAAACTAATTTCCCAGTTAATCCTACTTCCCAAGTTTAAGCGTAATGAACTTTATACATCAGCTAAAAAGGCATCCTCACCTCCAAAATTTATAAATCCGAAGCCTTCATTTTTCTCGGCCTCTTGTGAGCAGGCAATGATGGAGCCTCAGACAACCTTCCAGGTCCCTTCAAATTCACATATTAAAGGAAGAATATATTAATTCCAGTGATAGTAAAAATTAAAAGCACATATGGACAGCACAAGTATACAACATTTGTTTGTACCTTGCGTTTCTGGTCCCTTTTGCCAACCCTTTCCCCTGTAATTCAAATGAAACTTTTAATCTCCCAAAACCATAGAACTTGTGTCTCATACAAATGGAAGGCGAAATACAAATGTCGGCATCAATTAATAGTATATATCACCTCCAAAACTAATGGAGTCTGGAACAAATGTTCGATCCTGATCTCCAGCATGTTGTGAACACTGTAAATGTTACAAAATCACTTAGAATTAAATACTTGTACCAGTTTGCTTATATGACAAGCCTAGATAATTAAAACAGGATATTGGAAAATAAAGTCAGTTGACTAACCTTTGGGGTGCCTGGCATATCGATGTATGAACAATCGCGATAAGATGAACCTTCTGCCTCCTTATATTGCAACTAAATGAAGCTCAGAAGTTAAAAACGTCAAGATCAATTCATGAAGAGAAACACCTCATACTATCATTCTTTCCTAAGAAGCTCCCAAGTACCAGCATTGTGTCTTGCATTCCACAAAAGAACATGTTTTATGCAACAAAAAGTGGTACACTTACAACTAGAACAACATTGGCCAGTATAAGCCAAGGGAACCACAAAGGAGCTAGTTATTGGTCAGCATTGCCTTGTTAACAGAGACACTATAGTTGCTAAAAAAATGCTTAGTGCCAGATCATTACAGCAACACCTGCAAGATGGGTTCCCTAAACTCCATCACGGAATTACAACCCCTACTTTAAAATTTCAGGCTTAGGAACTCTGACACCATTGGAGACACGAGAGGAAAATTAAGGTTACATGTACAAGAAAAAAATAAGATGAAATATAAGCTTTAACTGTATAAGTTGAAGGAAACAACAAAATAATGTTATTTGCTTGACACCAGTGGAGACACTTAAGAGGACAGATGAGCTTATATGTATGAGCTAAAAAGTATTTAGAGGAAATACAAGATTAACTATAAATGAAAGATATAATATCAATTCATTTTCACAAAATAGTGTAAAATTGAAACTGGACAAACTAAATATATGTTTCTGTCAATTTTTGTTAGGAAAACTCAATTCTAGAAAATTAATCTTACATATGCTATACCTGCTTCTGAAGATTTAGTAGAGCCAATATTTCCTTCCTTAATTCAAGATGCTCCACACAAACAGCTTTAGTTGGAACTTTTGGTTTTAAATGAACCTGTAAGAGATATAATATGACCTTATACTCAATTATGCAAATTATTCAAGATACATTGTTCATGGATTGAAGCATATTCAGCAAATTTCAAAACATCTAACTATAAGGAATATTACCAAAGCCAACGATCACAAGCATTAACTAGATATGTTTATAATGAAATCTCGAACTTATGATGAGAATCTAGCAATATGCACAAGCAAAGTTAAACCACATAAACATCTCTAGTCAAGTTCCAAATCAGCTTGGTGAGTAGCATGATATATAAAGCTGCAAATAAAATGCCTGCGTTCTAGTTCACAGTATGGTCACATCAGAAACAAGTATATTGAAAAAAGCCATGTCCTTCAAACTTTTATGAGAATCTATAGATATCTCAACATAAAATTGATTGCCTAAAGTAGAAGGAGAAAGACAATTAAGAAGATGAAGGGACTGTGCATCTTCATAATTATACTCTCCAAAAGGGAAAAGAAATTTTAAAGAAATTAGAAACTAGATCCTATCTTACCATACTAATAAAAGATATTAGAAAGTCAATCGACAATGTTAACTTTCTTATTATACTAACAAAAGAACTAACATTATTGAATAATAAATCACATGGCAATAAAGAGTATCTGCATTGCATTCACGGTTACGGAAGCAGAAACAAACCCCAAGATCTTGTAAGGTCTGCTCGACCCGCTTGATGGTTCGAAGTCCAGCAGATGAGCTTGTGGCTTGCACCATCTGCTCAAGCGCATAAGTCCTCAAATAAACCTGAAGCTGCAAAATTTTCAATTAGTCAAATATGTCATTAAAGCGTGAATATTAGTGATAAAACTACTAAGAGAAAACAGGGCACCAAACAACCGCTGAAAATTAGGAAGACCCTGCTCAAAACGTCCATATGAAGATGAAAGAAACACGGGATAAAATAAAATAAGTTATTAAAAGTTAGTTCAACCAAATTAAATTAACCATACTTTTTTAACTGTGGGAAGGGTAAGGGAAGGGTAAAGGGGGAGAGACAGAGAGAGAACATAACTCAGATTATCAAACATACCATACGCAGAGAAGCTAAAGTAGAGGCACTATCAGCCATTATCGAAGTCGAAGGAACAATTGCCGCTGAGGGAAGCTGAGCAGTGGATGAAGGTGATTTAATATCACCGAGAACAGCAGCCCTCTCAGTGCTCTCTGAACCCGCATTACATGCAACAGGCAACTCAGGCACTTCAGCAGCCTGAAAAAGAAGAAAAAAGGCGATCAACCAGTAACACAAATGCATGCATGTTATCACAAGTAGAAACAGCTTTTTGACTTCATTCTGAATTTAATCAAGTTATGATTGTCGCAAATGAAAAATATACACAATTGATTTGACTTTTCTTAAACTTACAAAGTTCACTCCCAGAATCTGATTCTCATTTCTGCTTCAAATACCATATAGATACACATCTACATTTTCAGTTGCAAACATGAACATCACCACTACAGGAAAGAAGTATAACCACTTATCTATTCCAACACTTACCCTTGCTGCCATCCGTGACTCAGTTATCCTTTTTGCTTCAGCCAAAACCTAAGAAAGATATTGCATATAATTAATTGACCAGTCAAAGTTATTGCCAGAAACAGTAATGTTAATAAGTTACTAAATGAGAGCGTGGAGTAAAATAAAGACCTCGGCATCTTTACGCTCTTGCTGCTTTGTTTGAGAGAGTACCATCGACAATGCACGCTTTCGTTCTACCTCTTGTGAAACATTGTAAGGCTCCTACCGTCGGAAATGTCAAAAAAAAAGAAGAAGAATGATGATAACATAATATGGCAGACTTCAAATCTGAATTACCAAAGACAACCCACTAATGTAATCTGAAAACTGTAATAATTTATTTCATTCTTTTTTATTTTATTTAATTTCAAATTATGAATCTATCACACCTTAACCTGAGGGTGAGCTGAAACATCCCCTGGAGATGGAGCCCTAGCAACCAGTATGGCTCGGGATACTACACAATCAAAAGTGTTTATTGCCTTAAGATCAGTTCATAAAATGTCCATAATACACTTGCAAACCTATTCAAACAAACAAAACAAAACGAAAGCCATTTAACAGAAAGCAACTACTAATAGTCAAGCAAACGGAAAAAATACCACTATAGTAACGATCCTTCAATTCCTCCACGGTTCGAGATGATGGGAATCTGTCAGCTATAACAATGAAGCGGAGATCAAACGTTTCACACAAGTCAAACAATTGATCTGTCTCCTCTTTGGTCCACATCTAACCAAGACATATAACAAAAGAATTAACCAAATAATATTGACGTGATATCCCATGCAAATGCTATACAGTTTCTAGGCATGGTTGATAGAGATTTTGATAATAAACAAGATTCAATCTTGAGTTGATACCTACAGGATCAGTTAAATACTTCTCATACTCCTCATCTGTATATTTTATAACATCAACAGACTGCATAATACCAAATAAGCAAATAGAATCAGCCCTTCAAGCAAAAAATAAGAAAAGAAAGCAAATGAGAGAAGTACAAATTGCCTATATTATAAATAATATAGAAATAAGAACAAACTTGTGATACCTTGTTATACTTGGCAAAAGCATAGTCACCTGTTGGCGGAACACCATTCACTACTCTAACCTGAAAAATATATGAAACACAAATAGCCCAGTGATAAGAAGAAACGACCATTTAAATAGTATATGGCAAGACTTTCCAGAAATGAAAGAAGCCTACCCAATGGTAGAGATGTAAATTATCTTTTCGTGCAGAATTCGTGAAAGGAAGCCACTGCCAAGTGATCTGAAGACACAGGATTGGTTCTTTTAGAAATCACGTCAACAAAAATTGCAAGTTGAACCATTTCAAACATCAATTAACATTAAAAATGAATGCAATTAACAGAAAGTACACAATGCGACAACTGATAACCCATATTCTAGCAAATATTAAGCCCAGTTTATAAACACACTTCAAAGATTAACCAATTTAAATGTAAAATTGATAATTAAAAAAAAAAGAAAGCAAGCCTTCTCGTCAGATGGCGGTCGTTTCTTCAACTGAGAAACATCAATGGATGGCATAAGCGGCGCCAAGCCTCCAGTAAGTGCATAAACCTACGATTCAACACCAGAAGCAACATAAGCAACCGTGTGCAGCATGTATGTTGCATATAATTGTAGGAGTATGTATAAATTACCTCGCGAGAAATGCCATCGGGTTTTCTTTGGGGTTCTTTTTGGGGACGAGATTTCTTTTCTTGTGTTGTTGACAACTGATTTTTGGGTAGTCCGAGTATGTCTTTGGCGTCCATATCAATTTCCCCCAAATTTAGGGTTTCGTTTATACTGTGTCTTCCATAGGAAAATTTTAGATTCTTAAAAAAAAAAATTGATCGAATTTGTTCAATTTCGGGTGTAAATTAGGGTTATGTGTTTGGGAAATTTGAGTTCTGCGAGAGCGGGTAATTCTAATTGAGGCTGACGAGATTTTGGGTTTTAGCGTGATTTTCTTTCTGGTTACTTTAACTACCTTTTGACAGTTATATTCTTTATTTCTGTATATTGCTTAAATTACAATATTTGCAAGCAAGACTTATATTATTTTGTTGAGGTAAGAAAATTTTGTCTTATAAATTTGACTTAATTTTTAATTTTATTTTATAAGAATTTAAAAAAAAATTAATTTTGTTTTAATTTGTTAATAAAATTTTATTAAATTTATCTAAATTTTTATTTATTGTATATTAATAAATTTACCTTTAATTATTATATTAATTAAAAATAATAATGTGAATATATTATACAATGTATACGTGTCAATTATTAATAAGTTATTAAAAATAAAAAGACACATGATACATTTTAATAGATTTAAAATTTAATATTTTTTAATTAAAAAATAATTAAAATAAATACAATTAAACTACCAAAACCAACGATTGTCGTCGTTGGCCACCACTAGTTGTCGAATTTCGATAACGAAAATAGAAAAAATTTATGTCATTGGATTCTATTTTTTTTTATATTTATACAATGGTAGAATCATTTTTGTTAAAAGAAAGAAAAGAAGAAGGTGACCAAAAAATAGATCGAAAATAAAAAGAAGGTGACAGCCCCACCATTTTGTAAAACGGTAGGACGATGGCGTGCACCGCCCCCACCATTGGACAGATCGGCGGCTGCGGTAGCATACACCGCCCCCATCGTTGGACAGATCGGCGGTCGATTTGTCCAACGGTGGGGGCGGTGCACGCTATTGCCCCACCGTTTCACGGCAAGCAGTGGTGGCCGCTGTCAACACCTTTCACAGCCGTTCTCGCATCGAACGACGGGGTAGTGCATGCCACCACCCCATCGTTCGATGTGCGACCGCAAGCCTGTGGTGGTTGTCTACGACCACCACCGTTCGCCTTCAAACGGGATGCAATGGCGTGCACCACCACCACTATTGGCGAACGGCGGTACCCGCCGCCTCTCACAATATTTTTTTTTTTCACTTTTGGCACATCTATCCGTTGACCAAAAAAATGTTACCATTGCACAGATTATAAAATTTTGAGTCCAATAATATTAATTTTGAGTTGAATCACAATTGATCATCAGCGCGCAGGTCGGCTACTAACGACGGTGGTGGCGGCTGCTGCTCTCTTTTTATTTATTTTATTATTAAGTGACAAATTAGTGGTTGACACGTTAATATTTTGTGTCAGCCTATTTTAAATTTTTGTTGTATAGTAACCATTTTGTCCCTTTAGTATTAAAATTAATTAAATTTTATTAATGGACTAGAATAAAATTAAATTTTTTAAAATTTGTAAAATAAAATTAAAAATTAAATCAAATTCGTCGAATAAAAATATCCCTATCTCTATATTTTTTTTTTGTATATTATTATAATAATTAGAATAATACTATTATTATCATCGGAACAGCATTTTCGAAAGGTATGAACAATACAAGAAGAAGTGAGATTTAAACTAAGAAATTTTCACTAAAATAAAAATAAATATATGTCAAACTTTTTTATTACTAACCTATTAATACAAGTATTCAATTAACAACTCCTTTATTGTTACTTATGTATACACGTGTGTCCATTATCATTATTTTGTTAAAAATAAATTGCACACCCGCGTCTTTGTTTTAAAATCTCAGAAAACCAAAGCCTTTCATTGGAAAACATAAATTTTAGGGGTGGTAATGAGTCAGGTGGAGGCGAGTATTATAATTATCAATAGTAAATCAATGGTAATGAGTCAGGTTGAATTTAAATTTTGCTTAATTGAACTTTGGATTAGAATTTTTTTTAATTTCAAAACTTGATTTAGCCTGAGTTTTTTTTAGTTAGGCCAGACCGGTTCTGGGTTAACCTTGGTTTTTTATTTTTATTTTTTAAAAAAAAATTTAATTTTTTTTATTATTTTGGTAAATTTAAAATTTTAAACTATTTATTTTATAAAATAATTGTTAGATTTGTATTTATAGTTTGTATTGTGTAATTTATATTTATAGTTTAATACATATAATTTATAAATGTGACATGTATAATTTGTATTTATAGATTAAAGTGTATTTTTTTATCCTTGCTACAATTTTTTTTTAATTTTTTAAATTAAATTTAAAATTTTGAGACATTTATTTTATAAAATAATTGTTAGATTTATATATTTTTATTTATATATCAAAGATTAAGAATTAATTTAGAATTTTTTTAAAAATAAAAAAAAAGTCAAATCCTAGTAAAATCTGGGCTGGGCACGTATTTAAATTTTTAAAAAAATTCAGATTCAAATTTTAAAAAAATTTAAATTTTTTTGAACTAAATTTCGGATTCAAACTTTTTTGCCATCCCTAATTAAATTCCTATCCCATACAGAATGGTATGAAAATTTTCTTACCCACCTCATATTCGATATATAATTCAGGTTTGGAATAGAGAGTCCCATGAATACTTTATACCTAATTTTTTTAATATTTTTAATATTTTTTTATTTATATCGATTTAATTTTGTGAAATAATTTTTTACTCCATACAATCATAATATATCAAATAAAAAAAATTTTAAACATCACATAAAAGTATAAACTACATTGAGTCTTCAATTTAGAATCTAAAATTAAGAATAGTAATAAAATTATTTATCTCTTTTATTTGTTATTTTTTATTTTTTTTAAAAAAAATGAGTTCATTCCAATTTAAAAACAAGTGTCTAATATTAAATATAATTAAACAAATAAAAAAATAAATTAAAAATAAAAAGTATGAATAAATTTTTTATAATATAATATAAGTAAATTTTATATTCTAGATTTAGCACGTAACTATTTTTTATTTGTCTAAATAAATTTAATTTTTTTTATACTAAGTTTTTAATTTTTTATTTTTGAATTTGAGAAAATTAACTTATTTCTGAATTCAACCCAAATTTAAATCGAGATTAGATTATTATATCCAAACTCACCTCATCTTTAAAAAATATTTAAAATGTAACTTAAATTACTCTTCATTTAAAACGAATTTTCATAAAACCTAATCCCATAAAAAATTCTGCTACACCTAAAAAATTTCTATAAATAAATAATTCGTATATTAGAATAGAATAAATCTTCCATCAATCCCTAAAGACACAGCAATATTTTTGGCTATGCCCACATTTTATGTTCTCGATCTTGCAGTAAGACTTGCCCCTAAAACTGCTGCTCTTGCTGTAATTAATTTTCTCGAAATGGTTATTGAATGAAAGTATTCAAATATAGCTAAAGCATTTAGCATATCCTCTTCCCACCAAGCTGACCTCCACTTCTTCGTCCGTCCCTCCGGAACTAATTTAATTCCTGGATCTTGGAAATCTACTTATAACTTATTTATATTAATCTTAGATGGAATTTAATGTTATGGCTAGAAAATAGAAATAAAGGGCACTTGAATCCTTGGAAAAACTAACGTATCCACACTCTGCATTGAATTTGAATTCCCCAGATATTTAAATACTACTTTCATTAAGGCACTAAAATGATCAAGATCAGTTTGTTTTTCTTCTTTTTGGTTATTAACTTCAAAACTAAGAAGTATCCAGTTGTAGTTATCTATTAGAAGACTACTAACACAAGATCCCAAGCAACTGATTAAGATTGAGACAATAAGCAGATAAGTCTTTTTAAGCTAGAAACAAGAATAGAAATACTAAAAACCAGAATTCAAAAGATCAAAACATAATCACACACATAATACTCAATGATTTATAGTGGTTCGATTTTTAAAGGAACCTAAATCTATTTTCGAGCTTGCCATAGCTCTGAAACTCCAGTAAATTATCATAATCAAATCAAGAATACAGAGATGATGAACCCAAAATCACAAACAACAAAAATACAACTTTTCTCTCTCTAAAAATAGTGATTGAAAAAATCGACTATCACTAACGATCCTTAGCATCCCTTTTATAGTTAAACTAACCTCAATCTTATGTGATGAAGGGCTCAGAATGGATCAAGAAAAGAGAGAAAAAAAAATGAAGTATTATAGATATGGGAATATTGTGTTTAAAACTGAATTTCAAAATTTCAGATAACAAAACAACGTCATTTCTGAAATTTTGAATTATTTCAAAAATGCCACTAGTCATGTTGTCATTTTTAGCCTATTTCAAACGCTGGAAATTTTTTTAAAGTCCCTCAATTTTGATAGCATTTCTCTAGAGTCCATAAAACTTCACATTTTTACCTTTGGACCACAGGTAATTCAATCCTTTTATTTTATGAGAATTCCATTATAGCACCTTAGCTTGATCTAAGGGTGGCAAAATGGGTCACGACACGATTATTCGACACACTTTAAGTGAATATGGATAGAAAAAATTAACACGATTAATAAATAGGTCGAATTCGTGTTACTCATTTATTAATCGTGTCGAATACGTGTTTGAGGTATATGATTCGTTTATTCATTTAAGTCACGTTTAATAAACGAATCATATTTGTGTCTATTCGTGTATCTATTCGTTTAAGTCACATTTAATAAATAAATCATATTCGTGTCTATTCGTGTATCTATTCATTTAAATTACGTTTAATTAAATTATAAAAAATAAAATTATAAAATTTAAAATTAAAATAATTAATTAAAAAATAATAATTTTGTGACTTAAACGTGTTTTAAACGAATCAAATCGTATATAATCGTATAAACGAATCAAATCGTATATAATCGTATAAATGAATCGAATTGTAACCGAATTGAATTTGATTCATTTATTTAAACGTGTCTAATCGTATCGTGTCGTGTAATTCGTTTATTAAACGAATCGAATTTGTGTTTAAATGTCTGATTCGTTTAGTAAACGAATCATAAACGAATACAACAAAAATTTATTAATACCCTATAATGACACGACACGACACGAACACGATTCGTTTACATGAATTGCCACCCCTAACTTGATCCTTCAACCAAATCATCCCTTATCATATATGAAGCAAGTTCAAGCATAACTTGAACTTACTCACTCGCAGCACTTTTGTTCAAAGGTTGATTGGATTTTTTTTATAGCAATTTTGCTATCACTTCTCTAATGTACTATGGTCCCTCTTAAATTTCAATTCTGATTCTTTTCTGATAGCTGATAAGCAATTATTCAGAGTGAAAGAATCTCTGCCATACTTGATTATTGTATTCACTTCTTTGTATATTGTAAGCAAGGACTTCGACAAGATGATGGCTTGATTCTCATCAGTGATGGTCTCACCAGTATTAGAAAGATCAATGCATATTTTTTTGAATTCATCAGAATTTTCTTCAAGATTCTTGGAGGGATACATTTTAAATCAAAACAATCTCTCTTTTAATAAAATTGGCTAGCTAATGACTTTAAGATGTAAAGATACTTTAATTTGCTCCATAAGCCCTTTGTTGAAGTTTCTTCATTCACTTGCATTAATACATAGTCTAATTGTTGGGATTTGTGTTTACGTATTATTCCATTTTATATAAATATTTTTATTTATGCAATTAATATTTTATTAAATTACTAATTATATTTTATATATAGTAAAATACTTGTAATATTTTAAATACTGTATGATTTGAAGGAGTTCAAATCTGGTTCAAAAAAGTTTGAACCAGTACTAAGAGTTAATTACAATGAGGACTATAACTACTAAGAGTTAGCAGGCTATTAGTATAAGTGAAATTTAAAGAGTAAAAGCCTTGTCTGAAATTGAACAAAAACCTGAAAGTACACTAGTAATTACATAGTTACAAAGAGTTGTAAATAGTACTAAGAAATATCGTTGTGCAAGTATGTTCTCAAACGTTATATTCCTGATCTATTTTTACTGATACAAGTTTGTCAATGAGGACCTTATTTAACATAGATTGGTGTATGTCTATATCCGATGGCCAAGATGGTTAGTCATAGTAAACCATGAGCTTAACGAAAGCTCGTATAGACATGCGGGTATTCAGTGAGAATTGAATACTGAACAAGCTTAATTAGGAACTCCAATAAATATCTCATAAAATCGTCAATAGAGGATTCTTTTGAGTTAAGTACCATTTACGGTCCCTGGACCTAAGCACCACGGTAGACTTGTGAGTGATCCACCATACTTAGGTTCCACACATGTTAGAGACCTTTCATGGTCTGACCGTTAGGTGTCGTTGGGTATGGTCTGATGCTCATAGGGTTTGATGTGTGTAGATATAAGGTTTGTCAGCTCATATAGATGAGTTGTATATCCAGATGCTCCAAGATTATATTCCAGAAAATCTTATGACCATAAGTAATATACCTGAAAAAGTGTTTCCCGTATGAGAAATAATATTACAAAAGTGTTTACAGATATTTGTTTTTATGAAAATACAAATCTAGAGATAAGTTTTAGAGTTGAGCATGTGGGGACTTGATTATGATGATTTATGTCTCTGCACTTCCAAGATATAAATGACGGAGGGATTATACGAATATGTATTAATCTCAACTTGTATGGTTTAACATGTTGTTTTGTTATTTCTATAATGTATGTGTGTGGCATCGTTTATAGACTTACAGAAGAATTCCATAAGATAAAACGAGTGTGAACTGTAATAACCAGTATCTACAACCGGTAAGAATATGTATTTATATATATATATATATATAAATATATATTTTATTTATATGTGGGTGATCTTTGATTTTTATATTGTTATTAGTAGTGTTTTTATAAATTAAGGACATACTATTAGTATTGAGTTTATTTGTAAGACTTTAGATTTATTTTAGGGACTAAATTGTAATACTTTAAAAGTTTTAAGGCAAATTTGTTAATACCAAAAATTTGCCTCTTAGTATAAAAATACACTTTTGAAATCCTAATTTACTCATTTTTGGGTCGAGCTATCCCTTTAGAGAGAGAGAAGAGAGAAATAGAGATGAGAGAAAGAGAAGAAGAAGAAGAAGAAGAAATTAGAAATTTGGATTTTAAGAGCTATATCACACCTATTTCTCAATTTATTGGTATTAATTAAGATAATTCTGGAAATATGTATAATTGAGGATTTGATGTGTATTTCGTAATATCTTGTGAGAATTGATGATGATCTATGAGATAGCTTGATAAATCATAATGAATTGTGGAATTTCTGCTTGATAGTCTCTTGATCCAGTAATTTTATAAATTGTTGTGATTCGATTCTGGTTTTGAATTTTGAGTATATGAAATTAGACATGTTTAGGATCATCTGAGACTTTGAATCGATTGAAAATCCCAGAAATTGAATATTTTGTGAATTTACCAAAGTGACCTTGAAATTCTAAAAATTTCCTGTGTGAACAATATGATACAGTGGCAAACAATTTTTGTCCTGCTGAATGATCTTCAAAAATTACAAATTTGTGGAATATGATAATTTTATATGTCTAATATGATATACTTGGAATTGAGAATTTAGATCAATGTGGTTGAAGTGTTATGATTTTCTAAAATGTATCAGCTCATTGCAGTATTTGATTAACAGATTTGTAAAGCTATAGAATAAAATAGTTTTCAAATACTTTTAGCAGTTATTTTGAAGTGAAATATTTATCATGGATTGATATATGTATCAAGAGTATTTATGTGGTAGTTTTATAATTTTTGAGTTAGTATATGATTTTATAAAATTAGGAGATTGAATACTGTTCAATAAGTATCTTATTCCTGTCAGGTTAGTAGTTTGGATTCGATGGTTTGTATGGAATGGATTGTGTAGGAATTTTGATATAATATTCATATATAATAAGGATATATGAGTTAAGAATGATATATTCTGATTTTGGAGTAATTGGACATCATTTGATGTATTAAAAACTTTTGTTAAGTGTAAGTGGTCAGAATGACAAGTTTGGGAAACTAAGTATTTAGACTAATTTGATGTGATAAATGCATTGTGTATAATTTTGTAAGCTATTAAAGTATTTTGTGTGAATTGTGAGGCTTATGAAAGGATTAATCTCCATTGATAGGTTAAGGAGATTTAAGCCTTGTAGCTGTAATTGCTAAGAGGTAAGTATACTAGACTTTTTACTGAAATCACAATAAATATAGTAATTGTTTTATATGATTTTGTAAATGAGGTTAAGAATATGTTTATGTTATGTCAAAGTATATTTTGATATGAAATGTGAATATATGTTTATGAATGTGAGCATTTACATTGAGCATGGACATACATGTATTTTTGAAAGTGAGCTTTCAAAATAAGATATGTTTAACAAAGAAAGCTTTTGAAGTGTAATATGTGCATGAGAAATATTTGTGTTTTGAGGGTACTTAAACTCACTGTTAACTTAGTAGGCATTTTATGTGATTTGTGGAGCCTTTATGCGTGGCATTGCCTTCGGGATTGGTATATGTTATGTGTTCCATATGTAGGGAGAGTCCTATTGGTACCTAAAGAAAGAGTGAGTCATCACATTCGTGTGGTGGAGTATTGGTGCATGTATAATTTAAAATCTTACTTGTACTATTCCTCTCATACGGTATGTCACCTAAGAGTGACATTTGACTCATTATATGATATGTAAGTCCTACTAAGTAGTAGTTGAGTGATGGTATTCCTATTATATGTTTTGAAAGAATGTGTAAGCGCTTACATGACATGTGATTTGATAAAGTTATGATTTTGATTGATCACAGCATATTATACATATGCATTGTGTACATATATGTATTTGTATTTGATATATGAAAACCTAGTATGCTTACTGAGTTTTATACTCATTATAGTTTATGGTGATTTCAGGTAAATAAGGTACATGTGTGCTTAGCGGATTTGGCAAGGCTTCTGCTATTTTTTGGGTTCCCTAAGTTGTTAGGTTGCTGAGTGTTTCATTTGGGGACATGTGGGATATGATATTTGATTTGTCCCTATTGAATAAATACTTATGTATTATTTTATGGCGTGTGGATTGGATTTGGTTTAAGTTTCATAAAGTGTGGTTATTGAATGATGTTAAGTAAGAATTTGCAATGAATATGTTCTGGGCTTCCAGTAACAAAGTTGCTACTGGTGACGTAGTAGAGTGTTAATCTCTGAGAAAACTCTGCGTATCTCCGGTTTAATAATTGTCCCAGTCATAATTCTATTGCTATAATTTTGAAAGAAATTGAAATGAATGTTTAAATTTGTTCAATAGAAGATTATGTGTATATGTTAAATTATAAGTTAATTTTTAGTGTTAAATATTATTTATGAGTGCACATTTTTGAATGAATGTAAGTGATGTCGTGTGTCGGATCTTTTGGGTATGGGGCGTGACATGAACATAGGGAGTCTCACTATATGAAATGTACTTTTGTACACTGGGAACGCACTGGATCAATTGTTTGATTTAGGAAATTCTTGAAAAAGTCAGAATTATTCAGGGTCTCTTAAGAAGATGATAGCATTTAAGTATTACGCCCGGGACATTGACAAATGAGACTTGCCAGTTTATCATTTTTATTAGATGCCACATGTTATGACATTAATTTGTCATGACATGACATGTGACATGTTTTTAATGGCCTATTTAATTATAAAATGTTAATAATTATTTTTGGCTAAATTCAATTCAAGGCTTTGGAAGCCAAAAATTCTGCCAATTTGATTTAAGCATCTGTTGGCCAAATCAATTGCATTTAATCAAGAGGTGGCATGTTAGCATAAGTTAGATAGCCCACTAAATTGCTTTTCATTCGACCAATAAATTGGCAAATAAATGCATGGTTTATCATGCTTATCTTTAAGCATGAGCTAGCTTTAAATAAAATGCATTGGACACATATTTTTCTTTAACTCGACCAACAAATGTAAACAAGCATGACAATGCAAATTTAGTGTATTGTCATACTTGTTAAATATTTGACACTAATTTATAAGTCATTGGACTAATAGGAGGCATAATTGGTTATACATAACCATTCACATTCATTTGTAAGGTATAAGTGAATTGTAGGAAAAATTAAATAGAGTGCTAAGAGATAAAATACTAAAGTAAGTGTTACTTTAATTAAAATTTTAGTTGAGAAAAAAAGGCTACCGTTCTAGTTCAAAGGATCTCACCCAGTTCTCGATTAGAACTACGTAAAACACCCTTCAAGTGTGAGTTCTCTAATATCTCATTAGTGTAATGAGATGTTTGTTAATATTCAGCTGCGCATATTATGCATGTATTATATGTAAATTGAAATTAAATGTACACTTACCCTACGCACAATGTACTTTCACTGATAATTGTAGAATAATAATATTCAATGTAGTCTCATCCATCTTAGCTTTTTTATCATGAGTTATTATAAGGGATAGATCTTTAGGGTCTAATAAAGCTTTAGCAATCTTCTGTTGCACCAACAAGGCTCTCATTTTTCTTTTACCACAAACCAAAATCTCTATTGGTATTAAACTTATCTACTTCAAATTTGATAGCACTCATCTTTATCACAATAATCTTTTTGCTTAAGGAATCTTCAATTAACCTTAGAAATTAGGCTTTGATACCATTGCTATAAGATTACTAACACAAGATCCTAAGTAATTGATCAAGATTGAGGCAATAACCAAAATCTTATTTAAGCAAGAAACAAAAAACAAGAACAGAAACACCAAAAACTAGAATTCAAAAGATCAAGACATAATAACACACATAATACTCAATGATTTATAGTGATATGGCTCTTTAATAAACCTACATCTACTTTCGAGCTTTCCATGGCTTTAGAACTCCACTAAATCATCATAATCAATTTAAGAATACAGAGATAAGGAACCCAAAATCAAAAATAGCAAAAATACAAGCCTTTTCTCTCTATAACACGATAACAAGACTTTTCTCTCTCTATAAAATATGAATGAATGAATAACTATTGCTAACGATCTTTATCATTCTTTTTATAGTTGAATTGGCCTTGATTTGATGTGATAAACGACTCATAATTGATCAAGAAAAGAGATCCAAAAGAGTAGTATTGTAGGGGCGAGAATATGTGCTTATAATTGAAAATTAAAATTTCAATTAACAAAATGAAATTGTTTATGAATTATTTTAAAAATATCATTAGTTAGAATTATTAAAAATCGAGTGTGTGACATACAAGTGTATAAGTAATTTCAAAAATTACTATATGTAGCGGAAGCATGTTAACAAATACACCAAATTTAACAATTAAACACATATATCACATATATGAATAAGTATAACAATTATACATTTATAAACATGATGAACAATTGTATTAAAGCATTATGTAAAACACTTACCTAATGAATGTAGCTTTATAAATTCTTCAATTCCTCCAACAATCTATGTAAAGAGCTCACCTTGAAATATATATGTTGAACAATTCTAGTCCATAACTTTTGGTGGGATTAAGGAGTTAGAATAATTGCTTAGTTTTAGAATTTTCAGCAAAATGTATTCAAACTCTTTTGAATACAATTTCATTTCTTAAATGGAGATGATAAATATTTTCTATACAACTTTTATATTAATTAGAAATATTTAAATACAACTCTTGTATAATTCTTAGAAACAATTTCTACATGATAATTATTTTGAACCACTTTATTTAAAGTAATTATTTTTTGCTCTATTTTTATTTCATTTATTTTAACCATCCATTAGAGAAGGAGATGAAGAGAAGTTTGTTTATTTTTTTAACACTTGAAAGAACAAAAATCAAAACTCTCTCTTTTCTCTCTTACCTTGCCATTGCCGAATTCTCCTTCTCCAAATTGAATAAATGATTCAATTGTTTTGCCAAAATCAATTTTGTTTATTCAACACTTTGATTAAACAAAAAGAAGTGCTCCACCAATTTTATTGTTGGTCTTCCACTTAGGATTAATTAAACCAAACACTAGAATAATGGCCACCTAAATTAATCTTTACCTAATAAATATAATTCTTTAATTATAATGGACAAATAAATGACTAACATCTAGGCCCCTCATTGTATTAAAATACAATGTCATGATCTATATATTATAATATTATCTAATAATATAATAATAATATATAATTTAATTATTCAAAACAATTTTGAATAATTATTTTTTACCTTAGTAATTTTTACTACCAATGTTAAATAGTAAAAACAAATCATGGAACAAATTTTGCCACTTGTCAATATTCTATTAATTAACAACTTTGTTAATTAATTGAGTGATTTACTTAATAATTAAGTCCTGATAAATGTACATCTCGAGGGATCCCGAAATAATTATTTATTTTGCTAAAATTTATTAGATCAAATTAATTCAATCCAATCCGCTACCCTAGTGTGCAACGAGTACACTGTTGGAGCTGGTGCTCGCGTGCCATTCCAATATTGTATGAATATTAATTGTTAATATTTATACAATAAACATTTCGAATAAAGATTGTTAATATCATATTAATATGGTACAATGCTTGTAACATTACAGACATTGTTTGATCTGAAAGAGTTCAGATCTGGTCTAAAGGAGTTTAGATCAGAACTAATAGTTAGCAAAGCTGAGAGTTATAAATGCTAAAAGTTAGCACTGTTAAGAGTTAGCAGGTTATAAGAGTCAGCGAGGTCTAAAGAGTTAGAACCTTGTCTATAATGGGACAAAGACCTGAGAGTATACTTGTAATGATATAGTTGCAAAGAGTTGCAATAGGTGTTAAGAAATATCATTATGTAAGTATGTCTCAAAGATAATGTTCCTGATCTATAATCACTAATGCGGGTCTATCGGTGATTCACTATACATAGATTAGTGTATGTCTATATCTGACTGGTTCAGATGGTTGTTCTTAGCTGACCATGAGCTTAGAGCTTGTATAGGCATGCGGGTATCCAGTCAGGACTGGATACTGAACTGACTTATGAGGACCCCAATAGATATCCTATGACACCGTCAAAGGAAAGTCCTCTCGAGTTGAGTAGTAATCGTGGTCCTTTGACCTGAGCGCCACGGTGGTCTTGTGAGTGATCCATCATGCTTTGGTTCCACATATGTCAGAGACCTTTCATGGTCTGACCGCTATGTGTCGCTGGGTATGGTCCGATGCTCATGGAGTCTGGTGTGCGTAGATACGGGATCCATCAGCTTACGTAGGTAAGTTGTATATCCGATGCTCCGAGATTGTATTTCATAAAGTCTTGTGGCCACAAGCATAAACCCGGGAAAAGAGTTTCCCATAGGGTTAAACAATATAGCAAAAGTGTTTGCGTATATTGTTTATCGAGATACGAATCTGGAGATAAGATTATTGGATGAGCAAATGGGGATTTGATGGTGCTGATCTATATCCCCGCACATCCAGGATATAAATGATGGAAGGATTATACGTATACGTTATGACCTCAACTTGTATGGTCTGACACGCTGATTTGTAATATTCGTAACGTGTGCGTGGGGCATCGATTACGGATTAATGGAACAGTTCCATTTGACAAATCGGGTGTAGACCTAGAGAGTCCCAATATGAAATGTACTCTTTGAGCACTTGGGCAGTGTACCGTATTGAATTGTTCAATACAGTATAATTCAGCAATTACTAAGGTTACGTTAACTAAAGTAAGTGGTTAAATTGGTGGGACCCACTTTAGGTTAACTTGGTAACCGAGTAAGGATATAATAGTAATTTCACTTTATGATTATTTAATTGTTAAATAATTAAAATAAATATTTATTTATTTAATTGTTAAATAAATTAATTTAACATAACTAAGGTTAAAAGTTAACCAAGTGGTTAAGTTAAGTTAACCTTACTTAAAGGTTAAGTAAAGGTTAACCTAACCATGGTTAAGTTAGTTAACTATGGTTAAATTAATTAAATATTTATTAACTTAAAGGTTAAGTTAAAATAATCTAACTAAGGTTAAATGTTAACTAAGGTTAGGTTAAGCCAAATGAAATGCAAATGAAATTCAAATTAGTTTGGAATTAATTCATTTGTATATAAAGTGAAATGAAATTGAAAATCATTAATGTTTTAGATTTTAGGTTTTGCATTTTGGGAGCCAATTCAATTTGAGAAATTGAAATTGTTTGTTTTGTGTTTTAAGTGTTAGAACAACAAAACAAATTGAATTAATGGTTACTAAATGTAATAACTAAAAACAAGATTTGTTTTATTTATTCAAGAGTTGAATAAAAGGAAAAACAAATTTAATTAAGTTAAATGGTTTAACTTTGAAAAATGTTTAAGAGTTAAACACATATGCTGGATTAAGATGCTGCCATTCTAGACAATCAAACCCACCCTTGTTGATTGCTAGAATTGATCAAAGATTCATTTCATGGTGGACTTCAAAGAAAATTAATCCAAAGGCTTCATTGGTGATATTTCTCAATCTCGAATTTCAGATTAATCAAATGTTATTTTCTGTGTTCATTATATGTAATCTTCCGCTGTGCACATGTATGTATGAGATATGTATATTGTTTGTATGATGAACACAAACCCACATGCAAGAGAACCCTAAGTAAATTCGCCCAACCATATAACCCAACAAATGGTATCAGAGCAATTTGTGTTGTTATGGGTGATTTTTTTAGTGTTAGCTAAGTGTTGGCTAAGTTGTAGGACAAGTTCCGGGGCTGTTGGGGTGCATTTTAAGTGTTAAAAATGCAAACCAGTGAAAAACAGCACCTGGAACGCTGCAGCGCTAAGGTCCAGCGCGGCAGCGTTCATATGAACGCGGGAGCGCTGATCGTATGACGCCCCAGCGCTGAATTACCGCGGGGGCGCGGATTGTTTGGCGCCCCAGCGCTGGACAAGGGCGAGGGCGCTGGTTTTCTGGCGCCCCAGCGCGGGAAGCACTGGTTCCAGCGCCCCAGCGCTGGTAAGTCGTCGCCGCAGCGCTGAGGCTTGTGAAGCCCTAGCGCGGCAGCGCTATAAGACCAGCGCCGCGGCGTTCTTACACTAAAAAAAAAAAAAAAAAAAAAAAAAAAAAAAAAAAAAAAGAGTAAAATCTTTTTATTTTTCAGCATGTGGGGGTTTATGAGATGTAATAATAATGGTTATTAGTTTACATGATAAACCAAGAAAATAATATTTTTTATTATTTATTTATTTTTGTAACCACAATGGGGGCCCCACTGGTGGGGGTTAGTTGTGCTTGTGCAAAAATGAATAATTGATTGAGAATAACCTCTCATGTGATGAGCGCATATAATATGAAAGCCTGTAATTAAAATCTCTCTTAATTAGATTGAAATTTATTATATTATGTGATAATATTTTAAATGGTCCGTCTTGTCAATACGGTGTGAGATGGGTCACTATGGTCTTTCCTAATATTGCTTTAGCGTGAGGGATTTGGTCGGTGTGACTTGGTCTAATGCCGGTAAAACATGAGATGAATCAAATATATGTGAACATATTATCCAATATTGCTTTAGCGTGAGGATAGTGTCAGTAACATATATTTGAGCATTGATGAGTTAATCTGAAATACAGTTACCCAATATTGCTTTAGCGTGAGGGTAATGTGTATTTAGGATCAGTAGTAAGAGTTGTATGAGATACAATTGACAAGAGTTGTCTACCTGTTGGATTTATAAAGGCCAATATTGCTTTAGCGTGAGGCTGGAGTAAAACCCCAATGGGATCCACTTCCCGCTGTATAGTTTAAAATATTATACTGTCGTTATCCCGTTTGAGAGATTAAAGGGATTAAGTAAAGCAGTGGGAGGGCGTTTTTAGATTAAAAAATGTATAACAGTTATACCCATGATCTAAAACGTAATTTATTAACAATTAGAAATGTTCTGCTACGCATCTCCTATTTTGTCTTATAGAGATAAGATGATTATCTTATAGAGATAAGATACTTGTCTTATAGAGATAAGATTGTCTTATAGAGATAAGATGAGTACGAGCAATCCGTTACTAATCTTGAACAATACCAATAACTATAGGGTACTGAATAAAATATGTAAGACTTGCTTATGAATCTAAGAATAGTTCTAGATTCAATAATATTTGATATTACTAAACCACAGATAGAGAAAAGTCATAATGGAAAGTGTTTCCACTGTTATAAGGTTTGAAATAGTAAATGTTACTATTCATCACACCTTCACTTAAGAAAGATTGACTCATTAGATATCTGTTTGACCAAAAATTAACATTTCATTAGCATTTGATGTTAACTCTGCAAGGGTATGAGATACCGCTTGTTATTATCATATCTGCAAGATGTTGCATGATTTGAGAAATGCTTGATTACTAAGAAATGAGAAGTTCAGCTTCACGTAGGTAATAGAGATTTCCTGAACGTGGAAGCCGTTAAGACTTCACAGTTACTTCTTATTTCTAGTAACAACATTAATGTTGTATAATTACTATTACGTGCCAAACATTATTAGGTAAATCATATCACTCCCTGTAGTTGACAGAGAGGGTTATCATAAATATATTGGAAATAGTTCCTTGTGATAAAGATAATGATTTACTAACTGAATGTCAGTTAATGAATGGCTGTTATATCTGATATACAACAGGAAATGTTATAAATGTAGAGGTGAACAGAATATATAGTATTTCAGCAACTTAAATAATAATGAACAGTGGTATATATAAGATTAGGTCATGTAGTCGTGAGACGACTATCCTAGCTGGTTAAGGATGGTCAGATATTTGATCTGACTATAATACATTGACTAGTTTATGAATTATGAATTCAAAAGAATATAGCCGAATCTTTATGTAGGTGTAAGACGCCAAGCCACTGGTTTATTGGATCTGGTACATATAGATGTATTTAGTCCAATAAATCTTACTGTTATAAATGATTTCGATACTTCATTGTCTTTATAGTGATTGTCACTATATAGACATGCGTTTCTAGGAAACGCAGGTCAAAATAATTTCGAAGTGTTCAAAATGTTCTGACAATGAAAGTAAAGAAACAAACCCTTATGTATATTGAGTGCTTTCGATAAGATCGAAGTAATTTATACATAATCAGTAAATTCACAAATTATTTAACTAGAATATGATTCTCTCTCAGCATAGTCCTTCAGATACTCCTCAACATAAAGATGTTTAGGAAATGAGGAATCAGACTATATTAGATACAATCTGATTGATATTGAGAATCGCTGATCTTCTAAAATATCTATGAGGTTATACTTTAGCATCTGCTACTCACTTATTAAATAATTCCATAATCATTCCTACTACTTTATATGAGATATAGACTAAATAGGAAACGAGTCTTAAGTATGTTAAGACTTGGTGTTATTCTGTTTTCATAAGAGTTATGCAACAGAATAAACTTGTATCCAACGGTACAAGTATCGGTTCATTTAGTATCTCAAGTGTATAATGGGATACCACTTCTATAATACAGATGAACGAAATATGTTCGTTTCTCATAATGTCACATTCCTAGAGAAAGAGTTTCTCATGGATTGTGGAGATTATAGAAAGATTGAACTTGATGAAGTCAATCCAAAAATATAGATGAACCAACGATGGAATTTTAATTTTAAATGAGTGAAATACCTTTAACACACTAAGTTCATAGGTTCAAAAGGATATCAAAGCCATCATTTAGGTATGTTTGATACTTGAAGGTGCCTTTGATATTTTCTTAGTTGAAGAAAAGGATCCTTTAACTTATGAAGAGACGATGTTTGACATCGATTCGGGAAAATGACAACATATCATAAAATTCTGAAATTGACTCAACACATGACAATTAAGTCTAGGACTTAGTTGAGCTTCCTATAGAAACTGTTTCTATTAGCAGTAAATCAGTTTACGCAGCGGAAGCAGTGTGGGCCCTATCTGAAGGAATGTCCTTCATGGCCTGACTAATGTTGAAAGGTTACACTCAGAGATCCAGGATCACTAATGAGGAAACCTTTTTCATCAGTAACCATGCTAAAGTCAATTTAGATTTTGTTGATGTCAAGATACCATAAAATTCGAATTTGACTCTAAGTATGACAATTAAGTCTAGGACTTAGTTGTGCTTCCTGTAGAAACTGTTTCTATCAGCAGTAAATCAGTTTATGCAGAGGAAGCAGAGTGGGCCCTATTTGAAGGAATAGTCCTTCATGGCCTGACTATTGTTGAAAGGTTACACTCAGAGATCTAGGATCAATAATGAGGAAACCTTTTTCATCAGTAACCATACTAAAGTCAATTTGGATTTTGTTGGCTATTGTTGTATATTATGATTATGAGGACTGGCTTATAAATGTAAACAAGCTGTTCTGGGAAGTATATCTCGAGTAAGAGATATGCAGAGAACAACTTGATGTATTTGCATCCAAGCCTAACTTCTAATATAATGTGCAAATTAAGGAAGTCCATTTATGGACTTAAGCAGTTTTTCCAAAGTTGGAATCTTTGTTTAAATGATGAAATCAGAAAGTCTGGTTTTATCAGGAATAAAGAGGAAGCGTGTGTGTTCAGAAAGGGCAGTGGGAGTATAATTATCTTTTTAGTTCTCTAAAGTGGAAAGTATATACTCAATATTGGAAACGATGATTGGAGTATAGCAAGTAAATCAGATAAGTGTTATCTGTGTAAAGAACTTCTTCATAAAAGATTTGAGAGAGACTTCCTATATACTAGGTATAAAGCTTTATGGAGATATAGCTAGGAAGCTAATAAGACTCTCTCAAACTTCGTATATAGAATAAGTCCACGAAAAGGTACAACTTCATTGACTGTAAGACAGTTAAAGTCCCTTTTAGAAGTGGCATTCATCTTTCTTAGAGGAAGTGTCCTCGGGAAGAAGATGAGAGAGTTAGAGTGTCTAACATCTCAGATGCATTAGCTAGAAATAGATTAATGCATACCGTCTAATGTACGAAATCTGGATTTAGATGGTTGTAAGTGTTACAAGCTGGTATCTGTTAAATCTAGATCATGACCATTAAATGGTTGTGAAACATATCAATATATACTTGAGAAGTATATAGGATAAGTTTATAAAATATGAAGAAAGTTTCTTACAAAAGAAGGGATACACATTCAGACTTACGTCTGAACTGAATGGTAGAAAGTCTACATCTAGTTATGTGTTTCTCTTTATCAGTACCGGAGCTAGTTAAATGTGTGTTAGTAAATGTCCACAGGTAATTCTGCCTTAGAGGTAGAATATGTTGCGGCTTGAGAAGTCAGCAAAGAAAGTACAATGGATATTCAAAATTAATTGCAGAGCTTTGAATAGTTCCAAGCTCAGTGGATCCTATCCCACTATATTGCAAAATAACGGTAATTGCTCGAGCCGAGAAGCCATAAGGCACACCAGTATTCTAATCATGTGAACTCTGAAAATCACATAATTAGAAAGTTCTTGGCAACAAGAGTTGTAATAAAAATCTAGGGAATAATCCTTGGATGTAGCGGATCCCCCTAAGCCTAAACTCCTATAGTGTTTGAGAAACACGTGGAGTGTATTGATATGAGATACCAGTACGAATGGCACTGAAGCAAGTGGGAGTTTGTTGGAGCTGGTGCTCGCGTGCCATTCCAATATTGTATGAATATTAATTGTTAATATTTATACAATAAACATTTCGAATAAAGATTGTTAATATCATATTAATATGGTACAATGCTTGTAACATTACAGACATTGTTTGATCTGAAAGAGTTCAGATCTGGTCTAAAGGAGTTTAGATCAGAACTAATAGTTAGCAAAGCTGAGAGTTATAAATGCTAAAAGTTAGCACTGTTAAGAGTTAGCAGGTTATAAGAGTCAGCGAGGTCTAAAGAGTTAGAACCTTGTCTATAATGGGACAAAGACCTGAGAGTATACTTGTAATGATATAGTTGCAAAGAGTTGCAATAGGTGTTAAGAAATATCATTATGTAAGTATGTCTCAAAGATAATGTTCCTGATCTATAATCACTAATGCGGGTCTATCGGTGATTCACTATACATAGATTAGTGTATGTCTATATCTGACTGGTTCAGATGGTTGTTCTTAGCTGACCATGAGCTTAGAGCTTGTATAGGCATGCGGGTATCCAGTCAGGACTGGATACTGAACTGACTTATGAGGACCCCAATAGATATCCTATGACACCGTCAAAGGAAAGTCCTCTCGAGTTGAGTAGTAATCGTGGTCCTTTGACCTGAGCGCCACGGTGGTCTTGTGAGTGATCCATCATGCTTTGGTTCCACATATGTCAGAGACCTTTCATGGTCTGACCGCTATGTGTCGCTGGGTATGGTCCGATGCTCATGGAGTCTGGTGTGCGTAGATACGGGATCCATCAGCTTACGTAGGTAAGTTGTATATCCGATGCTCCGAGATTGTATTTCATAAAGTCTTGTGGCCACAAGCATAAACCCGGGAAAAGAGTTTCCCATAGGGTTAAACAATATAGCAAAAGTGTTTGCGTATATTGTTTATCGAGATACGAATCTGGAGATAAGATTATTGGATGAGCAAATGGGGATTTGATGGTGCTGATCTATATCCCCGCACATCCAGGATATAAATGATGGAAGGATTATACGTATACGTTATGACCTCAACTTGTATGGTCTGACACGCTGATTTGTAATATTCGTAACGTGTGCGTGGGGCATCGATTACGGATTAATGGAACAGTTCCATTTGACAAATCGGGTGTAGACCTAGAGAGTCCCAATATGAAATGTACTCTTTGAGCACTTGGGCAGTGTACCGTATTGAATTGTTCAATACAGTATAATTCAGCAATTACTAAGGTTACGTTAACTAAAGTAAGTGGTTAAATTGGTGGGACCCACTTTAGGTTAGCTTGGTAACCGAGTAAGGATATAATAGTAATTTCACTTTATGATTATTTAATTGTTAAATAATTAAAATAAATATTTATTTATTTAATTGTTAAATAAATTAATTTAACATAACTAAGGTTAAAAGTTAACCAAGTGGTTAAGTTAAGTTAACCTTACTTAAAGGTTAAGTAAAGGTTAACCTAACCATGGTTAAGTTAGTTAACTATGGTTAAATTAATTAAATATTTATTAACTTAAAGGTTAAGTTAAAATAATCTAACTAAGGTTAAATGTTAACTAAGGTTAGGTTAAGCCAAATGAAATGCAAATGAAATTCAAATTAGTTTGGAATTAATTCATTTGTATATAAAGTGAAATGAAATTGAAAATCATTAATGTTTTAGATTTTAGGTTTTGCATTTTGGGAGCCAATTCAATTTGAGAAATTGAAATTGTTTGTTTTGTGTTTTAAGTGTTAGAACAACAAAACAAATTGAATTAATGGTTACTAAATGTAATAACTAAAAACAAGATTTGTTTTATTTATTCAAGAGTTGAATAAAAGGAAAAACAAATTTAATTAAGTTAAATGGTTTAACTTTGAAAAATGTTTAAGAGTTAAACACATATGCTGGATTAAGATGCTGCCATTCTAGACAATCAAACCCACCCTTGTTGATTGCTAGAATTGATCAAAGATTCATTTCATGGTGGACTTCAAAGAAAATTAATCCAAAGGCTTCATTGGTGATATTTCTCAATCTCGAATTTCAGATTAATCAAATGTTATTTTCTGTGTTCATTATATGTAATCTTCCGCTGTGCACATGTATGTATGAGATATGTATATTGTTTGTATGATGAACACAAACCCACATGCAAGAGAACCCTAAGTAAATTCGCCCAACCATATAACCCAACATACACTTCATATTATGAGACTCTCTAGGTCCACACTTAATTTGTCATATGAAACTCCTCCATACATCCGTGAACGATGTCCCCCACACACGTTACGGATATTACAAATCAACGTCCATGCAAGTTGAGGTTATTGCATATTCGTATAATCCTTCCATCATTCATATCCTTGAAGAGCGGAGATATAGATCATCACCGTCAAATCTGTATTTGCTTAACCATGAACTTATCTCCAAATTTATATTTCATTAAACAATATCCACAAACACTTTTGTGATATTGTTTATTCCTTCAGAATATATTTTCTGAGGTTTATACTTGCGGCCACAAGACTTTCTGAAATACAAACTTAGAGCATCATGATATACAACCCACTTATATGAGCTGATGAATCCCATATCTACGCACATCGGACTCCATGAGCATCGGACCATACCTAGCGACAACCAGCGGTCAGACTATAAAAAGTTTCTGATATGTGTGAAACCAAAGCATGGTGGATCACTCACAAGCCCACCGTGGCACTCAGGTCAAAGGACCACAAATACTACTCAACTCGGAAGACCTTCCATTGACGACTTTATGAGATATCTATTGGATGTCTTCATGAGTCTGTTCAATATCCAGTCCTTACTAAATACTTGCATCTCTATACGAGCTTCTTACTAAGCTAATGGTTTGCTAAGACTAATCATCTGGACTATCCAGATATAGACATACACTAATCTCTATTAATGGGTTCCACCGATAGACCCGTATTGATGAAATTAGATTAGGAACATTATGTTTGAGAACATACTTGCATAATGATATTTTCTTACAACTCCTTGCAGCTATGTCATTACTAACATATTCTCAGGTCATTATCCCATTTCAAACAATGCTCTAACTACTTAGATTTTGCTAACTCTTATAAACTTACTAACTTATAGTACCACTAACTCTTAATGCTTATAACTATTAGCGTTGCTAACTCTTAGCACTGGTCTAAACTCCTTTAGACCAAATCTGAACTCCTTTAGATCATACAATGTCTGAAACGTTACAAGCATCTTACCATTTAATAATATTAATGATTTTATTAAAATAATAATTGTATAAATACTATTACTATATATTAACGTAAGTACAAATTCCAACACAAAAGTTATCTTTTTTAGCATATTTCAAACATTACAAAATTTCTCTAAAATCCCTTGACTTTGATAGAATTACTTTTCGGTCAACAAAACTTCACGCAATCAATATGTAGTTAGATAACTCTGTGACTATTCATTAACAATTATTAACTGGTTCTAATTTTGAATTTCAAATGGCACACAAATGTCTTTTTGTTATCCAGTTTAAGGTTCATATGCTATACTTTATGAATGATGACACACTTGCTTCAACTTACCCCATCTTTTAATACAGCTATGCAATGCAATTTAATGTATATGTTAAACATTTAAGAATATGGTGTTAGACAATTTTTGTTATTTTATGCCTTTAAAGCACATGTAGTAACATTTTATTTAGTTAATAAAGTTGATTTATAGATATAATTGAGCATACATTGATAAGCCCATATTTATAAATTATTTGATCTAAGTATTAGGCATACGATGCTAATACATAAGGTATAAATCACAATTTTTTTATAAATTAAATATTGTTCACAACCATTAATAAATAAGGCATTTCATTATGTAAGGTTGTAATTTTCTGCTTCTTATAGTGGATAATTTACATTGATCATTGAAGTAGAAACTTTGAGTAGAAAAATTAGTGTATATGATACACTGAACGAGACTACTATGAGTTTAGATTAGGTTAACCAAATGTCATTGATCTTAATTTATAAAAATTTTAATAAGCTTAATTAACCTTAATCATGAGCAAGTAATGAACTTACATTTATGCATTATATCTTTTGAGTTATTATAGAGTAAAATCTATATAAACAATCAAAATCTCGATACTTGGAGATATAATTTCATGGGGTGTAAGAACATATATTTGCAAGATGGAATCTAATAACTAATGTCCATATAAGTTATTTGCATTATTTGATTATTTGAATCTCTGACCACAGTTTATTCAATAAATTATTTATTAAATAATAATATTTATTTATAAATTTATTTATAAATATAGACATATTAAAAAATAATCATTAAAGCATTCAATGACTTAAGGGTAAATAAGTAATTAAAGATGCAAGATATTTTTTCATGGCATAACTTTAATTATAAATATCAATTAGATGGTTAATTAAGTGGTTATTATTGGTCTAAAAATCAAGTCTAATTTAATTAAAAATATTTTAATTAAATAGACTTTTCTTTGTTAATATGGGTTACTAGAATGCAGTCATTGACTTTTAGTGAAATTGACTATGTTAAGTAAAAAGATTTGGTTAATCATAAGATGACTAGACTAGATTTTTTTAAGTTGGAGCTAGATAACCCATGAATCTTATAGTCTCTCTACTAACTCAAATCATAATCAAACTCTAAATTTATAATCCTAACTATACTCTAAACACCCAACGGTGATTTTTATATATAAGGGAAGTAGAGAGTAGTAACACAATAACCATAAGAACATTTTTTTACGTATTTTTACACAAAAAAAAATTAGGCTACACGTAAATTTAAAGATTAAGTAAAATTCACATGCCTACACGTGTGAAGATTAAAGGTAGTAAAAAAGATTACAACCATTTAATTTAAGGTTGATAAAAAAATGAAGATTAAAAAAAATGTAGCTTAATTATTTTATCCTTATTTATATAATTATAAATAAAATAATCTGACATCCGTGATATTTATTCGGTATTTTTTTTTATGGCTGAATAGGAGTACCACTACTGCGTTCTTAAAAATGAGCTTAACCAATATATGCCCCCGTATCTATTTGTGACAACAAAGCATGCCCCGGTATCATTCAATAAAAAATAAAGAAAGAAAAGTACAATATGTAACTTGAATGGGCCTTCTAATTCAATATAGGGTCAATCTGGGCTAGCACAAATACACTACAACGAGGACAAAATTAATTTGTAACAGACATATATTTCATGGAAGAGGAAGACAATACCAATGACTACATAATATGGCATATGGACACTAGGGCACCACCTAAGTAGTACAGGTTTTTGGATATTACATATGAATTTGTGACGTCAAGGGAATTTTCATTTTTTTGAGTTTACCATAGTTCCATAATTTAACAATGTGGTCAGTCTATTTGCGGACAAAGTGATGAATCATCAAAACAACTCTGCATATTGATAACTTACTGCAAAAGGAAAATGTGACGAATAATGTCTATAATAAATTAAGGAACAACTTGAATTTATGTGTATTTTTTTGGTTTCTACATCGTTCTCTTTCTCTTTGTCTCTTTCCTATTTATCGATGCCCAACGAATAATCTACTTGTTTTTAGCATTTTAATGGCAACTTATTTGTTGACATCTGATTTTGGGCTTTTTGATTAAATTAGAAGTCAAATATGAGATTTTTTACCAATGGTTAAATTTATATCTTATATAAATGATTCCAGTGAACTAAATGTTAGTATTCTTCACAAAAATTTTCTTGTTGGCTGAAATTTCTAATATGTAAAAGAATAATTAGCCAAGACCCGTCAGTGGTGGCTCTAATAAAAACCCTTCAATGCTTATGTCAAATTATTGGTATTTTTAAAAAATAAAATATAGTGAAACTAAAAAATTAAAATAGGGAACATCTTTATATAAAGAGTTTGGTGTGGTTTGAATTTTATGGTAGACTCTTTCTCTTTCTAGAGTTTGATCTCTTTCTAGACTTTTTTGAGAGTGTATTTTACTTATTTACAAATTTTTAAGTGTCATATTTTACTTATCTTTGATCTCTTAAGTGTTATATTTTATTTATCTTTGAATTATTTAAGACTATCTTTAAAATATCGAGGAGATCTCGTCTTAATAAAAAGTAATTGGCCATAAAAAGGAGTTAGAATTTGTAGAAAAATAAGAGAAGGGTCCTTAGTAATCCCCATTTATGTGAATGATTTTTTTGTAAAATGAGAGACTCATTGACTACATAGTAGGCATCCTTAATCATGTGATAAAAATGAGTCTACTGATCAAGGAGTGGGCTCTTTGATTTCAATTTGGGGCGTGTTCGTTCAAGGTTCAAGGAGAGGTTTCTTTCTATAGGGTGATGACTACTCGGACATAAAATAGTGGGTATTAAAACTCTGGTCTAACTTAAATATTATTTTTAAGTTGAACACAATCCCCCTTAAGCTTTGGTAGAATGTTCGGCTACCATAAATTTTATTAGACTGGGGAGATCGTCTCTGATACTCTTTTAAATTGGTCGATCTCTTGAACTTTGTAGGTTGGGCCTAAATTCTAAGTGCAACAATAATTTCCCTACTTGCTATGTGACGACTTGAATCTATTTGGTTGACTGCATAGGATGTAGATAAAAGAAATATAGAAAATTCAAAAGCAGTAGCTATGGGCTACTGGTTTTAGCTAGAAACACTCCAATTGGCCACCAACAGAATCATACACGACATAAATTCTGTTCTTTTAGCTTTCTATGTTTTATTTTCCTTGGAAAAACTGCGAAACAAAATGTCCCAAGAAAATCTGTCTCCCAAACTGTTCTTAATGATTGGGATCGTTTTGTTTTAGTAGTAGGCAAGGGACCACCCTTTTGACCAACGCAGTACAATTATTTTAGCAGTCAAAAGCTTTTCTTTGCCGACTAGATTCGTTGAAAATTTTGGTAGAAGGCCACAACAGCAAGGCTCCAAAATAAGGGTGTGAAAGACATAGTAAAATGTAGAGATAGAATAATCTTTTTATACAAACAGCATGCTATTTCATATTATAATTACATGTTAACGTCGCATTTGATGGCTAGCTGCCGATTATTCTCAGCATGTCTCTCCTTGGTTTAGTAATAATTGCAACAGAAGATTATGTTTTCATTCGTTTGTTGGTTTTCATAATGTCGTTTCACACACATTTGGGCTGTTATTGTTCTTAATATATTATTGATATCGTGTCACTGAACATTTTATTTAAGCACATAAATTTTTGCTGTTGTTTGGTAGTCCTATTCTTCTATATCTTTGTTCTTTTCATACATTCTCCTTTTCAAATTATATTTCATATAGAAATGCAACTACCAACGTTCTCTGCTTAATTAATTGTATCTTAATATATCCTTACAAATAATTAATTCTGAAGGAAGTTGGTCCAAAACCATTCAATCAAATTATAGAAACCAGCAATGTTGCATATACGTTACCTCTTTGAGCGCGGTTAATCAAATTCTAGAGTCTTTTTTAATTCATTTTCTGCTGTAATATAATCCATAACATGTAAGAACAGGATGGCTAATTTAAAATTTCATAGCGGATTTCGTTGTTGTTGCCGATTCACGATTCGGCCAATACTGCAGTCTCCGGATAAAATTAAGTTGGGTTACTCCGCAATTCCCACAAGTAAAGCTTGGTTGCTTGTTCCGCACTTGTACACATATGAGCTTATTTAAGACCTCTAATTCAATTTTTTAAAAATTATAAAATCATCCCGTACACACAAATTCAGTGATAAACATTAACAAGCCAACCAGCTTGCATTATTGCTTGCCTTTATTCATCATTGTCAGCATCCATACTATCATTATCATTATCATTATCATTATCATTATATCATTGCAAAGTAAAACCATCTGACCAACGACCAAAAACTTGGATTACTAAAATATAATATTTGTCAACTGCTAAAAATTACTCTTCATATTTGTGACCTACATCTGCAAGTGCAAGCATCTTTTTTCCTCTTTTCTTTATACACTAACCCGATGCATAAGTTAGTTCAATTTTATTTAAATAATTAATTCCCCTTGAAAAGAGACTTGAAAATTAAAGTTCGGATTATATATATTGTTGAAAAATTGGTAGTTCAATAATTTTGATGGGACAAGAATTGAGATGAATATCAAAGTAAAAAATTATAAAATGTCTAAATATGTGGAACGCGTATGGAGAAGTTTAGGACGTGTGAGATACAAAAGAAAAAACGAAACGGGACTAAAAGACGTGAAAGAAGTAAGAAAACGCGGATAGGTATACAGGGCTCAGCACTAATGACTAAGCGCAGCGGTGCCCAGGACAGTAACCCAGCACAGCGGCACCCAGGGACGAGCGCCAAAACGCGTGGAAAAGTCCGTTTTGGTTCGGAATTTCTAATTTTGGGAAGTTTTGAACTTCCAAAATAAGTGGACTCTTACTCCAACAAGGAATAGGGTTAGTAGGCACGAAATACACTCTATATAAACACTTGTAAATCCTTGATTTTAAATTAAGCATTAAGAGAGACTCTAAGGAGGGGAAGAACTGGATAGACACTAAGTGCTTGTGTGCGCTAGGGTGGAACCGTTGTTTGGGTGATCATTGTTCATGGTAGAGTAAGGGTTCACTAAACGTTTAGGTCCTTTTGAGAATTTTTCATTGGGTTTTTCTTATAAAATCTCTAGGGAGTTATAATAAGAGAGGCTAGGATCCTTAGATCCACCGTAGACGTAGGCAATTGGCCGAATCAAGTAAGATTGTGTTGTACTCTTTTATTTTCTGGTTTGAAATCTTGTTGTTTTGCTTGATTGACAGGTTATTCCGCTGCGCAAGGAGGTTAGGGTTCTAGGCTGAATCTTGGGTTCTTCGCTTCAACATAACCTCGAGAAAGAAAAGGGTGTTTCTTCCCTCAACAAACTGGTATCAGAGCTAGAGGTTCGATAATACACATCTGGGGTATTTAAACCATGGCTACAATCAAGTAAGAAATATATAAGTTCAATAGGATGAATGACTTCAATCTTTGGAGGAAAAATGTTAGAGCTCTACTAGTGAAGGAAGGGCTAGACTCAGCTTTGGAGGAAACCAGTTACGCAACTAGCAATGAGGCGACAACCTCAAAGTCCGGGCATAAAGATTGGGACACGATTCAGAAAAAGGCTTACAGCACCTTATTCCTGGCGTTGAGCGACGAAGTATTAAGGGAAGTTGGTGATGAAGAAATCGCTTTGGGGCTATGAAAGAAACTCGAGGCATTGTACATGAAGAAGTCTCTTGCAAATAGACTTCTTATGAAAAAGAAACTACATCAACTGATAATGCATGAGGAAACTTCATTGAGAACTCACATTGACGAGTTCAACAAGATCATCATAAGTCTTGAGCAACTGGGCATCAAGACTGAGGATGAAGACAATGCCATTATCTTGTTAAGTTCATTGTCGAAGAGCTATAGAAGCTTTGTGGATACGCTACTGTATGGAAATGAGTCTTTAACGATGAATGACGTCAAGGCATCATTGAATTCAAAAGAATTGACAAAGAGATCTGAGTTAGAGAATGGAGCAGCTTTGCTTGCATAAGGAAGGAAGAGCAACCAATCAATGAGGAGATCCAAGAGGTGTTTCCTTTGTAATAAGGAAGGGCACTTTGTGAAGGATTGTCCGAAATCAAAAGGCTAAGGAGGGTAGGCTGCAATCAGCACTGAGGAAGATACCGAAGTTGTAGACATATTGGTGCCTCAAGAGGAAAGTACACTGGCAAATGGATACTAGATTCGGGGTGCAGCATCCATATGTGTCCTGACAAATCGATGTTTACCAACTATAAAGCCAAGAGAGATAAAGCTCTAATGGGGAATAACATGACTTGTGAGATCATGGGAGTTGGTGACATAAGGCTGAGGATGCAAGGTGGAGAAACTATGAACTTACATGGTGTAAGGCATGTTCCTAAAGTGAGAAGGAACTTGATATCCCTAGGCAAGCTCGATGAGGAAGGGTATTCGGTTAGAGCGAAAAAAGGAAAATTAAGGGTAGAGAAAGGACCTATAGGGTTTGAGGGTAAGAAGCATAATGGGGGGCTCTATGTGCTTACTGGGATGGCCATGAGTGGCCTAACGTGGGGTGTTGGGGTAATGCAGACCACTAGGCGACATCCAAACCGTTTTCATCGAGGTGATGAGGGTCAGAAATGAGTGCAACACATCCATACCCTATGCAAGGTGCACGAATGCCTTTGGAGGCCGAAGTCACTAGCCCGGGGAAAGTTAAGTCTTGGTGGAGACTTAACTAGACTCAACTCTAGGTGATAGAGTATTGGTGTGGATCGGATCCTGAAGCTTTCTTATTTGGAAGATTTTGAATCAAGGAAGGGTTTGTTAGAAAATTGGTGATTTAACAATCTTGGTTGGACAAGAATTGAGATGAATACCAAAGTTAAAAGTTACAAGAAGTCTAGAACGTGTAGGACGTGTATGGAGAAGTCTATAACGTGTGGGACACGAAGGAAAAAATAAAACGGGACTCAAAGACGTGAAGGAAGCAAGAAAATGCGAATAGGTATACAAGGCTGAGCGCCGCGACGCCGAGGACAGTAACCTAACGCCGCAGCGCTGGGCGCGATTTTGGCCAGCGCCAGAACGCGTGAAAAAGTCCGTTTTGATTCGGGATTTCTAGTTTTGAAAAGTTTTAGACTTCTAAAATAAGTGTACTCTTACTCCAACATGGAACAGGGTTAGTAGACACGAAATACACCCTATATAAACACTTGTAAACCCTTGCTTTCAAATTAAGTATTAAGAGAGACTCTAAGAGAGGGGAAGAACTGGGTAGACACTAAGTGCTTGTGTGCGCTAGGGTGGAACCGTTGTTGGGTTGATCATTGTTCGTGGTAGAGTAAGGGTTCACTAAACATTTAGGTCCTTTTGAGGGTTTTTTATTGGGTTTTCTTTGTAAAATCTCTAGGGAGTTATAATAAGAGAGGCTAGGATCCCTGGATCCACCGTGGACGTAGGCAATTGACCAAACCACGTAAGATTGTGTTGTGCTCTTTTTTTTTTTGCTGTGGATTCTTGTTGTGTTTGCTTAATTGACAGATTATTCCGTTGCGCAAAGAGATTACGATTTTAGGCTGAATCTTGAATTCTTTACTTCAACATAGCCTCGAGAAGAAGAAGAGTGTTTCCTCCCTTAACATATATATATATATATACACACATATATAATTTATGAGTTAATACTCCATCATTTTTCAAATAAAAGATCAAATGCTTGCATTATGATTTTATTTTTTATTATCATCATCGTAATCTTTAATCATTATTGGGTTGCCTATCTATCAAACTCATGAACCATTGATTGACAATTTTGATAAGCTAGCTAGTTCCGCCGACTGCAAGTAGTGGAGTGGTTACTAATAAATCTTTCTTTTTTAACATGTTACTAATAAACTTATTGAGACTTTTTATTAACAAGACTTATTGAGACTTGTTTATTCATACAATTTTTTCTTTTTTCGCTTCGAAGAGAGAGATAAATTTATAATCTTCCTTTTAGAGGGGGTAAGAAGAAGATGCACTATAAGCCTTTAATTATTGAGTCGCAATTATAAGTGTAGATTTATACTTTTCTTTTTCCTTAATTTTTATCAGTTGTTTGAGAATAATAGATGTTATAAAGTCTTTATAAAATTATCTCATCAACTTTTGTTAACTTTGCCTAAATATTAGTTTCCCTTATCGTCGATGATCCAACCTGACGTATTTTTTCTAACATGTTGATCCCAAAATTGCGTTCATTGCACATGACATATATATACATATATATATATATTTATACACATACAACTCTACATAAATAACAAGCCCCCATTAATAATTTTTTAATTACAAGAAACCCTGTGGGTGCCGAAACCAGTAAAGGTGGTTTGTCTTCTTCTCTTTTTTTCTCTATAAATTTTGTGTTTTACGAACTCGAAAAACCAACCACATAAATATATGGAGAAAAAGAGGAACATATAATAATGGCAGGCAACATATCACTTCAATATTGTAGCATCAAATAATCGATCAATCTATAGTTCCTGGGTTGGAGATTAATTAAATGTCGGCAAAACCTGTATCATTTGCCAGGCCAGGACTTGGGGCTCCGAGGGTTGCCATGTGGCGATCGAGGAAGATGGCAGAACCCACCTGCCCTTTGTCATAAACTAATTATTGAAATGATATCCTGTGTACTGCCATCATATGAATATCTTTAATGCTTTCTCTGTGCTATATGTCTCGTGCCAGCCGGCCTTCGCCATGGAATTAAGGGTCTTGTTTAATGGAAAGCCAGCACTTCATTATCGGGATTCTTGTTAGTTGGTTCTCTATTTCTCTAATCATCAATTTTCACATTAAAAGAGAAGATGCTCCAGCTGATTTGAACTGAATTGGTTTTTATTCAAGGGACAAAAGTGGCAGCAACTGTTAATACATGCTGCCTTAAATTGGGTAACCAAATACCACAATATTGCCTTAGGCGATGCTAACTGGACAGGTTACTTATGAAGAGTCAGATTGATAAGGTCCCCAAACACCGCGGGATCTTTGATATATATATATATAAACTCAAGCCTTTTACTAATGAAATGTGCCTGTTCAATCAATTGATTAAGACTTTTATGAGAGTCCACATTTGGCTCAAATTTTCAACTCCTTTTCTGTGTACATGAGCATTATTGAAACCTATCCGAAAAATTGTAGTTGAGGTGACGGGAGAAAGTGGTTTCTGACATTGATTTAAAGCTTTTATGCTGATTTTAATTATTCAGGTTGATTTTTCCTGCAATATAATTTTGTCCCGTTATTAATCAATATTGGCTATTGTGAGTTATATATTTCATGGCAGGCATGCGCCTAACTTGACCATTGAATTTATGCTTATTATTTGATGACCTTTATTGATAGAAAAGGGAAGCTGTGATGGAACTCTAATTATTTGTCGTCTTATTATTCCACTGCAAATTCTTAAAAAGCAAAAGAGGGGGGCATGAGTTCGAAATTATTTCAAAGGTCTTTTTCTCCCATTTTTCCAAGCAATTAGATAGTGATGTATATTTTCATGCCTATTGCTATTGATTATCCCCCAATGGTTTCTTCTGGTAACTAGCGCTGCCACGAAAGTACATTATAATGCATAAAATTATCTCTAGTGAACAGTTGGTTTAACAGCTCACCTACATACTAACCCTTTCTTGAATATACAATGAGGAACCTATAAACAACTTCTTGACCGGCAATGGTTAATTTCCTAATAATAAATTGGAAAGGAATCAAGTACTTTAAATTCTATAAAACATTTTCCCAACAACTTTTGCAGGAAATCAGTAAATTTATTACATAAATCATATTTTATAAATCAGGTTACCAAACAGAGTCATCTGCAAATGGAATCTACTAACTAGTCCATTGACCAAATCTGTCTACATGTCTCCGCCAATTCCCTCCTTTTTTTAAAGTAAATTAACAGCAGAAATCAATTAAATTTCCAAAAAGCATTTAGACTGGCAGGACTAGTCTAAAATTCACGCCCAACAATGGTGACTATCTACTTTGAAGCAACATGTTTGGCCGGTACTTACTAATTTTATTTCTTTCTGGCTCTATAATTTCAGCAGATTAGATGCTGACGATAATTGTCATGATCAAATAATGAATCGTTATCCGAATATCCAAAATAACAAACATACAGCCATATACTTAAAATTGAGTGATACATAATATCTATAAGTGAAATTTTGGACACGGAAGAAAGAAAAAAGAAAACTGGGAGAGACCGTATGGTCCCGTTGCCTAGAGAATGTAGAGTTCATGGGGAACTGAGATGGTGAAAACCAGAAAAAGAGAGGTAGAGGAGTCAAACCCATATGTTCTCATTGCCATACCAATAGAGTCAAAGATGGAAAGGTCAAAAAATACGCGTAATAATAATATGAAATCGACCAATGCCCTCAAGCTGTTAAGTTTTAGAAAGCTTGTGTAACAAAATCCAATTTAAGCAGACCCACACAGCCGCTAACCAGCTTGGGCTTGCCTCCCCAAACACGCGCGTGGATTTTGAGTCTGCGTATATTCTATACTCCCTTGCTCACTTTCTTCGTATATACTAGCTTTATATGATCACTTTCTACTCTTTTTTTTTTTTTGTTGTTGAAGTTTTTGGACCGTCAAAATATATAAAGTCCACGTCTCCTAAATTCACGATACTTTTATTAATTTAAAATTAATAACCATGAAAACCGACCTACCTAGAATAAAAATAATATTCCCCATCATACTCTCTCTCTCTCTCTAACTTGTGTGTATAAATATAATAGAAACCACCCCCAGGCCATTGTCACACCTTCTTCAAAGTTGAAACTTCAAACTCAAATTCTTCTTGTCATCTTGAATTAGTTCTGATTCTTCTATCTTATACTATCCAAAAGGGAGAATGGTTGTGCCTTCTCCATCTCCAATGAGAACCAAGAAAACTAGGGCTGTGGGGATTCCTACAATCGATCTTTCTCTCAACAAGGCCAAGTTATTGGACCAGATTGTAAATGCATGTGAAGAGTATGGATTCTTCAAGGTGACCAACCATGGTGTGTCAAAAGAGATAGTGTCGAGATTGGAAGATGAAGGGTTCGAATTTTTTGCAAAACTAGCCACGGAGAAACAACTAGCTGGGCCTGCTACTCCATTTGGTTACGGTTGCAAAAACATCGGCTTCAATGGGGATTCTGGTGAACTTGAGTATCTGCTTCTTCATACAGATCCTGTCTCCATTGCTGAAAGATCCATAACTATCTCAAATGAACCTTTCAAATTCAGGTACTGTAATTCTTCTCCATATATATTCTTCAACGAGGATGGATTTGATCTTGTCACTTAGGAAGAGTCTATAAGAACAAAACTAAAAAGAGAATGGCAAACGAAGCTTTGGTTTGTGTTTCTCAACTGACATATAGTTCGTGGGGTTTATGCTCGGGTTGTGGCGTGTTTGATTATTTTCTATGAATTTACACTAATACTTGCTTATTTGCATGAACTTTAAAATTGTCTGCACTTTGGAGCCGGCATATAAGGGAATATAATTTGCAGATGAAATGGTGGAAGATTTTTTTAGTGCTAATTGCTTAGCATCCTAGAAAGGGACATCTTTCCTTGTTTTAATAAACATAAATCATACCTCATAATCAATTATTTCTTTTTATATTTTACTTAATTCAATGCTCTTCCTTATATTTTAAAATCATTTATCATTTCCTGTTGTTGTTTTGATTTCATGGTCTCGGCTACATGGTATAGAATAATGATTTAACCCTCCCCTTTGATAAAAGAATTTCAACCCTTTAAATTAGTTGGCTGCCACTCTTTCATGGGCTCCATTTAGTTTAGTTTTAGCATCGTCAAGGCTACTTCTCTTTCGTTTATTTATTTATTTTTAAATAATATTGTTTTGAGCTTAGTGTCACACGTGCAAACCCAATTAAGATATTAAAAAAAATAGTATATATATTTACCTAATAACTTTCTGGTTTCAAGCAACTGGGTGGAAAAAGGGAAAAACTTTGCTTTATGTAATGTCAAAACAATTATTTGCAACATGTCATGCTCCTTAATGACAATTTGGAACCCAACATAATTGGAGGAAGAATCGATATGACTCCGATAAATTTATAGATTAGTTCCACTTTGTTCTCGTGCATTCTTTTTCAACAAATTCAAGATTTTTAATTTTCATCAGTAGCTCAACATTATAATTTTCATTCAGCATTACATATAACCACCGCTTTTTGGTATCAAAATTATCAAATGGTTTCTGCTTGATAAGACTCAAAGTTGGCATCATAATTTTCTGGACCATGTTAAAAAATATCTACCAAATAATCATTACGATTCCAAATACGATGAACGAAGGATATAATAGGATAAAAAAATGACAAATCATAGCCTGTTCAGCCTACTGTTCTAATCGAGAATAGAAGGGCAGTTGTCGAAAATTTGGCTGTATGCTTGTAGTATTGGACTGCCATGTAGCACTGAGATCCTCGCATATCATGTCAGGGCAGGCAGCAGCCAGTAACATATCATTGCTTGCTTGAAGAATTTATATTATCATTATTAGGGTGATATAATCAGAATGAAATCAAATCACGAAGAGATTGAAAGCAACAAAAAAGTTAATGCTCTACATATGCGTTCCCTTATAGAATTGTGATTTGTGAAAGCAGTAAGGTTTGCCCTTTTCTTTTCCAAAAAAGCAAAGAATATCAGTATTGGCTAGTGGGAGATCTGAAAATAGTAAATATTTCTTTTCTCTTGTACTTAAAAGGTTTCTCCTTATTTATTTTGCAGTCGTGCTGTGAATGATTACGTACATGCGGTGAGAGACTTGGCATGTGAGATTCTTGATCTAGCGGCTGAGGGATTGGGGGTCCAGGACAAGTTTGTATTCAGTAAACTCATCAGAGACGTCGAGAGTGACTCGGTACTTAGGCTAAATCATTATCCTCCTGTCAAGGACTGGGACCCTTCAGCCAAACTTCATCAGCATCAGTGCTTAAGCAATCGAGTGGGATTTGGCGAGCATTCTGACCCTCAGATCTTGACAATCTTGCGATCTAACGACGTTGGTGGCTTTCAGATCCGTATGCGTGACGGACTGTGGGTCCCAGTTCCCCCCGACCCCACGGGTTTCTACGTGATTGTTGGTGATGCCTTACAGGTTAGCAACAGTCATAATCATAATACATCCATAATCATATGCCCCTCAATTTGACCACCTGTTACTGTTAGTGTTAAAAAAACTATTGATTTATTATCTTTGTTTTGGGATTTTATTAAATTGAAAGGTTTTGACAAACGGGAGATTTACAAGCGTGAGGCATAGGGCATTGGCAAATTCATTTAAGCCAAGAATGTCTATGATGTACTTTGGGGCACCACCTCTTGATGCATGGATCGCTTCTTTGCCAGAAATGGTGTCCTCGGAGAGACCAAGGCAATATAAGCCCTTCACTTGGGCCCAATATAAGAAAGCTGTTTACTCTCTCCGGTTAGGAGATTTCCGTCTTCATCTCTTCAACGTTCCCCTCTGCGACAAATCCGTATCCTGATTCCTCACTGACTTCATTCCATATTAAATTAAAATCAATCTCGTTAAATTAATATCTTATATAATTTTATTGTTGTATAGGATTAGTATATACGTCACCATCAAAGTCAATGAGGCCTGTATGTAGCAGCAGCTGCCAATCTTTTATTTATTTATTTTTAAATGAAGCATTTCCGATCCCTATAGTATTTATGTACGATTGTGAATTGTCTAGATTTATAACTTCAAAAAAAAAAAAAAAAGTTACTGTGATTACTGATTTTTTTTTATAAAAAAATCTCATATTAAAACTTATAACAACTGTCAATACATTAATTACTAATACATTTTAAATTATAACTGTTAAATATAACTATCTATACGTTACAAAATTACATCAACTAAAATTACTTTATAACTATCAAATATAAATACCAATACATTGTAAATTACATCAATTAATAATTTTTAAATTATAAATTAAAAAAATAAAATTTCTTAGACTCTCTCAAAACCTAAATTTTTAACCTAAGATTAAGGAATATACAGACATTGTCGCTTGAACAATGTAATTAAGTGCGTGATTATTGATTTGTTATATATGATTGATAAATAAATAGCTCTCTTGGAAGATGTACTGCAACTGGATCAAATAATAAAAGTACGTATATTAATCAGATGAAGATTATTATATATTTGTAATATTTATTTTTTTAAAAAAATTTTAATAATATAAGGTTGTCTCACCTAGATGGTCAGGATTTTACATAAATTAGGATCACTGCTTGTCTTTAAATAAAAATAGTAGAGAGGATGTTACCTATATATATATATTCATATTTTGTTAGTAATTGAGTTTCATGACTTGTTGCAGCGCGAGCTCATTCTTGATGTTGCATTGGTACTAACATGTTCATATAGATTTAATTAGGTATACCTAGGAAAATTACATGATACCCAATTGTCCTAGCTCTTGCGTTTATCTATAAATTGGTTTCGTGTCACAGTCAGTTGACCAAATGATTTAGTTTCATCAGTTTAGATATTTCAATCTATATAAATGTCTCTAGCAATTCAACTCACTTTTAAATAAAAAGATAACATATATACATATATAATATAATAAAATATAATTTTAATTAAATAAACGAATTCACTGTTTAACACGTGACTTTATAAAAAAAATTAACATTGACTTTAGTTAAATTTTTTTTATTTTATTAAATTTAAGTGCTAATTTGTTTATATTATAAAATTATGCACTAAATGGTGAACGACTTCATCTCTCACCAACAATGACATAATTTTCAAGTCACGGTTGTTCGATCAACCATATGGGTTGTGCAATAACCAGCCTTTTCTAGGTAAGAAAATGATAATGACTCGAAACAAACTTTATGCTATATTTAGACACTAACTTGTTTAGGTAGATTTCCTTAATTGCATTGTTTGGTGAATCTTAATTGTCTATTTTGACTGGTTATCAGGATGACTTTGTCAAGATAATTACTTGTACAGATTCATTAAATGAATAATATTTGAGTCTTTCTCAAGATAATTCCACAAACCCCACCTGTCACAACATGATATGTGCCTTTTAATTCTATAATATTCCGTTTGACGTAATTATCATAAATTTATTAGGAGGACCGAGGATGGATAGCCAAGTATTATAAGAATCAAGTTAGGGTCAAATTGGATGATGGCATTGGAGGCCTGCAGATAAACGGGTCCCATGGAAAGACACTTCCTGGGCTCTAACTTGTAACTGATGTTGATCTAAACCCTAGATATTTTGATTGGCCAACTAATAAAGTTTAACGTAGCAGATGGTCAGGAACACGTGTATATATTATATTTTATTTTAGGCATATTAAAAATCATGTAACATCAAAAAGTGTTATAGTAAAACTAATAAAATAAAATTCGATTTCGGTTTGTGTAACAGAGAGATACGTGTGTAGCATTATCATGAACCTAAAGAGATCTCTCATTGGGTAGATAAGTGTAGTTCTCTTTAATTTTAAGATACAATTTAAATTTTTTTAATTGCTCTTTTCGACAAGCATAATTATTAAAAAAAAATACAAAATCTTATAATATTAAATTTTTTAAAAAATAATAGATACAAAATTTTAGAATATTAACTTAGAATATATGCATATATTTAGAATAGAGAAGGACTTATAATAAAGCTTAAGGTATCAATACCAACATTAATTTAATATTATTAAAAATTTTAAATATTTTGTAACTTTAATATTAATATATAATTTATATTTGAAATTTGTAACTCTCATTAGAATTAATTTTCATTAACATAAATTTGAATTTTAAAATTTATAACTCTAAAAGTTTATTATATGCATTAAATTTTGTAATTCCTCAATTATTTTAATTTAATATATATTTTTAAAACCTTTTAATTCCAACAATCCTCCGCAAAGGTTTGAAAACCTTTTATGTGTATTAAGTTATATACAATTAATTATACATTATAACAATTTATTGTGCAATCGCTATTTGAGTCTTTTGAACTTGAATTTATACTTAATTAAATAGTATTTATTTAAAAATTTTGAGTGAATTGTGTCTTAAACTTGATTTCTTTGATCAAATTTCAATTACTACACATATAATAGTGATGAAATACTCGATTTTATAGATTAGCACTATTAATGGTCATATACTCGCATCTTGATTCTTATGAGAGTTTTAAAAAATAACCCAACTCTCATGATTGTGGCCTCACAATAACTCTTACTTCAACGAGTCTTCCAAAAGCAGATGTGACTTATTCCTCATAAGAATACTTCCGCCTTGGACTCAATTAAGGTAAATACCCTCCTAATCGTCACATCATAGAGATGAGCAAAAACATATCTTCTCTAAGATATGTCCATAAGTGTAATACTATAAAAGTCATGCAATATAGATTGTTTCTACTCATTGAACCTTTTTTTATGGGATTCTCAATTATAAATGTTGGGTTACCTCATTAAGTGGCTTCCTTACGAACTTAAGCCCATCTCTGACAATTTTAAGACAACTTTTTTTGAAAGCCCTTTTGTCAATATATCAACTATGTTCAACTTAGACTTGACATGCTCAAAAATTATAACAACATTACTTAGAAGACTTTTAACATACTTATATCTCACTCTAATATGTTTGTTTATCTTTTTATTTGTATGAGATTGCTTCACTGAAACTATAACAGTCTTGTAATCACAATGTATTAGATAGATAAACTTATACTTTGAAAATGTATCTCCATTATAACACTCTTAATCCATTCAACTTCTGTGCAAGCTATATCAAAAGTTATAAGCTCAAACTCTTTAGTGATTCTTAAAATTAACATTTGTTTCTTAGAACCCCAAGATATAGTTGCTCCTCCTAAAAAATATATATAACTACTTATAAACTTAACATTTATGTTACCAGTTATCCAATTTGTATCACTATACTACTATATTGCATAAGGAAATCCTTAACAGCATAAGAAATAATCAATGAAATCTCTATGATATTTAAAAATTCTCTTTAAAGCATTTATATGTTTATTGATAGGGTTATGAGTATATCTAATAAGTCTCCCCACAACATATGATATATCAGGTCTGGATTTATTAGCTGTATAAAATAAATATCCTATAATTCGGGAATACCTCGATTGAGATATAAGTGCTCTTTGATTTTTCTTCAAATCTATATTAGGATTTTAAGGTGTAGAGACAAATTTGTTATTAAAGTATTTAAATTTTTTAAACATTTTCTCTATAAAATTTTGTTAATCCAATATAACATCTTTTGAGATTTTTTTAATTCTCATGCCTCCAATCATATGAGGTTCTCCCAAATTTTTCATATTAAAATTCTTAGATAAGCTTTTACATTATTTATTATTTTCAAGTTTGACCCAAATATAAAAATATTATTTACACATAAACTTAATATGATATGGGCTCCATTATTTTCTTTATAATATACATATTTGTCAAACTTATTTATCTTAAAACTATAATTTAAAATCATTTGATCAAATTTCTCATGCTATTGCTCAAGACCATAAAGAGATTTTACTAACTTGAAAACTTTATGTTCTTAACCTTTTACTATAAAACTTTCGAGTTGTTTTATATATATTTCTTCTTCTAAATATCCATTCAAGAATATCCTAATTGTTGTAATACTAATAATAGGTGGATTTATGTCAAAATAATCTATTTCTTTTCTTTTTTTTTGTAAAACCTTTAACTACTATTTTTACTTTATATTTTTTTTAAATACTAACTTGCGGTCTTTGCCTTATTTCCAAGAGTAAGATCCATTAACACTTAAATATTATTTTAAACAATAGAATCAAACTCACTATTAATGACATCTTTCCTAAAAAGTACATTTATAAAAAATCACAACTTCTTTGTAAGACAAAGGATCTCTTTTTATTAGAAAAATATAAAAATCTTCTCCAAAATTTTTAGATACTCTAAGTCTTTTACTTTTCATAAGTTCAACTTATAATTCATCAATAGTCACACTAGTAGATGGTTCACAAATTAAAGTTTGATTATAACTTATAGGCTTTTTTACTTTGTTTTTGAAAGGAAACATATTGTCAAAGAATTTTGCTTCACTAAATTTTATTATTGATGTCATGCCCCAGACTCCAAAAGATTTGACATATGACATAACTTACACTCATTCAATAATATACACTCATAATTAATATTGTATAAAATTTTAAACTTAAATTCAACATAGGAATCCTTAGCAAGTTATTAATAAGTTCACCACAAAGTTCCACCCATGACCATACTTGGTGAAACATAAACTAAATACATAAGTATTTATTTAATAAGGACAAATCAAATATCTTAAACCACATGTTCACAAATGAAACACTCATCGACCTAACAATCTAGGGAACCCATGGGATAGCAGAAGCATTGCCAAATCTACTAAGCACACATGTACCTTATTTACCTAAAAATTATCACATACTGCACTTATCACATCATTGCCAAATCCACATCATTGCACTTATCACATCGAATTAGTCTAATTACTTGGTTTCTCAAAACCTGTCATTTTGACCACTTATATTTAACAAAATTTTCTTATACATCAAATGATGTCCAATTACTCCAAAATCAGAATATATCATTCTTGACTCATATATCCTTCTTATATATGAATATTATATCACAATTCCTACACAATCCATTTCATAAACACCATCAAATCTAAACTATTATCCTGATAGGATTAAGATATTTACTAAACAGTATTCAATCTCCCAATTTTATAAAATCATATACTAATTCAAAAATTATAAAACTACCACATAATTACTCTTGACACATAACTCAATTCATGGTAAATATTTTACTTCAAACTCCCTACCAAAAGTATTTAAAAACTATTTTATTCCATAGCTTTAAAAATCTGTTAATCAAATACTGCAATGAGCTAATACACTTTAGAAAGTCATAACAATTTAACCACATTGATCTAAATTCTCAATTTTGAATATATCATATTAGACATATAAATTTATCATATTCAAAAATTCGTAATTTTTAAAGATCATTCAGCAGATCAAAAATTGTTTGTCACTGTATCATACTGTTAATACAGAAAATTTCTAAAATTTTAGGGTTATTTTAGTAAATTCAATTTCTAAACTTTTCAATGGATTCAAAGTTTCAAGTGATCCTAGACATGTTTAATTTCATATTCTCAAAGTCCAAAATTAGAATCGAAGTATAACAATTTATAAAATTCTCGGATTAAGAGACTATCAAGTAGAAATTCTGCAATTCATCATGATTTATCAAGTTATCTGTATAATCATCATCAATTCTTAATATATCTTACGAAATCCACATCAAGTCCTCAATTGTACATATTTTCAGAAATCAAAACTTAAAGAAATTAACTTAATTAATACCAATAAATTGAGAAATAGTTATAATATACCTCTTAAAACTCAAATTTTCAATTTCTTTTTTTTTTTCTTCTTCTTCTCTTTCTCTCCCCTCTATTTCTCTCTTTTCTCTCTCTAAAGGGGTGGCTCGACCCAAAAATGAGTAAATTAGGTTTTAAAATATGTATTTTTATACTAAGATGCTAACTTTTAGTATTTATAAATTAATCCCTAAATTTTTAAAGTATTACAATTTAGTCTATAAAATAAATCTAAAGTCTTGCAAATAAACTCAATACTAATAACAATACATAAATTAAGTATCATCTACATACAAATAAAATATGAATATTACACATATTTATAAATATTTATTCTTTTTGGTGTTGGATAAATAGTTACTACAATTGAGGTATTAGAAATTTTACTAACCTTAAAATTTATAACTAAAAATCTAGTAGCACTATTATTTTGAGCATAACCTATAGTATCTATAGTTTTAAGGCCTATCTTCTTTCTCATGGGATTTAGAATGCCAAATTTTACTAGATACCCCTACACTTTAAGAATTTTAAAATTAGGAGCTCTATCTTTTTAAGCCTCATAAAGAGTCTTTTTTCAATAATTTATTATTACCCAAGTTAGTACAAAACATGCAAATAACATTACGTGCCTCCTCCTCTCCCAAAAAAAAAAAAAAAAAATTATGGGATAAACCGAAACTTAACAATATCAAATTCATTATATCCATTAAATTTCTATTTTTTTTTTCTTTTAAGAACACTATTGGATTGTGGTGAATATGGAGAGGTTACCTTATGTATAATTATGTTCTCTTCACAAAAAGTATTAAAAGCACTAAGTGTATATTCTCCTCCTCTATCAAATCTAAGTTTCTTAATTCTTTTTTCTAATTGATTCTCTAACTTATTCTTATACACTTTGAATTTATTAAAACTTATTTTTTATTTTAGTAAAATATATATAACAAAATTTTAAACTATCATCAATAAAAGTCATAAAATATTTATTACCACTTCTAGTGGGTGTTTTATTGAAATTACAAACATCACTATATATAAGTTCTAAAACTTAAGTATTCATTTCTATGGGCTTAAAAGGCATTCCAAGTTGTTTGGCTTGTACACAAATTTCAAACTTATGTTTAAAGTTAGTTTGTGTTTTAGGTACTAACTAAGATCCATTATTCTTTTAATTTTCTTTAAATTCACATGACCAAGTCTCTTATACCACATATTATTATTTTCAACATTAAGAACTTTTAAAATTTTTATTAAATTGAAACATTATTCAACTTAAACAAACTGTCATAAATACATGCATTACCCATAAATACATTATTTTTAGAATTCAAGACTCTATTAGCCTTTAATATAATGTTGTATTCTTGTTGGTCTAAAGACGATCCACTAATAAGATTCTCCTTACTTTAAGTACGTGCCTCACATTCTTAAGAGTTAAAATCTTTTCAAAATTCATCTTCAATTTAATATCCCCAACACCAAGTACTAGTATGGTAGAATTATTATTTAAAGTCACACTTCCTTTACTTGAGTGTTGATAATTTTTAAAATATCTTCGATCAAAATAAATATATACATTTGCACTTGAATCTAACCATTATTCATTATTTTCAAAAGTAAAATTAACACTTAGAAGATTAGGATTATACCTAATAATGAATTCACGAGAAACATCCTTGTCTTCTAGTATATAAACTTGGTTATTTGTCTTTTTTTAAAAATATTTAGGCTTAAACTTGATATCTTAGTCTTCTTAAAGTAACAGTCCTTAGCCATATAATTAGTTTTTCGATAAACATAACATGACATTTTATTCTTGCTTTTAGAATTCTTAGGATTGTTATAGTGAAAATTTTGGTTTATCTTAGTCTTAAATTTTTCTTATTGGGATGATAGTCATTGTATTACTTATTATTCTTTGAGCTTTTTACTAGGTTTACTTTAGTGGTCTCATTCTCTTAAATTAAATAAACACAATTGAAAATATATTTTAGATGTATATGAACAAATAATTTATTTATAATTTAATTAATTAATACTTTATTATTAACAATTCAATTCTCTTAATTAATTAAAAAAGTAGACAAACTATTATTTACTAAATATTCTAGTTTTTGTTAAATTAAACACAAATTTATTGTGTTTATTAATTTTATTATTACTTAATAAATATTAATTCTATTTAATTTAAGCTAAGAAATTAGTTATTAATTATTTCATTAATTAATAATTTATTATTTATTTATTTATGGAATATTTCTGTTAATACCCTACAGTAAGCACTAATATCACAAATGCTTATTGATTTAAAAAATGAATAATAATATTCAATCGATAAGAAATATTTTGTCAAAATTAACAAAAAAAATAATAATTATGTCATTTTAATCTTATGCCTGATTTTTTGTATCTAAACATCTCTTATTATATGTCAAAATATCTCTTATCTCTTTGTCTAAACACTTTTATTTCGTATCTAAACATCTTTTATTCATTTCTCCGAATACTTTTTTTCAAACATCAACTCTAAATTTTTTCTTCATTTTTGAAACTTTAAATTTTCTATTTAAAAAAAACCTAAAATTTCTTTTAAAAAAAAAAAAATTTGAAAAAAGTTGGCCGCCGCTGCAGTAGACAACCTTGTCAACCTTCGAATCTCCTCTTACTTATGCATCTTCAATCAAATCATGATCTTGCTTTTTTTTTTTTGGCCAACTTTTAATTTCGTTTTGCTTCTCTAGGTCATCAAGCCTTGTACTCTACCTCTCTCTCTCTCTACTTAAAATAACTCTATTGGAAGTTGTGGGTTCAACTTCAATCTTTCCTGCCCAATCATTTCAAAACAAAAGCGATTTTTATTTTGTTCGTACTCAAAATGTGAGTGTATTTACAAAATCAACCTGGTATTAACGTTCTCTGCAACAATTTAGGCTATCCTTGGAGCCAGAGCACATCAAGCACTCATTAGGTGTTGAGACGTGGTTAGAGCTTAATGAATAAGTAAGATAAGAGATCATAAAGTTGAAAAGAAGTTAAAAAGAAAAGAAAAGAAAAGAAAAGGGGCTGGGGTAATTTTGGTAATGATTCAATATCAATTTCTTAAATCCTTTTGCTGTCTTATTCTTTTTACATAACATAATTGCAAGCATCGAAAATCATAACTGCTCATGTGTGTTTTAGCTCATCTCCAGCTCTTGTATATCTATACATCTTTCTCCAATTTATACTTGAATCTTGATTTTTCTTCTCTAATGTTGTGTTTTAGGATAAAATGTTTATTTCCTGTAAAAATATTTTATTATTATATATATATATTTAATATTTAAAGAATAATAAGTTAATTTTTTATTATTAAAAAGTCAATTCTCGTAAATTGTGTAGGGGCATATTTGCTCTATCACCACCTTTAATGTTTATAAAGATAATTGAGTCATTTCATGAAATTTGACACAAAATCAGATAAATTTAATAACAGATTCTTTAACTGTTAAGTATTGCTATTCATTTTTTAAATTAATGGGTATTTGTGATATTAAACTTTACTTTGAGGGTATTAACGAAAATTTCTCTTTATTTATCAATTATTTCACTAATTAATAATTTAATTATATTAATTAATTAAAAAATTATTATTTATTAAATATTATGTTTTTGTTAAATTAAACACAAATTTTTGTGTCTATTAATTTTTATTGTTACTTAATAAATATTAATTCTATTTAATTGAAAATAAAAAATTAAACATTTCATTAATTATATTTTATTATTATTAATTAATTAATAATTTATTAACAATAATTTAATTATATTAATTAATTAAAAATTAAATAAATTATTATTTATTAAATATTCTAGCTTTTGTTAAATTAAACACAAATTTATTGTGTTTATTAATTTTTATTATTACCTAATAGATATTAATTCTATTTAATTTAAATAAAATAAAATAAATAAAACAAATTAAAATAAAAAATTGAACGTGCCATGTGGTGCTACAGCATTAGCACATGTGTGCCAGGCATTATGTGCATAGTGTGGCATGCATTGACATAATGCGATTTCACGCTCACAAATGTTGCTCGAAACTGACAACACTACACGCGACGTCCCCAACAACCTTTTTGTTGTCCTTTTGCACATTTTAGGCCATGTTTTTCAAGTCCAAACTCCAAACTATTTTTCATAAAATCTACCCATTTTATACTATATAACAATAATCTACTTGTACATTTATAAAAAAATTATATAACTCATCAAGAATTTTTCATTTTTTCTACTTCTTTATTGCTAATATGTTGCCAACTTACTTGATTTCAGTGTTTTTCTGATTTTCTCATAAGTTCAATTTGAGAGTGTTTTTTTTTTGTTTGTATTTTTTCATTCAAAATGGTGAATGAGAAGAGAGAAAAAGAAAAATACGTTTTAGGGTAAAAGGGTTATATTTTAAGTTTTTTGGCTATAAAAAAAATTAGTATTTTAATACATAGCTAAAAATAAAAAAATATTAAAAAGGGGGCTATTTTCAAAATTTTCCTTTATTGATGATATAGGTACTTAAACACGACGATTATACACATAATAATACATTACAATGTCCAGCCATGTCCAAACCTTCAAAACAGAAATATCACATCTTATTCGCTTTATGCTACTTTCAAGTCTCTCTCTCTCTCCTTTTTTTTTTTTTTTTCATTTTTTGTTGTTGTTGAGAAAGAACTTTCAAGTTTGTTAATAAGTACATGAATTCGAGAATTTCGATTTTAAGGGCATTGCTCTGAAAACAGTATTCAATTCCTCATGGGCTAAGGAGCCAAGTGTCCCCATCGATATAATAAGTTCCTATAAAAGGCTTAGCCTCTTCATCATACAGAATACGTGCCCAAGGCACTCTTCCTGTCAAGTTGGCCCCTGGTCCAGTGCACTTGTACTCCCCATAAAACACTCTCCTGCAAGAAAGCAAAGAAATTGCAGTGTCACTTAACTGCTTATTGCACCATACAAATCCTTCATTATCAACTTAAACAATAATTATTTCTGTTCAATTATCAACTCACGCGCAAATGGGTTAGTGTAGAAAATTGTATTGAACTTACGCATCCCGCTTTTGATCACCGGAATCACTCCAGCCCTGAGGAAGAACGATTTTTTCCATGTATGTGAATGAAAACACAACCCTGGAATAATCACCCCAAGCTCTACCAAGATAAAGCAGACCACTCCCTGTCACCACGCTATTTTTGAAAGAAAATCCACTTTCCAGAGAGGAACTCGAACGCTTTTGAGCAGTGAGAAAGGCAACTTTCTTGGTTACGGAATTCAAATAGCAATTCTGTACATAATAGACTAGTCAGAATTTTGAACTACTACTTTTGAGCTCTCATTATTCTCTCCTTAGACTGCTGTTCTGTTATCATTAAAACTCGGGTGGCTTTCTTCTCAAAAAAAAAAAAAAAAACTTGGGTGGCTTTCACTTAGATATGGGTCTGTTTAAACTTTAAATAAAACATTAGACTAGTTAGCACCACTCTTTGAGTAGTACTAATCAGCACCCGAATTTCATCTTATTAGACCCAGTATAGTGCAACTCTAATGATAAATGGGTCTTGAAAGTATATTGTAATTCAAATTGACCCAAATAAATAGGCCCTGATCCAATATGTTAAAACAGTTCGATTTCAATTCTTTTCATCCCAATCCAGTATGTTTAACCCATTTGAGGCCTGGATAGGGAATACTGTTTAATTAGCCAGCCTGGCCTTGACATCGAATGGGCCGACTTTGTTTTCCACTTACCTCATATAGTGACCTGCCGTCGCCGAAAATTAAGTCAACCGATCCTTGGATGAAGCAATTGTTGAAATAGTGAAGGCCCTTGTGATCATAAAGTGTGTCTTGAGCACCATAAAAACCGCAGTTGTAAAATGCAGCTTTAGTCCCTGAAATACGAAGCGCAACGGCTTGTCCTCCGATTGATCCAATCTCGCGCTGAACTGTGTTCTATTTTCGCACAAAAACAAGTTAAACAGTCCATTATTTCTACTCAATAAATGGTTATAGAAACATATTTAATGATTAATGACAATGAAGCTCATTATTCACCTGAAATCAGTAAATGCATGTATTTTGTTCTTGTTGATACGTAGAAGTTTAAATTTAAAAGTTTTTGGAACAAATTAATTTTCTTCATTCGTTATAGAAAAGCGTGAGCATGTGTAATTATTTGGTTCCTACAACAGACAATGTTCGTCTGTTTGGAGTTTTGTAATGTTCCTTGAGGAAATGGAATCTCTATGACTATCTTGTCATTTATATTGAGACCTGTTTGGCCAAGAAAAAGAGTGAAGACAGCCTACAGGGCAGTCATTTCAACTTTAACTTTGAGTCTTAATATTGTACCGAGTAATGCTATGTTTTTAAAATATTATTTTAAAATTTTCATATTAAATTAATATATTAAATAATAAAATAATTTTAAAAATTACTTATTACAATATTCATGGCTTAATAATACTTAACATATTATTTAAAATAAAAATTTTAAGATAACATTTAAAAATTATATTACTTAAACCATCTGTAAGTTGCTAAAACTAGAATAAAATCTACGGATCCTTTCACATGAGTTACAGGAAATTCAGAAAAGTAGCAGGGTTTGAAATAAACAAGGCTTTGAAATGCGGGTAATTTACCAAGAGAATGTGGTCTAACAACTTGTCTTTAGTCTTCAAAATATAACATAATTTAACGAGTTGTAGGTTTACCTCAAACTTTATGTTGATGGCGACAAAATAGCTTGCATATACAGCCACAGTTGCGCTTTGAAATGTCTTCAATGGCTTTCCATCGTTTCCAGTAACCGATGCAGTATCATTTCCAGTAATGGTTGGTGGGTCACTGGAATTCCCTAAGAATGTAATGAAGGGCAAAGTTCTGGGGATGGCAATCTTTTCCCTATATATAAGCAAGAAGCAACGGATTATTGATTTCGTTTTCAAATCGCTGAGCAAGTTAAATATGGCTGTAACACAATATGTACATATATCTAACTCACTGGAATGCATAAAGCTTTACCAATAAGAGCCTAAAATAGGCCTACATACCTGTAAACACCTGGTTTGATCTCCAGGATAACCCTCCTAGCATTGTATGGTGGAATGCTATTAAGAGCTTCTCTGATGGTCTTAAAATCCCCAGTGTCATTTTGACAAATACTTATTCTCACTTTATTCATCTCAGCCTTCCTCAGCTTGTCATCACGAACTCTGCCACCAGCTCCTGGAACTTGACTGATAGATTCTGTTTGCCTTAGAGCCTTCTTTTGATGATTTCGGACGTTCCACGAGATCCATCTTTTGAAATCTGTTTCTCTATCTTGATTCAATGAAGAGGATTTCAATGTGAAAATAGGGAAGGAAAGAAGGAAGACAATGAGTTGAAAATGGGATTTCGAAGCCATGAGAATGCACGCAGAACTCATACGGAGGTGTCTTATATATAGAGATGCTAATGGGTGCATATATAATGTGAGCGTTGGATAGGATATATAAAAATGATACTATGATTATATTTCCCAAACAGACCTTTTACCTTTGCCTTGTGCCTTCCAGAGTTCACAGTCAGCAGGGGCATTTTCGTAACTGAAATATCCAATCAATGCTTGTTTTATATTTTTCACGTGGACCCTCGGACCTCAACTCAAAAAGTGTTTTGACTGGGCGCTTGAACACAATCTTCTCAGTTGATGGTAGGACTGGGGAATAGAAAGAGAATTCGGACATAGCTGTACTCCAATTTCACATATAATTTGTTGTTAGAATTGTTCAATCCCATGTCAAAAGTGCTTTATGATTCCCCCATTTTAGAGATATGAGAATTAATAATCCGTGATCAAAAGAAATTGTACATTTATCAATAATCTCTCATAATGAAGAACATGGTGAATGGCATCTTTGGTGGAGATGCTTATAAATTGAGTCTCGGTTAAATTTTTAAATCATTCGAATTCTATACAGTTACACATACATTATCAATAAAGATTGTGAAAGGTTTAAAATAATTTAATCATACTTTAAAATTATACAAAATTTAATGACAAGAAATATATCTTTTAATTCATTTAATTACGTATTAATCTAAATACTCTTGAATTGTTTTGAAGTATGTTTAAATTACTTAAATAATATAGCAGGTGTCAAAGCCAAATATGCATCTATTTTGAATGATATATAATTCGGAGATTTTTAAATTTTGACCAAATTTTGTTTTGATGAAATTTGTTATTTTGACATGGTTTGATGCAAATTTATCTTAAAAATTATTAAAAAATTAAATTTTGAGTATTTTATAATTTAAAACATCGAAATCGAAGTTAAAATAAAAAAAATATAGTTAAAATTTAGAAATTAGTCAGACATGTCTAATAATTAATTATTTTTATTCAGCCCTTCTGAATTTTATAAATTATGTTTTAATCTAAAACTTTTAGATATTTATAAAAGAACCTTTAAATTATTAAGTATTTATAGTTTAACCTTAAAGAGTTTGATAATTTCAAATTTACCTCCAGAATTGGGTATTTTCACTAAGTCCCCTAAGCTTTTGGTTGATTACAATTTGACTCCAAAATTTTTAAAATTTTATAAATAGGCCCTAATATTGTTAGATATTTTCTTCTAACCCATCTAAATTTAGGTAATTACAAATTGTCAATAAAACTTTATGATATTTACAAATAGGTCATAATTTGATATATATATATACACCTTATTTTATATATTTATTTCATGTAGTTAGTATCATTTATATGCTACATGTTAATTTTGTATGCATTTATTTATCATTTTTATTATGCATACAATTGAAATTATGTTTATATTTATAAATAATGTCATTTACATATTATTATATGAACCATTATGTGAATAAAATGTCTAGTGATTCATATAATTTTAATTAATTAGGAAGTAGTCACAACATCCATAATTATGCAAAATTATATATTTGGTGGTTTAGGATCACATATAGAAAAATGACATTGATTGTGGTTAATTATATTTAATATAATAAATCTTATCCCACATGAATTTTTATTATATTTATTGATTAACTAGAATGAAATATCAAATTATATTTTCTAATTTACCCATAGAGAATAAAAAAAGAATATAATTTGATAGTTTTATCATAAAGATAGATAAATCTAATTGAATTAGAACTTTAGCTCATAGGTAAGTTCTATGTCACTAGATTCATAATTTCAAATCATGATTTACATTGGTAAAATATGATATATGTTTTATCATAAAATTATAAATGAAACTAATTGAATTAGCCTTTTAGTCAAGAGGTAAGTTTTATGTTACTAGATTCATAATTTTTAGATAATGATTTATATAAGTAAACATGATATATATTTTATCATAATGATAGATAGATCTAATTGAATTAAAACATTAGCCCACATGTAAGTTTTATATAACTAGATTTATAATTTTGAAACATAATTTACATTGGTAAAGCATAATATATATTTAATAGTCTCAAAATTTTAATTTATAAGTATATATGTTTAATTTTATGCAGTCATGCAATCTACGATTTTTTTGATTTCAAATGTGATATTTTTGAATTGAATGGTGATAACTATAAAGTGTGGAAGAGAAGAATAGTTTTCTATTTAGGGTGGATGGACATTGATTATGCTATACGGAAAGACGAACCACCAGTCATTACTAATACTAGCATTTCAGCTGATATTGCTCTTTATGAACAACGAGAGCAATCTAATCATCTCAATTTAATGTTCATAAAGACCAAGATCTCTGCTGGTTTATGTGGTTCAGTCAGTCGGCATAATAATGTTCAGACATTACTAAAGGCTATTGATGAGTAGTTTGAAACTTTAGATAAAACACTTGCAACCACCTCGATTATAAAGTTTTCATTTTTAAGGCTCAGCAATGTTAGAGGTATGTGTGAGCACATTATACAGATAAAGGACATTGTGGCTCAATTAAAGACTCTTGAGGTTGAGATTTTTGAGTATTTTTGTGTGCACTATATATTGAACACCCTTCCAAACCAATATGGACCCTTTAAAATCTCTCACAACATGTATAAGAATAAATGGCCCCTTAATGATCTCATGGCCATATGTGTTCAAGAAGAAGGGAGGCTGGTGTTGGAATTTTGTAAAAGTACTTTTATGATAATGTAAAGAAAGAACACAGACAAAGCTAAACAAAAGGGAATAGACAAAATGCCTCTTCAGTCTCCCCAATCTGACATTAAGTGTTTGTTCTGTAAAAAAAAAGGCACATGAAGAAGGATTGCCTAAAATTTCAGAAATGACTTGAGAAGAAAGGTAATCCAATCTCATTTATTTGTTATGAATCTAATATGGTTGATGTTTGACACGTCCAGAATATAGGAGTTATTTTCAAGTGCAGGATTGTCGAAGTAATGAATAACCTGATGAGAACGGAGTCGATCCACAGGGAAGTAGAATTAAAATTACAAATTATAAACACTTTAAAGATAATTAATGCAGTATAAGATGTTTGCAAATATTATTTCAATTAACTAATTCAAATAAAAAGTTAAGGTTACGGGGATTCACTCTTGGCATAAGAAGTAAGAATATATTTAACTTTTTTTTTTATAACTCAATTAGAATCCTCACACAAAGGAGATTCCAACTGGAAAATATAGCAATTAAAGTTCATCATCATTTATATATTGATTAGTATTTATTTCTTTCAATTATTATACACCAAATCTTATAAATGGGTTCAAATATTTATTATGCCAATCTTTATATTTGTCTACAATAAATCAAGACTCCCACTTTACAAGAAAGGTTATATACACTAAATCTTGTAAATGGTTTCAAGAATTTATTGTGCCAAGTATTAAGTTTGTCAATAATAAATCAAAAATCACCACTTTAGAAGAAAGGGTATTAATTCTACAAACAAAATAAATACATCATATATAAGTTTGCATAACTTAAAAATGAAGCATTAAATTCATGAATAAATATTAAACATATCTTATTACCTTACCAAGAGCTTCACCATTTCACCTTAACTTAAAGAAAATTATTTGGACATAATAAAACTAAAGAAAAAGAAAAGAAATGGAAGAAGAAATAACATGATTTAATAGTAAACAAGAGAAATAAATTTTCAAAGAAATGGATATAAAGGACAAGTATTTTGAACTAAATTCTAACTTTCTAATTATATTCTTTAGGCATAAACAAGCCACCTATTTATAGAAAAATATGGATAAATCGAGACAAATTTGGAGGGAACCACTTGGTTGATGAAAGTCAAGAATGGTGGCAAAATAATTTGCATTCATTATCACTTGGGCACCCACTTGATTATCCAATTTGGAATTGATGTGATCCGAATTAACTGTCACTCAAAACATCAAATTTGTAGATAAGTCTCTTATATTTCCAAATTGAGTGATCTCATACGTATTAGATACTTATTTCTATAGTTATGAGCCAAATACTGACGACTGTTCAAATTGAGCTTGTACTACAGATTAGTTCTGTTCTAGGCCATTTTTCACCCTTTAAAAACTCGAATTTCCAATGCTTTGTGAAATACAATATGTTATCCCATTGAGTCAGCTCTCCACAGGATCAAGAATTACCTCAATTGAATCTTTAGGTAGAAAGTTATGCCCATTTTACCGAACCTATCATAAAACAGTTAAAAGATAATTAAGTACAATATTGTAAACATACTTAAGTTAAGAAAATTAAATACACTAGTAATACAAAACAATTATGTAAAACTCTTATTAAATGTGTAATTTCAAGTGTTCATCAATGTTAATAATAACACTTGATAGATTGATTCTACAATTCATGTTTCGAATTTCTTGTAGGGTTTTCAAAACCTAAGAAGCCAGTGGGCAATGAAAAATGCATCTATTTATGAAATAAGATGCGTTCACATCTGAAGGCAATTGAGATATGTTATTTAACTTTAAACAATAATTTTGTTTTATATTTAGATAAGATCGTTTATATTCTAAATTTTTTTAGAAATTTGATTTCTGTTTAAAGAATTGTACCTTTGGGATATTCTTTTAACTTTTCAGATGATTTGTTTAATTTATATTATAAATCTGATCTTGTTAAGAATTGTACATTATCGATATTTTATTCTGCATTAATTTATAAAATGTTACCTCTTATAATGTAATGCATGTTTATACTGGCATTAAAAGATGTGTTATGAATGAATATTCCTCTATTTATGACATTAGAGATTGGGACATATCTCCATAGAAAGGATTAAGAGATTAGTAAATAATGAAATACTTAGTACTTTAGATTTTACTAATTTTACCACTTGTGTGGACTGCATTAAAATAAAATAGACCAACAAGTCCAAGAAATGTGCCAAGAGGAGCACTAAAATATCAGAGATATATATTTGAATATTTATAGTCCAGACATGGAGTTGTATGGTCAGAGATACTTTATCTCTTTCATTGATGGTTACTCACGATACATGTATCTCTACTTATTTTATAATAAGAACGAAGCATTAAATATTTTTAAGGTATTTAAAACTGAAGTAGAGAAACAATGCGGGAAACAAATTAAGATCGTGAGAACAGATAGAGGTGGGGAATACTATGGTAGATGCATTGAGGATGAACAAGCACCTGGTCTATTTGCAAAGTTTCTTTAAGAGTATAAGATAGTTGCCCAATACACCATACCTGATTCCTTAGACCAAAATGATGTAGAAGAAAGAAGAAACAGAACATTATTAGACATGATACGGAGTATGCTTAGCAGCTCTAATCTTTCTAAATCCTTGTGAACTGAAGCTCTTAAAATAACAGTATATATATTAAACTGAGTTTCAACCAATACTGTCCCAAAGACATAATTTAAGTAATATAAAGGTTGAAAATTGACTTTATCAGATATATGTGTTTGGGGATGCCCGTCTAAAATAAGAGTTTATAAACCACAAGAGAAGAAATTGGACCTAGAACTATTAGTGAGTATTTAATTGAATATGTCAAAAGGTCTAAAGGTTACAGATTTTATTATCCATCTCAGAACACTAGGATTCTAGAATTAAGAAATGTAAAATTTTTTTAGAATGACTTGATCAATGGGAGCGATTAATCTAAAAATATAGTTTTTGAGAAAAATCCTACAAATTCTCAACCTTTCATTTCAAGTAGTGATTGATTGCTATTCATAACACCCCTTAAGTTTAAACGAGTGTTGAACAATCAATCACTGAGATTCCACAAACTACTGATGATCATTCGGTAAATCAGGTTGTTTAGGAATTACCAGAGATGGTTGAATAACCAGTTGAACAACAAGCTTTTCAAGAGGATGTTGGCACAATATTAAGAAGATCTACTAGAGTAAGGAAGTCAGCATTTCCTAGTGATTATTTTGTGTATTTGCAAGAATTTGACTATAACATTAGAGCCAAAAATGACCCTGAAATATTTTATAAAATATGAATTGTAATAAATCGAAATTATAGTATGATGTCATGAAAGATGAGATGAATTCTTTGACATCTAATGAAGTCTAGGATCTTGTTCAATTACATAATGGTATGAAAGCCATAGGATGTAAATGGATCTTTAAGATAATGAAAAACTCATTAGGTAACATTAAGAGATATAATGTAAGACTCGTTACTAAAGGATTCACTTAAATGGAAGGAATCGATTATACGGAGACCTTTTCTCCTATATCTAAAAATGTTTTCTTAGTGTGATTTTGGCATTAATTGCACATTTTGATTTTGAATTGCATCAAATGGATGTAAACATAGCTTTTCTTATGGAGGTTTAGAGGATAAGGTTTATATGAAACAACCAGAAGGATTTTCCTCTAGTGATAGTGAACACTTAGTATGTAATCTTAAGAAATCCACAGATGAATTAAAATAAGTCTTTCTTCAGTGGTATTTAAAATTTCATAATGTCATCTATTCATTTAGAGTTTTAGAGAACATCATAGATCAATGTATATACCAAAAGGTCAGCAGGAGTAAAATTTGTTTCCTTATTCTATATGTTGATGACATTATACTTGCAACCAATGATAAGGGTTTGCTATATGAGGTGAAATAATCTCTTTGAAAACTTAAATATGTATGATATGGGGCATTAAGATATATAGAGGCAGATTTTAAGGTATTTTAGATCCGTCTCAAGAAACATATGTCAAAAAGTTTTAAAGAAATTTTTGGATAAATGATTATGTTGGGATTTGTGCTCACGTGCCATCTCAATTTTATATGAATATTGTCATTTTGTATTTATGCAATAAATAAATATTTCATTAAATCGCTAATTAATTGGATCAGGTAAGATGCTTGTAGCATTTTAGACATTATATTGATCTGAAGGAGTTCAGATCAGATCTAAAGAGTTAGAACCTTGTCTGAAATAGGACAAAGACTTGTAAATATACTTACAATGATATAGTTGCAAATAGTTACAAGAGTTGGTAGGAAATGTCATTGTGCAAGTATGTTCTCGAATTATATATTTCTGATCTATTTTCACCAATGCAGGATTTGTCGAGTGGAATCGATTTATGTAGATTAATATATGTCTATATCTGGATAGTCCAGATGGTTAATCTTAATAAACTATGAACTTAGTCGAAGCTCGTATAGATATATAGGTATTCAGTGAGGACTGAATACAAAAAAGACTCAATGAAGACCTCCAATAGATATCCCATAAAATCATCAATGAAGAGTCTTCTCGAGTTGAGTAGTATTCGTCGTCCCTTGACCTGAGCACTACGATAGGCTTGTAAGTGATCCACCATACTTTGGTTCCACACATGTCAGAGACTTTTCATGGTCTGACCACTGAGTGTTACTGGGTATGGTCCGATGCTCATGAAGTTCGATAAGTGTAGACATGGTATTCGTCAACTCATATGAGTGAGTTAAATATCCAGATGCTCTAAGGTTGTATTCTAAGAAGTCTTATGATCATAAGCATTAAACCCGAAAAAGAGTTTCCCGAGGTATAAATAATATCACAAAAGAGTTTACGGATATTGTTTATCGGAATATATATTGAAAAGATATGTTTATGGTTGAACAATAGGATTTGACAATGTTGATCTATGTCTCCACTTTTTCAAGATATTAATGACGGAAGGATTGTATGATTATAGATTAACCTCAACTTGTATGGTTCAATGTGCCATTTTATATTATCCATAATGTGTGTGTGTGTGGGGGGGGGGGCATTGGTTAAGGAGTCTCACCATATAAAATGTACTCGTTGAGCACGTGGGTAGCACACCGAATTGAATTATTCAATCTAAATTTTTTTCCGAAAAATATGAATTTATTTTAAGGTTTCTCGAGAAGTAGCTAAAGTTTAAGTATTAAACCTAAAATTATGTCAAGTGAGACTTGACACTTTTATCTACTTAGTATATGTCTCAAATTGTGCCAATAATTTGCATGGGTACTAAATTAGACATTGATGGATATAGCTACTATTTAAATGAAACAATTGTTATTTTATTTAAATTAAATCAATTGACTATTTATTTATTTCAGGGTCTCTCAGAGAGTAGTTAAGGTTTAAGTTTTTAAGATTGTACCAAGTGAGACTTTACACTTTTATCTACCTAATTTATACTTTAAATTGTGCCAATAATTTGTATGGGTACTAAATTGGACATTGATAGATAAAATCTTGAAATAATAGTTGTTTCATAATATTATTTTATTCGACCATTAATCAAATCAAATGAATTTAATTCATTTAATACAAAGCTTTGTAAGAAATAAAAATGTGTTAATCTTTCATTGGCCGAATTTAATAGTATTAACTACTTGTTGATGTATAATTGGCTAAAAATGAATGAGTTATTTGAATTGAATTTGATTCAATTCAAAGTAACTGGAGGTGGCAACGAATTGAGACTTCAAGCCACTGATCCTTATTAAAATTAGCCAAGTGAAACATCTAGCATGACAAGGCTTTTATATTGTCGAGTCATTAAATAACAGGTGGTGTACAACTTATTTTTCATTGGCCAATTTAGAGGCAATTGTTGCCTATATAAAGTAAATGGCCGAAAGTTGTAAAACAGATCGAAGAGTTTATTTTTGGAGAAAATTGGTGTTTCATTGGCCAATTTAGAGGCAATTGTTGCCTATATATAGATTTTATTTGTATGTGGGTGATCTTTGATTTATATATTGTTATTAGTAGTGTTTTTATAGGTTAAGGATATACTATTAGTATTGGGTTTATTTGCAAGACTTTAGATTTATTTTAGGGACCAAATTGTTATACTTTGAAAGTTTTTAGGGCAAATTCATAAATACCAAAACATTAGCCTCTTAGTATAAAAATACACTTTTGAACCCCAATTTACCCATTTTTGGGTCGAGCTATCCCTTTAGAGAGAAGAGAGAAATAGAGGGGAGAGAAAGAGAAGAAGAAGAAGAAAAAGAAGAAGAAATTGAAATTTTGGATCTTAAGAGGTATATCACAACTATTTCTCAATTTATTGGTGTTAATTAAGTTAATTCCATTAAGTTTTGATTTTTAAAAATATGTATAATTGAGGATTTGATGTGTATTTCATAAGGTATTGTGAGAATTGATGATGATCTATAAGATAGCTTGATAAATCATGATGAATTGTGAAATTTTTGCTTGATAGTCTATTGATCCAGTAATTTTATAAATTGTTGTGATTAGATTTTGGTTTTTCATTTTTAGTATATGAAATTAGACATATTTATCATTATCTGAGACTTTGAATCGATTGAAAATACCAGAAATTGAAGTTGTAGTGAATTTACCAAAATGACCCTAAAATTCTGGAAATTTCCTGTATTAACAGTATGATACAGTGATAAACAATTTTTGACCTGCTGAACGATCTTTAAAAATTATGAATTTATGAAATATGATAATTTTATATTCTAATATAATATACTCGGAATTGAGAATTTAGATCAATGTGGTTGAAGTGTTATAATTTTCTAAAGTGTATCAGCTCATTGCAGTATTTGATTAACAGATTTTTAAAGCTATGGAATAAAATAGTTTTAAAATACTTTTGGCAGTGATTTAGAAGTGAAATATTTATCATGGATTGAGATATGTGTTAAGAGTAATTATGTGATATTTTTATAATTTTTGAGTCAGTATATGATTTTATAAAATTGGGAGATTGAATACTATTCAGTAAGTATCTTGATCCTGTCAGGTTAGTAGTTTGGATTCGATGGTGTGTATGGAATGGATTGTGTAGGAATTTTGATATAATATTCATATATAAGAAGGATATATGAGTTAAGAATGATATATTTTGATTTTGGAGTAATTGGACATCATTTGATGTATTAGAAAATGTTGTTAAGTGTAAGTGGTCAGAATGACAGGTTTTGAGAAATCAAGTATTTAGACTAATTTGATGTGATAAATGCATTGTGTATAATTTTGTAAGCTATTTAAAGTATTTTGTGTGAATTGCGAGGCTTATGAAAGGAGTAATCTCCACTGATAGGTTAAGAAGATTTAAGCCTTGTAGCTGAAAGTGCTAATAGGTAAGTATACTAGACTTTTTATTGAAATCACAATAAACATAGTAAGTGTTATGGTTGATTTTGTAAATGTGGTTAGAAATATGTTTATGTTATGTCAAAGTATATTTTGATATGAAATGTGAAAACATGTGTTTATGAATGTAAGTGTAGTAACCAGTATCCATAACCGGTAAGAATATGTATATTTATATATATAAATATACGTATTTTATTTATATGTGGGTGATCCTTGATTTATATATTGTTATTAGTAGTGTTTTTATAGGTTAAGGATATACTATTAGTATTGGGTTTATTTGCAAGACTTTGGAATTATTTTAGGGACCAAATTGTTATACTTTGATAGTTTTGGGGGTGAATTCGTAAATACCAAAAATTAGCCACTTAGTATAAAAATACACTTTTAAACCCTAATTTACCATTTTTAGGTCGAGCTACCCATTTTAAGAGAGAGAAGAGAGAAATAGAGGAGAGAGAAAGAGGAGAAGAAGAAGAAAAAGAAGAAGAAATTGGAAATTTGAATTTCAAGAGGTATATCATACGTATTTCTCAATTTATTGGTATTAATTAAGTTAATTCCTTTAAGTTTTGATTTCTGAAAATATGTATAATTGAGGATTTGTTGTGTATTTCGTAAGATCATATGAGAATTGATGATGATCTATAAGATAGTTTGATAAATCATGATGAATTATGGAATTTCTGCTGGATAACCTCTTGATCTAGGAATTTTATAAATTGTTGTGATTCGATTATGGTTATGAATTTTGAGTATATGAAATTAGACATGTTTAGGATCATCTGAGACTTTGAATCGACTGAAAATCTCGGAAATTGAATTTGTAGTGAATTTACCAAAATGACCCTGGAATTCTGGAAATTTCCTGTGTAAACAGTATGATACAGTGGAAAATAATTTTTGTCCTACTGAATGATCTTAAAAAATTATGAATTTTTGGAATATGATAATTTTATATGTCTAATATGATATACTCGGAATTGAGAATTTGGATCAATGTGGTTGAAGTTTTATGAATTTCTAAAGTGTATCAGCTCATTGTAGTATTTGATTAACAGATTTTTAAATTTATGAAATAAAATAGTTTTAAAATACTTTTGACAGTTATTTGGAAGCCAAATATTTATCATGGACTGAGATATGTGTCAAGAGTAATTATGTGGTAGTTTTATAATTTTTGAGTTAGTATATGATTTTATAAAATTGGGAGATTGAATACTGTTCAGTAAGTATCTTGATCCTGTCAGGTTTGTAGTTTGGATTCGATGGTGTGTATGGAATGGATTGTGTAGGAATTTTGATATAATATTCATATATAAGAAGTATATATGAGTCAAGAATGATATATTCTGATTTCGGAGTAATTGGACATCATTTGATGTATTAGAAAATTTTGTTAAGTGTAAGTGGTCAGAATGACAAGTTTTGAGAAATCAAGTATTTAGACCAATTTGATGTGTTAAATGCATTGTGTATAATTTTGTAAGCTATTTAAGTATTTGTGTGAATTGTGAGGCTTATGAAAGGATTGATCTCCATTGATAGGTTAAGGAGATTTAAGCCTTGTAGCTGTAAGTGTTAAGAGGTAAGTATACTAGACTTACTACTGGAATCACAATAAACATAATAATTGTTTTGTATGATTTTGTAAATGGGGTTAAGAATATGTTTATGATATGTCAAAGTATATTTTGATATAAAATGTGAATATATGTTTATGAATGTGAGCATTGACATTGAGCATGGACATACATGTGTTTTTGAAAGTGAGCTTTCCAAAATAAGATGCGTTTAACAAAGAAAGCTTTTGAAGTGTAATATGTCCATGAGAAATATTTTGTGATTTGAGGGTACTTGAACTCACTGTTAACTTAGTAGGCATTTTATGTGATTTGTGGAGCCTTTATGTGTGGCCTTTCCTTCGGGATTGGTATATGTTATGTGTTCCGTATGTAGGGAGGATCCTATTGGTACCTAAAGGAAGTGTGAGTCATCACATTCGTGTGGTGGCGTATTGGTACATGTGAGAGGACTCACCGATGATCAGGGTGAGGGTTTGGCTTTTATCTTTGGGCATAAGCGTTATATATGTGTGATTTAAAGACCTCACTTGTACTATTCCTCTCATACGGTATGTCACCTACGAGTGACATTTGGCTTATTATGTGATATGTGATATGTAAGTCTTACTAAATAGTAGTCGAGTAATGGTATTCCTATTATGTGTTTTGAAAGAATGTGTAAGCGCTTACATGATATGTGATTTGATAAGATTATGATTTTGATTGATCACAGCATATCATACATATGCATTGTATACATATATGTATTTGTATTTGATATATGAAAAACTAGTATGCTTACTGAGTTTTATACTCATTATAGTTTATGGTGATTTTAGGTAAATAAGGTACGTGTGTGCTTAACGGATTTGGCAAGGCTTCTGCTGTTTCTTGGGTTCCCTAAGTTGCTAGGTTGTTGTGTGTTTCATTTGGGGACACGTGGGATAGGATATTTGGTTTGTCCCTATTGAATAAATACTTATGTATTATTTCATTGTGTGTGGATTGGATTTGGTTTAAGTTTTATAAAGTGTGGTTATTGGATGATTTTAAATAAGAATTTGCAATGGATATATTCTGGGCTCCCGGTAACAAAGTTGCTACTGGTGACGTAGTAGAGTGTTAATCTCTGAGAAAACTCTGCGTATCTCCGGTTTAATAATTGTCCCAGTCATAATTCAATTGCTATAATTCTGAAAGAAATTGAAATGAATGTTTAAATATTGTCAAGAGAAGTTTATATTTATATGTTAGGTTATGGTTGATTTTAGTGTTGAACTTACTAGCAACTTGCTAAGGATTTCTGTGTTGAATGAAAGTTGAAAATTTTGTGTAATATTATTTATGAGTGCACATGCAGTGAATGAATGTAAGTGATGTCGTGTGTCGGATCGTTTGGGTCTAGGGCGTGACAGTAAGCATGGACATACATGATATATATGTGTTTTTGAAAGTGAGCTTTCAAAATGAAATGTGTTTAACAAAGAGAGCTTTTAAAGTGTAATATGTCCATGAGAAACATATTGTGTTTTGAGGATGCTTGAACTCACTGTTGACTTAGCAGACATTTTATGTGATTTGTGGAGCCTTTATATGTGGCATTTCCTTCGGGATTGGTATATGTTATGTGTTCCGTATGTAGAGAAGATCCTATTGGTACCTAAAGGAAGAGTGATGCATCACATTCGTGTGGTGGCGTATTGGTGCATGTGTAATTTAAAATCTCACTTGTACTATTTCTCTCATACGGTATGTCACCTACGAGTGACATTTGGCTCATTATGTGATATGCGATATGTAAGTCCTACTAAGTAGTAATTGAGTGATGGTATTCCTATTATATGTTTTGAAAGAATGTGTAAGCGCTTACATGATATGTGATTTGATAAGATTATGATTTTGGGTTATCACAGCATATCATACATATGCATTGTGTACATATATGTATTTGTATTGAATATATGAAAAATTAGTATGCTTACTGAGTTTTATACTCATTATAGTTTATGGTGATTTCAGGTAAATAAGGTACATGTGTGCTTAGCGGATTTGGTAAGGCTTCTACTGTTCCTTGGGTTCCCTAAGTTGTTAGGTTGTTGAGTGTTTCATTTGGGGACGCGTGGGATAAGATATTTGGTTTGTCCCTATTAAATAAATACTTATCTATTATTTTATTGTGTGTGGTTGGATTTGATTTAAGTTTTTAAAGTGTGGTTATTAGTTGATTTTAAGTAAGAATTTACAATGAATATATTCTGGACTTCTGGTAACAAAATTGCTACTAGTGATATAGTAGAGTGTTAATCTCTGAGAAAACTCTGCGTATCTCCGGTTTATTAATTGTCCCAGTCATAATTCAATTGTTATAATTCTGAAAGAAATTGAAATGAATGTTTAAATATTGTCAAGAGAAGTTTATATTTATATGTTATGTTATGGGTTGTTTTTAATGTTGAACTTACTAGCAACTTGCTAAGGATTCCTGTGTTGAATGAATGTAAGTGATATCGTGTGTCGAATCTTTTGGGTCTGGGGCGTTACAGTAATGTGTATAAATTTTGTTGTGTTGAATATGAGACATGCGATATTTTAAATTGTTTAAAATGCATACATTCACCCGTAGCACGGTTCACACGTACACAACACCTAACAGAGTTTACCGAGTATAGCTCTCATTGAGAAGGGTGACAGGTTCAATTTGAACAAGTGCTTGAGAAATGAACTTGAAAGGGAATGTTATAAAATATCAGAGTAATCCAAAAATGAACCACTGGAGAACTACAAAAAAAGTGATGAGGTACCTTTAAAGGATCATGGATCACATGCTTTATATATATGTTTCTTATTTTGAGATTATCTTGTATGATGTATAAATAAAGAGTTTCATAGATAGGCTTAGGATTATGAATTCATCTCTAAGCCATTGAGGATATATTGTTTGACAATTCAACTATAGCTTTATAGCTAAAAATCACAAAAGTGGTAGTCGAAGTAAACACATCGATATTAAGTATATAACTAGAAAAAAGTCTTAAAAAGAAAATAATGGTTATTGAACACATTAACATTAAATTGATATTATCGATTCTTTGATTAAAGGCATGCCAGTATGAAAATTGAAGGATCATATGGACAAAAAATGACTTGGTTCTTTTATACGATTTTCGTAATAAGGATGAATATAATTAAAATGAAACTATTTAAGATGATATTTTTTCATATTGATACTTAATTGTGTACACATTTGTTAATTTGAAAAATACCATTATTGTTTATACCTAGGATAAACATATAATTTATTCATTAAGTGATATAATTTAGTGTTAAAGAACATTGTGGAGTTTAACACGCAACGGAATACATAAAGTATACAAGCAATGAAGTAGAATACATAACTAGCTAACCAAGAACAATAAGCAAATCAAAAGCTAAGCAAAGATAGTAGAGAAAATATAGAAATTAAGCATATCAAGACACAAAATACGTAATTCAGCAATTTACTTACGTCTACGGTAGATCTAGGATCTGAGTTTTTCTTATTTGATGCTTGATTGTAAAAAAATTAATCTTAAAAGATCAAAGAATGATACAATTTAAGTTTGGAGCTCTAGAATTTGTTGTACAACATTTTTGAGAGTGTATTTCAAGTTCTATCTCAACTTTAGGTATAATGGAATATTTATATGAAGTCCAAAATATTCGAGCCTTCAAAAAACTCAAAATTTGAATTTTAGAGTCAATGAACAGCATCATAAACAATACCCAATGCCGCGATGCTGAAAATCAGCGCCATAACGCTGTACATTTTGAAATCCAACACTGCAGCGCTCAAGCCTGAAAACAGGCTTCCTATTTCCTATGTTGTTCTATGCCTTCTGAACATTGTTCCATTGGTTTATGACTCATTCCAAACTTATTTTGGCTTCAACTTTATTCCAAATTTGTTCAAAACATAACCATCACATTAAATTTTATTTTGGATCACAAATTTTACAAACATAATACATTGTGATACATAAAAGATAATATTTATTTTTAAAAAATTTATCACTATGATTCGTGTATTTTATTTTTTAATATAGTAAATGATAGAATACATGAATCAAGTAAGAGAATGTTAGAATTGTTCAATCTCATATCAAAAGTGGTCCATGATTAACCATCTACGATAAAAAGAAACTAACCATTTGTCAATAACCTCCCATGACAAAGAACATGGCTAGTGACATCTTTATCAGAGAGATGCCTATAAATTGAGCCTTAGTTAGATTCTTAAATCATCCGAATCTCATATAGTTACACATACATTATTAATAGAGATTGTAAAAGGGGTTAATTATACTTTCAAATTTTACAAAATTTAATAGTAAGAGGTATGTCTTTTAATTCATTTAATTTCGCATTAATTTAAATGATCTTCAGTAGTATTTGAAGCATGTTTAAATCACCTCAAAAATGTAAAATTTGTCTGTCTAGACTCTGGATCATTAGCCATTTTATCTCGATGCTGTACCTGACGGACCTAATAAAATGGTGTCCAGAAATTTGCAACGCACAATCAAACTATCCAACGCGCACCAGTACACACTTCATGTGGGTGGGGACTGGAGACCAGGGCCAAGATACGATGAAGTTTGGTTCCTCCACTCCCTCATCGTTCCAAAAATCTGAATTATGGAGAGCCACCTCTACATAGACAATCCAATTCTTTAATTTTATCCTAGTGTAGAGGTGTTAGATCAGGAGAGTACTTTGCCTTTGGTGATAGATCTAGCATTCTTATGGCTCCTGTTAAGTTTGATTGTAATTTTAGCACTTGTCACGGAATATAAGTTTCAACTAGTGCTTGAGTGGAGGTATTATATGAAGATATTTTATTAGCTCAATCAGATAATAGAAATTTCCGACTTCATTTTTCTCGCGTAATGAGTGTAGACCCCGCTAGCTCCCACTCTCAAAGTCTTGGTCATGGATCCTCTGTAAAACTGAAGTGCTTGTGTTATTTCGCTGAGGCTGCGGGTATATAAAATAGTATGTTTTTAGTTAATTAAGTTTAAAAAGGTCAGCAAAGCATAATTCACATACCCATACGTGGATTAGTTGAGATTTTATGGAGTTTGATCTCCATGATATTTAGAAAAAAATAGAAGAATGTTTTTTAAATAAAAAATAAAAAACTCTCGATAGTATATATGAAGCTGAATAAACGAATTAAAGGGATATTAACACTGTCACCTTATGATGTTTGCATAAATTATATTTTGATAATTTTAATTTTAATTGTACTGTCAATTTTTTACTTAATTAACAAGACAAAAACACTTTTACTTTTTAAGAATATTTTAATTATTTATAAAATAAAATTATAAAAATATTTTCATCTTTTTATTAAATAAAGAGTGATAATATAATTAAAATCAAAATTACTATAAAAATATAATTTGTGCCAACCTTAAGGGGCGACGGTGTTAATACCCTTTTTGTTAAATCATTTAGTTACCGCTCAATCAGATGATCGACTAGATTATGTTCAACTATTCAGCTTCTTTTGAGATAGAACAGTACTCACTACTCAGCATAATGCCAACGTCAGCAGTGACTGCATTTATATTTATATATGGTTATAAAGTCTTCCACTTTCATCGACTCCATATTGCCGCCGAGTCATCTACTGATTACAAATTAAACGATTGACTACTGCTTCTGGAAGACTGGGGTTACATGGACTATTATACTTTTCTGAAAAATCATTCAAAGATGCACATATTTATAATACTTGAGCAAAAAGCTCCACCCAAAAAAAAAAAAAGTCCACAGAAAACCTCCGGCTGCTATTATTTAAAAGATTTTGATTTTAGTTTTAATTTCTCCTTAATTATATGCCTCCTTCTCAAAGCAACTGTTAAGAGTTAATGAATTTCTCTCCATTGATCTCTTTTTCACTCTCTGTTGACACAGTTCGCGGTTGGTTTAACTTGTTATTCCTACAGCACAATAATGTTACCTTCAAACAACCAAGAAATTTGATACTCCGTTCATTTGATTTTGAAATATGCGCATGTCTGCGGTTGACTGCCAAATAAAATTAAAATGTGGGTTAAATGGCTGATTGCTCATAAGACTTAAAAAGAAAAAAATTTCAAGGGTTGCGGCAGTTAGTGCTTCGTCGAGGAAACTATACCAGACATTATTGAATCTTATATATTAAAAAAAAAATGTGGCTGCCGGAGACCATTTTAATGTCAATGCCTTTATGCATCATGTTTACGTTGCTTGAATTTTTGCTACTTTGAAATGTAATATTTTTCAGGGGAGGCCATTTTGGTACTAAAGACTATTATTATACTTGCGGAAAAATAATGTGTAAAATAGCAATCATTTCATCAGAATTCAGAAATGTATAACATATGAGTGTCTTTAATTTTAGAAAAATACACTAAAAGCAGCTGTTAAGATTTCTTGTAAAGATTTGAAGCATCCTTGTGAATATTATATGAGATTTAAAACTACAATTACAAATGAGCAGTCAGATTTCAAGAGCTTCTGCATAATTTGAAGGTTTGACCGTTACTGTGCCGTTTATATCCCATTATAGCTAGCACTCTTGATTTTTTAGTACGTGGTTTCATCTATATACACAAAAGTTGCCAATTTGCTGTATATGTCAGCCATTATACCATCAGGAAGTAATAAAATATCAAATAAAGATCCCAAATTGTTCAATAAGTTGATGCGTCACGTAAACAAACTCATCTTCTTAAAGCTGAACCTCATCATAAAGCTGCTGTTGCAAGAACCAGATATTCTCTTCATTCCACATGCTCTCCAATGAGTCCCCGCCACCTAGCCAACTGTTGTTCTGCTCAACTTCTTGAATATCCATACCCGGTTTAGACCAGCCCCATGATTCACAAGCATTATCCGGGCATAAACCCGAAACGTTTTGTGAATTATCCACATAGTTTGTACCACTATGCAGACTGTAACAATCAGCCAGGTCCGACCCAGAAGAAATTTGGGCTTCCAATGAGTCCGATGAAGCTCCGGATATCTCGGGCATGAAATTCGGGTGGGACCCAGATTCAGTGTTGTGATAAACTTGACACGTAGCCATGTCTGCAGGATTGCTTGTACTTTCTGTATAGGTGGTGGGGGTGGTGATGGTGGAGGTGGAGGTAGGTTGACCGGTGGAATATGAATCGGATTTGGCTTGGATCCGCTCAATTAAACGGGGAATCCAAACGTAACGCATGGCATCTCTGAACTGTTTGCTGTTAACGTCACATTTGAGCTGCTTTGCCTGCTTTTGAACTCTTGTCCTCCAGTAGTTCTTGATCTCATTGTCTGTTCTTCCGGGCAAGTATTGTGCTATTTTTGACCACCTTCAATGTTTCAAATTATAATTATTATCAGATTAGTTTCGGTCAACCATTCAAACAAGAATCACGAAGAAGATGAGAAGATTAAAGTTTAAACAGTAATTTGTGATTAATGAGGAAAAATAGCAAGTATAGATACCTATTGCCCCAGCGAGAATGGAGTTCAAGAATCATAAGTTGTTCTTGAAGTGAAATGTTTCCTCGTCGAACATCTGGGCGCAAGTAATTTAACCACCTCAACCTGCAGCTTTTCCCTGTTCGTTTCAGCCCTGTATATATATAATAGTTTTTCAGAAATTTGGTCTTTGATTTTAATGACCATATATAATAAACAACTAAAGAGAAAGCATGGGATAGTATTGATATTATTGATCAAATTGATATACCTGAGCATCGAGCGACAGCGTTCCAGCGACCTTCACCGTGAATGGCAACGTACTTCATAAGCAAGGAGTCTTCCTCAACAGTCCACGGCCCTTTCCTCACGCCGAATATATCTTCGTCGTTTTGCCGAGTTACGGAGCTAAAATCTCCAACGTGAGCTTCCATTTCTCTAATAATTCAATAGAAGCTGAGCCGAGGGAGAAATATGGAGAAGATTAATTAGTTTTGGGAGTTGGATTAGTAAGGAAGATAGAGAATATGGTTTTACTCTTGGATGAGCTTGTGACTTGTCTTGTGGAAAAGAATAGATAAGAATGGATTATATATATAGAGAGGTAAAGACCAAGATTAGAATTGGACGGACTGACCATATATTAAATTAACAAAAGGAAAATGTGTCATGCGTGATAGAACGCGCCAAACTTCATTACTCTACTTTATAATTTTCTAATTGGAGTTTGACCCGTTGACTTTTCTGTGCGTTGTACGAAGACTAGCTTGGAAGATCTCTGTAGAAATTAAACAAGGTATTTCGTCGGACCAGTTGTATTTTTCTTTTTTAATAAAGAAAATTGATGACATATTTTAATAAAGTTGAATGCAATGTTTTAGACCATGTGAAAGGTCCCAGCAATCGACCATGGTTTAAAATCGAAACATTATTTAAAACGTGACCGAACACTACTACTAAACCTCGTATGCCACTAGTATTTACTTTGGTTAGGCATTTAACTCGATCAACGCTAATCTTTATCTTGTTGATATATATATATATATATAGGAAAAAATATATTTTTGTCCTATGAATTTATCTTAAATTTTAATTTTATTTTACAAGTTTTAAAAAATTTAATTTTGTCTTAATTTATTAATGAGATTTCGTTAAATTTAATTGAAAATCTCTTTTGATAGTATATTAATAAATTTACCCTTAATTATTATATTAATTAGAATTAGTAATGTGAGTACATTATACAACATACACGTGTCAATCATTAATAAACTATTAAAAATAAAAAACAAGTGACATGTTTTAATAGGTTTAAATTTAATATTCATTAAAAATTTATTTTATAGTTAAAAAATAATTAAAATTGAACCACCAACAACGGCGATTGCTGTTGTCGGTCACCGTCAGTTGTCAAATTTTGGTAACGAAAATAGTCAAAATTTATATCATTAGATTATATTTATATATATATATATACACAATGGTAGAATCATTTTTTTTAAAAAAAAACAAGAAGGTAGCCAAAAAAGAATCAAAAATAGGGAAAGGTAGCGGCCACCACGCGCCACCGTTGAACAGTGGGGTGGGGGCGGTGGCATCGTTCGACGTGTGACGCCAGCCCGTGGTGGTTGGCGATAACCACCACCGTTCGCACACCCCCCCACTATTCAACGGCGAACGGTGGTGGCCGTCGCCTTCCACCATATTTTTTTCTCACTTTTGACACATCTACGAAAGTCTGTTGATAAAAAAAAATCCTACCATTGCGTAGATCACAAAAATTTGAGTTCAATAATATTAATTTTGAGTCGAATCGCAATTGGTCATCGACGCCCAGTCGGCTACTGACGACGGTGGCGACTGTTGTCTTTTTATTTATTTTATTTTATTTTATTATTTAAGTAACTAATCAATTGTTGATACGTGGATATTTTGTGTCATCCAATTTCAAAGTTTTATGTAGAGTGACTATTTTGCCATATAGTGTTAAAATTAACGAAATCTCACTAACAAACTAGAACAAAATTAAAAATTTGGAATTCTCGAAATAAAATTAAGAATTATGTCAAATTCTTAGGACAAAAATATCATTTGCATATATATATATATATATATATATATATGGGTATACCATCAAGACATACGACATTGATAAATAACAATTGACGCGAATTTAATTGTTTAATAGTGATTGCATATCGTAATTTTTTTTAATAACTAGTATTTCCATGATTGATGTGTGTAAAGTGTGACATTGAGTGCCAACATAAAAGGTAAAAGATTGGAGGGTTCTTTTTATGTTTTCTAATTTTTGATTCGTCGTAATTAAGCATACATTTGAAATTAAAGTGTTAGGGAATGATTTTTGGCTTAAGGGGAAGGCTTAACATTCAACTTGGAGTTTAAGGTGTGGAGAGGATGGGGAAGTCTAAATTTTTAGACCTTCGATTGCCAAAGGCTGAAATTATGGTTGTGTTGGTGGTAGACATCTAAAATAGTGTTAAGAAGTGGCTGAACTCTGAACTGTGGTAGAATTAATTGAAGGCACCTGAGGAAACTTATGGAACACAACACAACCGAGGTTAAGGGGCAAGCGTCGACGGAATGGCTGATAACGGCCCTTTAACACTCAAGTTAGGTAAAAATACTCTAGAAAGTATTCTCTATGATTAACTTGCCCCAGAATTCAAAAAAAAAAAACTTGCCCCAGAGGAAGTGAAAAGTGTCTAGAGAGGAGATGGATAATTTGGTTTTCTAGAGAGAGAAGATGAATTTAGAATTTTTTTATATATCAAAAGTCCTTATTCTCTTTGCATTGTGAAGATTTAACTTAAGTTTGGAGGGTGTCAGTTGGAGAACTCAACTCAAGGATGACACATGGCAAACTATTAATGGCGAATAGTCCATTTCATGAGGGACATTTTGGAAATTTCTATTTGGAGGAACACATAAGTGATTTTAGCTTTTCCTAACATTTAGAGTACTAGGTATAACCTGATTGGCCACTTTTGAATCTGTCACTCTTGAGTTGGTAAGGACTGAGGAGCTCTAATAGGTACTGAGGGTTTTATTTTACTCTATCCCCTCTGTACTTAGTGTGAACAGTGTTGACACTGTTCACTTACTACAGACAACCTCTATAAACAATGTTAATGACATCAACTGTGGCTAAGACACTGAGTCTTGTTGATGTGGCTCTCGGTGATTGGCTTCTAGGGAATTTCCTCATCTACTCTTATCTTCTAGGTTTAATAGTTAGCTGAGGTGGCATCCGAGTGCTCATCTATTAGCTTTATTGGTGATGTGGCATGTACTTGCCTAAGCTGACGTGGCACTTGCTCATTAAGCCTTTGAGAATTCTCTTATCTAACCTTATCTTTAGGTTAGATAGGTAGGGTACTCAACTAGTAGGTCAGATGCTCATGATATGGCAAGTCTTGAGTGGTGCTGACGTGTGTCCTGCCAGTGGGCCTATGCTAACGTGACATGTGGCATGGTTTGAGTCCCACTTCATAAGTTTCACATACCAAGTTATGGAGGCTTAAGTGCTTTGGTCTAGGCTCAATCATACTAAAACAATTATCTTTAAATGGATACTCAGGAGATTTTGTGTTATGAAGATTTATAAGTTGAAGCAATATCTTAATTTAAAATAAAGATGAGAAATTGAAAGAAAATAAATGGCACAAATATTTTACGTGAAAAACCCTTAAATAAATTGAGGAAAAAACTACAAGGCAAGTATAAGGGATTTTCACTATGAAAATAAGACTATAACATCTCTTAAATTATAAGGAGAGAACAATTTTACTCTCTCTTATTAATAAGAGAAATAACTCAAAGAAAAGAATACAAATAATTTATCTCAATATTTTTAAGATGATCTTCTTAAACTAATGGAGCACCTCTATTTATAAAGAAGGTGGTAATGTTTCAATTGAACACATCTTCTATAGTTTTTAAAAATGACACTCATTCAATTCAACAATTTAGGTCACAAACTATTTCTTTCTTAAAAAATGGTATCTTTAATTTTGGTGTGCCACCAACTACAACATTTCTCCTATTTAAAGACTTGATTAAAATAATCACATCTTCACATTCTTCCACCTACACTTGCCATTTTCATGCTGCTTACGTTTTTGCCAGACCATATGAGTATCTACACTATAAAAATTTATTAGTGTTGATCAGTTTGATTAATACATCTGCTAGGTTCTCTTTCGTGTGAATCTTCTTCATATCTACACTTTTACTTTCTACCATTTCACAAACAAAAGTGATATTAAACTCTTATGTGCTTTGTTATGGAATGAAAAACTGGATTTCTTGCAATGTACAAGGCACTCTAATTGTCACAATACAAAAGAATATTCTTTTGATTGTGCCCGAGCTCATCCAAGAAAATTTTAATTAAAATTACTTATTTACAAGCTTGTGTAGCTGCCATATACTCAACTTTTGTTATTGATAAAGCCACAACAGTATGAAGTTTAGAGATCCGGTTAACAACTTCTCCTGCAATTGTAAACACATAGCCTGTAGTGGATTTTCTTTTATGAAGATCACCTGCAAAATCTGAATCAATATATCCTCTGACAATGAATTCTGATCCTCTATAACATAATGCAGCTTCTAATATATCCTTAATATATCTCAGGATCCTTTTAACAGTATTCTAATGCTCTTTACTAAGATTGCTAAATATACTAACCACTCCCACTATTTGTGCAATGTCTAGTCTTACACAAATCATGAGAAACATTAAACTTTTCACTATTGATATATACAGTACTCGAGACATCTCCTTCTTCTCTGCTTCATTGCTAATACATATACTTGAGGATAACTTGAAATTAATAGGAAGTGGGGTAGAAATTAGCTTACAATCTTGCATATTGAAATGTCGCAAGATTTTCTTCAAGTAGTTTTTCTGTGAAAGCTACATCTTCATATTATTTATATCTAGACAAATTTGTATCTCTAGAATCTTATTTGCTGGTTCCATTATTACTAAATCTCTTTAAATATGCACAAGGATCTATACTAAGTTTATTGTATCCAACGCTTAATATGAAAGAATTAAATATCTTATACCAACACCTCGGCGCCTGTTTGAGACCGTATAAAGATTTGTTCAACCTGCAAACCAAGTTCTTCTTTCCTACTTTTGCAAAACCTTCTCGTTGGTGCATATAAATTTCTTTTTCAAGATCACCATGAAGAAATGCCATTTTTACATCTAATTGTTTTATATGTAAATCAAATATAGCACATATAGCAAGGACTATTCGAATAGTGTTGAGTCTAACAATTAGTGAAAAGCTTTCATTGAAATTAATACTTTCTTTTTTAGCATACATTTTATCACTAATCTTCCACGATACCACTCCACTTGATCATTGTTATTTCGCTTAATCTTATAGACCCATTTGTTGCCAATAGCCTTATTTCCTTTTGGTAGTGGTACAAGATCCCATGTTCTATTCTTATGAAGAGCTTCAATTTCTTTTTGCATTTTTATCATCCATAGAGATACATCCAAACTGTTTGTTGTTTTTTGAAAAGTCGATGGCTCTATTTTCTTTGTTAGAAGACAGTATACAACATTGCCATTTATATAATAATTTGAATGCCAAAATGGTGTTAACCTCACCCGATTTGATCATCTAAGAGATGGCGCCTCTAGCTTAATCAGTTCTTGTTTATCATGCTCTAGTGTTGCTTCAGAAATTTCTTCTTCTTCTGACTCTTTCTCCACTTGCACTGTGATAGTTTCTACTTTATCCATTGTTATATTATCACCTTATTTCTTTTGCAAATACTACATCTCTACTGATAACTTCCTTGTGGGAAATGGGATACCATAAAAATACCCTTTAACTCTATCAGCATACCCCAAGAATATATATTTTTTAGATTTTGAATCATGTTTTGTGACTTCTTAGGTGTTGTACATTACGTACACATGACTTTTGAATGCATGTAAATTAGAATAATCAGCTGGATTATCAATCCACATCTCCATTGGTGTCTTCAAATCAATCGTTGTTGATGGAGACCGATTGATCACGTAACAAGTAGTATTGACTACTTCTGCCCAGAATAATTTGGCTAGACCTGCAATTCTTAACATGGCTCTAGTTCTTTTAAGTAGTGTTATATTCATCTGCTCTGTCACTCTATTTTGTTGAGGAGTGTACGCTATTGTGAATTATCTTTTAATGCATTCTTGTTTATAAAATGCATCAAATTTTCTACCAGTATTAATACTTAAACACTTGATCTTTTTCTCAATTTCAAGTTTCATCTGTACTTTGAAGACTTTGAATACATGGAACACATATGCCTTTCTTTTAATTGGATAAACTCAACATCTCTTGGATAAGTCATTATTGAATGATGTAAAATATTTTGCTCATCTCAAGGATATGACTGATGCTTGCCAAACATTAGAATGAATTAAGTCTAAGATGTCATTACTCTTAATTGTTGATGTGCTAAACTTCAATCTATGCTGCTTACTTATAACACAATGCTCACAAAAAGGTAAAGAAATATTTTTAAGTCCAGGAAGTAACTTTTGATCAGAGAGAATTTTAAACATCGTTCTGACATGTGACCAAGTCTTTGGTGTCATAACATCGTCATCTCTTCTGCAGAACTGGCTGATACAATAGATGCTTCTGCCTTTGAGTATGTTTCCCCCAAAAGCACGTATAAGTTAGCAGCTATCTTTTCTACCTTTATTACTGTGAGTGTTCCTCTGACAATATTTATGATCCTATTTTGTATATGGATTTTGCATCCAAGCTCATCTAGTTATCCTAGAGACAATAAATTTTTTTTCAAGTCTTTCACATGTTGTACTTCTTGGATAGTACGAACCATTCCATTGTACATCTTCAACTTGATGGTGCCAATGTCAGCAATCTCCAAGGCATGATTATCTCCCATGAACACATATCCTCAAGAGATGGGTTTATAATTGTAAAATCAATCTCGACGAGAGGTTATATGCCATGTTGCTCTCGAATCCATTCCCTAAACATCAGCAAGTTTCTTTCTGTTCTTAGGAATAGTTATTGTCTCACTAAATAAGATGTTACTATCATCAGAAGTACTTGCAACACAACTCTGAGATTTTGGTGACTAAGTGGTCTTTTCTACATCTTTTTTATATCGACACTCATTTTTGAAATTTCCTTTCTTACCATAGTTATAGTACTTAATATTTTTCTTACTCATTGACTTTGATTTTCCTTGTTTGTGACTTTCACTGAAGCCATGCTCTATTGACCTGCCTCTAGTCATCGATAAAGCTTCCACTTATTGGAAACTAATTGTTCTATCTTTCTTGTTTTTAAGCCTGCTTTCTTCTTCAAGAACAGAGATCGTAACATCTTCGAAAACTAGATAATCCGTTATGAGGTTATTGGTTAAGATGATGGTTAGATGGTCATGTGAATATAAGAGTTTGGACTAGAATCTTAGTACGTTCATTTTGCCAAATATTGTAACCAAAAGTTGAAAAAATAAAGTATTGAGAGTGTTGATATGATTAGTTACTGTTGTAGATTCTGATATTCGTAGGGTGTAGAGTCTTCTTTTCTATAAGATCTTGTTGTGAAGAGACTTTGCCTCGTACAATGTTGTCAGAGTATCCCATATCTTCTCTGCCGTCTTTTTCTCTGCTGCGCTTGATAGAACTTTATCTGCTAATCCTAGATGCAAGTTGGCAATAACATCTTCATCTATCTCTTCCTATTTTTCATCAGTTATACTTATCGGTCTCTCACCAATTGCCACCAGACAATGATCCTTTTTTAGGATTGTTATCATTCTCATTTTTCACAAAGAGAAATTATTCATGTTGAACTTCTCTATCTCGTACTTTGCCATCATATTGATTAACTATGATATGCTTCTCACTCTAACCGACTCTCACTATTTCAACGTGAACAGTACCGTATACTTAAATAGTACCGTATACTTAAACAGTACCGTATATATAAATAGTATCATATACGTGAACAGTTACACGCTTGTGAATAGTACTCATAAATGATATACCTTCACTTGAAAGCCCTGAATGCTCTGATATCACTTCTTATGAAGATTTATAGGTTGAAGCAGTATTTTAATTTAAAATAAAAATGAAAAACTGAAAGAAAATAAATGACGCACATATTTTACGTGGACAATCCTCAAACAAATTGAGAAAAAAATTACGGGGCAAGTATAAAAATTTTTTACTATGAAAATGAGATTACAACATCTCTCTAATTACAATGAGAGAATAATTTCACTCTCTTATAAATATAAAAAAAAATTTAAAAAAAGAACACTAAAATAATTTTTCTTAATATTTTTGTAATGATCTTTATAAATTAATGGAGTACCTCTATTTATATGAGGAGGTGATAATACTCCAATTAAACACATTTTTTTTAGTTTTAAAAAATAATATTTATTCAATTCAACAATTTAAGTTACCAAAAATTTTTTTTCTTTAAAAATAGTATTTTCAATTTTAGTGTACACTAACCACAACACTTTGGACCCAAATATTGAAATGATCTCCCTAATATTAAACCAAGTATCATTTCTTTCTACCGACAGAAGGGTATAACTTATTTCCAAAATTATTTTGAATACATCGTTTACGAAAATTTTCAGTCCTTATGATTCACAGGGAGTTAGGTATACAGGAGGGAAGTCAATCAGGCAGCTATCTGGATTGTGACTTGGGTAAACTGCGTTCAGAATTCGATAGAAAATCAAATTGGAGCTAAGATTTTGCCGCAATATTCTGCCCTTAATATACTTTTAAAAAAAATTCCAGAAATTCGGACTCGGAAAGAAAAATAAAGAAACGAAAAAAACTCCATTTATAACCCACTGAGGAGGAGGGGGGGTTGGTGTCGATATGGGAAGTAAACCAAACAGAGGATTTAAGTTTGGTTAGAGTCAAAGACAAACGGGAAAAGAAAAGTCACCAAACGAATAGAAAAACACATGGCAAATTAGAAATTAATTCATGATCGTATTAAAGAAATCAATTAAATTTTTTTAAGAGTTACTTTCTAGTAAATAACAAAAAGATAATTCTTCGTAAAACTCAAAAGAAAAAAAAAAGTATTTGCTTGCAATGTTTCCGAAAATTATTTTTAGGAAAAAACTTAAAAGTGATTTCCGCAATTGAAAATAATAAAAACAAACTAATTTTCTTTTTTCAGTGATATTCTACCCTAATTTGAAAAAAAAAAAAGCGTTATTCAAATTACAAATTGAAGTTCCACTTTGATTTTTTTCGGAAAGCATGAATTACCTCTTAGATAGTAGGTGAGAATATTTGACAAGTTCTTATTAATCATAATGAAATCAAATTCCGTCCAATTGAAATACATCTCGATACTGAAATTTCAATTATATACATCATATCTCCAAAACGTTGCTGCAATTTCATCAAAATCATAATCCGGCTTTGTTTTGATTTTCTGTCCAAGTTATTTTGAAAAAGTTCGGGCTGCCAGTGACTTTCCGATACATGAATTCCTAAAATGTTATTGTCATCACCATGCCACACACTTGCAAAGAATTTGGTTGGTGCGGTTCAACATCTCATGACACGAATCTACTACCTTAACAGGGAGTCTCGCTTTATCTTCAAAGACTTCTGCTTGTTTTGATTTAATCTCTTATCACTTAAATGAGGCCCTAAATTTCTAATTCACAAAACTTTTTTTTTTTCTCTAAATATTCAACATTTAACAGTATAGTCAAATGTAGAAGTCTCGTCAAGAAGGATTCTTCGTTCATTTTAATTCCTGACACCTTAAAGGGAGACTCGACTGATGAAAAGCCAACAATATCACAAGCACATATTCCGAAATATTTTTGACAAGTATCCCACTTCTTTACTTTTTCTTTAGAAAATTACTAATTTGAATGTTAATATTCCCTTCCTATATAAACAGTTTTACATGCGCATTGTAATGATTCTTAAAGAAAGTTCCTTGTACTGAAGTAATCGCGGAGATGACTTCAAGGTCCTTATCGTACATTGGATTTCATAAGCTCCAATATAGGAATGTTACTACGTTATTTATTTTCCTGAAACATAAATGCAAGACAGTAAAAGACTGATAGCGAATAATTAGAGTGGGAATAAACGACAGTGAAAAACAAAATTTGAAAGTAAAACAGAGAAAAATATAAAATATTATTATTTGACCACAAATAATGCAAGCAGCTCAAAATTCCTATAGTTATTATATAATTGGACGAGTGGGAATTAACAACCGGACTAAAGTATAAAGGAATCCACTTTTTTTTAAAAAAAAAAATTGAGAGGAAAGAGAATCGAATTTAAGACTCGGTAGAAAAATGAAAAATGCACTGCAAGTCTTTATTAATGACTATTTAAGCAAGTACTTAAACTAAATTCTTCTATGTAGTTTAGTAACTCGAATATTTTCTATTGTTTAAAAAATAGTAATTAGAGATTAACGTTCGTGAGTCGTGATGCCTGCCTTTTTCTTTTGTCTACATGTTAATGTCATTACTAGACGCTGCTTTTCTCCGCATGTGGAACTTTTTATATTCCCTTTATATATCACACGCATTACGTACGATCATGCAACTAGTTTTGAGCTTCACTCGTGTTTCTCTGCTCCCAACAATAGAAATAATTGGCCATGAATTATTGTGGTTTTAATTTATGACCTAGTTTTGCTACTTGGGATTAGTTGTTTATTGAAGAGATTGGGCAATCTCATGTTAGTTGTTTACATGAAGAGATTGAGCAATCTCGTGTGAATTGCTTTGAGCAATGGAATCTTCCATTCGGTTGACCGTATCTTTGAAAGAGTAAGAAATTTATAGAAAGCATTCCAAGAAAATTCTAAATTCCATTTGTTCCTTTTCTTTTCCAAGTAAAGATTATTCGAGTCTTAAGACTTATCCAAATTCCCTGTGGCACATTATCGTTTATCACTCAGGTCTAGTCCAAGATGTTCAAGCATGCAAAAGAAAAGCATCAAATGTGGCCCTGTATTCATTCAGCATAATACTCAACTTATTATTCAAATATAATCTATATATCACGTAAAAGGCTGTATATAAAACATTAATACGTTTCTACTTGAAGATTTAGTTCATTAATTAGTTGTCTCCTAAATGCAATTACAAAAACTCCGGTGTTTGAATTTTGATAACAACTCCCCTGCTATTAATGATGAATAGAGCAATTTCTCCATTTAAGAGCGGTTAGTCACCAAGCCTCAGGCCAATAACTTTTGAGCTTCGCGTCTCTGTTTGATAATGATCAGGGTGGCTCAGATTTTGCATAAAGAATGGTGAAGAAATTCTAACATGCTATGTTTCTCTTACAAGAAAGTGATGAAAACTGCCGATTAAGGTGAGCATTCGGCCGTTTTGCGGAAAATATTGGCACAATACCACCATTAATGTCCATCATCAAAATCATTCTCCCTAGTTAGTGGAGACATTAAAGCGTATGTACTTTTTTGGTACTTGGCTAATAGGAATCCAAGTAGGGGAAATCGAAGAAAATTCCAGCGTTGTCCTGGATTTTCCATCTTGGTAAAACAAAATCGACAATTAACACGTATATCAACACTTTATAGAAAAATTTCAAGCGAACTGGATAGTGCATTTATTCCTTTTCTTTTCCCAAGCAAGATTGGAGTCTTGAGACTTACTCGAAACTCCTCTATGACACACTATCCCCCAAACCAAGGTCAAAGATATTCATCCAGCCGCAAAGGGCAAACTACTTTTTTCTCAGAGAACCAAATCCTCTGTTAGAAAATGTCATCAAATGCATATATGCTCGGATTTAATCAATAATAATCAACACATAATTCATTTTTGCGTGTGCATTTATTGTTATGTCTTACATCATATAAAATTTGAGTAATCTTAAGTAGATATAAGTGGATAGCAATGTCATTTAATAAATTAGTCTTTTGGATTACCCGGCACGTAAGAGTATACTGCAACAAAAGACGAATGAATATAAACGTTTTGGCCTTTGAGCCTACCTGTACACGTCGAGATAAATTTCTACTTGAAGATTCTATAATCAGCTTATCTCCTAAAAGCAATTTCCTTCGCCCGATGAAGGATAACAATACCTTGTCATTGATTGGTAGAACCATTTCTTCATTCAATGGCTGTTAGTCTATTAGTCACCCAATATCCTTACATCTCGCGTCTCTGTCTCATGATCAGGGTGGCTCAGATTTTGCAAAAGAGATTTTGAGAAGACATTCTTACATGTCATGTATTTTCAACAAGAAAGTGGTTGAAACAACGCCAATCAAGGCGAGCATTCCACGGTTGTAAGACAAACGTTGGCACAGTACTTCCACCATTAACAAAGGTCATTCTCCTTAGTGGGGACATCAAAGCCTGCGCAAGTCCTTTTTGGGCCAAGTAATTTTGTTGTGTACTTGGCTGAAAAGGAATCCAAGTAGGGAAAAGCAAAAGACAATTCCATTGTTGACCTGGATTTTCCATCCTGGCAATGTGCCATTCATCAGCTTGTCATTCTCAGCACATATATACCTTCTAAATTGATGATTCTTATAGAGTGATGTAGCAAGCATGGCATGTTGATGGTGGCACGCGTTAGGTTTGGCGGAGTACTATTGATTTCATAAATCACACGTGTCCATTTTCCAGAGTATTTGGCAAAGACTTCTAATACTTTTCCAAAGGGGATGATGCGTCTGAAAAGCCAATTCATAGAGCATAAAAATTGGATGGTAATCCACTGACACCGAGATTGGTTAACGAAGGGGCTAACATTTTCTTAGGAGCTATATATTGCTTTTGCACAAGTAGGAATTAAGGACAAACCAAATAGTCAAATAGGGTGGAGAATATTTTAGACTCAGATTTGATCTCAACAGTAGACAAATCTCTTTGCTTGACCGCCCAAAATTGCTCAATGTCGAAGCAAACTTCGCCATTTGTAGCTGTCCAACTCAAATTGACATTTAAAATCACTTCTTAAGAAGAAGACATCTCCTCATAATAATAGAGACTAGAAGATTGTTTTATAATTTGGAAACCAATAATTGCCGTATTTCGTGCCCTATTATAGTTCTCTAGCACAAAATTTGTTTATATTAATTCTAATGCACTTTATATTACGCACCTTGTTTTCTTTGTTATTTATTATTATTATTATTATTATTTTGGGTTTGGGCGGGTTGGTGGGTGGGGAAGGACATCCTCTCCTTTATTGAGAAATATTATTGTTACTAAAAAAAATATATATGATACAATTAGTATTCTTAATTTTAATTTTCATCTTTATAAATAAGATAGACAAAATCAAAGAATTTTATTAGAATTGAATTCATAAATATGTGATCCTTCACGAGTCTTTCACTTGATGCGAAGAAGGGTTATTTTTTAGAAATATATATATATATATTCTCCTGCCACATTATTACAGGAGGAACGGAGAATCTAAGCAAGTTTTGATAAAAAATTATCATTGTTTTTTTGTAAAAATTCAAAATTATCATTTACTTTGTTATTTTTTTAATTATTTTTCTTAATACTTAGTTACCCTTTACAAAAGGGTAACTAAGTATTAAGAAAAATAATTAAAAAAATAACAAAGTAAATGATAATATGTAAAGGGTAATGGGTCACTTTAATATATATATATATATTTAAAGTTTTAGTTTAGAACTTTCGTGTTGATTATTATTTTACTTTTACATTTTAAAATTAGGAGAATGCATCGTTCTTTTGCACACAAAAAAAAAAAATCTAATGCTTTAGTTAGTGTTTATTTGAGAGATATAATATTTATGAGAAGTATTATAAAGACAAACAAAATGTTATGAATGTTGAATAATATTTAATCATAAAGAATAGAATTGATTACAATGAATAAAATCAATTTTTTTTTATATTTATAGTGTATGAACTCAAATTATATTAAAAAATATGCCTAAACAATCACAATTAAATTAGGTAAATTAAGAAATTAAATTCATTACTAATTCATCAATCAAGAAAAAAGATTTAAGTAGGACTTGTCCATTTATGATAAATCATTCTTCATGCAAAACAACACTTTGAATCTTTGGATAATTAATTCAACATATATAGTAATAAATAAATAAAATAAAAAAGAGTACAATAATTAGTATCATACCTTATCAAAGTTGAGGTGTTAGGTTTGAATTGAGTTTGAGTTCCTCTATTATGCAGAAGGATAAAAAAGTCACTCTTATTGAAAGATAGTTTCGGTCTTAATAATATATTAAAAAAAATTAAAAGGAAAATGAGAATTTAAATCTAAATACTAGATTTAAGTTGGGTCGGAATCCTTCCATGTGGTGGAAGAATCCTTCCTATTAAAAGATAATTTGAGTCCTAATAAAGTATTTCAAAAATTAAAAGATAAATGGGAAATTCAAAATTATATAGCAATAACTTTTCTTATTAATTTATTAAATTAAAAATAAGTGCCTTAGTTACATTATAATTTGATCACTATAAATAAGTGTTTTTTTTTTATTGTTCTTAAAGTTATATTTGTTATTTGATAATTTAAATTATCATTTATTGCAGTATTTTTTAATATTATTTTTTAAATAAATGAATTTTAACAACCTAAATTATCTCCCAAAAATATCTTTCCCACTATCTAATAAATAAATAAAAAATTATTTCGAATAAAAAAATAAAATACTGATTTAAAATGTATAATATTACTTTATTACTATAATAATAATAATAATAATAACAATTGGGCAAGTGTGTAATAGAGATTCTTATAAATTATTGGATCCAACCAATAGCTTTTGATGACGAAACATAGGTGACGATATTAGCGTGAGAGAGGGAGGCAGCTAAGCTTAATCGAAGAGGTCAATGGAATCATGGCCATAACATAATGGACCTTAAAAAGCAAACAAGTTACAATATTTTTATTAGTAATGTAGTAGGAATGTGTGAAAGCTCCCCACTGGAGGAGGGGAATAAAGTAATTCAGTAATCTAGTCTAGATTCAATGGCATTTCTTTAAGGTTGGTCCGCCTTTGAAAACGATTCAAGACTTAAAAGTGTTTTACTAACGTCGATTTCGTATTCATTCTTCTCGTTACTTCACCTAATATCATTTTACTAAAAATATATTAATTATTATAAAAATTCCATATATTTATAAAAAAAAATCAAAGACAAGTATGAGTTTATAGTATTATGGAGAATTATAAATTAAAGTAATATTTTAATTTAAAACAATAAAGATGAGAAGTTAGAGAAAATAAATGACATATATTTTATATGAATTTTTTTTTAATAAATTGAGATAAAAATTATAGAACAAGTATAGGAGAATTTTATTATAAAAATAAAATTACAATCTTTCTCTAATTACAAATAATAGATACACTTTAATATCACATTCTCTCTTAATAAATAAAGAAAAACTAAAAAATATGAAAAATAAATAATTAAAGAGTTTTTTTTTCTAAATTTTAGGATGATGGAAGTTAAGAATGAGTTCCTCTATTTATAGTAGAGGCATGGCTCATATGCAAGTGATAGTGGTCAATTTAAACTAGACTTCCTTGATTAAATTTGTCAGTTGGTCAATTCTGACGACTGGTTAAATTTGGCAACTGGTCAAAGTTGGCGGCTAGTTAATTTCAACAGCTACCAACCGCAACATTTTTTCTACTTAAAAACTTGATTAAAATAACCACGTTTTTACATTTTTTATCCTACACTTGTCATCTTCACGTTGCTTACGTTACTATTAAGCCGTATGAAGATCTACATCAAAAGAACTTGTCAGCGTTGTTCAATTTGGTCAATGCATCTGTTAGGTTCTCTTTCATGTGAATCTTCTTCATATCCACCCTTCTAACTTTTACCACTTCATGAACAAAGTGATATTGAACTCCTATGTATTTTATTCTGGAATGAAAAGTCAAATTTCTTGCGATGTATAAAGCACTCTGACTGTCACAATACAAAGGAATCTTCTATTAATTGTGTTCGGGCTCCTTCAAGAATCTTTTAACCCAAATTGCTTCTTTACAAACTTGTGTAGCTGCCATATACTCAATTTTTATTATTGATAGAGCCACAACAGTGAAGTTTAGAGACCTAACTAATAGCTCCTCCTGCAATTGTAAGCACATAGCTTGTAGTGAATTTTCTTTTATCAAGATCGCCTGCAAAATTTGAATCAACATATCCTTTAACAGTAAATTTTGATCCTCTATGACATAATACAACTTCTGAAGTACCTTTAATATATCATCTTAACAGTACTCCAATACTCTTTACCAGGATTGCTTATAAAATCTACTGACCACTCTTACTATTTGTGTAATGTTTGGTCTTGTACAAATAATGGCAAACATTAAGCTTCTCACCGTTGATGCATACGATACTTGAGACATCTCCTTCCTCTCTGCTTCATTGCTAGGACACATATTTGAGGGTAACTTGAAATTAATAGGATGTGGAGTAGAAATTGGCTTACAATCTTACATATTGAAACGTCGCAAGATTTTCTTCAAGTAGTTCTTTTGTGAAAGCCATATCTTTTTATTACTTATGTCTTGGTGAATTTGCATCCCAAGAATATTGTTTGCTGGTCCTAAGTTCTTCATGTCAAATTCTCTAGCCATCTAAGCCTTTAACTCTATTACTTGATTTTTGTTGGAGTTTGCTACCAATATGTCATCAACATACAATAACAAGAAAATAAACTTATTATCACCAAACCTCTTGAAATATGCATAAGGGTCTGCGCTTAATCTGTTATATTTAAGGCTCAATATAAAAGAATCAAATCTCTTATACAAACACCTCGGCACCTATTTGAGACGGTATAGAGATTTGTTTAACTTGTAAATCAAGTTCTCTTTTTTTGCTTTTGTAAAACCTTCTGGTTGAAGCATATAAATTTTTTTCTTCAAGATCACCATGAAGAAATATAGTCTTTACATCTAACTGTTCTAAATGTAAATAAAATGTAGTACACATAGCAATGACTATTTAAACAGTGTTGAGTCTAACAACTGGTGAAAATATTTTATTGAAATCAATACCTTCTTTCTGAGCATATATTTTTATCATCAATCTTGCACGATACTGCTCTATTTGATAATCATTATTTTGCTTGATCTTGTAGACTTATTTGTTGCCATTAGTCATCCTTTCATGTGGTAATGGTACAAGATCCTATATTTTATTTTTATGAAGAGTTTTAATTTCCTCTTGCATTGTTACTGTTCATAGAGATGCATCTGAGCTATTCGTTGCTTCTTGAAAAGTTAATGGTTCTTATCCCTCTATTAGAAGATAATACACAACATTGCCCTCTATTTGATAATATGAATGCCAAATCGGTGCTGACCTTACTCGATTCGATCGTCTAAAAGGTGGCTTATTTGGCTCAACTCGTTCTTGTTCTTTTTCTTTTGACTTTTCCTCCACTTGTACTGTGATGGTTTTTAATTTGTCCTTTAATGTGCCATCATTTTCTTTCTTTTGTAATTTATCTTTTGCAAATATCACATCTCCGCTGATAACTATCTTGTGGGTAGTGGGATCCCACAGGCAATACCTATTTACACTATCAACAGACCCTAAGAATATATATTTTTTAGATTTTGGATCAAGTTTTGTAACTTCTTAGGTATTGTACATCACGTATACATAACTTCTAAATGTATGTAAATTAGAATAATCAATTGGCTTACCAATCTACATCTCCATTAGTGTCTTCAGATCGCTATTGATGAAGACCGATTAATCACGTAACATACGGTATTGACTGCTTCCCAGAATGATTTAGCTAGACCTGCAGTCTTTAACATAACTCTATTTCTTTCAAGAAGAGTTTTATTTTTCGGCTCTGCCACTTCATTTTGTTGAGGAGTGTATGCAATTATGAATTATCTTTTGATGCCTTCTTGTTTGCAAAATACATCAAATTCCTTGCTTCTATATTGTCATCCATTGTTAGTCCTTAAACATTTGATATTCTTTCCGATTTTAAGTTCCACTTGTGCTTTGAAGACTTTGAATACTGAAAATACATCTACCTTTCTTTTAATTGGATAGACTCAACATCTTTTGGAGAAGTCATCAATAAAAGACATAAAATACTTTGCTCCTCCCAAGGATGTGACTGGTGCTTGCTAAACATCATAATGAATTAAGTTTAAAATGTCATTACTCTTAACTACTGATGTGTTAAACTTCAATCTATACTGCTTACTTATAACACAATGCTCACAAAAATGGTAAAGAAGCAGTTTTAAGTCTAAGAAGTAACTTTTGATCAGATAGAATTTTCAAACCTCATTCTAACATGTGACTAAGTCTTTGGAACCATAACATCGTCATTTCTTCTGTAGAACTGGCTGATGCAATAGATACCTATGCCTTTGGATATATTTCCTCCAAAAGTATGAACAGGTTAGTAGCTATCTTTTCTGCCTCCATTACCATAAGTGTGTCTTTAACAATTTTCATGATCTTATTTTGTATATGAGTTTTGCATATGAGTTTTGCATCAAAGCTCATCTAGTTGTCTTAAAGACAATATATTTTTCTTCAAGTCTTTTACATGTCGTACCTCTTGAATAGTATTAACCATTCAATCGTACATCTTCAACTTGATGATGCCAATGCCCGTAATCTCCAAGGCATGATCATCTCCAATGAACACAAGTCCTCCAAAGACGAGTCTATAATTATAAAATCAATCTCGTCGAGATTGTTGAAATTTCTTGAACTAAATTGTTCAATTCAATATATTGCCCTAGTGTATAATGAGTACATTTCATATTATGAGACTCTCTAAGTCTATACCCAATTTTTCATATAAAATTTTTTCATACATTCGTGAACAATGTCCCCATACATATGTTACGGATATTACAAAGCAATGTGTTAGTCCATACAAGTTAAGGTTATAACATATCCGTATAATCCCTTCATCATGTATATCCTGGTATAGTAGAGACATAGATCAACACTGTTAAGTCTCTATATGCTCGACTGTGAAATTATCTCCAGATTCGTATTTTAATAAATAATATTCACAAATACTTTTACGATATTATTTATCCCTAGGATAAAACTTTTTTCTTGGGTATTACTGCTTATGGCCATAAGACATTTTGAAACATAATCTTGAAGCATCATGATATATTACTCACCCAAAAGAGCTAATAAATCTCATATCTATACACATCGAAATTTATGAGCATCGAACCATACCCAATAACTCTCAGCAGTCAAACCATAAAGGGTTTTTAACATGTATAGAATCAAAGTATGGTGGATCACTCACAAGCTACTATGGTGCTCAGGTTAAAGGATCACAAATACTATTCAACTTGAGAAGACCCTCCATTGATGACTTTATGAGATGTCTATTTAAGGTCTTCGTGAGTCTGTTCAGTACCCAATCCTTACTGAATATCTGTATCTCCATATAAGCTTCTACTAAACTCATGGTCTGCTAAGACTAACAATTTGGACTATCTAGATATAGACATACACTGATTTACGCATTATAAGGTCTTCACTAATAAACTCGTATTAGTGAAAATAGATTAGAAACATAATATTTGAGAATATATTTGCATAATGACATTTTCTAGCACCATTTATAACTTTTTGCAACTATGTCATTACGAATATATTCTCATGTCTTTATCTAATTTCAGGCAAGACTCTAACTCTTTAGATTTCGCTGACTCTTATAACCTGTTAACTCTTATCAATGCTAATTCTTGGCATTTATAACTCTTAATGTTACTAATTCTTAGCACTGATCTAAGCTAATTTAGACCAGATCCGAACTTCTTCAATTCATACAATGTCTGAAACGTTACAAATATCTTATCATATATTAAATACAATTAGCGATTGTAATGAAATGATGATAATATAAATACAAAAAAAAAATTCAATATTTATATATTAAAGAAAATGGCATGTAAGCACAAATTCTAACATCTGCAACACAACCTTAAGATTTTGGTTGCTTAGTAGTCTTTTCGGCACATTTCCTATATCGGCAATCATTTTTAAAATGCCATTTCTTGCCACAGTTTTAGCATTTGATATTCTTCTTACTCATTGACTTTGATCTTCATTGTCTTTAACTCCCACTAGAGCTATGCTCTATTGACATGTCTCTAGTCATCGGTAAAACCTTTACTTGCTGCGAACTAGTTGCTTTGTTTTCCTTGTTTTTAACTCTGCTTTCTTTTTCAAGAACAGAGGCTGTAATATCTTTGAAAATTAGATAGTTCGTCGAGAGGTTATTGCTTAAACTGATGATTATATAGTCATATGAATCTAGAAGACTTTGGAGTATAATCTTGGCATGTTCATTTTACTCAATATTATAACTCAAAATAGAAAGTTGGAAAAATAAAGTATTGAGAGTTTTGATATGATTAGTTATCGTTGTGGATTATGACATCCGAATGATGTAGAGTCTTTTTTTCAAAAAGATCTTGTTATGAAGAGACTTTACTTCATATAATATTGTTAGAGTATCCCATATTTCTTTAGCTATCTTTTTCTCTGCTACACTTGATAGAACTTCATCTACTAATCCCAAATACAAGTTGGCAATAACATCTCTATTTATCTATTCCCATTTTTCATCAGTTATACTTGCTGGTTTGTCACCAATTGTCGCTAGACATGATTCTTCCTTAGGATTGCCATAATTCTCATTTTTCACAAAAAAGAAATTATTTCTGTTGAACTTCTCTATTTCGTACTTTATCGTCATATTGATTAACTATGATCTGTTTCTCACTCTAACTAACTCCCATTATTTCATCGTGAACAGTACTGTATACTTGAACAGTACTACATGTATAAATAGTACTATATATATGAACAGTTACATGCTCGTAAATAATGCCCATAAACGATATACCTTTACCTGAAATCCTTAAACCTATGATACTACTTGTTGTAGAGAATTATAAGTTGAAGTAGTATCTTAATTTAAAATAGTTGAAATGAGAAACTAGATAAAATAAATGACACAAATTTTAAGTGAAAAATTTTCGGACAAATTAATATAAAAATCACAAGGTAAATATAGAAAAATTTCACTATGAAAATGAAATTACAATTTTTCTCTGATTACAAAGAGAGAACAATTTTTACTACCTCTTATAAATAAGATATACAATTCAATCTCACATTTTTCTCTTAACAAATAAAAAAAAATTAAAGAATATGAAAAAATAAATAACTAATTTTTCTTTAATTTAAATTTTGGGATGATAAAAATTAAGAATGAACTCATTTATTTATAAGAGAAATAAGACTTCTATATAAGTGATAGTGTTTAATTTAAACTCAACTTCTTTTGTCAAATTTAATAGCTGATCAATTCTAAAGATTAGTTAAATTTACTGATGGTTGATGAAAGTTGGCGACCGGTTAATTCCAAAGGCCACCAACCACAACATATAGTGATGATAATAAAAGAGGAAATAATAAAATTCTCTTTTTTTTTTTCTGATATTGATAGTGGGCCACGTAAATGGGTTTATACTAGTTTCTATTTTCTAATACGGCTTCTTCAGACTGATGCAGGCCTAATTCTGAATTGCTAAAACAAGGATTGGGCCCGTCTCGTTCGATTAATGTCCTGCTGATTTTTAATCTTTTTTTCTTTCTAAAAGCATTATTCAAGTCGCGGATGGAAATTTCTCAGAACCAATACAAGAAAATATTTGGCAAATTTATACAAATCAAGGGACTTCTCAACATTATAAGACAGACTGGAATTTCAATTATATACTTAGCATCTTCAATATTATTGAATTAATCCTACAAATATGCAAGATTTTGACTACCCACTCTCATACAATTATATATCCTCTCTCTCTCTCTCTCTCTCTCTCTCTCTCTCTCTCTATATATATATATATATATATATATATATATATATTATATGCAATCATGCAAATTTCGACTTCATGAGCTCACAATGCCGTGTTTCTGTTCACAAATTTTTTTTAGAACTCTGGTTAACTTCTGTTTCATAATAGGAGGCTTCTAATATATATATACATGCTGTATAAAATATATAAAAGCAAAAAATTCTTAGGGCATAATTTTAGAAGCGATATGTAGAGGAATTAAAAGGAACCTCGTAGCCCCCATAAGTCCTACCTCTTGAAGTCACACAACCTTCCACAAGAAGATAAAGGAGGTCGAGCTAAAATTGTGGGGCGATCAGAAACATTTGTTAAAAAGAGAAGATATGCTAGCTAAGGCTCACATAAAGACACGCTTATTGAGCCCCGCACTTGTTGCATTAGTTCATAGGTGAGGTGGCAGTTCAAAAATTCAAAGGATATGTTACTGGGATCACTTATTTACTTATTTCATGTCACTACTAAATCCTATAGCTACTTTTTTGGAAACTAGCTGACGGGCACAAAGATAAGATTTCAAGGCTGCAATCCGAGCGACTATTATTATAGTTCCATGTCAGCAGGCACTCAGCTCCTAGTAAACAAGATAAAACCTCCCTAAGATATAAAGAGGTCTGCATTGGTAAAAAGACTCACTGCTATGGGACTCGCATGCTTAATGTTTTCACCATTTAAAAAAAGGCATCAAATTGAGCTAAACTTTTGGGGGGTTTCTTTTCTTTATAATCAATAGGAGAAGCTATCTTACTTTTCTTTTTTTTGGTAGTGTGCCTTATGGTTTCAATAAGGAGTGAGGCAGAAAGAATAAATGATCTCCTGGAGATATCAGAAGTTTTTATCTATAGTCAAAAAGAGAGTTTTGAAGCCAAAGAATCAAAATTAGATCAATCTCTATTTTTTTTAATATATAATAGAATTCTGAATCTTAAGAAGCTAGTCGAATTGACTAGCACTTAAGTGTTCACTCCTAACTATTAGGTCAAGGTTCAATTTTTCTCATTATTTAAATGCAAATTTGTGTGCGTATGTTATAAATATATATAAAAACAAGCATCCAATTAGAGATCTAAGTCATTCTCCAAACATACAAGCTTAATTATCAAATAGCCCACAATCTTAATACTTCACAAAAATACCTCCCTATAAAAGGCTATTGAGAGAGAAGGCTTTAGCGTAGACACAAATGAAGGAACTTAGTTAGCATATACAAAAGATTGATAGAGCTTGAGCTTGTATAGTGTAAGGGGAACATTCTGCTTCTGGAATATAAAAAAATTCATGTGGAGGTTTTATTAGGTTTTGGACACGTGAAAGATGATGACTAGGGAACATGACTTTCTAGGGCTAGACATTTCTGGACGTACATATTATTGATTTTATCTATATATATATATATTAACACATCATATTTATGATTATTAATTAATCAAAAAATGTAAATCTTATATATAGGGATGATCGTATGTCATGATTTATATAAATGACCGTGGATTCCTATGGCTGATGATGTGTAAGTATGGTATTAAGTCCCAAAGAAAGGGTCTAAACTTATGGGTAAATTTTTCTGTTTTTGTACTTTATATTATTAACGATTAATTATCTTTTGACACTTAAAAAAAGATATATCTAGCTCAATTGGATCCATAAGAATACGTCATTATGAAAAATATCTAGTTCTTACGGTTCACAATGAGGAGATTGGTCTTAGGAAGTTTAGCAGCACATAGAGAAAGAGAGTCAAGTAGCTAATTCAATTTTGATGTGTGTAAACCTGCCTTAACTGTTCCATAAAAAAATAGAAATTAAAATGTCCTTATAGTATTTTACAATTGACATACTCACTTATAAATGAATTAAAAATTTGAATTATTTTATTTGTGAAAATAAAAGATACATAAATTTTAATATCATTCTTTTATACAATTGTATCTAACATGGACAGTTATAGTGATTCTTAATTGATTATATATCCAACAAAGTTTAAACTATAAATGTTGCATTGCACAGATATATATTACATAAATGATAATTGTTTGTTAAAAATCAAGCAAGTTCACCTTTTCTACGAACCAGATCATAAAGAGTGAAACATATACTTTTTTTTTTTTTTTAAAAGTATACAAACTGTCATACTCAGTTTCATCACAATATTATATTATATAGACTCGAATTAGTATCTTACATTGACAATTATAGTGATTCTTATTTGATTATATACCCAGCAAAGCTTATACTGTAAATGTTGCATTGCATAAATATATATAGAAATAGTTATATAGCAATATATACATTACATAGATAATAATAATAATGCGTAAAAATAGGTAAGTTTAGCTTTTCTACAAACACGAACAAAGAGAGTGAAACGATATACGTTTTTTCAAAGGTATACAAATTATCGTACTCGTACTCATACTCATCACAATATTGTATTATATGGAATCAAACTACCCCCTAATGGAGGGATTCTTCATCCTCCAACATGAACTCAAACTAGTATCTAACATTGGCATACATAATTACATCCAAAGACAGTCATGCTACAAAAGAATGGACTTTCAAAAACTATTGCAAAATATAAAAGTATCGTCAGAGCTATATTATACTATTGATATATTTTCCCATGAAAATTTTCTTACAATTGCAAATATAGTTGGTTTCTTATTTTCATAATTGTTGCACAACAAATTAGTAACCAAACAAAGGAAAGTGTTAGAACCAGATCCTAACCTATAAGAAATAAGGCAGAAATATACCTTGTTTACAACTATTTCATATTCATTATTGAGGAAGCAAAGGCTGGCTAAAAGCAAACCTTTGATTTGGAAGGATACCTCTTCTGGCTTTTCAGAATAGGCTGAGAAGCACTTATAGCAGCAAGATTAGATGGCATTGAAGACGGTTGTAAGGTTGTTTCTGGGTTGAACCAGCAACAGTAGAAGACCATGTTGTTCCTGCAAAAACAAAGGCCTTAGCAATCTATTTAAGATTTATAATTGACATAAAAAGAAGAATTAACCTTGTGATGTCGCATTATTGAAGCTACATTGTTCGTCTCTTTGTGTGCATGAATTAAAACCAATATATGAAACACCAACTGCCATTACAGAAAAACTTTAAAAAAACATTAATATTGTTATAGAAATAGGCAATCACCTACTTTAAAGGGCATGTTTTTTTGTTGTCCCATGTATTTACAAAAGCCACATCTGACTGAATATTTCTTCTTAACATTTGCACTGCAACTAGGTACTTCATTAAGCTCCCTCCTTCTCTTGATTTTGCGTTTTTCAGGCTGAATAAGCTTAATTAGGGCTAATAGCTTCATTAAGCTCCTTCCTTCTCTTAATTTTGAGTCCTCCCGGTCCAATAAGCTTAATTAGGCCGAATAAACTTTAAAAAAAAAAAATTGATCAGGCTGTGAAAAAAAAATTGTTAACAAATCTCACCACAAAGAATTGAATCAAGATCAAAAAGTTCAAGAATAAAAAAGAAAGCGAAACCCAAAAACAAAGAACATCAAAATTTATGTGGTTTGATTATATTTAAATTTACGGTGGATCAAGATTTCAAATTCAAATTTATTAATAAGCGATTATAAGGGATTTGTTTTCGAGATTACAAAGAATACAATGCAACAAGAATCACACAAAATAGTTGAGTAATCAGAAAGACATCAATTCTAAAATAGCCCTTTATAACCCAAAAACCTAGAAATTTCTAGCAGCTTAACTGACTTAACTGCCATAACATATTTCTAACTAACTCTGCCATGTGTCATAATCTCATTGGATCTCAACAAAATACATGGATCATGAATTTTAATCACCTAAACTCTACAATAAAGTTTCTTAGTGCTTAATAAATTCAATATGTAAACTAACAAATGCAACATTATTTTATGTGGGTTAAATTTAAAGTGTGTGTGAGAGAGAGATATCTGTCACATGAGAATTTTGATCTATTATTACGTAAATCTATATTGATAATTAGAATTATCCTCTTAAGATTTCCTTGTGTATGTTAAAAAGGATTAAGATTTCAAGTTTGGATATTGAAAGTTTAAAATCAGTCAATGTTGAGTATTAGGCTAATATTAGAGTTCCAAATTTGTATATGTATTTATTTTAGTATGGTAGAATTATTGGAGATTTGGTGATTTAATAATTTTATTTAGGCAAAAATTGTGAAGAATATCAAAGAGAAGAGTCACAAAAAATCTAGAACGTGTGGAACATGCTTGAGAAAATCTAAGATATGTGAGACATGAAGGAGGAAATAAAATGAGACTCGAAAACGCAAAGGAAGCGAGAAAATGCATAGAGCGCAGTACAGTACTAAGCGCCGCAGTGCCCAAGGCTGGACGCCACAGCGTCTAGAATAGCAAGCCCACGCCGTAACGCTAGGCTCGACATGCTTAATGCTGCGGCGATAGAGAGGGCAGAGTCAATTTTTGTTTCAAATTTCTGAGTTTTGAAAATTTTTAGATTTTTAAAACAAATGGACTCTTATTCCAATAAGGATTAGGGTTAGTAGGCACGAAATAATTTCTATATAAACTCTTGTAAACCCTTTAGGTTGAAATTAAGTATTAAGAGAGACTCTAAGAGAGGGAAGAACTGGGTAAACACTAAGTGCTTGTGTGCATTAGAGTGAAACCATTGTTTGGGTGTTCATTGTTCATAGGAGAGTAAGGGTACACTAAACATTAAATCCTTTTGAGGGTTCTTTATTGAGTTTTTCTTGTAAAATCTCTAGGGAGTTAATAAGAGAGGCTAAGATCTTTGGATCCACCGTGGACGTAGGCACTTTGGCTGAACCATGTAAATGATTGTGTTATACTCTTTATTATTTGTTTTGAGTTCTTGTTATTTTTATTTGATATCTAAATTATTCTGCTGCGTAAAAAAGTTAAAATTCAAGGTTAAATTTGGTTAGAATTCTTCGCTTTAATCTAATCTTACGGGGAAAAGGGTGATCCCTCCAACAAGAACTTATAAATTCTAAAGTTGTGCTGTAACTATGGTAGAATAGCCAATATTTTGAAACATTGTATATTCATATTTCATTCAGTTGCTTCATCGGGAAACTTCACATGCTTCCATGCCATAGCTTACTGCCTTGGTGTTGAGCCTGTTTATCTCTAGTTGGTAAATCCACTTCACAAATGATAAAACATTTATCAATTATATGAAGAGATTTGAGCATATTGTGCAAGCATAAGAGTTTGAAGGATTCCAATTTTTCATAAATCATTTATCAAGTTAAACTTCTTTTCTGTCTATTAGTCTGATAGGTATCTCGCAGTTTACTTCATTTGCTTTTTGCCTGTAGGAACAACAAAATCTTTACTTCAGCATTTCGAGAACTTGATATACAGTCCTTTATCTGTAAGCTGAATAGGGATACTGGAGCTTATAGTTACAATTAATCCTATTGATCAAAGTCAATGGTGTAGGGAATCATAGATGATATGGCTTGAATATTAATTAGCTTTCCACTTTATCAAATTATGTAGATAAAAAGCAAGCCATGAACACATTTACATATGCATGTGTGCACGCACACAAACACATGATATCTGCAATCTTTTTAAAAACTGATGTCTTTCAGTCATTCAAAGGCTTAATTTTGCCTGCCACGAGCAGAGTTAAGATGTAATAGGCTCTATTCTGTTGCTTCTTCGATAAAGTTAATCATTTGAGAAAAGGTTATGCGTAGTGCTTTTGGTGAATCGTGAATGTACGTCAACTAAGACATTTCAGAGTAGTATTTACTCAATGTTTTTTAGTTACCCTCTTCTTTTCCTAGTTCTCTTGTATTCAACAAATATAGTCATTATAGGTTTGCTTTTTTTCCTTTTTTAATCTATTTATGCCAATCGTAATTACTAAATTGCTGGCTTGCTATTTCATGTGTGACAATGTAGCAGTGGGAATGGGAAGATGGCTTAAAAGATGCAGAAAAATGCTTCAAGCAATTTTTAATTGAAGAACGGGGCAAACTTTAATAAAGAGACACTTGTTAATCTAAACAACATGAAGAAGGAGAAAATATCTAGCCAGAAAGCTGATAAATTTATGGAAATGTATATGGGGGTAAGGTCACTTTGGAGCAGCCTTTCCATATGCAAATTAGGAATGATTTTTATCCAATATTTAGTAATTGTTAATATTTAGTAATTGTTATCCATATCAGTCAATTTATTATATGGGTAATACTATATTTTTTAAATGATATATTAAATTTTGTATTTTAAATTGAGATATCAAATAATCATTAAATAATAAAATGGTATAAATTTTAAAATCATTCATTAAATTATTTTACTACTCAATAATTATTTGACATATTATTTGAGATGAAAAATTTTGAAATATTGAGAAGTTTAGCATTATTGTTATTATATGTAATTGATAGCGTTAATTAGTTGATATTATGACTGCCAAAACAAGAAGAACATCATACTAGTGAGAAAATTAACTACAGTGCTGTAGTTGTCATGGTTGCTGCTTCACCAGGTTTGCTAGATGCATGCGACAACTTGACCATGAGATCATAGCTAGGCACATTGGTATAAATAGAAGCTTTGCTGTTAGACCTTGACGCATAGTTGGTGATTGGTGAATGATTCTTCACAATCAAGAAATGATTGTATCCTTGAGGTTCATGCTAGCTAACTCTTCTTTATTTCTTTCTCAAATTCCCTCTCATTTTTAAGGTGACTGACAATTTTGGTATCCCTTAAAGGATTGGTTACGCTGCCTGACATAAAAGAAGGTTATGGAGAAGCTTCAATCAATTAATACTTCCGAGGAGGAGATAGAAGTATCAATACTCATCTTTCTCAAACTTGATTTCAGTAAATTAAACGGCTCATCTTTTTGTGGACATTCATGCAGGCGGTAAATGTACTGTGGAGTGTGGACACCTTAACAAGCAAATGAGAGTATGTCACTTGATCAACTTAAACAAAAGTATCCCCGTTAAAGTCTGTGCCTGCTGAATATTAATAATGTAATGTTTCTAGGGGTGGGTAAGGTATAGTTTGGTTGGGGCTTTTTTTTTTTTTAAATTGAACCGTATAAAAAAAATTTAGAAATAAATTTAGAAATTTTATTTTTAAAATTAAACCGTAATGAATCACGTATGAAAATTGAACTATATTAAATTGATTTTGTTCGATTCGATTTGGTCTACTATATATTTTCTGAAAGATTAAAATTATATTATATATTTTCTGAAAGATTAAAATTATACAAGTAAGAGATAAATTTCATATAAAAAATAAATAAAAAATATCAATTTTAAAAATAAAATTAATAAAAGTCTATGAACTAAATGTAGAAAATTGTGCTTACATGATTCTAATTGTTGTGTGGATATTTATTTATTTAATATTTATATAATAAATATTTTTATTGAATTATTAATTATATGACAACGAGCTTGTAATTTTTTCGGATATTATAGGTTTAAAAGAGTTTAAATCTGATTTAAAAGAGTTTAAGTCAACGCTAATAGTTAGCAATTTTAAAGGTTAAAATCTTGTCTGAAATAAAGACAAAGACATGAGAATATATTAGTAATGACATAATTGTAAGGAGTTGTAAATGGTGCTATGAAATATCATTATGCAGTATGTTCTCGAAACCCTCGTTCCTGATTTATGGTTTTCGACTTGGATCAATCGGTATTCCTTTTGGATTAGTGTCTGTCTATATATGAATTGTACAGATGGTTATTCTTACCAGATCGTGGGCTTAGCGAAAGCTTGTATAGACATGCTAATACTCAGTAAGAACTGAGTATTAAACAAACTCAATGAGGACTTCCAATAGATATCTCATACAGCCGCCAATGGAGGGTCTTATCAAGTTGAGTAGTATTTGTGGTTAATTGAGCTAAGTACTATAGTAGACTTCTGTACAATTCATATATAGACATGCTAATACTCAGTAAGAACTGAGTATTAAACAAACTCAATGATGACTTCCAATAGATATCCCATACAGTCGCCAATGGAGGGTCTTATCAAGTTGAGTAGTATTTGTGGTTAATTGAGCTAAGTACTATAGTAGACTTGTGAGTGATCCACAATACTTTAATTCTACGCATGTTAGAGTCCTTTCATGGTTTGACCTCTAGGTGTCGTTAGGTATGATCCGATACTCATAGAGCCCTGATGTATGTAGATATGAGATATGTCAGCTCATATGAGTGGGGTATCGTTTACGGATTTATAGAAGAATCCTTTAAGACAAATGAGTGTGAACCTAGAGAATATCACAATATGATGTGTACTCGTTGAACATTAGAGTAACAGACTAGGTTGAATGGTTTGATCCGATATAATTTTGAAAAACATGATTTATTTTAGGACCTTTTTGAAAGATGGAAAACAAAGTTTACAAATGTTACAAATAAATTCTTTTTACATGAAAAAGTATGTGACAAGTGTCACCTATGTAAATAGTTTGCATGTATTAAAGATAACATTTGTCGCTCATGCATGGTAGAGTAGAAAACTTTGAAAACTTTTTAATTTAGTCTCAATTTTAACCAAGTATATAAATGAAACTTGATTTTGTTTCAAGAGGTTCTTCATTCCATTTCTTTTGAAAAACAAAAGTTGAAAGAGTTGAACTGCTTTAATCTTGCTGGAAATTCAAAATAGGTTATTATTATAGATTCTTCAATCCCACTAGTTGTTAAAGGATTAAAATTGTTCACAAGATCATTTCGGGTGAATTTCTGAAGTTTGAATCTTCACCAAATCATCTTTAAGAGTATGTTTCTGAAACTGTTAGAGTAATTGTTTCACTTTCTAAGTGTACTTTTTGATTAATTATTTTAATTTCGCTGCATAATTATGTGTTGGACATGTATTTTGAATTAATCAACTTGTACAAAATCACATACATGCACTCTTAATCTAACATTGAACAAGTTAAAAAAAACTATTAAAAGTTAAATTTCATATAAATAAATAAAGTGTACGTTAAGCACCGAATTAATTGAAAGCTTATGAACTAAATAAGTTAAAAAAAATTAAGATTTGAATCTATCCAAATAAATAAAGTGATTATTGACTCTTAAGAACTAAATTAATTAAAGTCTATAAACTAAACAAATTAGAAAGCTATTAAAATTAAATTCACTAAATAAATTATATGAAAAAGTTGTGTAAAATTTTGTTTATATCATTTCGTTCAGTTTGGTATTTTCGGGGACCGAAATTAAAAATCTAAATTATCTAGTGGCATTGCGGCTTGGGCTTGATTCTTGATGAGCTCACAACCTAGGAAGATTGGGGTAGTGACTTAAGATCCTGGCCACGATTTTGAAAGATTGAGGCTACGGCTTGTGGCCTAGGGTCAAGTTAGGTGCTTGAGCTTAGATGTTTAGGCGTCGTAGCTAGTTAGTTCTAACTTATCTTTCAATTCTTACTCTGAGGTCGCAACTTCAATTTGAGAAATGACCATTTTATCAATTTTCTTCATTTTTTTTCTCTTCTTATTGTGTCGTTTTGTTGAAACCTACAAAAAAATAATAACATGCATAAAAAGCTACATATTCCTATTTATGTTGAGCAATTATTAAGTCAAGTGAGTTAAAATAAGATATATAAAATGAACTCATCATTAAGGCTAATGCTACCGGTGTCTCTGAAGACCAATTTTTGGAGAGGGTTAACTTAGGCTTCGGGAAATGTATTACTTTGTTTAAGGTACGCTATCTTGGCCTAGACCTCTCTTAGCTTGATGAGGCACTTGCTAGCCAATCATTAGTCGAAGAGGGGGAAGCCAGGGACACCTTACAAGCAGTTGTATTTGGTTGTGATTAAACACACGTGAATATTAATAAACCGCAAGTGCACGAGTCATGAATAAGTAATAAAGTGTGAGTAAAGTATTGTCTCACGAAGATTGGTTTCTAAATTAATACTAAGTATTATAACCTTCGCAACCTAACTTTATCTATGCTAATTAAAAATACTAGAATGATTATGGAATTACAATTACTAAAATGAACTAAAGTCAAACATGTTCAAAAATATGGAAATTCTTATTGCAATAGATCCTAGGGTCTTGAATTCACTCTACCTTTTCTAAGTTCTTTAGTAATAGTGTTAATATTATTTAAAATTCATTAACCAAGTGTATTAATTACTATTACTAAAGAACTTAGGAAATGTAGAGTGAATTTAAGAATTTAAGATCAGGTTTAGAAATAAGTTCACTACCTCTCTTGAGTGTCAATTGAGACTCTATGCATATACAATCAAGTTGATATTTATATCTAACTTAGTCTTCTATATATGTATTATGCCACCCTTAAGAGGTTACCTTAATTCTATTAGTCTCATAACTCAATACAATCAAAAGCTATACTAATCAAATCTAACAAATGAGTTAAACTTTCACAAGCACATATTCATAAGTTTAAATCATCTAATCTAATTTTCAATTCAATTAGAATCATTAAATTTATAAAAGCATAAATAAATAATGCAAAATATAATCATTAATAAATTATATACATAAAAATATATTACTTAGTAGAGTTGCATCAAGTCCTAAAATATAAACATTAGTTATCCATAATCAAATACTCAAAAACATTAATTCAAAGGTTTATATAAGTAATCATGTTTAAAACATGAACTACAAATATAACTTCAAACAAAAGTAAATGAGAAAAAAAAAAGATAGAAATTAATTGTAAACATTCTTGAAGTCTTTAATTTTAATGGTGTTCTAAAGTCCAAACTTTAATAATGTCTTGTATGTGAAGTTTCTAACTCCTTGATTGTTTTTTTCTTCTCTCAAATTGGTTTCAAATATTAATTACTTTTTATGAAATTGGTTTCAAATATTAATTACTTTTTATTTTCATAAAAAAGAAGAAAAAATTTTGACTTAAAACGGCCTACTAATAAAGAACCAAAGTTAAAATATCTGGACTACACAAAATTTCAAAAGAATGTCTTTTTGTAGTGTAGGCAAAGCTGCAACGTTTTCTATTGGAACATTGGGGCACTCCCAACTGTATCGTAGAACGCAAGGGCATTATCTTTTCCAAAGCTAGAGCCTTTCTTTTATTTACGATAGGATTTATACCAGATTCAGCTCCATTCAGCAGAGGAGTTAATATAAGATTTCCAGTCATGGGGATATCAATTCTATGCTTATTGAGATGAAAAATAAATCTCTTACTAACAATTTTTGCTTAACAGCATCGCAGACTTTACACTGAACAAAATAAATTCAATTAAGATTGTTTTGAAATGTGAAAAAGATGATTTCTATTGATGTAAAATATTTTTACTGATTAACAAAAAGAAAAAAAAAACTAATAATATTGTCATTCTATAAGTTTATCATTATTTCACGTGTTCTTATTTGAGAAATTCAAATCATTATAATAAAAAGGTTTTTTCTTTGGTCATTTATAGGATATGAAAAAGGTTAATTTGGCCAATGTCACATACAGAGTCAGCTTGTGCTCGTATATAAAGCTTGTTTGGTTAAACATTTCAAATAAAAGTTTAGAAGTAAACCTTTTAAAAATAGGGTTTTCATTTTAGAAATAAAGATCATTTAATTATATATTATTAAAAATATTTATTTATTATTAAATTATTAGAAAGACACTTAATAAAATATATATTTAAATTTTAAATAAATCAATCTTTTTAAGTTTAAATTTACCTAGTATTTTTTTCAAATCTAATTTTTAAAATACAAAAATTTAAATACATTAATAGTTAAAAATAAAAAAATATATTATTTTTGGAAAAATAATTAAAAATAAAATAGTAATTACTAATGACAAAAGATTTTTGATAGAATTTTTTTTTTATATAAAAAGTCTTGTAAATATATAATAACTGTAGAAATATGAAGATATGAAGGCTTTTAAGAATATGTTAAAAATATATAAGTTAAATAAGATTTATTTTTGTTAAGGGTATACTATGAAATTAAAAGAATATTATTAAGGTATATGTGACATTACTCAAATTTTTTTTTTAAAAGTTTTAAAAACTCTACTCTCGAAAACTTAAATTTTGAGATTTTGTAAGTGAAAATAAAATAATTTTTTTTAATTTCTAAAATTTATTCTTTAATTATAATTAAACACCATAAAAAATTTTAAAAATCTTTTTGACTTTAAAAATAGTTATTTTTGTTAGAGCTGGTGCTTACGTATAATCTAATATTGTATGAATATTAATTGTTTGATATTTATAATAATTTTTTTTGAATAAAATTGTTAATATTAAACATATATGGTACAATACTTGTAACGTTATAACCATTGTATGATATAAAAAAGTTCAGATCTGTGCTAAGAAGTAATAACACTGAGAGTTATAAATATTAAGAGTTAGCATTTCTAAGAGTTAGTAGGTTATAAGAGTCATGAGACCTGAGAGTATATTAGTAATGACATAATTGTAAAGAGTTGTAATAGGTGCTAGAAAATGTTATTATACAAGTATGTTCTCAAATATTATGTTCCTTATCTGTTTTTACCAAAATTGGTCTATTGGTGAATCTATTTTATATATATAAGTGTATGTCTATATTTGTAGGATACAAATGGGTGACTATAAGTTTAATGAAAGTTCGTATAGGCATCTAAGTATTCAGTCAAGACTGAACACTAAACAGACTCATGAGGATTCCAATAGACATTCTACGAAGTCATTAATGGCAAGTTTTCTCGATTTGAGTAGTATTTGCGATCCTTTAACTTGAACGTCATGGTGGGCTTGTGAGTAATCTACCATACTTTGGTTCAACGGATATCAGAGACATTTCATGGTCTTATCACTATGTATCGTTGGGTATAGTCTGATACTCATAAAGTTTGGTGTGTGCAAATATGAGATTTGTCAACTTACATAAGTAAATTGTATATCCTAATGCTTAAGTATGTAATGTATAGTGAGTATTTTGTTAAGTTTACTCAAGTGTGTGATTAAGTGAAACCCACTTTAAGTTAACTTGATAACTTAGTAAGAGAATAATTTTATATAATTAATTATTAAATAATTAAAATATTTATGTTTGCTTAAGAGTTAAGTAAAATTAATCATGATTAAATATTAACTAAAAAGTTTGGATTAATTAGATATTTAATTATGGTTAAGTAAAATTTAACTCAACCAAAATTAATATTTAACTAAAGTTAAGTTAGATTTAGATATTAAGTTAACTTAATGTTTAAGTAAATTCTAACTTAATTTTAGTTAATTGTTAACTAGAGTTAAATTAATATAGATATTTATTAATTTAATGATTAAGTTAATGAAGCAAATATTAAATGAATTAGGTTAAGTTAATGAAACAAATATTAAATGAATTAATTAAAGCAATAGTTGTTTATATGAATATTTTAATTCATTTGATATATATACGCAAACGAGTGGCCGACCAAGTGAGTTAATATAATGAAAAGTTCATTTTATTTAAAAGGAAAATAAAACAAAAACAAATATTTTTCTTGTTATGGCAAATGAAAGTGGCCGGCCATTTTTGGTTAGGGGGAATGAAAAGTTCATTTCTTTGGAATGATTAATAAAAATGTTTGGAAAGGTGATTTGGTCAAGTGAACATGGGTGAGAGAAAAATTAGTTTTTTTGTTTTTAATTATTAAAAATATTATTTTATTTTTTTCTCCAATTAAGTTAGTTATGAAAGCATTGAATTTGCTGTTTTGTAATTCAAGTGTTTAATAAATAAAGTTAAGTTTATTATTTAAAAATTAGTTTAAGTGTTAAATTATAAATTAAGAATTAATATAAATAATTTAAGAGTTAAATCAGTATTAAAAAATTAAAGTTGTTATTTTAATCAATCAAATTTATCTTTATTGATTGTTAGAATTGACAACGAGTTCATTTCAAACAAAACTCTAGTTTAATCCGTTTCAAAGGCTTGCAAAGGAAATTCTCAATCCTTAATTTATTTGTTATTGTAATGAGGCAAAAATTTAATGTGTTTAATTATTTAAAAAAATTATATTTTCGTCTTTCATTGTGTATATATTTATGTATGAGATGCATAGATTACCTATATATGAAATAATAGACACACACAACATACATGCACATTTGTTTTAATCATCACTCATAATCGGTACCAGAGCATTTTGTTTGTTGAATTGGATGTCTTTGTGTGTTGGATATGTTGTTGATAAGTTTCGAGGCTGTGGTGGTGCATTTCAAGTGCTGAAAATATTAAGCGAGTAAGATAGTAGTTAGAACGCTATAGTGGTAAGGCTTGGCGCCACAACACTAGGGGTTCTACCTATAAAGCTGGTAGCCCAGAGCCACGGCGTTGACACTGTTCATTCAAAAATTATTTTTTAAATTGTTTAAAAATAATTAATGCACATGGGTGTTTATTAGATGTAATATTAAGAATTAATAGTCTACATTATAAATTGTGATTATTTTTTCTTATGCTGGTAACCGTAATATGAGCCCTATTAGTGGGGGTTAGTCGTGTTTGCACATAAACAAATGACTGATTGAGAATCACCTCAGATGAAACCCAGTGTTTAAAAATCTCTTTTAATTAGATTGAATTGTATTACATTATGAGATATTGTTTTACATTGGTCCGTCTTATCAATACGATATTAGATGGGTCACGTTAGTCTTTTTCTAATATTGCTACAGCGTGAAAGACTTGGTCAGTGTGACTCGGACTATGTTGGTTAAATATAAGATGAGATAAATATATGCGAATGTATTGCCCAATATTGCTACAGTGTGAGGGTAGTATCAGTAACATATATTTGATTACTGACAAGTTCATCTAAAATACACTTATCCAACATTATTACAACATGAGGATAAGGTGTATTTAAGATCAATGGTATAAGTTACATGAGATGTAATTGACAATAGTTGTCTACTTGTTAGGTTTACAAAGCCAAATATTATAACAGTATAAGGTTGGAGTAAAATGCTAATTGATCAACTTCTCACTATATAGTTTAAAGAGTTTAAACTGTCATTTTTCTATTTGAAAGATCAAGGGATTATGTAAAGCAATAGGATGACGTTTTTAGATTAAAAAATATATAATAGTTATACCTATGATCTAAAATGTTACTAAATAATGATTATAAATGTTCTACTACATATCTCTTTATTTGTCTTATAATGATAAGATATTTGTCTTATAAAGATAAGATCAGTATGAGCAATCCATTAGCACACTTTATCTATACAAACAAACTATAGGATACCGAGAAATATTTAGACTTGTTTATGAATTTGAGAATAGTTCTAACTTTAGAAAAACTTTGATTTTTTTTTTTATCAAACGATAATAAAGAGGTGTTTCTGATAATGTCTCTTTCAAAGAGATTGAAATTTATCAGAAATTGATAAAGAATGATTTGAGAGTCAAATCATAAATTTTGACCTCAAGTCTAATGATCTTTAGCACGAGCATGAGCTCATAAGACGTGCAAGTAGTATAGTGCTTTGTCTGAAAAAAATTATTTGATATATCTAAACCACGGATAGAGAATAGTCACAATAGAAAGTATTTTCACTTTGATAATGTTTGAAATAGTAAGCGTTACTCTTCAAGACACCTTAACTAAGAATAGATAGACCCCTTAGATGTCTATTTAGCAAACATTAACATTTCATTAACATATGATGCTAGAAGTGTAGGGATATGAGATACCACATGTCTTTCTCGTATTGACAAGCTGTTGCATGATTTGAGGAATGCTACGAAGATATGAAAAGAGAAGTACAATTTCACGTAAGAAATACAGATTTTCTAGACGTGGTAGCTATTAGGACTTTTATGTCACTTCTCCATTCTGGCAAAAGCATTATGTTATATAATTACTATTTTATACCAAGCATTATTAAGTAAATCATATTACTCTTTATAGTAGACAGAGAAAGTTATCATAAATACATTCAGAATAGTTCTTTATGTTTATATGATAATGATAATATTTTGCTAACTGAATGTCAATTAATGAATGGTCGTTATATATTAAATACAACCGAAAATTTCTCCAATGCATAGGTGAACAGAATTAATAGTAGTTCAGAAACTTTAAATAATAAAGAATAGTAGCACATAAGATTAGGTCACTTAGTTGTGAGACGACTATCTTATCTGGTTAAGGATGATCAGATCCTTGATATGACTTTAGAACCTTAGCCAGTTTATGAATTTTGAATTTAAGGGAAGATGACCAAATCCTTGTGTAAGTGTTAAACACCGAGTCACTGATTTATTGGAACTAGTACATAGTAATGTATTTACTCTAATGAATCATACTGTCATGGGTGAATTTTAATACTTCATTATCCTTATGGTGATTTGTCATGATACAAACACGTATTTTTAGTAAACACAGGTCAAAAACTTTGAAATGTTCAAAAAGTTCTAACTAGAAAGTAGAGAAACAAACCTTTATGTTTATTGAATACTTTCGAATAGATCGAGACAGTTTATTCATAAGCAGTAAATTGACATATTATTTAAAGGAGAATATGATTCTCACTCAACATAGTCCACCAGATACTCCTCAACACAGATTTTTTGGAAAAGAGGAGTCAAACGTTGTTAGATATAGTCCGATTGATATTGAGCTTTATTGATCTTCTAAGAATATCTATGAGATATGCTTTAATATTTGTTGCTCACTTATTGAACATAGATCCATCAAAAGTCATTCCTTCCACTCTATAAGACTAAAAAGAACTGGGTCTTTAGTACGTTAAGGCTTGGGGTTATTCTACTTGCATAAGAGTTATGCAACGGGATAAACTTGGACATAAGAGATACAAATATCGGTTCATTGGGTATCCCATGCATTCGATGGGATACTAGTTCTATGATCTAAAGGAACAAAAAATGTTCGTTGCTCTTAGGAGAAACAATGTCTTATAGATCGTGTGGATTGTAGAAATATTAAATTTGATGAAGTCAATCAGAATGTATGTAAACCGATGGTGAAATTTTAATTTTAATTGAGTGAAATACCTTTAACACACTCTCCTCATAAGTTGAAAAGGATATCAAGGCTACAATTTAGGTATGTTTGATACTTGAAGGTGCCCTATGTGTTTTCTTAATTGAAGAAAATAATCTTTTGACTTATGGAGAGACGATGTTTGACATCAATTCGTAAAAATAACAAGATGTCATAAAATTCAAATCAATTTGAATTTTGTTAGTTATTGTCGCATATTATGATATTGAGGTCTGATCGATGAATGTAAAGACAACGTTCTAGAATGTATATCTCGAGCAAGAGATATGCATGAAGCAGTCTGAAGATTTTGCATCTAGCTTAACTTCTAATCTAGTGTGTAAACTGAGGAAGTCCATTTGTTGACTTAAGCAGTTTTTCTAAAGCTAGAATCTTTATTTTGATAAAGAAATCAGAAAGTTTTATTTCATCAAGAACGAAAAGAAAGTATGTATGTTCAGAAAGAGCAGTGAAAGCATGATTTTCTTTCTAATACTCTATGTAGAAGACATACTTAATACAAAAACAATATTGTTATGTTGTAAGTCAATCAGTTAAGAGTTATCTGAGTAAAAACTTCTCTATAAAAGATTTGAGAGAGGATTCGTGTATACTAGGTATAAAACTTTATAGAGATAGAGTTAGGAAGCTGATAAGACTTTCTCAATATTCGTACATAGGCTAAGTCTTGGAAAGGTACAACTTTATTGACTGTGAGATAGTTAATGTGTCTTTCAGATATGACATTCATCTTTCTAAGAAGAAGTGTCATCGATAAGAAGATAAAACAGTTAAAGTGTCAAACATATCATATGCATTAGCTAGAGGTAGTTTGATGCATGCTATGTTATGTACGAGACCTGAATTTGGATGACTGTAAGTGTTACGAACTGGTATCAGTCTAATCCAGATCACGACCATTAAATGGCTATGAAACATATCTGAAATACTTGAGAGGTACAAATGAGAAATTTCTAAAACATTGAGAAAGTTTCTTACAGGTGAATGAGGTATATATTCAGACTTTTTGTCTGATTCGGATGATAAAAAGTCTATATTTTTTAATATGTTTCTCTTCATCGGTACTGGAGCTAGTTCGAAATGTGCAATTCAGATGTCCAAAACTAATTCTGCCTTAGAAGAAGAATATGTTGTGGCTTGAGAAGCTTGTAAAAGAAGCACTATGGATATTCGTGTTAATTGTAGAGCTAAGAATAGTTTCAAACTCAGTAGATCATATCTCACTATAATGCAGCAACAATAATAGAATAATTGCTCAAACTAAGAAGCTATAAGACACACCAAAATTCTAATCATGTGAACTTTTAAAATCACATAATTAGAAATATCTTGAGAACTAAAGATGCAATAATATATAAGATAGATTCTGTAGATAATGTAGCTGATCTACTCAGGCTTTAACTCCTAGGGCGTTTGAGAAACATGTGCAGTGTATGAGTATTAGATATTAGTACAAATGACATTAGAACAAGTGAAAGTTTGTTGGAGCTGGTGCTTACCTATCATTCTTATATTGTATGAATATTACTTATTTGATATTTATACAATGAACATTTCGAATAAAATCATTAATATTAAACATATATGGTATAATTCTTCTAATGTTATAGACATTGTATGATTTGAAGAAGTTCAGATCTGGTCTAAAGGAGTTTAGATCAGTGCTAAGAGTTAACAACGCTGAGAGTTATAAATGGTAAGAGTTAGCACTGTTAACTCCTAGAGTGTTTGAGAAACAAATGGAGTGTATTAGTATTAGATACTAGTACGAATAGCATTAGAACAAGTGAAAGTTTGTTGGAGCTGGTGCTTACCTGTTATTTTTATATTGTATGAATATTACTTATTTGATATTTATACAATAAATATTTTGAATAAAATCATTAATATTAAACATATATGGTATAATACTTCTAATGTTATAGACATTGTATAATTTGAAGGAGTTTAGATCTGGTATAAATGAGTTTAGATCAATACTAAAAGTTAGCAATGCTAAGAGATATAAATGGTAAGAGTTAGTACTGTTAAGAGTTAACAGGTTATAAGAGTCAGCAATATCTAAGAAGTTGAAACATTTTCTGAAACGGGACAAAGACTTGAGAGTATACTAGTAATGACATAGTTGCAAAGAGTTATAATAGGTATTAGAAAATGTCATTATGTAAGTACGTTCTCAAGTACTATATTCTTGATCTATTTTTACCAATGCTGGTTTATCAATGAATCCCTTTTATATAGATCAGTGTATGTCTATATCTGTAGGGTATAGATGGTTGTTCTTAACTTACCATGAACTTAATGAAAGTTCGTATAGACATACGGGTATTTAGTCAGGACTGAATACTGAACAGACTCACGAGAACACTAATAGACATCATATGAAACTATCAATGGCAAGTCCCCTCGAGTTTAGTAGTATTTGTGGTTCTTCGATCTGAGTGTCACGGTAGGCATATGAGTGGTCAACTATACTTTGGTTCCACGGACGTCAGAGATATTTCGTGGTCCTACCGTTACGTATCACTAGGTAAAGTCCGATGCTTATGGAGTTCGGTGTATGCAGATATGAGATCCAAAAGCTTACATAAGTAAGTTGAATATCTTAATATTAAAAGATTTATATTTTAAGAAGTCTTTTGGCCAAAAACAGAAACCTCGAAAAAGAGTTTTTCGTAGAGTTAAACAATATCGCAAATGAGTTTACAGATATTATTTTACGAAAATACAAATCTAGATATAAGTTCACGGTTGAGCACATAGAGATTTGACAGTCATAATCTATATCTCTGCTCTTCTAAGATATAGATGACGGAAGGATTATATGTATGCGTTCTGACCTCAGTTTGTATGGTCTAACGTGCTGATTTGTAATATCCGTGACATATGTATGAGTTATTGATCACGAACTCATAGGATAGTTCCATTTAATGAATCGGTCGTGGACTTAGGGAGTTCGATAATATAAAGTGTACTCGTTATACACCAAGGCAGTGTACCAGATTAAATTGTTCAATCCAGTAAATTTTTGCAAAAACTAAATATTTATTTCTTAGTCCATCGGGATATGCACATGTCACGACTTAAGAATTAAGTACATTAGTTAGTTAACAATTGTTGTTGACCAATTAAGTATTGACATGTGGTGTATAGTGAGTTTTTGGTTAAGTTTACTTAAGTGTGTAATTAGGTAAAATTTATTTTAGGTTAATTTGGTAACTTAATAAAAGTTTAAAGGTAATTTACATAATTAATTATTTAATTATTAAATAATTAAAATATTTATATTTGTTTAAGAATTAAGTAAATTTAACTATAATTAAATATTAATTAAAGGATTAGGTTAAATTAAATATTTAATTATTTAATTGTTAAATAAAATTTAACTCAAACAAAGTTAATTATTAACTATAATTAGATTAAATTTAGATATTTAGTTAACTTAATGCTTAAGTAAATTTTAACTTAACTTAAGTTAATTATTAATTAAGGTTAAGTTAATTTAGATATTTATTATTTAATGATTAAGTTAATAAAATAAATATTAATGAATTAAATTAAAGTAATAGTTGTTTATATGAATATTTAATTAATTTGATATATATATATATATGTGTGTGTGCGCGCGGCGCAAATGATTGGCCAGCCAAGTGAGTTAATATAATGAAAAGTTCATTTTGTTTAAAAGGAAAATAAAACAAAAACAAATGTTTTTCTTGTTTTGACAAATGGACGTGGCTGGCCATTTTTTATTAAAGGGAATGAAAAGTTCATTTCTTTGAAATGGATAACAAAAATGCTTATAAAGGTAGTTTGATCAAGTGGAAAAATCGATGAGAGATTTTTTTTTATTTTTAATTGTTGAAAATATTATTTTATCTTCTTTTTTAATTAAGTTAGTTATAAAAATATTAAATTTATTTTTTGTAATTCAAGTGTTGAATAAATAAAATTAAATTCATTGTTTAAGAATTAATTTAAGTGTTAAATTATAAATTAAGAGTTAATATAAATAATTTAAGAGTTAAATTAATATTAAAAAATTAAAGTTGTTATTTTAACCAATTAAGTTCACCTTTATTAATTGTTTGAATTGATAACGAGCTTATTTCAGATAAAATTTTAGTTTAATCCGTTCTACAGATTTGTAAAGTAAATTTTAATTTTTAATTAATTTATTATTATAATAAAATAAAATTTTAATGTGTTTATTATTTTAAAAAATTAAAATTTAATATTTCGCGTATATATTTATATATAAGATGCGTTGATTACATATATATAAAATAATAAACACACAACATATATGTACACTGAATCTAATCATCACTCACACTTTAAACCAGCAGAAAAGCTCAATTAAATTGAACAATTGTATTTCTTACATTGGCTTTAGCAGGATGTTTCGACTTTGTCGATTTGTTGGCTCTCCATTTCGTTTCAAGCATCTGCATCTCTCGTGATTATTGTTAATTAGACGGACCTCCAAAATAATTTTAAACAATAACACATATTAAGCCTTAGAAGGGGAAAAAAAACAGAGCCGAAATGTTTAGTTTTATTCACATTTTGGAGGCCTTTGCTAAATGCATTTCACTTTTGTCGTAATATATATACACCCAAATTGGAGTTAGATGCCCTAACTTTGTTTTTTATATTTTTTGAAAACTTGTTAACAATAGTGCTAACATTAATGGTGACTATATTTTTAAATTATTCACATATTTTTTTGTAATAATAAAAAAAATATTTATAATAAATATTTTTTAGAAATGAACAGTTCTAATATGCATAAATTGCAATGGTGTAAATAGTTGTTTTTAAATTAATCGCGTTTTTTGTTTTGTTATTTTATATCTATCACAATTCTATTAACATTATATATACAAAAAAAATATTTATATCTACTACAATTCTATTAATATTATACTAAGAAAACAAAATAATTTTAAAGCAGCCATAAAGCTAGCATAACATATAGAGCCATTGGATTGATACTAGCACAACATTCAAACAGAATTCCTACAATGTGGCTCTCTTTATTTGATTGTTTTTGCATCATCTTCATCCCCCATTTCAATTTTCCCCGTTGATGTTTTTGCCTACTCAGACACAGACCCATCCATCATATTCATAGATGCATCCATTGACAGTAATACATCAAATATGATACTCTAATCAAAATAACTCAGAACAACTGCATACTTCAAAAGTTCAATGATTGGTTAGAGAATTAACGCCCTGGAACTTTGTTTTCTAGTGTAATTTAAGATGACAAATGTGAGTAACTTATTGAACACAAAATCCTTCAGGGCATATGTACGATGAATTGTCATATTTTGGGTAGAAAAATAATCTGATTTAAAGATAAAAGCCAAACAGATGAAAATAAAAGGTTATTCTACATGTAGAATGGGAATTGCAAGGGAATTTTGTCTTTGAAGCCTTTTGCTGAATAAAAAAAAAAAAAAAGATGTGTGAGATGGTAGCACGTGTTATAATTGGACCCATGTATTAGTGAAAAGTGTCAAGACTCATGGGTTCGCCGACAACAAAACTCATGACATGGAAGAGGTGCGTGAGAAGCTAAACCACAAAATTGATGCAGTGGAGCCATTTAGAATATCAGCGCTGCATATGCTGGCCCTACACGTATTATATTATTTTTTTTCAATCAGGCCCCGCATGCATAGTATATTATTAAATTTCTTACTCATGGGTAGGGTTTCTAGCTTCTACTTTTCCAAGTCCACTTCCTGTCACGTGTGAACTGGATTCGAGTCGTCCCCTAATGAAGCCTTTTCTAAAACCTTGGACGTTTCTAAGTTTGTCCATTAACGGTTCTTTGGCAATTAACGATAATTGATACAACGATTAGTGTTTTGGAGGAGGTAAAGAGAGAGATTTTAACTCCGAAGAAGAAACCAAAAGATTTCCATCAGATCATGCTCAGATGGCTGAAACCCTTCGATAACATTATTATTATTATTATTATTATTATTATTATTAAATAGGAAATATTTTATTTGTCGAAAATTATCATGGGATTTTTTATTTTTAGTTGCTTTAGGGGCTAAGGAGAAAGACCAAGAACTTTGAAAACACGTTTGTGTCCTAATGTAATCTCAACGAGTTGACAAACGTTATCATGAACTAGTCACAAAAGATTAGAGGCTGAAATTTATGGTAGTTGGTGAGGAAAGTGGAACCCATCACATCAGGGTTATTGGCTGTGGTTTTGGATTGTGGATAGATACCATCACGACGGCTAACGATGACTCGGTTTTCTAAATTAAGTGAATTGAATATTCTACCAAGTTGTGGAAATTCTTTTAAGAGAAAATATATACAAAAGAAAAAGGGAAGAGAGGTAACGTATGGATGTGAAAAGATTGAAAATAAAGAAGAAAAGAAATATACGTTTACGTTACCACTAAATGGGATATCACTGGAACATAAACGAATTTTCTTCATCATTCATGGTTTCATTCAAGGTTTTGATTTACTTATAAATCTTAACGATTTCGAGAATCTGATCGATTATGGTAAAAACCTTAGCATTATCGGCACAATAATTCAAAAGTTGTGTCCCCCATTATTTGATTGCTTCTTTTAGTTTATTTTGTTGAAGGGGGAGAGCCTTCATCTCCGCTTGTTCTAGTTTATTGCTGCTAACATAGAGAATCCAACACAAATGGCGCAAATAAAAATGAGAAAAGGGATATTAACATTGTCACCCTTCGATGTTGATATAAATTTTATTTTAATTGCGACTTTAATTTTAATTTTATTAATACTTTCTTTAGTATTGAAAAGATGAAAATAATCACCTTTTAAAAATATTTCAATTATTTATAACTTATTTTTAATTAAATAAAGATGATAATATAATTAAAACTAAATTTATAATTAAAGCGTAATTTATGACAACCTTGAGGGGTGACATTGTTAATACTACCATCAAAATTTTAAAGCCCCTTCTAGTCTCTTCCACTGCAACTATTTCGGTAGGCCCCTTTCGGGAGCCTTCTATCGACCCTCAATTCCACCGTTGGATCATCCAATAGGGACACGTGTATGGCGCATATCCAATATCCCAGGAACGGAAAATGGTAAATCTTTGATTAATTTTCAAAAATTTCGCCTTCATCTTCGCTCCACCAAATGTTTATTTAATCCCCTTGCACCACTCCACCTCTCACCATTGAGCAAAGAACCTCGAAGCACAAAACCCCCTACAAATCCCTCCTCAGTGCTCTCTCTTTCTAACGAGCTCACTCCTCAAAACCTCCATTTCTTAACATGGCTCCTGAACTTGTTCAAACCGTTGTAAAACCAACTGGATTCGGCACAAAACCCACGAGCTTACCCAGCAGAGCTTACGTTGCATTCTTAGCTGGTAACGGAGACTATGTCAAAGGCGTTGTTGGGTTGGCCAAAGGGTTAAGAAAGGTCAAGACTGCGTACCCATTAGTGGTGGCGGTTTTGCCCGATGTGCCGGAAGAGCACCGTAAGATCCTGGAGTCTCAGGGTTGTATTGTGAGGGAGATCGAACCCGTTTATCCGCCAGAGAATCAGACCCAGTTTGCCATGCCCTATTACGTCATCAACTACTCGAAGCTCCGGATATGGGAGGTACGTTACGTGGGTTGTGTTCTGTTTTGTATTATTTTTGGACGTGGTAACCTGGTGTCAGAGACTTGAACTTGATTGACCGTAACACACCACTGCATGTCTGGTTTTTACTATTGCTCTGGACCTTGTCAGCCTACGCATATTCCAAGAAGAGTCTACAGATAATTTGTTTTCCTGAAAATACCCTTGTTTTCTAAATGGTTGATTTATCTGTATCAGGGCAATTTCGTCATTCTAGCATATTTTAATTCCTGACTTGCGATTTTATTCGTCTTTAGCTTGATTTGGCGTTTATGGATGTCTTCAATAATTAGTTTTTTTTTTAAATAAAACATTTATTTTGCATCTTAATTTTGCATGCAGTTCGTGGAATACAGTAAGATGATATACTTGGACGGAGACATCCAGGTCTATGACAACATTGATCACCTCTTCGATTTGCCTGATGGGCATTTCTACGCAGTGATGGACTGCTTCTGTGAGAAAACATGGAGCCACACTCCACAGTACAAGATCGGGTACTGCCAACAGTGCCCTGACAGAGTCAAGTGGCCAGCTGAATTTGGTGAGCCACCTGCACTTTACTTCAACGCCGGCATGTTCGTGTTTGAGCCCAGCCTCTCTACATACGATGATCTCTTGAAGACTCTCAAAGTTACCCCTCCTACTCCATTTGCTGAGCAGGTATTTCATCATTTTTCTTGACTTTTTTGCTTGGTTACTTGTAATTAAGCTTGACGCGCAGTCTGTGGGTTTTAAACAATTCTTGTTGATTTTCTTTGTGCAGGACTTTTTGAACATGTATTTCAGGAAGATCTACAAGCCAATTCCTCTTGTTTACAATCTTGTTCTTGCCTTGTTATGGCGACACCCAGAGAATGTAGAGCTTGACGAAGTGAAAGTTGTTCACTACTGTGCAGCGGTGAGTGACTTTATCATTCAGTGTATTGTGAATTTTGGTGCTTTTATCAACTTTTACTTGGGTACAGATTCTAATAGTTATAATTTAACAATCAGGGATCAAAGCCATGGAGGTACACAGGAAAGGAAGAGAATATGCAGAGGGGGGACATCAAGATGCTGGTTAAGAAATGGTGGGACATTTACAATGACGAGTCATTGGATTACAAGAAGCCAGCCGGGGCTGCTGATGGTGAAGTTGAGCCTGTGAACTTGCAGCCATTTATTGATGCTCTCTCTAATGCGGGGGTACTTCAGTATGTGACTGCCCCATCAGCTGCTTAAAGGCCCTGTCCTCTTGAGAAGGAGAGGCGGATCTCAGCTAATTGTATATGTAAACGTAAGAGTCAAGGGGGAATATTATACCTATGGAAATTAATGGGTCGGTAATAGGGAAGGGAATAAGCTCTTTTTCGTTTTTTCTTTTTTCTTGTCTCTTCTTTTCTTGGCCCTGAAGTCTAGTCCCCGTCCCAACTTACCGTCTGGGTTGTTGGTTTGTTGATTATATGTCCTTAAAGTCGTTTTATAGAATTTGCTAAAGTTGTGCTATTGTAATCTTTTGAGAAATGGTTAAATGAAAAAAAAAAAAAATACACGCTTTTTAATTCTATGTTCTTCTAGCTGATTAACTTCTTGTGCACTTCATCTGCGTCACTACAAATATTTTCTAGTCAGCTGGTTGTCTTGACATTGAGCAGTACTAGTTTCTACGGAGTCCCGCTGGAGATCAATTCTCGACATGCTCGTGGGCCATGATAATGTTATAAATTTAACGAGGATCCCAATTTGCTTTATTTTACGACCAACGTATCTGTTAAGATCCTGGTCGACGGAGATAATTTGTGGAGCTCTGTACTGGTAAAATCTTTTAATATGTGTATTATAAGTTGTCAAAGTTTATTCTTTGTTATTTTTATATTTATATAAATAAAAACTTAGCATCTTGATCCTTCTCTGACAAACCACCAACAACGTCAAAAGCAATACCAAGTAAAAGAAATTCAGACATTGTTTCATCAAATCCACCTTGAGCGATTAAACAAATGTATTACAGTGGCGAGTGCATTTCCTTTTTCCAACTCAAATGTAAACGAATGGGATTTGAATTACGTGATCGGCTGGTGTACGCTTAAGTATAATGTTATCAGTACAGCTTAAGTAAAGGATCAGATTTTTTTTCTTTCAAAGTTTAGTTTTCACTTAAACAAATATAAATATATATATTTAATATTTGATAAAAAAAATAATAAACAATAAATTTTATTCATTTATATTAAATATAATATATATGTTAAAAAATTTGAACTTATAAAAAGATTCTAATTCATTTTAGAGATATTATTACCCAATTATTTTATCCATCATATTTTTTTTCTGAAACATATTAATTTGTTTACAATCCGTCGCTTTGCTATAAAGAATTAGAAAATCTCACTCAGAGATACAAATATATCGTATATTTTTGTTAATAAATTTAAAGCCCCTCCTTTTCTTTTCTTCCCTTTCCTTTCTGTTCCGTGCTTGTTATTGAATGCACTTGGTGGTGGTACTACTAGCTTTTTCTAGAGGTGTGAGAAGATTTGGTTCAATGAATCCGTATCTCTTCTGAGGAGTAACACTAGAAAACTAATCGAATATATTTATTTATATGGTGGACAACTTTCAAGGATTTTCCTCTTATTATTATTATTGAATGTACTGAGTGGTACTCTTCGTTTTTCTTTTTTATAAAAAATTTAACCCTTTATATATTATTCAGCCCAACAAGAGAAATCTATTCCTCCGAAAACCATATTAATAGATACAACAGGTATTGTATTCCTAGTTACGAATTCTCACAATCTGAATCTTAGTTCTTCGAAATCTTAGACATCGGAAATTTTCTTTCACATAATACCGAAAAGATAATTTCTTTCTACAATAGCCAACAAAATTAACCATGTTAGGTTTATCTTGGTGATATAAATTCGTCCCACTTTCAAAAATGACTTGTACCAATGCCCGTTGTTCATTTTCTCCCTTATATTTTTGAGTAATTTCATTTATAAATCTTTTTATACACATACAAGTTTGTCTCTTTGACAAATCAGGTTATCACAATATATGATTCTTATTTGACAATTGTATTAATTCTAGGTTTTTAACTTTTAAATATTTAATTTAACACAATCAGTCTTTATCTAGTGTATACGTCCGTTCTTTTTATAGTTTGATTTGAGCTGTATATAAGATTGTTTAGCTCAAATACAACATTATGCAACTAAAATTGGCATTTTAAAATGAAGGGCAATTATCAATTTTCTCCTTGCTTTTTCAGTAATTATTTTTTTCTCCTTACTTTTTTTAAAAACAATTAATTACCATATCAAAAGGATAATTAATTATGAAGATAAAGACATCTAAACTTTCAAATTTAATTTAAAAGGATAATTTTGTAAGGAGTTCATAAATTACATATATCTCTATATTGGTATGATATTGTCTACTTTGAGCTTAATGTTTGGGCCTTTCGAGAACCGTGCGGCCTTAGACGCGTTGCGTGCTAAGCAGTCGAAAAAATCACATAAAGAAGAGAAAACACGCATACCAACTGTTTGCAAGAATGCTTTCTACATTGCTGAAGAGAAACACAAGCTATGAGATGAATTATACAAGTGAGAGTCTCCTCTTTATATACTAACAGCCCTATACAATCGACAGTTGAAATCTAAATGATCTAACGGTGTACATATAAGATGGAATAATATGTTTTGGAATATTTCTAGATGCCATCACATATTCTATGGAATATTCATTTCCTAATTAAGGTGAACAACCTTAATAAGTCACGGGTTTGACCCGGTTCTTCACTCATGTCAGCGGGTCTTCTAGAAGCTCTGGCCTGGGATCTATTTCAGCAGCCCTTAAGGCCTTTAGGAGGTTTTGTCGCGCACCAAGTGTTCAAGGAAATGCTTGAGAACACTTGGGGCGTGACATTCTCCCCTACCAAATTCACGCGACACCCTCGTCACGTCTTTTCTGGAAATTACACACCTCGTTCTTCCATTTGCCGTTGTGCGCTCTCGTATTTCTAGTGTGCTCCAATATCGGGTACCCCTTTTCACTTGACAACGTACTCATGCCTTGGAGGTGAATTTCTCTTTTGCATCGTTCGTCCGTCCTGGATGAGTTTCGCTCCGTTGTCATCCCATGTAAAAATTTTTAAAGGTCCCTATTTCTGCTCCATGTCTTCTATACCTCATCGGTATAGCTTTAAACTGCTCTCGGGAGACACCGGATGCAACTGCTGTCTCGAAGGTATCCCCACCTTATGCGAGACATTGCCTTGATCGCAGGGACGAGGGGTCATTTACTGTTGCCAACCCTATTGGCAACAGTAAATGGCCCTTTGTCCCTGTGATCAAGGCCTTTATGAAGTGGGCGTGCTGCCTTGTGTTGTGGTAAAAGTATCGTCTTCATCACCAAGTCCCCCGCACGATGCTTGACATGCCGCTGTTTGTCCCTAACCCACTTCTTGTGCTGAAAGCGCACCTCATATGACGCCTCGAGTTATTGAGCGATACCTGCACTCGCCAATTCCTTGAGCTGCCCCTGCAACTCATCTAATCCCAGTTGAGGCATCTGTACTGTAGTTGGAAGCATCAACCCTAGCTCCTACTATTTTCCATGCTCAGTATCACCTTGATATGGCTGCACCTGCGGTATGTCAATTGGCACGACCCTATTGTGCTCCCCGAGCACTTTTGCAACCCTCGTTGGTAGCTTACCCTTGCCCCTTATCGCCTTATCATCCATCTCCCTCACTGTGGCTGGATGTACTTCTCATTTGCGCCCAGCAACTCCCATTAGTTGAATGGCGAAAAGGATTTTAGTATTGGCTTTCGGCTGAGATTGCCCACCCTTGGGCTTGTCTACCGTCGATATCATGTAAGGCCTTCCTTCCATGATGCACACGTAGTCATGTCGAGGAAGCGGCACCACGTCGTACTACCTCAAGAACTCCATACCTAACACCACATCAAAATTATCAGAGGTGCTACAGAGAAATTTACCTCACCGCACCATTTGCCTAGGTAGATATCGACCCTTTGAACCACTCCGTCCAGTGGCTTGGCCGCAGCCTTCATTGATTTGAGGAACCTCTCATCTTTCTCCACGTAAAGTCCCAAACGCCTCACCTCTGCACGCTCAATGAAGTTGTACATCGCGCCCGTATCTATAGCACTTGAGTCTTTATATAGTTGATGTAGGCTTCAATATATATGAGCGTCTTTTTCGTTGGCTCACTGGTACCCCACTTGGCTTTTATTGTATTGAGAAGCTGCAAACACCCCATTTGACCCTGCTCGCAAGCCTCATGTGTTGCATTGCGTTGATAGCCTTCTTCTTCGGAAAGTCCTTGACCCAGTGATCCCCATCGTAAATGAAGTAGTTTGTCTTTGATCTATTAGCTCTATAGTCGTTGCGCTTCTGCTTTTCCTATTTGGGTGGCCTATTCTTCTTCTCCTCATCCTCTGGAGGCTAAAATTCTTTGGCGCCCTCACTTTTGCTGTGATTGGGTCTTGAATGCTTGGACTTTCCAGAGTCACCATTGCGGTAATCCATGAACATTTCTGCCAATGTTAGAGTGTCGGATATTCTGGTCACCCCGCGCCGCTTTAACTTATTGGACGTCCATGTTTATAACCCGTCTAGAAAATTGAACAACAAGTCCTCTTCGCTCATGTTGGGAATCTGGAGCATTAACAGGGAGAACTCCTTGACGTACTCGCTGATGGACTTGGTATGTTTTAATTCCTTTAACCGCTTTCGAGCGTCGTGCGCCACATTCTCCGAATAGAACTGGCTCTTCAGCTCCCATTGCAATTCTGCCCAGGAGTTGATTGTGCAGGTGCCCTTGCGTATTTTTTCACTTTTCCTCCGCCACCATAGAATTGTATAGTCGGAAAGATATAAGGTTGCATTATTTACCTTGTCTTCATCCCACACGCCCATAGCGTCGAAGTATTTTTCCATCTGCTAAAAGTAGTTATACAACTCCTTGGCGTTCCTCTTGCCGCTGAACTCTTTCGGTTTAGGAGCCTCAACTCTTGGCGCCCCTTGAGCAGTAACAGACCCATTCGCCACTGCTCACTTGGACAACACCATGTCCTCATTGACAGAGTCAAACCCTCTATGTAGCTCCTCCACTTGGGGTTGAACTTTGTTAAAGGTGGCGTATACCTTCTCATAAAAAGCCTTGACCCAGTCACGCTGCTGATCAACGTAACTCTCGATGTATGTGTTGATGAGGGAGCGCAGCTCGTCCCCTTGAGTGTCGAGTCTTACCTCGAGCTTCTCTACTTGCTGCTCCAACTCCTCAAGACGATCCGTCTCCTTTCCCATAACACCATCGAGGGTTTTCACTATGTTCTGGAACTTATGGCCTGAATCGACAGACTTGTCGCGAGGTACACTTCTGTGTCTCTTAGCTTTGGGGTTCCGACCCCTCTCTTCAGTCAAATCGGACGGCAAGGCTTCTTTCTCCATCTTTGAACCTACTTTGATACTAAATGTCACGGGCCTTTCGAGAACCGTGTGGCCTTAGACCCGTTGTGTGCTAAGCAGTCGAGAAAACCACACAAAGAAGAGAAAACACGCACACTAACTATTTGCAAGAATGCTCTCTATATTGCTAAAGAGAAACACAAGCTATAAGATGAATTATACAAGTGAGGGTCTCCCCTTTATATACTAGCAGTCCTATATAATTGACTGCTGAGATCTAAATGATCTAACGGTGTACATATAATATGGAATAATATGTTCTTGAATATTCCTAGATGCCATCACATATTCTATGAAATATTCCTTTCCTAATTAAGGTGAACAACTCTAATAAGTCTCAGGCTTGGCTCGGTTCTTCACCCATGTCAGCTGGTCTTTTAAAAGCTCAGACCCGCGATCCATTCTAGTAGCCTTTCAGGCCTCTAGGAGGCTTTGTCGCCCACCAAGTGTTTAAGAAAATGCTTGAGAACACTTGGGGCGTGACACTAAGCTCTCATGGTTTTGCTCTTGAACTCTACCCAAAATGCCTCATACCAATAGAGATATGGTTAATTCCTTATATCCCATGATCTTCCCCATTTCTTTTTAATGTGAGACTTTATTTGTTTCCTAACAATCCTCACCTCGAACAAAGTGTTAAGGTCGGTGCTTACGTGCCATCCCTGAATGTACATATACTTGTGTATTTATACAAGTGTACATTCTCATTAAATCGCTAATACCCATTTATATGATACTATGCATGTAACATTACAGATATTGTATGATCTGAATGAGTTCAAATTAGATTTAAAGGAGTTTAGATAAAAGCCTACAGTTAGCCACGCTGAGACATATAATTGCTAAATGTTAGCACAGTTAAGTGTTAGCTGGTTATAATACTCAGCAAAACCAAGAGTTTGAGCCTTATCTGTAATGGAATATAGACCTGAGAATATACTAGTAATTGTATAGTTACAAGAGTTACAATCGAGTGCCAGGAAATGCTAGTTGCGCAAGTATGCTATCGAATAATTGTCCCTGATCTATTTCTGTCGATGCGGATCTGTCGGTGGATACCTTTATATATATATATATCAGCATATGTCGTACCTATAGGGTATAGATGGTCGTTCCTAATCAACCGTGAGCTTGGAGCTCATATTGACATATGGGTATCCAGTTAGGACTGGATATGGGACTGACTCACGAGGGTATCCGATGGACATCCTATATAAGCCGTCAACGGAGGGCCCTCTCGAGTTTAGTAGTATACGCGATCCTTTGACCTGAGTTCCACGGTGAACTTGTAAGTGATCCACCATACTTTGGTTCCACGCATGTCATAGACCTTTCATGGTGTGACCGTTGGGTGTCGCTGGGTATGGTCTGATACTTATGGAGTTCGGTGTGTACAGATATGAGATCCGTCAGCTCCCATATAGAGTTAGATATCTAGATGCTTCGAGATTGTATCTTAAAAAGTCTTGCGACCACAAGCAATCATCCCGGGAAAGAATTATATCAGGGTGGAATAATATGGCAAAAGAGTTTGCACATATTGTTCAGTGAAATAAAAGTTTAGAGATAAGACATGGATGAGCACTAGAGGATTTGACGGTGATAATCTGTATCCCAGCACGTCCAGAATATCATAACGGAAGGACTATACGTATGCGTTGTAACCTCAACTTGCATGGTTCAACGCGCTGATTTGTATATCCGTGACGTATGCTTGGGGCATTGCTCACGAACTCATAGAATAGTTTTATTTGACGAATCGGGCGTAGGACCTAGGGAGTCCCGCGATATGGAGTGTATTCGTTGTGCACTGGGGCAGCGTGCCAGATTAAAATGTTTAATCTAACAATATTTAGCAATACCACGGGAATGCATGCGTGTCTGTATTTAAACGTTAAATATAACAATTAGTCAATAATTGTTATTTACTAATTATATAATGACACGTGGCGCATTGTAGATCTTCAGTTGAGTTTATCCAAGTGCCGATTTGGTGGGACTTACTAGAGGATAGATTTGGTAACTATTTATGAGGGGTAAAATGATCATTTCATAATTTAATTATTTAATTGTTAAATAATTAAAATATCTCTCTAATTATATTATTTTATTGTATTATATATAATATTATTATATTTTGGATGCTAAATAGTTAATACTTATTTTATTATTATTATATAATATATTATATTATATTATATTATATTATATTATATTATATTATTATTTTATTATATATAAAGAGAGAGAGAGATGTGAAATTAAAAAAATGGTGAAAAGTGTGTGTTTTGTTTTGGTGCCGAGAGATTAGAAGGAAATGGAGAAGAGAGAAAAAAAATGAAATAGAGAGAAGAAGAAAAAGAAGAGGAAAGCGAAGGAGAATAAGAAGAAAAAAAAAAGAAAAAAATAAAATTGTTTTATTTTTTTTTATGGTTTCAATTAAAGTAATGATGGATTACTTTAAACTCTTTATTTTTTATTCTTTTGAAGAAAAAAATGTAAACACACATCGGTTATTTTGGGGTTTAAGAGTTAAACCCCGTACTGGATATAGGGCTGTTGTTTTAGCTTACCAAACCCACCGTATTAGTGACTAGAACTGCCCATAAGTTGGTCTCTATGTGGACTCTGAGGATATACGTGTATAACATTACACGTTGAGGTGTGTTATCTACCCTACTAATATATTAATGTGATTAATATATTTATTTATTGTGTTTATTATTTAATTTAAATGCTTTCGCCGTGTATAATATGTATGTGATATATATTTTAAGCAATGGACACAATTGCACATACATACACCCACATATATTAGATCCCCGTCAACACAAAAGACTACGAAGCCTCCTCTTAAACGATATTTCATTCGTCTATCTTTCACATAGGAAGATCTCTCTTTCTTTTTTATACTTATCTTTACTGTGTTGTGGGAGCACGCCTTACGTGAAATTTAAAGTACCACCTACCTTAAAAGCCCGCTCTATCAGGTTAACTCTTTTATCACTGTGTTGACAGACGCGCCTTACGTGAAGCCCACATCACTGCGTTGAGAGGACACGCCTTACGTGATGCCCGAGAGCATACCACCGCCTGTCTATAGAACGTACTATGGATCACATCGTAAACCGATGCTTACCAAGCTTACCACCTTCTCGTTCGGCACCGAGAATTTCTTTCACATTACTAATTTTAGGATATGGCTGTGATACCACTTGTAAGAAGTTCATAAATCATACATATCTCCACATTGGTATGGTATTGTTCACTTTGGACCTAAGCCCTCATGATTTTGCTCTTTAAATCTATCCAAAAGATCTCGTATCAATAAAAATATAATTCATTTTTTATATATCCATAATTTTTTTCATTTCTTTTTAATATGAGATTTTAGTTGCTTTCTTAATAAGTTTCACTTTCTTATTTTCAAAATTACTCAAAATTTTTTTTTTAATGATAACAGTGATAAATTTTTGATTTACTGTTAACACTATCAAATTTAAAAGTTTGTGATTTACATAATGATAGTACTATTTAGGAGCATTAGAGAAGAATAAAAATGGTAAGAAAAGATAAAAAAAAATAATAAAAAGAGATTTTTTTTGGATATTTTTAAAAATAATAAAGTGAAATTATTTTTTAAATTAAATTGTAAGGGTCTAGATATCTTTTTTTTTAATTATCTGTTAAAAAAATTAATAAGAGGATAATTAATTATTTCAAGAAAACGAGGGAGGTAATTAATGGTTTGCAAAAAAAAAAAAAAAAGGAGAAAAACTAACAATTTTCTAAAATGAATATATGTCCAGATAAATACAATAACCTGTTATACCAATTTGTGAAATCGTATATAGCTATCTATTTCAACCACGTAGAGCTGTCATGTTTCTTCAATTTCTAGATTCTCTTCTATATATTTGTGGTTTTTCATGCAAATATATGTACCATCTTCTATTTAATTTTGTCTCATTCAATTCTTTTCTATATTTGCACAAATACTAGTTTCGAGATCAATTAATTCCTGTAAAAAATTTATAAAAAAAATGGATTTGGCTTCTTTCTTAACTTTGACAATCATTCGGGTTTTAGTTTTTTTATTAATTAATTACAAAAATAGTGCACATTAAGACTCAAATCAAGAGACCGCTAAATATCTTTAAGTTAATAGTTGACTTAAGGGGTGACATTGGGGGCGAAGATCACAATCTCACCTCATATTTGCATATTTGAATAGTGTAAGATTTTTTTGCACTTATATTTAATATATGTAATTCGAATTTAAAATAAAAAATTCTCATAAATATTTAATTTTTTTTAATTTTTTAAATATTTTTTTATTTATATTAATTTAATTGTATGAAATAATCTTTCACTCTATATAATCATAATATACTAAATTTTTTTATAAATATCACATAAAAATATAAATTACGTCAAATTTTTAAGTCTTCAACTATTAATTTTAAAAATCAATAATATAAATTAAAATTTAAAAATCACAAAAATAATATTTTTTTTAACTTTGACATCTAAATCAATATGCTTTATTTGTAATTCAATTATCAAATTTCTATTAAGATTCCTCGTAAATTCATAATACAAAGTAAGATAAATTTTGAATTAAATAAGTGATGATTAAAAAATTAAGAATGATAATAAAATTATTTATCTTTTTTATTTGTTCATTTTTATCTTTTTTTTTCTTTCAACAAATGAGTTCACTCATATTTAAAAGCAAGTGTCTAATATTAAATATAATTTAAAAATAAAAAATAAATTAAAAATAAAAAGAATAAGAATCAATTTTTTTTTTAAAATAATGTAAGTAAATTTTATAAATCTAGATTTATTTAGCACGTAGTCAATTTTGATTTGTATAAATAAGTAAATTTTTTTATACTATATTTTATTTTTCAAATCGAATATTTAAGACGAATTTAGAGAAATCAACTTATCTCAGCTCAAATTTAATTCAATTTTAAATTATTATATCAAAATCCGCTTCATTCCAAAAATACCTAAAATACAATTAAATTACGCCCTATTTGAGATGATCCCCACAGAACTCCAACCTCAAAAGAAATTTTACCACCTTCAGTTGAATCAGCTCATTCTTATTTGAAGAAACTTTCATTGCATCCTACTGCAGTTAAGAGAAGTCACGGAAAGAATAAATTCAAAATCACAATTAATTCCTTTTTTTCAAATCCTACGACAGTTGCACAAGCTCTTTTTGCTGGAAAGTAATAAAATAAAATAATGTAAGAAAAAGAGAGAAAAAAATTAAAGAAATAAATAAAAATGAATTAAATGTTTAGTTTTAAAAGAAATATTATTATAGAAATATAGATACTCCGCACAAATTAAAGAAGAGCCTGCATTAATTTAACATTAGAAGAAGAAAATGAGCAAGAACATGCAATCTAAAACAAGAATGACCACAAACAAATCAGGGAAAATAGAATTTTGAAAGATTCAAAAACTATATATTAAGGAAGCAAAATGAAACAAAAGATATTGCTCTCCGCTTTGGATTTGGAAAACCTAATGGATGGGTTCTCAATGTTTTGCGCTTTACAGTTCTCCGCTCGATGAATTATTTAGATACTGCTTCCAAAATGAGAGAAGCCGAGAAGATATATAAAATATTTTGCCTTTAATCCTGATCAATTAAGCCCCTAAAAGGTAACAGCCGAATTTTAACCCGTAAGTTAAAATAAGAAAAAAAAACCTAATGTAGAGAAGGCAATGGAAAGCCCCTGTTACTCGTTTTCTTGCTGGGGTTACTAGCTCTGTAGTTGTAGATTAAAAATTTATATAGAGCATCAATATACATTTGATCAATCTTACCATTTCATACAACCTTGTTAGCTTATGTTTAGAAGAAAAAATGGCTTCTTACAAGTTGCTAATTTATTTTGCCAGCTTCCTGTTGTTTAAGCATTCCAAAGCTGAGAACGCATTAATCGAGAGCGTTGCAAGAAATGAGCTGATTCTAAATATTGCGTCTCAACTCTGAAATTAGACTAGGGTTGTTATCTGTCTAAATACCATTAATCAAATTACAAGGTACTCTTTACAGGATTCCTTACGTTCGTAAAGATATCAAGGATCAAGTTGCCCTGCAACGATTACAAGTCTGTGAGTCTGACTATAAGGCCGCAGGTGAGAAATTTGAAGGGGATTTCTTGTCCATGTCTCAACGTGCTTATTCGGTTGCCTTAAATTGGGTCAGATATGGAACAAATTATATTATACATTGTCAAGTTATTTTCGGCCCCGACTAACCGATTTCAGCTGATAATCTTTATCATATTAAGATAATCGGATGAGTTACTTTAACTGTTATTGATGTGCTTACGGGGAATTAGATCAGTATTTTGTTGATGCTTTATGCGCTACAAACACATTTTTTTTTTCGTGTATTTCTTATTTTATCGTGACTAATTGGATAATTGATATAAACACACAGCAACTAGTTATACTAGTTTGTGGAGGCGCCCTAAAGCCCATGAATTGATAGGTGGTTTTAATTATATATAAAGTTTTGTACGGAACCGTTTTCATGGAACGGTTTAATTTGAGGAGAGAATATTAACAAGAATTACCAAGTAAATTAGGAAAGAATGTTCTGTGGTTGCTTTTAAAGGCCCCTCCATATTATAAATTCGTGTTTACATATCAAAGATATATGTTGATTATTGCAGGTTTGTTTTTAAAAAAATTTAGACGCTTGATGAAGAGTTAAGCTATGCATTAGAAATACCGGATGAAATATTTTTAATAGAGGATTTCGGGGATAATATTGTAAAAAGTTGATTAAAAATTATTCTTAATTTATATCTTAAGTGAAATAAGACTTTATAAATTAGTATTTTAATTTGTATCTTAAATAAAATAGAATTTTATAAATTAGTATCTTAATTTATATTTTAAGTGAAATGAGACTTCTCAAACTAAATCTCACTTAGTTTAAGAATAACTTAAGACATCCAACACTTATATAAAAAGTTTTTATTGGTTTGAAAATATAATTAAAAGAATTGAAATAGAATTGAAACAAAAAAACACTAGAGAGAAAATTTTTAGGCTACAAGAGAGATCAATTGTGTTATTTGTGAATGCAATTGAGAGAGTTCTTTGTAAGCTTTAAGTTCTTTCTTGTAAAAGATATACTTTATAAGTGCCTTGTGATTCATTAATAAAAGAAACGAGATCTTGCTTTACCGTGGATGTAGGCAAGTTGTCGAACCACATAAATTCTTGTGTGTTTTCTCCTACTTTTCTTCTCTAATTTATTTTTTAATTGCTTGTTGCTGCATTATATTACTTTGGTTTATTGCTTCTGCTTCAACAAACTAGTATCATGGTTTGGTTCAAAGTAAGACATGGCTACACCCAAGTATGAGGTAGAGAAATTCAATGAGACAAATGATTTCAATATGTGAAAACTTAAGGTGAAAGTGTTGTTGGTGAGCTAATGGTTAAGCTTGGCACTAGAGGAGACTGCAACTCTATCTAGTGAAAAAGAAAATACACCAGAGTCATCTAAGGCTGAAACAGAAAGAAAGGACATTCAAGAAAGCGCTCACAGTTTAATCATTTTTTCATTGAGCAATGAAGTATTGAGGGAAGTAGCAGATGAGACGACAATAATTAGTCTTTGGAAGATGCTTGACTCACTTTATATGCGAAAGTCGTTGGCCAATAGATTGCATATAAAGAAGAAGCTATATCAACTATTCATGTTTGAGGGGACACTAATGAAAGACTATATAGACGCCTTCAACAAGATCATCATTGATCTTGAAGCTATTAATATTAAGATAGATGATGTTTATCATCTTACTAAGTTCACTTCCTAGAAGCTATGAGCACTTTGTTCATACGTTATTCTACGACAGAGAAAGTTTAACAATGAGTAATGTGAAATCATCATTAAACTTAAAACAACTAAGAAGGCAAGGAGAAGCTAATGCAAAAGGTATATCTACAAAAGGAAGGACCTTACATAGAGATAAAAAAAAAGGCTCAAGATCAAAGTCTAGGGGCACTCATAGAAAGTGTTATTGCTGCAAATAAAATAGGAACACTTCATAAAAGACTACTTGAAGAAGAAAGCAAAGGACAAGAAGTAAGCGGATCTGCACTTGCCTATGATGATATCTATGACAACACAGATAATCTAGTCACTACTGATGGAGATGGTTCTGAACAATAGGTTTTAAATTCTGGTTATGTCGTTCACATGTGCCTATATAAGTTTTGATTTGTCAATTTTCAACCAATTAGTGGTGGTAAAGTGTTAATGGGTCATGACGGAGTTTGTCAGGTGATGAAAAATGATAGTATTAGATTAAGTTGTATGATGGGCAAGTAAGAGAGTTGTTAGAAGTTAGATATATTTCTGACCTCAAGAAGAACTTAATCTCACTGAGTATGTTAGACCAGAATAAGTGCTCTATCAAGATTAATGGAGAGGTTTTGAGAGTATTAAAAGGTTTTATGGCTGTGATGAGAGGTGAGAAGCGCAAATGAGTTTATATGCTAAAATGAGAGGTAGTGAGTGGTTCTATATTATTCTCTGAAGGTGATGAGAATATATGCAAACCACGTTAAGACATCTTAGATTAGCACACTTAGGTAAAAAGACCTAAAAGATTTATTTAGTCAAAAGGCTTTTGGTGAGGATAAGTTACAGCCATTGAAGTTTTGTGAGCATTGTGTGTTAAGGAAAGTACATAGAGTAAGGTTTGATATCGGAGAATACAAGACTAAAGAGATTCTTGACTATATAACTTAGATCTTTAGGGAACATCACAGACAATAACTTATGGTGGTGCGAAATATTTTCTCGTATTTATTGATGATTATTCATGGAAGTTGTGAGTTTATGTGTTGAAGAACAAAAAATAAGTATTTGATACATTCAAGACTTGAAAGGCTATTGTTGAGAATCAAACTAAAAAATGGTTAAGAGGCTAATAATTAACAATGGTCTCGAGGTTTGTAATAAAGAGTTTGATAGGTTTTGTGCTAAGTATGAGATTACAAGGTATAGAACTGTGAGATCAACACCATAGCAAAATGGTATAGCAAAGATGATGAATAGAATCCTACTTGAAAGGGTTAGATGTATGCTTACCAATGTAAAGATGTCCAAAGTATTTTGGGGTAAACCTATAGTGAATGTAGTTTATTTGATCAATAGAAGTCTCTTATCGGTGATATAATTCAAGACTTCAAAAGAGAAGTGGGCTGATAGCCTTCCCAAGTATTATTACTTTAGGATTTTTGGTTGCCCAGCTTTTGTGCATGTGAATCAAGGTAAATTAGAACCAATGGCTTTGAGGGGGATATTCATAGGATATTCTAAAGGTGTGAAAGGATACAAGGTGTAGTGCAGAGAGTTGACAGTATCAAAGAATATCATAAGACGTGATATGACATTCGATGAGATGATAATGTTGAAAGACTTTTAAGAAGATGAGGAAGATGAGAAAGATGAAGAACTTGTGCCTAAGGAAGATTTAGCACCCAGATCAATAGAAGTTGAAGTGGAGCTTAAGTGTAGATTTGACATGCCTCCAGATCAGCACTTCAATAAGAAGATCCTTAATGATAAGCCAAAAACACCGGTGAGTTCCTTCAAGTCCACCCAAAGTAAGACTAAGACTTCTGAGATAAAACTTCAAGAGTACAAGTTAGTCAGAGATAGGCTAAGGAGAATGATTAACCATAAGTCAAGTACACACACGCTGATTTAGTTGCTCACGCTTTCAATTGTGCCTAGACTCTTGAGTTTAATGAGCTTAAGACATATAATGAGGTTATAAAGAGTGAGAATAGAGAGAGATGGCAGTAGGTCATGGAAGAAGAGATTAGTTTTATTAGGAAGAATAATACTTGAGAGTTGGTAGAGAGACCTTAAAAGAAACTAGTAGGGTACAAGTGGGTGTACAAGATTAAAGAGGGGGTATCGGGTATAGAATCTACGAGATTCAAAGCTAGACTAGTAGCATAAGGTTTTACTCAAATAGAGGGGATAGACTTTTAGAAGATATTCTCTTTAGTCCTCAAGCACACATCTATTAGAATTTTGTTAGCCATGTGTACAAATTTTGATTTACATCTAGAGTAGATGGATGTAAAGATAACCTTTTTTGCATGAAGTGCTTGAAAAGAAGATATACATGGCACATCCAAAAGGATTTGAAGAGCCTGAGAAAGAAGAATATGCTTGCTTACTAAAGAAGTTATTATATAGGTTGAAGCAATCTTTCAGGCAGTGATATAAGAGATTCGATGAGTTTATGATGACTTGTAGTAGGAGCAAGTATGACAGATACGTGTACTTTAAGAGATTGAGTAGTGAGATGATGTATTTACTTCTATATATGGATGACATGTTAATTACATGTAGAGATATGAAAGAAATGTAAAAATTAAAGAAGCAATTGAGTGACGAGTTTGAGATGAAGGATTTGGGAGCAGTAAAGAGGATATTGGATATGGACATTGTAAGAGAAAGAAGAGATGTTATCTTCTTGTCACAATAACGATATATACTCAAGATCCTAGAGAGATTTAGTGTGTCCAATACAAAGGCTGTCTCCACTCCTTTAGCCATGCATTTCAAACTGTTAGTAGCACAGTCGCCAAAATTCAAAAAGGAGAAACCGCAAATGAGTAAAGTACTGTATGCAAGCATTGTGGGGAGTATTATGTATGCGATGGTTTGCATAAGACTAGACATAGCACATACTGTGAATATGGTGAGTAAATACATAGCGAATCAGGGTAAGGATCACTGGCTTGCAGTGAAGTGAATTTTGAGATATCTCTAGAGAACGTCGGATTATGGATTGATGTATAAGAGGGCTGAGAAAGAGAGTGTAATGGTAAAAGAATATGTCAACTCAGATTATGCAAGTGATCTAAACAAGAGAATATCGTTGACTGGGTACTTATTCACAATATTTCAGTGTAGCGTGAGTTGGAGATTAGTTCTACAACATATAGTAGCACTATCTACCATAGAAGCAGAGTACATAGCTATTGGTGAAGCTATTAAAGAGATCGTGTGGTTAAAAAGGATATGTGTAGAGTTAATGGCTACTTAAGAAGTTAACACTGATATGTATTGTGATAACCAAGGTGCTATACACGTAAGTAAATATTAAGTGTTTCACAAGAAATCTAAACACATTGATGTATAGCTCCATTACATTTGAGAGATTATCCAAAGTGGCGAGATTAGTCTAACAAAGATTACGTCATCGAAAAATTCTGCTGATATACTGATTAAGCTACTGCCATCGGTTAAGTTTATCATAAGCAAAGACTTTACCAGAGTCATTACTATGTAATGGTGACCGAAGATGCGGAGATGAAAGATCTTAATACTTCGTGGATGATTTTGAATCAAGGAGAGAATTTGTGAAAAGTTGATTAAAAATCATCCTTAATTTGTATCATAAGTAAAATATGACTTCATAAATTAGTATCCTAAGCGATATAGAACTTCATAGATTAGTATCTCAATTTATATCCCAAATAAAATAGGACTTCGTAAACTAAATTCCACTTAGTTTATGAATAACCTAAGATATCCAGACTTATATAAAAAATCTCTATTAGCTTGAAAATACAATTAAAGGTATTGAAACACAAAACATTAGGGAAAAAATTCTTAGGCTATAAGAGAGATCAATTGTTTTCTTTGTGAGTATAATTGAGAGAATTTTTTGTGAGCTTTGAATGCCTTGTGATTCATTAATAAAAGAAGTGAGATCTTGATCTGATGTGGACATAGATAAATTATCGAACCACATAAATTTTTGTGTATTTTCTCTAATTTATTTTTTAATTTTTTGTTATTGCATTATATTACTTAAGTTGTTTACTTTCGCTTCAGCAGATGCTATACAAGACTTTCTTTTAAAAATAGTACTGTTTCAATATACTATTTTATTTAAAAAAAATTATTATCATCATTTTAAAAACATACATTTTTCTTATTGAACTTTTTAAAGTTACCTATTAATTTTTTTTGGAATTTAAAAAAAAAAAAGAAAATGGTGAAAATAACAGCTTACTTCGAAGGTAATCAATAATTTTATTTAAGTATATATATAAACTTAGTGTCATTATTGTTTTTCCTTTTATTTAATTTGTAAATTCTGTCTATTGTTTTTTCATGCAAAATTCTTATTCATAATTTCACTTTTCCTTTTTACTCATTGCACCTACTTCCATTTATTTTTTTTTTTTGGAAATTGTTTCATTCTACCCTTTCTTTTTGTTTGCAAAAGGTACAATTTCGTTTCGATATCAATTATTTTTCATAAAGAATAAAAAAATAGATTTGATTTCTTTTTTAACGTGAAATATGCAGGTTTCAATTTCTTTTATTTATTATCAATTACAAAATTATTGTCCACAAAGGTTAAGCGATTTCTTAGTTTTAAAGAAATATTAATTGTAGCAAGCTATCCATCTTAATGCATTTTAAAATAAGAAGAAGAAAAGAGCAAAAACATGTAGTTTAAGTGCTTTTTGGTTGGATTTTTTTATTGGTTAAAAGAGTTTTTTTTTTTAATATAAAAAATTCTTTACAAATTTTTTAATAATGTTTGGTTGCTATTAAATAAAGGCTTTTGAAAATTAAAAAAATTATTTTGCCTCTACTTGTAAAAGCTCAAATTTTGAGCTTTTAGAAGTAGAGTTTTTTGAGCTTTTTTTTTTTTATATTTGAATAATGTTACATATACTTTAATAAATTTTTTTTATTTTCATAATATACCTTTAATAAAAATAAACCCTATTCAACTAATATATTTTTAATATTTTTTAAAAATTATCATATTTCAAATTCTCCATATCTCTAAAGCCATCATATTTTTATAAAAATCTACCAAAATTTTTTGTTGATTTTTTTAAAAATAAAAAATATTATTTTATTTTTAATTTTTGTACTAAACATAATAATTTATATTGATTCGTTGATTATTATGTATTATTTTTATTTGATTATTGATTTTTAAGAAATTAAATTTGAGAAAATACATGATAAATTTAAACTTATATATAAAATAATATTGAATTGTTTAGAATTTAACTATAAGTTTTATTAAATGTCCTTTTTAGTAATTTAATAACAGATAAGTACTTTTAATAATATATAACCAAACAATCTAATATTTTAAAAGAATTTTTTTAATTGACAATCAAACGATTAGTGACTTTTTTTTAAAAGCTCTATTTTCAAAAATTTTATTTAAAAAATTCAACCAAAAAATCTTAAAACAAGAATCACCTAAAACCAAAGCAACGGAAAGTAAAATTTTGAAAGAGTCAAATACTAAATTTTAAGGGAAAAAGAAAATAGGAGGGCAATAAAAAATATAGCTTCTATTTAAAAAAAATATTATTAATATAAATTTGATATAAAAAATTTATATTTTAATTAATATATTATTATTATATATTAAATAATAATTTGATTTTATTATCTCATCGTTAATGTGATAATTATTATTAACTTATATATGTCAAGTTACATATAAAATAAATTTTGTATCTCAACTTTATATACGTAACATTGTTCATTTCTTTTTTAAGAAGCATTGCTTTCTATTTTAGATTTAGATTCTCTAATATGTATGACTTCTCAATTTTATACCTTGCCCCATATTATTTAATGGATATTATTAGTTACTTCCTAATAAAATTTTATAATCATCACTTACCTCTCCGTGTTTTAAAATATATTTCATTAGCGGTTCAACTCTCGTGCAGGTTAGGCAATTGCCTAGGTCCTGCCTAAGATTAAAACCTCATCTTAATTCTCTTAAATTTTTATCACTCTATTATTAAGGTTTATCTTGATTTCGTTAAAATTTTAGCACCTTGTAATTATGTAATTTTCTTAAACTATAATCCTATTAAAGTTTTATCATTACAGTAAAAATCAAATATTTCTTAATTATAATAATAACTTAATTAAATTAAACATTTATTGAGATTTAGCTAATTATTCATTTCATATTTTAAAAGTGAAAATTTCATATTGATAATTTTATTTTTTAACATCTTTTATTATTATTTCGTTTTAGGAAAAAGGCCATACGTACCCTATTATTATGGCCTACATAATATTTTTAGTTTATACAAAATTTTATTATTCAATTTTATCAATATTCGTTACTTTTTGTTATTTATTTGGATAAAAAATTTATTTTTAATAGTCATTTATTATTTTACTTAAATTATTAATAGACTTTAAAAAAATATGAGAATAGACACGTTGTTGAAATTTATGCTCATGTGTCATCCTAAATTGTATGAATATTTAATTTTATAATATTTATACAATGTATATTTTATTAAATTACCAATTACATTAATTAAATGGTACAATACTTATAACGATAAAGACATTATATGATCTGAAAGAGTTCAGATTTAGTCTAAAAGAGTTTAAATCAATGTTAAGAGTTAGCATCGCTGAGAATTATAAATGCTAAAGAGTTAGCATGTTATAATAATCAACGAAATCTAAAGAGTTAGAACCTTATTTGTTACAGGATAAAAACCTGATAGTATACTAGTAATAACATAGTTGTAAAGAATTGTAATAAGTGCTAAAAAATATTATTACACAAGTTTATTCTCAAACATAATATTCATGATTTAATTCATTGATGTGGGTCTATCAGTAGAACCTTTTTTTTTTTTTCATAAATCAGTGTATAACTGGATGGTTCAGATGGCTGTTCTTAGCCGACCATGAATTTAATGAAAGCTCGTATAACATACGGGTATTATGTAAGAACTGAATACTGAACAAACTCAACGAGGACCCTAATAGACATCCTATGAAGCCGTCAATGATAGGTCCTCTTGAGTTGAGTAGTATTCGTAGTGCTTTAACCTGAACGCCACGATGAGCTTGTAAGTGATCCACCATACTTTAGTTTCACATATGTCAGAGACCTTTCATAGTCTGACAGTTACGTGTCACTGGTTATAGTCCGATACTTATAGAGTCCGATGTGCGTAGATTTTAGATCCATCAGCTCACATAAGTGAGTTGTATATCCAGATGTTCTGAGATTGTATCCCAGAAGTCTTATGGCTATAAATAATCAACCAGGAAAAAGAGTTTTCCACATGGTTAAAAAATGTGGTAAAAATATTTGAGCATATTGTTTATCAAAATACGTGTCTATAGATAAATTCATGGATGAGCACATAAGCATTTGACAATGATGATCTATATCCTCACTCTTCCAAGATATAAATAGTGAAAGGATTATATGTATGCGCTATGACCTCAACTTGTATAGTCTAACGCACTAATTTTTAATATCCGTGACATGTGCGTGAGGCATCGATTACAGACTCTCAGAATAGTTCCATTTGAGAAATTGGACATGGACCTAGGGAGTCCTACAATATGAAGTGTACTCGTTGTGCATTGAGACAGCGTACCAAATTGAATAGTTCAATCCAGTAAATTCAACAGACCAGACATTTGCTTCAGTATCCCTTAAGATGTGCACGTGTCAAGACACAAGTGTTAAGTAAATCAATTAGTTAATAATAATTTTTTATCAATAAAATAATAACATGACGCACATTGTAGACCACTTATTATTTAACTTGAAAATTATCAAAATGACCTTACTTGTTAGACAAGTAATATTATTATTTATTCATAATTTTTTTAAATATAATAATAATAATAATAATTAATATTATTTTACAAGTCCAACAATAATTATTTATTAAATGAGTGGCTTATAATTTTTGTGAATTAAAATTTTATTTATGCATGTGTTTGATTATTTAAATGTCTAATAATTGCAACAACAAAAATACTAAAGTATGGACATGGCAAATGGTGGGGCCAGAATTTGTAAGAATTATAAATTGTTCCTTTACTCTTTTACTTTGGTTCGACAAACACATATTGCATGTGTTTAATTTGATTAAATATATAATGCATGAATAAAGAATTACGAAGTGTCATGAGATGAACCAAGTAATTGTCTTAATTGATGAAATTGTTTCACCAATTAAACAAGCAATATCCGACCAAATTGCGTGTGTTTTATTTTATTTATTGTAAACAAATGAAACAAAAACAAAGGCAAATGAGTGTGGCAAGTGTTGCCATATTTTGTGGGTTACATGTTGCTTGTTGGAGGGTAAAGCAAATAAACTAAATAAAAGAGCAACTTTGCTCATTTGGTAAGAGGGAAGATTCGGCCACTAAAAGAGAGAAAGAAAAGCCATTCATTTTCCAAGTGTTGGAAAAAGTTAAGTGTTGAGAACATTTTCTTCTTCTTTAAATTCTTCTTGCTGGCCGGCCACTCTACAAGTAAGAATAAAATGATTTTATTGTTTAAATATTAAATTAGAATAAATATCATTCATTGTATTATAGTAGTCCAATACCTTAAGGTGTTAAGTAATTAGTTTAAGCGTTAAATTAAGGTTTAAATAGTTAAACCCTAGTTAGAATCAAGTTGATATTCTAGTCTACCTAAGCTCACCAAGTTAGGTGCTAGAATTGAAAATAAGTTCACTTCAAGGCGGAACTCTAGCTAAACATTCAAAAGGTTTGTTAAGATGATTACTCTATCAATCTTTATTATTTCATTTATGTGATTAAATGAAAATTTTATTGTGTTTATCAATCTAGAAAATTAGATTTTCGGCTTTCGCTACTATAAATATTGTATGAGATACACATATTTGTAATGATGAATAAACTACTCACATGCATGCGCCCTAAAATAATAATCACTTTCATATATGTCATTATATAATTAGTTAATTATTAATTAAAAAAATTACCATAGTCACCGGTTGCCCTTTTTTAATCACATCAGAGTAATAAAAAAAATTCAAAATTTACATTATTGGACTCTATTTTTTTCTAATCTACATAATGGTGTGGTCATTTTTTTGGATAAAAAAGTCAAAATGAGTGGAGAGGGGCAATGGCCGCCATTAAAAGAGGGGCTGTGACTTACACCGCTCCTACCTGTAGACAGATCGACAACAGCGGCTGCCCATCTCCACCTATTTTGGTCATTTTTTAGCCTTTTTTTTATATCAAAAATGACTACACCATTGTGTAAATAAAAAATAGAGTCTAATGATGTAAATTTGATCATTTTTTATCGTCAGAGTGTCATTGAAAAATGGTGATCGGTGACTGGTCGGCTATATTTTTCAGCGACACTACGACTCTGTTTTTATTTTTTAAAAAAATTTATTTAATTTAAATTTTTTAAAAAATTTAAAAAAATTAAACCAATTACATGCTGACATATATTCAAAGTAATTAATTATATTGTGACACGTGTCATTTATGAAATTTTATCTCTTAAAATTATATTAAATTAAATTAATGAATGAGATTGTACCACGTGTTCAAAAAGACAATAAATAGGTAATAGTGAACCACGTGTCCAAAGTGTAAGTTATTTCTATGGTTAGATTACTTTTTTACCATTCAACTGTTAAAACTATTAGTAAAAGTTAATAGATTGGAGTAAAATTGGGTATTTTAAATTTTATTACGATAAAAATATCAATTAATCCAAAATATTAGAGTAAAAATGTCTTTTATCATTCTTTTTATCTTGAAATTTATTGGGCATAATTCTATAAATTATATTTGAGTTTAACTATATATATATAAAGAAGCATTAATCTCGAAAGAAAACAAATTTCTTTAAATTTTATGTAGACAAAATCTCATCTAAAATCAACAGTAGTACAAATTTAAAATTATATATATTTAAGTAAAATTTAAATATAAAAATTTAATTAATATTTTTTATTTAAGAAATGAAATCAATTTAAAACAAAATATTTAATGTGAAATTTTAATTAAAACTTTAAAAATTATGAATATAAAAGCTTAATTTTTAAAATTTTCCTAAACTGTCAATTATTTAAAGCTGGTACTAATCTCATTACATTTTTTAAGAGGATTTGACTAGACTCGACCTGAGCCTTCCTTAAAATTTAAAGAGAATCATGTAATAACATGGGATTATCAGACTACAGACCTATTATATTTGATGTAGTATGGCTACGTACATCAACAAAGATATACATGTGTATTAAATATTCAAAATACGATAACTCATGCAATTACATGTGTCATGGTCAGACTTCAAAATGTGAAGATGTATCATATTATATAAGTTTCTATGACAATTTGAGAAAAATAGAAAAAGAGTAAAGTTGTGGCTTAGTGAATAAAAAAATATCTAAAATTATTATATACTTGTATATATACTAATAATAATAATTTTCCAATAATAATATAATAATAAATAACACAAACGCGCGTGCACACATACACATATCTATACTTAAATCTCTCTAACATCAATTTTTTTAATTTCTTAGAGGTCATGAGTGAAAGAATTTGGTAATATATACTTGGTCCTATCCTATTTGTTGTATCCTCCTTTGACTTATGCAATGCAAGTAGTATTATTTTCATGTATAGTTATTATGTAGTGGAAGACAATTCACATTTTTTTTAGATATAATTATAGTCATATACACTCTCTGCCTGCCTCATGTAATGCAAGAATTTTTGCATGATTTGAGAAGGTGGAAACAACAACCTACTTTGTGGATTTTCAAAAGAATATTGTACCATTATAAATGAAAACATATCTCATATATAAGTGAGTTTTATGAATATTAGATAAATAACTTGCATTAGCATAACTAACAAGATTTAAATTTTTATTAGCTCATTAGAATAATATAATCCCAAATATATTGTTCTATAAAATAATAAAAATATGTTTAACATCATTTTAGTGTCTTCTTGTTGGTTTAGAACTAAACCTTACTAATAAGTTTATTAAGAATATTATATCCGGTCTAGTACATTATACTAAATATAATAAAGCACCAATCACACTCAGATAAAGTATTTCTGAACCAAATACCTATTTATTTTTTTATTTAAAAAAATAGATCATTTTTAGGATCAAGAGACCGAACGACCATTAAGATATTTAATAAAAAAAATATATCCATATTGAAACGTTTTAAAATTTACTCAACATAATTTATTTGACGGATAGAGATCCTATTTGTACTATGATTGACCTGTAACCCAAGACAGTATTTAATTTTTTCTTAAATTTTTCATCTTAAATTCACTTTTAAATATTCAATAGTTTCATTGACATAAACTGTTATAATGCCCTAAAACACTTTATTAAAACCATAAAATCTTATTTAATCATAGTAATTTGTCCTTAATAATAAACTACATTAAGGATATTTAAGTAATACAAAAATTTATTAAAATATGATGATCAAAACATTTTTTTAAAGTGCATATAGCCTCACCTCCAACTCAATTAAACACAAAAAAGGTTACAAATTGGCATTCAAAATCAGTTGTTAAATCAATAAATTAATTGTATAAATTTAACCTTACGGTAATAGAAGTAATTGTTGTTTCTCAGGGGAAATAAATCAATTTAGGCATCTTTTTTCATGCTTATTTGAAATTTTGAACAAACACATAGACGATCATTTCTATTAGTGTTAACATTTAGAATTTTTAGTAAATTATAAAACTATGAAAACTCAATATTTTAGGAGTTTTTTTTTGCTTAATGTCAAATTTGGCTTAATTTAATTTAGAGTTTATGACATTTGATCTCCTAAGTTTTTACAAAACTGATTGAACGACCTTCCTAATTTTAGAAAAGCCTAAACCACTCTCTTTCGTTAATGTTTATTGTTTGTTTTAATAAAAATAATGGTTAGATAATACTTTGACATATAACGTTCAATTAAATGCAACACTTATCAATAATCAGTCAATGCGATTAACAGTGGTCAACCCTTATCAATGGTGATCAGCTGCTAGTCAACGGTGGTTAACCCTAGCTAATGGAGGTCAACATCAATCAATGTTCATCAACTTTGGTCAACGATCGATCGACCGCTATTGGCAGTATTGTTTATTGTTTGATTTTTTTGGTTCCCTTTTGTGATTAAGGTTTCGTTCTTCATATTTTTATGTTTTTTGTTTTTTTTATTCTAAAAAAATGTCTTTGATTTGTTCAAAAAAAAATGTCTTTGATAGCGTTGCAAGTCTTCTCATTTGGCATGTTGTTGATCCAAGTTTGAACTTTGGCAATAATGTTTTTTGTTTATTTTTTTTCCGTTCCTTTTATAGTTAGGGTTTTGGGCATAATGATCATTGCATAACTTTCAAATTAGTTCCATTAAAATTTTTAATTCATATTTGCTAACATCAGCCCTTTTCTCAGTCAATCAGAGGCTAAGCAGTAAATGCACACTTTGTAATGAAAATTCTGTTAAAACAAATGACAGACACTAATAAATGGAGAAATGGAGGTGTTTCAAATTTTTTTAAAACTAGAGGCGTCTTTAGTCAGTTTTACAAAAACTTGGGATCTAAATGTCATAAACTCTTTAGTTTATTCGGTTATTGAAGTTGTTTGTTATTTCTAGCTTAATAAGAAATTTAAGTCAATTTTGACTTAATTAAAAAAACTAAATTTTTTGGCTTAGCTTAATATGGAAAATGAGAATGAATTTACAAATTTTGTAACATTTATTTTTAAATATTCAGCAAAAAAAAAAAGAAGAAACAAACAAATAAACAGATCAATCAAATTCAGTCATTCATTTGTGTTTAACATTTAGTTCGCTCTATTTAAACTTAAGTCAATATATATATATATATGTACACACACAAAGATAAAAGTTGATTAGAAATAATTTGGTGTTAATAGTAATTGTCTGTATTTAGCAATTAAGTGGAACGTTTTTGGTATAATAATCCTATATTTATAGTCAATAACGGCTGGATTTTATTCCATAAATGAAAATAACAGTAAATACGTTATCTATAGAAGGAAAACGAAAGGTGACTGTTCATTGCTTGTTTTTAAAGATTTAAATAGGCATCAATCTTCATCATCATATATAGAGAGAGAAATCAGTAACCCTACCATTCTCGTGCAAGCCTACTCACCTTCTCCTCTTGATAAGAAATGGGTTCTTACAAGTTTTTAATCTTTCTTGTTCTTTCTCTCATTGCAATGATTGATGTAAAGGGTGATGGATTGGTGGATGAAGTTTGCAAGCGATCTACTGATTATCAATTTTGCATTTTAACTTTCTCTCTTGACCCTCGTTCTGCTACAGCCGATTTGCATCTTCTTGGTCTAATATCTATTCAAACAGCCCTGAACTATGTACAAGAAACTACTGATAATAAAATTCCTGAGGTTCGTAAGAATACCAAAGATCCAGTTGGCCTGGAACGACTAAAAGTTTGTCAGTCTGATTATGAGGCTGCAGTTGAGAAATTTGGAGACGCTTTCAAATCTTCGGATACAAAGGCTTACTGGGACGTGATAAATTTCGTTAGAGATGGAACTAATTCCATTATTGACTGTCAAAATATTTATCGGAGGACAGAGCCGATAGGTGAATCGCCGATTGCAGCTCAGAATCAAAATGTGGTCAATTTATCAGGAGTTATTTTAACTGTTAATGATATGCTTCTCGGGAATTAAATGATTTTTTAATCGATTCTTGATGTTTCGTTATATGTATATGAAAGGGTTTAATTACCTCGTGTATTTCGGTACCCCATATTATAACGCAAATTAATTTGATAAGTATTTTATTATTCAAATGATTTTTTTTTTATAAGTAAAAATTTATATAAATACTAAATTCCGCTGGTATTACATAGTAAAGATTCAATAAAAGAGAGAAAGTAAAACAATACAATTCTAGACAGTTGATTACATTTACCAACCAACTGCAATGTGGTCAATCCCTTAGTCATTTACAGTATTTATACATCTAATCCAAATAACATCCTTAATTTTTTGGTAGACTTCGCTTGTAGAAGGAGTTTTCTGTTGGAAGACCTTCAAATTCCGTTTTTATTATTCAAATGATGATCTCGTGAATATATTTTTTCAGGCAGAATTATTATTTTAGCGTCTTAACTTGTATAAATAAATAGTAAATAAGAACAAAAATTTGATGGGTAACTAGTTAGAATTAATGGCCCGTATAAAAACCCTCGAAACGTTCAAAACTTCAAATTATAAAGCGATGTATTTTGGCCGACTGATTGTGCAGTCACATTGCATGATCGATACTTGAATTTATCTGCGTTTATAAAGGTTCATAATACCTCGTCATTGCAACATTGTATGATTAAATTCTGTACTTTTTAACTGATGTCCTTTCAACAAATAGAAGTTTAGTGCTATTGGGAAAGAAGATCAGATATGTGGTGATGATTAATCCAACGATTGTGATTGCAGTAGTGTAGATAAATAGTATGCACTTGGACACATTTTATTTTCTCTGTTCCCGCCAAAAGCCAGAGTTTGACGATATTTCTAGATTGTTTATTTTATCTTTTTCTCGTATAAATAGCTTAAGCAAGTAATTTTATTGTTATCGATAATTCATTAATAAAATTTAGAGCCATTAGAGCTTTTACTATAAAAAATTCGATCGCATTATCTATTTCACAAATAAATTTTGTTATATTTGCCTTTCCAGCTCAGATCAAACTGGATCAAACCAACTTTTTCTTCTACAAATCTCAAACTCAAATAATCATAAGTGATCATGGACTTGAAGGTTATACAGATGGATCAATCAAACCTCCAGTATAGTATTTGAAACAATCTTGCTCAGATCTGAACTCTGGATCATCGGATCAAATGCTGATTCTAGCTTATATCAATTGGAAAAGATAAGATCATATTCTTTTAGGTTGGTTTCAAGTTTCAATATCAAATTCGATATTAAACTTTGTGATAGGGAGCAAAACCTTAGCTGATTTATGGATCACAGTGGATCGACAATTCGTAATCAATCTAAAGCACTTGTATGTCTATTAAAGCTCAACTCACACACGTAACTAAAGGATCTGCAAATAATATTGTGATTACTTCATGAAAGTAAAGAAACTAGATGATAGTTTAGCTATAGCTAGAATCCTAAGAATGAAGAAGATCTGATAATGTATGATTTAAATGGACTGGACAAAAGTTTTAATCCAGTAATAGTTCATGTTCAGAGAAAGATAGGCTCAATTGGTTACAATAAGTAATGTCAATGATGTTAATATAAGAAAGTAGGATGAAGCAAAGAACTAATATCATAAAGATTGAAGCTAATCTGGCTCAGTCAAAGTCAAACCAAAAAAATTTGGTACTCAAAGTGGTAGAGGCATAAATTCTAGTTTTAATGGATACTATAACAATGGTAGAGATTTTTTTGGAGGAGGAAATCAATCTTATGGAATAGGATTTATTAACAGTGGAAGATGAGTTATTTGCATTCTACTAAGTTCATGGTTTGTTAATACTAACTATTTGAACAATGCAGATATAAACATACACTGATTTGTAAAGAGTTCATCGATAAACTTGTATCGGTAAAAATAGATCAGAAACGAGGTCTTTAAGAACATACTACATAATAACATTTTTTAGCACTATTTGCAACTCCTTACAATTATGTCATTATTAATATATTCTCAGATTGTTGTCCCATTTTAAATAAGGTTCTAACTCTTAAAATTTGCTAACTCTTATAATTGCTAACTCTTAGCACTGCTAACTCTTAACATTTATAACTTTTAGATCTATAATGTCTGAAACGTAACAAACTTCTTACCATATAATAAATAATATTAACGATTTAATAAAATATTCATTGAATAAATATTAGATAATTAATATTAATATAAAATAGAATGACACGTCAGCACAATTATTAATAGTAATGTATGACCATAATTTTTCTCCTGAAAAATTAATTCATCGCTCATCGAGACAAAAGATAAGGATGAAGGCCATGAATTTTTTGCCCTAGAGTAGTGTTCGAAAGGAGGACATTGGAGGCTTTGGTAAAAGGCTCAAATGGACGCGTGATTTGGCTGTTTCATTGGATGAAAGTACCTCTCCCCTTGCGAAAAGGGTTTTGTATCTTAGGATGTTCTAATTTCACATGCAGAGGCTAATGGTCAACCCAACTAATTACTATAAGTATTCTAAGTTGAAATGTAGGAGGACGGGGGAATCCTCGTGCATTAAGGGGTTTGAGACAACTCCTGAAGAATTGTTCCCCTAATTTAGTTTTCATTTTTAAAACTAAATTATTTAGAAAAATGGCAGAGTCGGTTAGAAATAGTTTAGAATTTCAAGAATCTTTTGAGGTGGATAGTATGAGATAGAGTAAGGGTATTTTTCCATTGTGGAATGACTATTAGGATATTGTAATATTGGGTTATTTTTGGTACTGTATTGATTTGAAATTGGGGGATCAGAATGGAAAATGGTGGAGAACGACTGGGTTTTATGAAAACTCTAATTTGCATGATCGTCATTTAAGTTGGCAACTTTTATGAAGGCAATATAGAGCATCTTTTTTACCCATTCTTTGTCTTGGGGATTTTAATGAAATCTTTTTTTTACAGGATAAGTGTCACAGACCTTTTTGAGACCATGCGGCCTTAGACGCATTGCGCGCTAAGCAGCAGAGAAAATCACACAAAGAGAAGAAAAACAAGTACGCCAAGTATTTGCACGAATGCTCTCTATATTGTTGAAGAGAAAACAAAGCTATGAGATGAATTATACAAGTGAGGGTCTCTCCTTTATATACTAGCAGCCCTATACAATCGACAGCTGAGATCTAAACGATCTAACAATGTACATACAAGATGGAATAATATTCCCTACAATATTCTTAAATGCCATCACACATTTTATGAAATTCTAATTAAGGTGAACTACCTTAATTAGTCGCGGGCCAAACCCAGTTCTCTATCCAAACGACGGGCCTTCTAGAAGGTCCAGTCCACGTAGCGCTCCATGGTCCAAGAGGCCTCCAATAGGCCTAGTCGCGCACTAAGTGCTCGAGGAAATGCTTAAGAGCACTTGGGGTGTGACATTCTCCCCCACCAAATTCACGCGACGCCCTCATTGCATCCTTGCTGGAACTCGCGCACCTTGTTCTCAAATTGCCACAGTGTGTTCTCGAGTTCCCAGCTTGCTTCGCTATCGGACAATCATTTCCACTTAACGAGATACTCACGACTCAGACGGCAGTTCTTCTTCTGTACAGTTCTCACATCAAGGATAAGTTCAGCCTCCTTGTCGTAAGATGTGGAAACTCCCAATGGTGCCCTGGTTTGTGGCCCAAGCTCCGTGTCCTCCGCATCACCATGGTATGGCGTTAGGCAGCTTGCGTGAAACACCGAATGTAGTCAAAGTCTTGAAGGCAGCTTCACCTTATACGAGACATTGCCAACCCTCTTGGCAATAGGAAATTGCTTCTCATATTTTCGAACAAAGCCCTTATGAAGTGGGTGCGTAGACTTGTGCTGCGTCGAAAGAATTTTCACCATCACTAAATCCTCTACGCTGTACTCAACACGTCTTCGCTTACCATCAGCCCATTTCTTCATCCGTTTTGTTGCCTTGTCTAGACACACCCGCTCTTTGTCCGACTGTTTCTGCCAGGATTTTGTAGGTACTAGACTCTTCGTAAGCTACTAGACTCTTCCTTGTATCGCTGGATACGAGCGTGTGCGGCGTGAGAGGTTGCTGGCCAGTAGCTAACTCGAATGGGCTCTAGTTCGTCAACTCACTCCTCTGCAAGTTATATGAGAACTATGCCACATCGAGTAACTTGACCCAATCCTGCTGATTTACGCTCACAAAGTGTAGTAACCAGTTTCCATAACCGGTAAGAATATGTATATTTATATATATAAATATACGTATTTTATTTGTATGTGGGTGATCCTTGATTTATATATTGTTATTAGTAGTGTTTTTATAGGTTAAGGATATACTATTAGTATTGGGTTTATTTGCAAGACTTTGGAATTATTTTAGGGACCAAATTGTTATACTTTGAAAGTTTTGGGGGTGAATTCGTAAATACCAAAAATTAACCACTTAGTATAAAAATACACTTTTAAAAACCCTAATTCTCTCATTTTGGTCGAGCTACCCATTTTTAGAGAGAGAAGAGAGAAATAAAGGAGAGAGAAAGAGAAGAAGAAGAAGAAAAAGAAGAAGAAAATGAGAATTTTGGATCTTTAGAGGTATATCACAACTAATTATCAATTTATTGGTGTTAATTAAGTTAATTTCTTTAAGTTTTGATTTCTGGAAATATGTATAATTAAGGATTTGATGTGTATTTCGTTTGATGTTGTGAGAATTGATGATGATCTATAAGATAGTTTGATAAATCATGATGAATTATAGAATTTCTGCTGGATAACCTCTTGATCTAGGAATTTTATAAATTGTTGTGATTCGATTCTGGTTTTGAATTTTGAGTATATGAAATTAGACATGTTTAGGATCATCTGAGACTTTGAATCGACTGAAAATCTCGGAAATTGAATTTGTAGTGAATTTACCAAAATGACCCTAGAATTCTGGAAATTTCCTGTGTAAACAGTATGATACAGTGGAAAATAATTTTTGACCTGCTGAATGATCTTTAAAAATTATGAATTTGTGGAATATGATAATTTTATATGTCTAATATGATATACTCGGAATTGAGAATTTGGATCAATGTGGTTGAAGTGTTATGAATTTCTAAAGTGTATCAGCTCATTGTAGTATTTGATTAACAGATTTTTAAAGTTATGAAATAAAATAGTTTTAAAATACTTTGGGCAGTTATTTGGAAGCCAAATATTTATCATGGACTGAGATATGTGTCAAGAGTAATTATGTGGTCGTTTTATAATTTTTGAGTTAGTATATGATTTTATAAAATTGGGAGATTGAATACTGTTCAGTAAGTATCTTGATCCTGTCAGGTTTGTAGTTTGGATTCGATGGTGTGTATGGAATGGATTGTGTAGGAATTTTGATATAATATTCATATATAAGAAGTATATATGAGTCAAGAATGATATATTCTGATTTTGGAGTAATTGGACATCATTTGCTGTATTAGAAAATTTTGTTAAGTGTAAGTGGTCAGAATGACAAGTTTTGAGAAATCAAGTATTTAGACCAATTTGATGTGTTAAATGCATTGTGTATAATTTTGTAAGCTATTTAAGTATTTGTGTGAATTGTGAGGCTTATGAAAGGATTGATCTCCATTGATAGGTTAAAGAGATTTAAGCCTTCTAGCTGTAAGTGCTAAGAGGTAAGTATACTAGACTTTTTACTGAAATCACAATAAACATAGTAATTGTTTTGTATGATTTTGCAAATGGGGTTAAGAATATGTTTATGTTATGTCAAAGTATATTTTGATATGAAATGTGAATATATGTTTCTGAATGTGAGCATTGACATTGAGCATGGACATACATGTGTTTTGTAAGTGAGCTTTCAAAATAAGATGTGTTTAATAAAGAAAGCTTTTGAAGTGTAATATGTCCATGAGAAATATTTTGTATTTTGAGGGTACTTGAACTCACTGTTAACTTAGTAGGCATTTTATGTGATTTGTGGAGCCTTTATGTGTGGCCTTTCCTTTGGGATTGGTATATGTTATGTGTTCCGTATGTAGGGAGGATCCTATTGGTACCTAAAGGAAGTGTGAGTCATCACATTCGTGTGGTGGCGTATTGGTGCATGTGAGAGGACTCACCGATGATCAGGGTGAGGGTTTGGCTTTTACCTTCGGGCATAAGCATTATATATGTGTTATTCAAGACCTCACTTGTACTATTCCTCTCATACGGTATGTCACCTACGAGTGACATTTGGCTCATTATGTGATATGTGATATGTAAGTCCTACTAAGTAGTAGTTGAGTGATGGTATTCCTATTATGTGTTTTGAAAGAATGTGTAAGCGCTTACATGATATGTGATTTGATAAGATTATGATTTTGATTGATCACAGCATATCATACATATGCATTGTGTACATATATGTATTTGTATTTGATATATGAAAAACTAGTATGCTTACTGAGTTTTATACTCATTATAGTTTATGGTGATTTCAGGTAAATAAGGTACATGTGTGCTTAGCGGATTTGGCAAGGCTTCTGCTGTTCCTTGGGTTCCCTAAGTTGTTAGGTTGCTAAGTGTTTCATTTGGGGACACGTGGGATAAGATATTTGATTTGTCCCTAGTGAATAAATACTTATGTATTATTTTATTGTGTGTGGTTGGATTTAGTTTAAGTTTCACCAAGTGTAGTAATGGATTGATTTTAAGTAAGAATTTGCAATGAATATATTCTGGGCTTTCGGTAATAAAGTTGCTACTCGTGACGTAGTAGAGTGTTAATCTCTGAGAAAACTCTGCGTATCTCCGGTTTACTAATTGTCCCAGTCATAATTCAATTACTATAATTCTGAAAGAAATTAAAATGAATGTTTAAGTATCATTGAATGAATGTAAGTGATGTCGTGTGTCAGATCTTTTGGGTCTGGGGCGTGACACAAAGTACCGCAAGTACAACTCTAGTAATGCATTCACCCTCTCGGTCTACCCATCCATTTGTAGGTGAAAGATGGTGAAAAAGTGAAGCTCTAATCCCATGAGATTGAACAATCCAGTCTAGAATCTCCCCTTAAACCTCGTATTATGATCTCTGACTATCACTCTCGGTAACCCCAAGTGCTTGACTACGTGCTTAAAGAAAAGTCTCGCTGTTTCTTCTGCATTACACTCCTTAGGCGTCGGTATGAAAGTTGCATACTTGGAAAATCGATCTACCACCACAATGATAGTTCTATCACCACAATGATAGCTCCACACCCCTCGAATTTTGGTAAGGCTACGATGAAATCCATAGAGATGCTCTCCCAAGGTCTCTCCGGTATTGGCAGTGGCTCCAGTAGCCCTGCGGGACTCCCTTGCTCGATCTTGTCCTGTTGGCACAAGAGATAAGTCTTGACAAACTGTTCTATCACTTCCCGCATGTGTGGCCAATAGTAAACTGTCTCCAATAGGGTGCGTGTGCACCGCTGTCCTGGATGTCTAGCTCATTTCGTGTCGTGACACTTCCTAAGGAGATTACGTCGCAAGTTCTCCCACTTTGGCACATATACCCGGCGTCCCTTGGTGTAGAGAAGCCCATCTTTTACCCAAAATCGTTGAGTCTTTCCCATGTGTACTTGAGCAGCGAGCTGTGTGGCTGTGGGATCATGCTTCATTCTCTCGTGAAATAGGCTGACCAAATCACCTTCTAGCTTGTTTATAGCTGCTAACTCGACCTTTCGGCTTAAGGCGTCCGCCACCACGTTCACCTTTCCTGGTTTGTACTTGAGCTCGTAATCGAACTCCGCCAGGAAGTCCTGCCACCTAGCTTGCTTTGGGCTGAGTTTCTTCTGGCTTTGGAAGTAACTTGTCGCTATATTGTTAGTCATCACAACGAATTTTGCCCTAAGCAGATAGTGTCACCAAATACGCAGGCAATGGATGACCCCCGTCATCTCCTTTTCTTGTACCATATAGCGCCTCTCCGTCTCATTGAGTTTTTGGCTCTCATATGTGATCGGATGGTCCTGCTACATCAATACACCACTAATGGCAAAGTTAGACACATCAGTATGTACTTCATACGGTAACAAGTGGTTTGGCAATGCTAAGACTAGTTCCTCGATCACTGCTATCTTTAGTCGATCAAAAACCCATTGACACTCCTTAGTCCACTCACATGCTTTAGTCTTCTTTAACAGGTCGGTAAGGGGTGCAGCAATGGTGGAGTAGCTCTTGGTAAATCTCCGATAATAGTTGACTTATCCAAGGAAAGACCACAGCTCGATAACTTTCGTGGGTGCCTCCTAATCTACTATGGCGCAAATCTTCGCCCTATCCATCATCAACCTGCCTTCTTTGATCTTGTGACCCAAAACGTCTACCTCTGGCTTGGCGAATGAACATTTCTCCTTCTTCACATACAGCTTATTCTCGCAGAGCACTTTCAAGACAGATTTCAAGTGTTCTATGTGCTCTTCGAGAGTGTTGCTGTAGATGATGATGTCGTCTAAGTACACAATGGCGAATTTGTCGAGGAATGGCTGGAGTATGTTGTTCATCAATGTGCAGAAAGTGGCTGGCGCGTTCGTGAGGCCAAACGGCATGACAAGAAATTCAAAGGCCCCATAACGCGTTACACAGGTTATTTTCGGCTTATCACCCTCGGCTATCCGCACTTGATGGTAACCTGATCATAAGTTCAGCTTCGAAAAGTACTTCGCCTACCCCAATTGATCAAATAAGTCAGCAATTAAAAGAATGTGATACCTATTTTTGATAGTGACCTTGTTCAGCGCCCGGTTGTCTATGCATAACCGTAATGATCCGTCGTACTTGCACTAGAAAAGCACGGGCACACCGTAGGGCGCTTTAAATGGCTGGATAAATACTGTATCCAGTAACTCCTTGAGCTGCTTTCGCAACTCCACTAATTTTGGTGGAGACATTCAATATGAGGCTTTGGCTGAAGGCTTAGCTCCCAACTCCAACTCAATCTCATAATCAATCGCCCGTCTTGGTGGTAATTTCTGTGATAGTACTGCTAGCATCACATCCTGGTGCTGTTTGACCACTTTTGTGATCTCTGCTGGCACCTCCTCTTTGCCTCCATTCACCTCATCATCTGCCTCCCATATAGTGGCGAGATATGTCTCTTCTTCCCATTTGGCTCCCTTCTTTAGTTGCATGGCGGAAAGGAGAGTGGTGTGGGCGTTAGGCTTTGCTTACCCACCTTTTGGCTTGCCTACTGTCGGCACCATGCATGGTCCTCCCTCCAGGATACATACGTAGTTATGTTGGGGAAGTGGTACCACATTAAACTGCCATAGAAAATCCATACCAAGAATAGCATCAAAATCATTGAGAGGTGCTACCGTAAAGTTTACTTTACCACTCCATTTTCTGAGGCGTATTTCATCTCCGCGAATGACCCCGTCCAGTGGCTTAATTACGGCATTCATAAAGTTATGCGTAGCTCCAGTATCCACTAGCACTTGAGTCTTCCTCCCGTTAATGTAGGCTTTAATGTACATCAGTGTCTTTCCTATTGGTGTGCGGGCTGCCTACTTGGCATTGAGGGCATTGAGCAACTGCAGACATCCCAATTGTCCTTGTTCGCCCGCTTGTTGAGTCTCCAACATCGCGTTGATAGCCTTATTCTTTGGATAGTCCTTCACCCAATGATCCCCATAGCAAAGGAAGCAGCTAGATCTCGACTTTCTCCTGCTATTGCGCTTCTGCTATCTCCCTGTGGGTGGTTTACCTTTTCCCTCCTTATCCTGCAGAGGGTGAGACTCCCTGGTTCCCCCACCTTTGCTGTGATTGGGCTTCGAATTCTTGAACTTTCCCGCATCACCCTTGCGGTAATCAGTGAGTGTTTCCACCAATGTGAGGGCGTCAGATATATTCTGCACTCCACGTCGTCTTAGCTCATTGGACGTCCATGTCTGTAATCTATCGAGGAAATTGAACAACAAGTCTTCTTCACTAATATTGGGGATCTGCAGTATTAATAGTGAGTACTCCTCTACGTACTCGCCAATAGACTTGGTCTGTTTCAACTCATTTAGACGTTCGCTAGTGTCGTACGTCACATTTTTTGGATAGAATTAACGCTTCAGCTCCTGTTGCAACTCTGTCCAGGTGTTGATGGTACAGGTACCCTTGCGAATCTCTTTGCTCTTCCTACGCCACCACATAATTGCATGATCAGAGAGATATAGGGTCGCGGTATTTACCTTATCTTCGTCCCGTACGCCTAGGGCATCGAAGTATCTCTCCATCTGCCAGAAGTAATTATCGAGCTCCTTGGCGTTTCGCTTCCCGCTGAACTCCTTGGGCTTAGGAGCATCGACCCTCGGTGTAGACACCATAACTTGAGCGGTGACAGACTTGTTCGACACCGCCCACTTGCACAGCATCACATCCTCCTTGACAGTTTCAAACCCTCGGCGTAGCTCCTCTACTTGGGTTTGAATATTGTCCATTGTGGTGAAGACCTTCTCCTGAAAATCCTTGATCCAGTTTTGCTGCTTATCGGCGTAAGCCTCGATGGATGTGCTGATGAGGGAGAACAGCTCGTCTCCTTGAGTGTCAAGGCCCACCTTGATCTTCTCTCCTTGCTGCTCCAGCTCTCCAAGGCGATCTGCTATCTTCCCGACAGCACCGCTGAGTGCTTTCACCATACTCCCGACATCTTGACCTGGATCTGCTGACTTATCACGAGGGACACTGCCGTGCTTCTTAGCTTTAGGGTTTCGACCCCTCTCTTCAGTCAAATCCGATGGTACACCGTCTTTCTCCATCTTTGAACCTGCTCTGATACCAACTGTCACGGACCTTTTCGAGACTGTGCGGCCTTAGACGCGTTGCGTGCTAAGCAGCCAAGAAAACCACATAAAGAGAAGAAAAACAAGCACGCCAAGTGTTTGTACAAATGCTCTCTATATTGCTGAAGATAAAACAAAGCTATAAGATGAATTATACAAGTGAGGGTCTTCCCTTTATATACTAGTAGCCCTATACAATCGATGGCTGAGATCTAAACAATTTAACGGTGTACATATAAGATGGATTAATATTTTCTACAATATTCCTAGATGCCATCACACATTTTATAGAATTCTAATTAAAGTGAACTATCCTAATAAGTCGCGGGTCAAGCTCGGTTCTTTATTCAAATAACGGGCCTTCTAGAAGCTCCGGTCCACATAGCGCTCTATGGTTCAAGAGGCCTTCAACAAGCCTAATCGCACATCAAATACTCAAAAAAAATACTTGAGAGTACTTAGAGCATGACATAAGGTAGGAGGATCATCCAGTATTAAAAATTCCAATATTGCTTTTTAGGATGTTGCTAGAGATATTGAATTTCCAATATTGCTTTTTAGGATGTTGCTAGAGATATTGAATTAATTGATTTAGGGGGGTTCTCTGGGCCAAGATTCACGTGGAAGGGACCAAGGGAGGGAAATGGTTGCATTTTGGAACAGCTGGATAGAGCTTTTGCTACTTACACATGGAAATCTTTTTTCCAAAGCAAAAGTTTTTAATAAGGATTTTTATTCTTATGACCATCAGGCAGTTCATGTTATTTTATCTCCTCTTGTATAGTTTCAAGGTGATAGGGGTTGGCGACGTCGAACCAGGTTTATGTGTTGAACCCTTATGTGTGAGAGATGATGAATGTCGAGAGGTGATTGAAGATCAATAGGATTGGTGTGAGAGTTGAGCATTTTGGACAACCGGCAACAGTATGTTGCTTCTCTGTTACAATGGCATCATTCGAAAGGAGGATCTACCCCAACTAGGATTAGGCTGATTCCTAGAGAAATTAATAATCTCCTAGAGAATGGTTTGGCTAGGGTGGACTTGCAGAAGGTTAAAGGCTTGGAAAGGGAGCTTCAAATTTTAATGGAGCACGAGGAACTTTATTGATACTATAGAGCTAAGACTGATTGGTTATCTTGGGGCGGTAAGAATACAAAATTCTTTCATCGCAAGATAAATGGGCAATGGACGAAGCAAGAAATTAATGGGCCTTTTTTTAGCTGATGGGCTTTAGTGTGAACAGCTGTAGGATGTTTCTAATATTATTTCTGATTACTTTTCGGAGCTCTTCACTTCTACTAAACTTCAACGCAGTATGTTCGAGGAAGCTTTTGAAAGGTTAGGCTATAAGATTTCCTCGGGTATGTAGGATATTTTGAATGCTCCATTTTCGGTAGAAGAAATACGGGTTGCAGCGTTCTCAATGGGGCTATTTAAAGCACCTGAATCTGATGGCTATCATGCTATCTTTTTTCAAAAAATTTGGGATGTAGTTGAACTTGATGTCACTCAGTTTTCTCTAGGTAGTTTAAATGAAGGTTGGCCATTGCGGGTTGCTAACCACACCAACATATTGTTATTAACTATAGTAACTTCCTCTACATGTGTAGTAGAATTTCGACAAATAAGCTTTTGTAATATTTTATACAAGTTGGTTGCAAAGTGTATAGCATTACGGATGAAGTTGGTGTTACCAGATATAATCTCACCTGCGCAGAGTGCTTTTGTGCCTGGCAGACTGATCACAAATAACATCATGGCGGGGTTTGAATTGCTTCATTCTTTGCGAAAAAAAAGGACTGGAAAAAAAGGTTTCTGGCTTTGGAGTGAGATATTAGCAAAGCATATGACATGGTTGAATGAGATTTTTTTTATGTTTTTGATGCAAAAATTTAGGCTTAATAAAAATTGAAGACAACTTATTTATAATTGTATATCTTCAGTGAGGTTTCAATTCTTGGAGAATGGGACTACAATAGGGTCGGTTTCTCCTTCCAGAGGGTTATGCCAATGATGTCCTCTTTCACCATACCTCTTTCTTTTATTTGCAGAAGGTTTATCTTTCCTGTTACAAAAGGCAGAGTCTAATGGAGATTTTTGTGGTTTTGCTTGTGCACGTAAGTCTCCTAAGCTAACACATCTGTTTTTTTTTTCCTGCAGATGACAGTATGATTTTTTGCAAAGCCATTGTTGTTGACTGTTCAAATATCAAACGGATGTTCTCGATTTATGAGGTTGTTTCCGGTCAGAAGATTAATTATGATAAATCTGCTATTACTTTCAGCCCTTTGTTGTCATTGTCTGATAGGGATACAATTCGAAATATTTTGGATTGGCCACAAGTAGTATGCATGAACGGTATTTAGGTCTCCCTACATTCATTGGACTTGATAAGAAAATGGCTTTAGATGGTATTAATAGAAGCAGTCATCCAGGTCATTCCAACTTACACAATATCTATCTTTTGCTTACCAGTTTCTGTTGTTGATAGAACTACTTAACTAATTCACTCCTTCTGGTGGGGGTCGAATGGACCTGAGGATAAATTTCATTGGATTCAATGTGATATGTTTTATTTGCCTTTGGCTGATGGAGGGTTGAGATTTAAAAACTTAACCAACTTCAATCAAGCATTAGTGGCTAAGTAGGGGTGGAGGGTGCTTATGTATCCTGATTCTTAGGCGAGTCAAATTATGAAAGTTGAGTATTTCCCCGATTCTAATTTTTTTCTCAGCTTCATGCCTTAAGGTTTGTTCATATCTATGGCGTAGCTTGTTGTGGGGACGTAAACTGCCCAAATATGGGATTCAATGGAGGGTTGGGAATGGTAGATCTATTTCTGTTTTCTCGGATCCTTGGTTGTCGAGGCCGGTCTCATTTCAACCTATAACCCCGAGCTTTGGTCGAGATACATATTTAGTTTTAGACTTCATAGAGGGATGGATGTTGGGATGTAAATTTGATGCAAGAGGTGCTTCAGCCAGGGGATGTTTCTTTGGCGATTTCAATTCCTATTAGGTCGTTTTCAAGGGAAGATAAATTGTTGTGGCACTTTACTACATCTAGGTTTTTTTCTTTAAAATCAGTGTATTCAGTCTCACGGATGGGCTCCCAATCCCATTTGGATCTTGCGGCTTCGAGTATACGGATGGCATTAAATATTTTCCCGAAAAGTTTTGGTGTTTATATAGAGAGCGTTTCTCAATACTTCCCCCACGAATTTTAATTTAAATGTGTTGAAGGAGAAAATACTTTTCTCTCTCTCGAGATTATGTTAAAGCGAAAAATTCAAGATTCAATTTAAAACCCTAACCTCTTTGCGTAGCGGAATAACCTGTCAATCAAGCAAATACAATAAGAATCTAAAGCAGAAAACAAAATAGCACAACACAATCTTACGTGGCTCGACCAATTGCCTACGTCCACAGTGGATTCAAGGATCCTAGCCTCTCTTATTATAACTCTCTAGAGATTTTACAAGGAAACCCAATGAAGAACTCTCAAAAAGACCTAAACGTTTAGTGAACCCTTCCTCTACCACGAACAATGATCACCTAAACAACAGTTCCACCTTAGCGCACATAAGCACTTAGTGTCTACCCAGTTCTTCCCCTCTCTTAGAGTCTCTCTCAATGCTTAATCTGAAATCAAGGGTTTACAAGTGTTTATATATGGTGTATTTCGTGCTTACTAACCTTATTCTTTATTGGAGTAAGAGTCCACTTGTTTTGGAAGTCCAAAACTTCCCAAAACTCGAAATTCCGAATCAAAACAGACTTTTCTATGCATTCTGGAGCTGCGGCGCTGGGTTACTGTCCTGGGCGCCACGACGCTCAGCCATTAGTGCCGCGGCGCTGAGCCCTATATACCTATCCGCGTTCTCTTGCTTCTTTCACGTCTTTGAGTCCCGTTTCCCTTCCCCCTTCGTGTCCCACATGTCCTAAACTTCTCCATACTCGTCTCACACGTTCTAGACTTCTTGTGACTCTTCACTTTGGTATTCATCGCAAATCTTGTCAAACCAAAATTGTTGAATCAGCAATTTTCCAACAAACCCTTCCTTGATTCAAAATCTTCCAAATAAGAAGGCTTCGGGATCTGATCTATACCAAAACTCTATCGCCTAGAGTTGAGTCCAGTTAAGTCTCTACCAAGACTTAACTTTCCCCGAGCTAGTGACTTCGGTCTCCAAAGGCATTCGTGCACCTTACATAGAGTATGGATATGTTGCACTCTTTTTCGACTCTCATCACATCGGTGAGCACGGTTTGGATGTCGCTTAGTGGTCTGCATTGCCCCAACATCCCGCGTTGGGCAACTTATGGCCATCCCAGTAAGCACATAGAGCCCCACATTGTGCTTCTCACCCTTAAACCCTATATGTCCTCTCTCTACCCTTAGTTTTCCTTTTTTCGCTCTAACCGAATACCCTTCCTCATCGAGCTTACCTAGAGATATCAGGTTCCTTCTCACTTTAAGAACATGCCTTATACCATGTAAGTCTCTAGTTTCTCCACCTTGTATCCTCAGCCTTATGTCACCAACTCCCATGATCTCACAAGTCATGTCATTCCCTATTAAAACTTTACCTCTCTTGGCTTTATAGTTGGTAAACATCGATCTTTCGGGACACATATGGACGCTACACCCTGAATCTAGTATCCATTTGCTAGTGTACTTTCCCCTTGAGGCTACCAATGTGTCTATAACTTCGGTATCTTCCTCAGTGCCAATTGCAACCCACCCTCCTTAGCCTTTTGATTTCGGACAATCCTTCACAATGTGTCATTCCTTATTACAAAGAAAACACCTCTTGGATCTCCTCTTTGATTGGTTGCTCTTTCTTCCTTGTGCAAGCAAATCTGCTCCACTCTCGGACTCAGATCTCTTTGTTAATTCTTTTGAGTTCAATAATGCCTTGACGTCATTCATCATTAAAGACTCATTTTCATACAGCAGCTTATCCACAAAACTCTCATAACTCTTTGGTAATAAACTTAACAGAATAATGGCCTTGTCTTCATCCTCAGTCTTGATGCCCAGTTACTCAAGACTTATGATGATTTTGTTGAACTCGTCAATGTGAGCTCTTAATGAAGTTTCCTCGTGCATTGTCAGCTCATGTAATCTTTTTTTCACAAGAAGTCTATTTGCAAGAGACTTCTTCATATACAATGCTTCGAGTCTCTTTCATAGCCCAAAAGCGGTTTCTTCATCACCAACTTCCCTTAATACTTCGCCACTCAACGCCAGGAATAAGGTGCTGTGAGCTTTTTTCTGAATTGTGTCCCAATCTTTTTGCCCGGACTTTGAGGTTGTTGCCTTATTGCTAGTTGAGTAGTCGGCTTTCTCCAAAGCTGTGTCTAGCCATTCCTTCACTAATAGAGCCCTAACCTTCTTCCTCCAAAGATTGAAGTCATTCATCCCATTGAACTTCTCTATTTCTTACTTGATTGTAGCCATGGTTTAAATACCCCAGATGTGTATTATCAAACCTCTAGCTCTGATACCACTTTGTTGAAAGAGGAAACACCCTTCTCCCTCTCGAGGTTATGTTGAAGCGAAGAACCTAAGATTCAACCTAGAACCCTAACCTCCTTGCGCAGCGAAATAACCTGTCAATCAAGTAAACACAATAAGAATCTAAAGTAGAAAACAAAAGAGCACAATACAATCTTACGTGGTTCGGCCAATTGCCTACGTCCACAGTGGATCCAAGGATCCTAATCTCTCTTATTATAACTCTCTAGAGATTTTACAAGGAAAACCCAATAAAGAACTCTCAAAAGGACCTAAACGTTTAGTGAACCCTTCCTCTACCACGAACAATGATCACCTAAACAACAGTTTCACCTTAGCGCACACAAGCACTTAGTGTCTACCCAGTTCTTCCCCTCTCTTAGAGTCTCTCTCAATGCTTAATCTGAAATCAATGGTTTATAAGTGTTTATATAGGGTGTATTTCGTGCCTACTAACCCTATTCCTTGTTGGAGTAAGAGTTCACTTGTTTTGGAAGTCCAAAACTTCCAAAATTAGAAATCCCGAACGAAAACAGACTTTTCTATGCATTCTGGCGCTGCGACGCTTGTCCCTGAGCGTTGGCCAAAATCGTGCCCAGTGTTGTGGCGCTGAGGACCCAGCACTGCGGCGCTGGGTTGCTGTCCTGGGCGCCGCGGTGCTCAGCCATTGGCGCCACAACCCAGTGCTGCAGCGCTAAGCCTTGTATACCTATCCGTGTTTTTTTGCTTTCTTCATGTCTTTGAGTCCTGTTTCGCTTCCCTCTTCGTGTCTCACACGTCTTAGACTTCTCCATACGCGTCTCACACGTTCTAGACTTCTTGTGACTCTTCACTTTGGTATTCATCTTAATTCTTGTCCAACCAAGATTGTTGAATCACTAATTTTCCAACAAAATGAAAGGTACGTGGATGTGTCTCCACTTTGACAATGTTGTGGGTTAGAGTTGGAGACTACTTTGCATGCCATTTTCTATTGCTCGCATGTCGAAGATGTATGGGTTGTTAGTATTTTTGGAAAGGGTGTGCTTGAATTCCAGATTCAAATTTAGGGAATTTGAAGTTTTTTGTGTGCTGTTGTGGTCATGTTGGAAGGCTAAGAATAAGGCCATTTTTAATCATGAAGTCTGCTCATCAAGAGATGTAATACCGGTTGCTGGTTTTTTACTGTATAAAAATCAAGAGTTGTGACATCGGATTATGCCGTCAAATGGGTGTAAATCAGTTGGTGATAGTCAGCTCTTACCTACAGTTGAAATTTCCTCGTATGTTTGGTGAATTCATGGCTGACTCATCTGTTGTTGCTACACATTTGATCTTAGCAAGTTCTGTGTATTCCTGCAGCATGTTTAGTTGAAGATGCTGGTGGGGCAGGAATTCCAACTGATGTTGATCGAGATTCAATTGAGTTGTTTCATAGACCTGCAGCTGTTTTTTTGGTTCGGACTGCTAATTTTGGAGGAGGGGGTATAGGAGACCCGGCTGCGGTACTGCAAAATTTTCTGGGTTGCATCAGCCTAGTGCTGATGTTTTAATTCGGTGGCAGCCTCCTCCATAGGGTAAGTTGAAATTAAATGTTGATGCAGCTTTGAATCAAATGCGGAAAAGGGTAGGAGTTGGCTGGGTTGTTCGAGATTCGAATTGAATTGTATTTATGGGAGCAGGTTGTTCTTTTTGAAGAAATTTCAGTCATTTTACTGTAGAGTGTTTTGCCTTGTATCGAAGCCTTCAACAGTTGATTGATTTAAATTTGCATATTCATTTGGTGGAGACTAATTGTTTAAATCTTGTTTCTCCTCTCAACAAGCGGCCATTCTTCGGGATAGAGGGTGATCTTATTCACGCAATTTTAGAACAATTATCCTATTTAGAGACTGCCTCGTGCTGTTTTGTTAAAAGAAAAGAAAGTTTGGTAACGCATTTTCTGACTAGGAGTGGAACTATGAATATTTTTTCTTCGGTTTGGATAAACAGTATGCCTCTTTCCCTTTGTGGTTGTACTAATCATGATCGCACGAGTTTGTTGCAATAAAATGGCAATTTTTTTGTCAAAAAAAACACTCGGTTTTGAATAACTTATAAGAAGCCATTTCTTCTCAACAGAACCTGAGAAGGTTACATGAGAATTCAAAGGTTAAGCTAGTACAAGTAGATAAAAAGCTTCTTTTTTTTTTTCTTAATCATACCACGTCCGATTGTGTTAAATAAATTTGCATGTTTAGTGTTCTTGTTTCTTATTAGACACTCAATGCTCTTTTGCATTATCTAATAGATGATTCTTTATTGTTTTACACTTAAATGTAGAGGGGATTAGAATCCTTTTAGTATTCTGTTATATTATATTTTTTTTAAAAATTATAAATTATTTTTTGAGTTTTAGTATAATTACCACTTTTTTCTTGAACTTTTAAAAACATTCCATTAATTTTGTTTATACAGAAGATTCGAATTTGAAATCTCCAATAAGGTGGAAGTAGATATAATATAAATTTGTTTACTTTAATAAATTTACCTCCTTTAATTTAAGTATAAAGAGAGCATGATAAATCTTTTTACTATATGACATAATTTTAATCAAACTTTGTTTAAGAGAACGTATGTTCTTTTACCATTTGGCTGCTTCAGAGTGAAAACAAACAAAACTGTGGGTTCATTTTTCCATAATTATTTGAACAATTTTAGCATAACACATTGATATTCGTTCCCGCTGAAGATTAAAATTTAGAATTTTTGGAAATTATTGACCTGCCAAAGAAGCTAAGATAAATTAAGGTTGAGCAGAAATTAATAATTTTTTATACATTAATTTTTACATGAAAATAGAATATAAATTTGATGAGAGTATATGAAACTAAACTATAGAAAACGCTCCAAAATTCAATTCCCTTTGTTGAAAGAAGGGGCATTTAAACAACATCAAAATAAAACCAAACTGACGATAATTCTTTCAAAGTTTTCTTTTATCTGCCCATAATTTAATTGGTCTATATTGTTTCTCTTTAATTTCTTTATAATTCATACTTAGGTATTTTAATATTTTGGTCGTAATTATTTGAGTAATATTATATTTCTCGAATATTATTTTAATAATTTTTATTTTTAAATAATTATCAAATAATAAATAAGTGTAATAAATAATTATAAAAATTAATCATTTAATTTTAATATTTAACATATTACTTAAATATTATAATATCAGCTCAGTTATGCCAATCTTTAATGCGAAACTAAAAATTGAAGGGATACGGGTAGCTGTAAGAAACGGATGATAGAATACGTTCGAAACGTTTTCTTTCAGCAGAAAACGAAGCGTTTAACAGTTTACATAAACGACGTCGTTAAAATGATACATCAAACCTACGATACGAACATGGACACTCTTTAGAATAGACTGTTAAGAGAGCTGCTGTGTAACCGGACCACTGATGAGTTTCGCTGATATCAATGAAATTCTGGATATTCATCTCCCAAATTGAACGGAAATAACGATGATTCACAAAACTCTATCATCAAGGTACGCTTTACAATTTACTTCATTCTCTAAAATCACTAGTAATCCACAAAATGCTACTTCATTTCTCCCCCATATGTTTTTTTCCTCCGACATCCCTCCCAAAAACGACGATGTCGACACTATTTTTCGCATAATCACCAGCTCCGCATCATCTGGAAACCTGAAACAATCGTTGAAATCAAGTGGGGTTGACATATCTAACGATTTGGTTGATAAAGTGTTGAAAAGGGTCAGGTTTAGCCACGGCAATCCTCTGCAAGCACTTGAATTCTTCAGATATGTTAATAACAGAAGAGGGTTTTATCACACAGCATTTTCTTTGGATACAATGCTGTACATACTAGGTAGAGGCCGTAGATTTGATCTTATATGGGAAGTTCTACTTGATACAAAGAGAAAAGATCAATCTTTGATATCACCCAGAACTATGCAAGTGGTTTTAGCTAGAGTTGCCAAGGTTTGTTCAGTTAGACAGACTGTAGATTCTTTTAAAAGGTTCAAGAAACTGGTTCCAGATTTTGATATTACTTGTTTTAATGCTTTATTGAGGACTTTGTGTCAGGAGAAGAGTATGACCGATGCTAAGAATGTGTATCATGGTTTAAAGCATGATTTCAGGCCCAATTTGCAGACTTTTAATATACTTTTGTCTGGATGGAAGTCGGTGGAGGATGCCGAGGGGTTCTTCGAGGAGATGAGGGAAATGGGAGTGAAACCTGATATTGTTTCATATAATTGTTTGATTGATGTGTATTGCAAGGGTAGAGAAGTAGACAAGGCGCTTAAGGTTGTTGAAAGGATGAGGGATGAGGATATATCTCCTGATTTTATCACATATACAAGTATCATTGGTGGTTGGGGGTTGATTGGTCAGCCTGATAAAGCTAGAGATGTTTTGAAAGAAATGAAGGAGTACGGGTGTTACCCAGATACGGCAGCTTATAATGCTGCTATTAGGAATTTCTGTATTGCAAAGAGGCTTGGTGATGCATCTAGATTGATAGATGAGATGGTGGAAAAGGGTTTAAGCCCAAATGCGACTACTTACAATCTGTTCTTTAGGGTTTTTTACTGGTCAAATGATTTGAGACATGCATGGAATTTGTATCAGAGAATGATGGATACTGGGTGCCTCCCAAATACACAGTCTTGTATGTTTCTAATTAGGTTGTTTAAGAGGCAGGAAAAGGTGAAGATGGCATTACAGTTATGGAATGACATGGTGGAGAAGGGTTTTGGGTCTTATATTTTGGTATCTGATGTGTTGTTCGATTTGCTTTGTGACATGGGGAAGTTAGTGGAAGCAGAAAAGTGTTTCTTGGATATGATAGACAAAGGGCATAAGCCAAGCCATGTTTCTTTCAGGAGGATTAAGGTTCTAATGGAGCTGGCAAACAAGCAAGAAGCCCTTCAAAACTTGTCACAAAAGATGGCCATTTTTGGGCCTTCTATAGTTCCTGAAAGGGAAGACAACCTATCAGAGATGTCAAATTTAGGGTTCACTTCACGTTAATCACACAGTTGCAATTGATCATGGCTTCAGGAAGATTTAAAAGTCGATCTGATACTGGCATACGAAAAGTGGTCTTATAAACCATTTATATAACAAGAATCAGGCTGCTATTAACCTATTTCCCTTGCACAGGTGTGTGTTTGATACCTCATAACTAGTTTATGTCTCTTTAAGACATTCCTTTCAGCATCATGTCTGCCATCTGATTTGAATTTTTTTATTAGAAAGCATGCAAAAAAACCAGAAAGAATCACTGATGCCAAGGATTCAGCAACTTGATCACACTGCTGCTTGGTTACTTGCAGCCTAGGCTACGATGTTGGCTGCTCGTTTTGCCATTGGATTTTCATACTCCTCATGGATCTAGATCTCTGCATTTCTAATGGTAGGCAGAGAAAAGTTATAATCTATGTCATGAATTCCATCGCTGAAAGTGGCCAATCACAGTAATTTCCAACGAGTATATAATACGGCAGAGGATAGTATTTCTGTTGTGAAAGAAGACATTTTTGTTACTCGTTCTGTACTCATTGTGTATTCTTATTTGGCATCCTTCAGCCATTGAACATTCTTTTTGGATTCTACACCTTTTGTTAGCATCAAAGCTGAATAGAGTGGTTGTTCACATCATCCTTTGCCAAACAAATCTTATTTTGTAGTTGGAAAGCGACTGCGCTCTCGAAGTTGGGATGCTAAAGACAAACTAGGGTGAACGTGAACTGTAGAATTGCTGAACTTATTCCTCCTGATTTTAATGAGAAGTGACAGGCTGCGTCCACTTTTAGGCAGAACAACTTGTGTTGGTTGGAGTCTCTACCGGATAAAATTCAGCAAGCTGCTAATGTTGTTAAGACCAAGAACGTTTAGGCCCCCCGTTCCATCTCTATTCTCTAGTCATCCAATTTTCACAGCTGGAAATATGCTACCATTTATCGTGATCTGAATTCTGACTTTATTCAAATTTGATACAAAATTTTGCTATTGAGGCACATCTTCATGGTTATAGTTACTGTTCTTATTTTGTTCAAGTATCAAATTAGAGGATTTGGATAATGACAGTTGGACTAGGGTAAAATCAATGAATTTGAATAATAACTGAGAATTCATGGGTGTTTTGCTTCGTTAGAACCATTTATGTGGTGACATCTTGGTTTGTATTTTGATTAAATGCATGCAATCTGACAAACAAGTGGACATTTCTCTGTTCGATATTGAACAGAACAAAGATTGTCCAAGTATCAATAAACAAATGCTAACGCGAGGATACCAAGAGCAAAATTAGAAATTCAAGAATTATTCGGAAACTACAACGGATGGCAATGTTTCCAACAGAAACAACAAACACGATTCAAAAAGCCAACAAAGCTATTACGGGGAGAAAACAAAGAACATTGAGAAGTGATGTTAACTATGTATTCCAGCATTTGTTGCAACCCAAAACTCAGAAATTAGCAGTCTATGCCTGCAATTGCACAGTAAAATTTCTGTAAATATCAAGAAAATATTTATCCTGCAATACAACAGCTGAAATCTGCAAATGCAATACTGATTATGATATCAACGTAATGTGTGGGAGTACCTTGTTTGCAATGTTGTTCGAAAGCCAGTCAAGTCCCTCGTACAGCCCTTCACCAGAAGTGGCACATGTACTCTGGATGTACCTGCAATATATGATATCCACAGGGTCAGTCATAAACTCCCACAGTCAGACAGAGAGAGAGAAGGCAAGAGAGGGAGCACGATCTATCTTACCAGTGGCGCTGGCGAAGAGAGTGAAGCCCAAGCTTATCAGTTATCTCGGCAGCATTCATTGCATTTGGAAGATCTTGCTTGTTTGCAAATACAAGCAACACAGCATCCCTCAACTCATCCTGTCAATGCAACAGAAAAGCAAACTTAAAGATCTGAACTATTTTAGCAAATTCCAGTGACCAATAAAAATTTCCCAGATAAGCAACTTTTCATGATTCAGCAATTATGCTTATTTCTCCATTTCTCCCCTTTGTACCAACACTAAGACTTGAAACTTTGCACATTACCTCGTTCAACATTCTGTGCAACTCATCTCTAGCTTCAACAACACGATCTCGATCATTGCTGTCAACCACAAAGATGAGTCCTTGTGTGTTTTGGAAATAATGTCTCCACAAAGGTCGGATCTGAATGGAAAAAATTATAAATATCAGAAGCTAGACAAAATTATGGAACAGAATCACACCTTTCACCTCTATACTGTATTTAGCCTAGTGGCAAGAGAGCGGCCAATGGGATGGATGGGGTTTTGGGTTCAATTGCAGTGGTGTCCACATTTTAGTCTTTTAATTGACTTCAAGAAAACTAAAATATGCTAGTAAATGGTAGAATGTAAGCCCAAGAGGTAAACAATACAATGCCTCAAACTATTGGTCAACTGCATAAGGAGAGATGCATTTGTTAAAAGTCTTGGCAGAAACCACATCTATCTGTATGCACACTGCTAGAGAGCAATTGTACCCTTGAAGGACTTGCCAATGATAACCAAGGAAAACTGTGGAGCATACGCATTCACTCAAGCAAGTTGCTTTTATTGCCATGCTATATGCTGGTGCAAGAATATGAAACCAGCACTTGCATCCATGGAGGCTTAATTGAAAAGACAGTGGGTAATTTACATACATTTAGAGGGACTGATAAGCAAATAAGCAAAAAATCACAAGTCAGACAATATTACGACTCATCTTCAATCTTTACTTCAAAACACTCACAACTTAAGAAAGAAACCAGAACAGTACTTGGCAGATATGCTAAAATTGAACCTACATACCTTGTCTTGGCCCCCAACGTCCCAGACAGTAAAGCTGATGTTCTTATACTCCACAGTCTCCACATTGAAACCTGACCAAATAGTAGATAAGCATTAAATGCGAGAGAGACAAAAATTCGTTTAGTGATACAATTAAATAAGAAAAGCAGGCAATCAGCAGCGTCTTTGGTGGATTTCATAACTAAAATTCAGGGATGCGTGTTCAATTTTAAGCTGTGATACTAATCCTCAGAGTAATATAGCTGAAGGGATATATAGTAACATTCAACTTACCAATGGTAGGAATGGTGGTGACAATCTCTCCGAGCTTAAGCTTGTATAGAATAGTAGTCTTACCAGCAGCATCAAGACCCACCATGAGAATTCTCATCTCTTTCTTAGCAAAGAGCCTGCTAAAGAGCTTGGCGAAAGACAGCCCCATTTTCACAACTGCACGCACCACAAATGCAACATCAAGTTTGAGAATTACACATCTTGAAAAGACAAAAAAAAGGAATACTCAAGCAATATCCATAAGCCCATATCATAACAAACATAAAATTCTGAAAGCAGAGCATTTGAAGTAAAATTTTAACATATCCAACAGCAATCAAGACTTACGATAAAAAGAAAAGAAAATAAATAATATATCGGAACAGAAATGCGATCCTTTAATTTAATTGATGCAAAGTTTAAACTCGCAATTAGTAGATCCAACTAAGTGATGATCCAAATCAAAGTTACCAAATATCAATACGAAACAGTTTAAGCTTGAAACAAACTAAATTACACTACATCAAACACGAAAGGCAGATAAAACATCCAAATCTGAAGCACTAACACATAATTTCGATATAAAGGAGGAGAACAAAAGAGATCACAGGCATAGTGTTTACGATTCGAATTTCAAATAACAATAGAGAAATGTAGATCGGGCAATAGCAAAGCCAAACCAGACATAAAGATGCAACAAATATTTAGCGAGAGATCTGAATCTAGAGAGTGATTAGTTAGAATCCGCACAATTCTACGAGATCAAGCGACGAGATAGAGAGCTACGTGACTTGCCTGAGGATTGAGGGAAGAGAGCTGTTTTGGCTTTGCCGAAATCCTGAAGATCCACCCCTCACGCTCTCTCCACACACTACAAATACGCGCTGTCAGCTGTCCTCTAATATTTTCCAAGTTACGATGATTGCTTATTTATAGAACCAAACGGCTGCTTTAACGCCGTCAATGTTTTGTTCGCCTTTTTGCAATTTTTATTTTTTTTCCTTAGAGGATTGGCTTTTACAATTTTTGCTTTTCTTTTCTTTTTTTCTTTTAATTTAATAATGCTGTCGGTTAATGACGTCGTTATTAAGACGCTTGGCCAGCGACTACATGCATTGGAACATTCTGGCCTGTTTGGGTAATGAAAGATTCTTTTCCCCATTAGAGATTAAAAAAATTTTGATACGGGATTAGGAATTTAAGATGCGAAATTATAGTTGCAGTCAAATCTCAATTTTTTTAGAAAAAATTGAGATTTGAAATGATATCCTTTATTTCAAAAAAAAAAAGTGAATAAATTATTAAGAAAATGAATTAGATACAAACTTAAGAACTAATTTATAATTTTTTAAATTAATTTCTATTTTCAAATAGCAAATCAAAATATATTATTTGACATTTTAACTTCGTAGATTGGCTTTGGAATATATTAATGTTTAACAAATATAACCATTTCGAGAGGATAGTAATAGAGAATTGATCTATATATGGCTACATTTTTTTTTTCCATGGTCTAATATGGAATGGTAAATATAAGCAACTATTTGCATTGAGAAATAAGGTTTTTCTTTTTTAAATATTAAAGAAGGAGAATTAAAAATGACAGAAGATTGAATTTGAGATGAATAACTTTAAATCGTATTTATATTTGTTTTAAAAATAAAATATTAAATCTTTCAATGAGTTTATAGTTTTATTAACAAACTTGTTATAAATGATAAGTATTTTTATTAAACCTGTAACATATTATTCACAAATTTTAAGTGGATTGTAAATTAATATAATAAAAATATAAAATAACATTAATTTTAAATAAAATTTATAAAATATAGCAATCAAAATCATATCACAAATTTAAATTCAATAAAAAGATTTCTATCAAAATTAAACTCATTTTAAGTTAAAACTAATAAAAACAATTCATAAATAGTTAACACAAACTAGACAAAATAATTAAAAGAAATCCAATTAAACAAAAATAATTTTTCTTAGACTTGATTTAAGATTTAAAAATATGTCTTATAAATAAATTTATTAGCATATTATAATTTTAAGATAAACCAATTACTAATTAACTAAATTAATAACACATTAAACAAAAAGAAAGAATAAAAAATAAAATAAAATGGCTATCAATTCCATCATGTGAAGAAAATAAATAAAAAAATTAAAACAAAAACTATTTCTCTTAAAATATTTATATTATTTATTTAAGTAATATAAAACTGGTGGGATGATAATTAAAAAGAAATCGAAACATGTAATTCAATAATTAGATAAACATTCAATGAATGTGAACCAATAGTTTTGTAAAAATAAAAAATCAAATATTACAAAGTTAGTAGACAATATTTATATAACAAATGAGTTGAGAATAACTAATAATAAAAGAAATGATAAAAACTATTGTTTTAATTTTTTATTTTAAAGTTACAATTAAAACAACATTGTTTAATTTTTTTATAGAAAAATTAAAAAAAATATGTAATATATTTTTACTAATTAACTAAATTAATAACACATTAAACAAAAAGATAGAATAAAAAATAAAATAAAATGACTATCAATTCCATCATGTGAAGAAAATAAATAAAAAAATTAAAACAAAAAATATTTCTCTTAACATGTTTATATTATTTATTTAAGTAATATAAAACTAGTGAGATGATAATTAAAGAGAAATCAAAATATGTAATTCAATAATTAGATAAACATTCAATGAGCATAAACCAATAATTTTGTAAGAATAAAAAATCAAATATGACAAAGTTAGGAGATAACGTTTATATAACAAATGAGTTGAAAATAACTAATAATAAAAGAAATGATAAAAATTAATGTTTTAATTTTTTATTTTAAAGTTACAGTTAAAACAACATTGTTTATTTTTTTTATAGAAAAATTAAATATATATATATATATATATAGTTGAAGATACCCTAATAAGTATTCACAATATATTTTACTAAAATTATATCTATCTCAAATACATTGCAAATTTTAATCGTGTACCAAATTTGTCATAAACTTACTTTAAATTTTATTAAAAAATTTTTAATAAATTTTTTTTAACAAATTTACAGATCATTTTAACATTTAAAAAAAAAATCAAACTTAACACCTATAAAATACACTTAAAACCCATTAACCATCTAAGCAGGTGCACATTGAGCAATAAGTTAACAACGTATGAGTATGAATATGAATATGATGGTCCCAATTCTCTCGTGAGCCAGCTCAAGGTTCAAATAAAAAAAAAAAAAAAAGAAGGCCCGCGATCCAATGACATCTAAGCCTAGGTAAAAGGGGAAAGCGGAAATGAACATGTAAATGTTGGTAGAATATCAGACAGCTAGCCCATCACTGAATGACACCACTACACATTCGGCTAATATAAAACTCACTACTCAAAAGCATGCTCCCTTAACCCCATCCCCATGTGTATAGGTATGGCCATTTTAACATTTCCTCAAATTGAGTTCAAAATTCATAAAAAAAACAAAAAATTGACTTCAAGACAATAATAATAATTCTCAAGATAATAAATCATCACAAATTCTTGGCCTATTCTTCGGATTCTCTGGGTTGTCACTTCGACATTACGTTAAACTAAAAGCTAGAGATTCTTTTAACTTTCTTTTTTTTTTTCTTTTATAAGTAGTAGTTTTATTTTTCAAATTCAGTGTCTTTATTTATGGAAGACCACACGAGTCATGACTAGTTTTTCCTCTTATTATTATCCAGTACAAGACAGTTAGTACAATAATAGTATCATAATCTTCTAAAACCTGAAGGGAAAAGGATGTTCACAGGAGGTTTAGATGAGAGTCCTGCTGTCTGATCATATGGCAACTCCAAATTGGTTAGACAGCCGAAGACAGGTCCGACCACCCTCCTGTCATCCTTTCAGCTTTTTCTCCACGTTCACCTGAAAATTTTGCATAGTTCCATTGGCAACATATATAGAAGCAATCATTCTTTTATATGGCAAATATGGATACATAGAAGACAAAGAAAAGCAAAAGATTGAGTTACCAGTGCGAACTCTTATGACATCAGAGACTGGTACCACTACATAAACATTAGAACTAGGTTAGAATCTCTGATCAAAACTGAAGAAACAGTTGGAGTCTTTCAACAGGCAAATTTACATGCAAACAAACTTGAACAATTTTTCAATTTTGTTTTATTGACAATTGTGGTTAACATGCAAGACGCAAAAGAGAAAAGTGCATAAAATTCATAGTCACCTAGTCGGCATAGTAACATGATTCAAAGCTCTCTGTGAGTAAAATTAACTAGCTACCAAAAGGAATTTTATCAACAAGTGTAACTTTTCTAATAGATGGCATGAATGCCACCTATGTATTTCCCAACCACGTTATTTTCCTTTTTAACTTTTCCATTGAGTTATGAAGCTGCCTATAACAGCAACACCTTATTAATTCTGTCTAACCCACATAAGAAATGAAGAAACCCTCCACACAGAGCAAACTATAAAAGGTGCACTGCAAAAACAGAGGAACTTAAATCAATTGCAATAGAGATCTAGACAGTAGGGTGTAGCCCGCTAGCTGGCAGCAGCTCTGGCATTCCGCAGGTTGAACATTAGACATTGTCTTGAAAGGGGGAGTATAATGGATTGGCTGTCAAGGCCAGCAATTGGGAAACTGTTTGAAGAAACTACTTTTGTTCATTCATTATAGATCTTTGCTTTCCCAAGAAGATATACTTGTGAGGCTTCGGGCTTACATAGTTGAACAACATACGCAAATACATTCAGAAAATGACAAGAATATAATGTGGCTTGATATTCTAGATGATTATTTCACGATTCAAGCAACAAATACACTGAGTTGATAAAAAAAAAATTCTAGCTTCATATGGTAGTTTATTATATTTCACACCTTAGAATTTAACAAAAGGAATTTGAAAGGATTCTAAAATTATTATTTTTTTTAAAAACTTTTTTTAACTCTTACAGAAAATCTTGCCATCACCAATTTCTCCAGTTCTTGCTTCCTCTATGATCTTATTTATTACTGCTTCAACCTAAGACAGGACAGAGGTGAAGATTCAATGAGCAATAGTTTAGCAACAAATAAACTGCTAACATTTTCTTGTCCTGCAGTATATGCTACAGAACTTTGCATTTGCGATGAAGAGAAATGTTTTAACTTCTTGAAGTCTCCAGGTAGACACCAATAATATATATACCTGGTCTTTGTTCACCACAATCTCCAACTTCACTTTAGCAACAAACTTGTCCTCAGAAAATTCAGAGCCTGCACCAGATAAACAAAAACAAAATCATGGGAAAGAAAAGGTATAAACAACAAAATGTTTTATAACTTATAAAAGGAAAATAAAATAATCCTCTATCAAATGCCTCCAACATCAGTGGAAAAGTCATCAAATTAGAAGAAAACACGTTGAGTATGTCTCATAATCAAACGCGCAAATGATTAAGATAAACAGCAAAGGATAGGTCAATTTTCTCAAATCTTATCCATAAAAGTATCATTTTTGAAATCAAAGAAGAGGCCAACAGGTTGGAATCACAAGTTTAAATCATAGCAACTAATCTACTTAAAACTAGCTGATGAAAGTTTCAACATTTCTGAAAGGCCATAACTTACCACCATGCCTCTCTGTTGAACCACCTTGAGCACCAAAGCCTCGAACATCAGAAACCGTGACACCACGAATACCCATTTTCAGCAGAGCCTTCATTTGTGACAAAAAGAAAAAAAAAAGTAGTGCCAACACAACATGACTTAAGTGTTCAGAAGATACGATATCTGAAGAGTTCCAATAATTAACTTAAACAGTATTCAGCCAATTCCTAAGGGAAAATAATTAATATCTTGGTGTTGAGGCATATGTTAGTCCTGCTCTAACTAGGATCTTTAGTAGACTTGTCCGTTTGAAAATTTTCATCTACTAACTAAACATTTAACAGACATATATGCAACAGCTCTTTGAGTATCCTACACCTCTTAAACTTTTGCTAGAAGAAAATACTGCATATGATGCTTTAGCTTATTGCCTAATGATTCAAGCCAATCAATGTAAGGAGCTTCATTCTATATCTCACAAATACAAGTTGAAAAGGCTAGAAAGACAACATGACAAACTATTTTTGAAGCTGTTATGCAATATAGAGTCTGGATTAATCCGCCCAGCTATAAAATAAGGATCACATAAAGAGCGCATCATCACAATTTAATTTCCAGCAAGAGGGCATTAATTACACATAGCCAATCGAGACATTTGCACAGGTGCCCCCAAGGGAGCTTCATAGCTACCATGAATTGTCAGGAGATGAAAATGCTGACAACAGGATAAATTACAGAAGAGCAAGCAGTTTTCACCAAACTAACAATCCCACTGAGAGAGTGGAGCTAGAGAAACATGAACTTTGAATAAATCATGATGAGAATACAATGGCGCTTGAGGAATGTACAAGCACAAAAAGATTTGAGCTTTGCCTCAGAGTACACCAATTTACTTCTGATACTTATGTACTCATAATGGACACATAATTTCTGTAGGTTAAGAATTTGTTTGACAAAACTTCACAAACAAAAATAACCATTGATCTTCACTATTGAGGACGTTAAAGCTATTGAAAATTAGAGCGCCAGGAAATGCATCTAAAGATCACAAACTGCTTTTTATGTGCAATTGAGGATGAGAATATAAGCCTACAAGGGAGCAAGCAATTCTATTAAAATGAGTAATTCTATTTGTAACTATAACAGCAATGGGGAAGTTTTAGTTCTTACCGAAGAAACCTGCTGAATTCTCCAGGGCCTAATGCATCCCAAATTCAGTAACAAGGAAAAGGGGGAAAGCAAACAAACAAAATTAGATAACATTAAACTCAATTATCCTAAAAGAAATACTAAAAACACACACAACTTGCTTAGTTAATAAGCCATAGTCAATAGAAGGAATATAATCATATAAGCATAACAGGGAACTTAATACCTGAGAATGGCTTCCACTTTGTAAAATTTAGAGTCGGGAATATAATCTACAAGCAAACAAAAAATTTTAAAAAAAAACAAGAAGAAGAAGACCATCAGAGCTTCAAATACTCAGACATTCAGAAAACCCAAAAACTGGGACAAGAAAAAACGGAGTATAAAACTTTTTAAACCGGACCGGGTGAGGGAGAGCTCTGGGCTCTGATAACAGGAAGAGTTGATGCATTTCTTGTGTATTTGAGCTGAGAAAAGCGACGATTTCTGAACATTGGCCGGACGGAACTGCAATCTAAAAGAGTAAACTCTTTGAGATAAAAAGAGAAGTGGAGAGGAATAGGGGAGCCTGGTTTTGCAATGGCAGCCATGGTTTCGATTCTTACGAAAATGGAGAGGTTTGGTTGGAGTTGGTAGTATTTTAGTATTTACAGTCCAGTGAACTGAACTGAACCTCGCTGGTAACGATTTTCTCTCTTTCACTCCGTTGGAATTTAGAAAAAAATTAAAAGGCTTTGAATTGACCCCGTGGGAATTGGTCTTCGGTCGTTTTCATGTCGGAGTTGTTTGGGCTCCAATTACTCCTTTATTGGGCCACATTTTGTGACTGAGAAAACGGCCCTGTTCTTTTTTCTTTTTTAAAGGACCATCTTGTCGAAAGATTTGAGTTAGTAAGTTGTGATTTTATTGGTTCTCAAAAAAATAAAAAATAAAAAGTTGTGATTTTATTAAAATACCATAGTAAAACGCTGAAATTTAAGGTGGCCTAAATACAAACACTTCGGAACTTATCCGAGGCTATTTAAGATCGGTGATTGAATCGTCAAAGATGTTAGAATTGTTTGCTATATTTTCAACTCTGCTTTGAGGCCTGAAATTTATGCCGGATTTGTACTTCTGATTCTTGCAGTTGCAGTCAACATTACGGAACTTCTTTTTGAACAGTGAGATGGATTTGTACCTACTACAGATTGATGCTAAAATGGTCAGCTATATTCTTTTAATACGTCTTCACTTCAACTTTCTTTTGTAATGTCACGGGCATTTAAGATAATATGAGTGATCCATATGAAAAGGGTTGATGTCAGTATTTACATTTTTGACAGATGATTTCTTTTCTTTTTCGTTTGAGAGCCTGATGGTTGTTGTGATGCATAATTGGATACGGTTATGTTTAGTGAAATGATTTTTAGCTATTCAATTAACAAACAGAATAAAAGAAAAAAAGATAAATTAAACTTCAGAAGAATATATATATATATATATATATATTGTGTTTCGATCGAGATCTCGAGATCTTTTAATTTGTAAATCTCAGGCAATGTAAGATTACTTCATAGAAATCTTATTTGTATATGGGCTACACTGCCACTTCAGTATGTAAATCTCAGGCAATATAAGATTACTTCATAGAAATTTTATTTGTATATGGGGCCACACTGCCACTAGTACTGAAGTTTGAAAAACCAATTTTAGTCTGTTAAGATACATTATAAGATGGAAAAAACAATTATCGAAGATTAGCAGCTTGATAGAATTGTGTAAACTGGCTATGGAAACTTGTCATTGTCTATATTTGTTCTACATTGTTACTTCCAAGAGGCTTGGTATGTGAGATATTGCTGCTTGAGTAAGCTACTGGAGCCACGGAACAAGAAAAGGCCAAAATGGGTTATGTTCAATTAATGAGAAGAGCTTTTAAACTCAATAACAATGCTGTAGACACTAACTAGTAGAGATTTGAGATGGGGCATAGTTATTACAGCAAACATTTATTTGGTTGAAATGGTTATGAATTATGTAAGCTTGATAGAGTTTGACTTGGTTGGCATTCTTGAACCCTTGTCCCTTGATAACATATGAGTTCCTCTCTTACACGTATATATGTTGCAGCTTTGTGATGGATTAATATATGAACTGGTGGACGGTTCAAACAGCTTCCCTCATTTCTATGGCCCATCTGGAAGTTTTGCTCCTCTCCCATTAGATGCAGTTACAAAAGCAGAGAAATTGTCTCTATCAGATGGTCGATTTAGCTGTAGTTTTCTGAATTAATCAGTTATGCTGAATAACTTTGGATCTGTTTCCAATATGATTCTGTACTGTGTGGAGGAAGTGTAGCAGGAAATGGATTAAGTTGATTCATTATGTATACTACTGTTGATGACTTGACGAGTTTCATGTATTTACAATGATGGATACCACCGTGCCAGTATCTCAATTCTCAAGCTCCTATGATGATCTAACTTTCCATTTTTAATTGTATTTGAATTTCAAATCTCCATTTAAATGAAAGAATAATACAATGCAAAAAAGGTGATCATGATTCTGATTCTGGATTCTTAAAGATCATTTTAATGAAACAATGAAAAAAAAAAGGTGGCCAGATATTAACAAGTGGGTAGTGTTGAGTTGGGAGAGCGTTAGTCTAAAGTTCCGAAGGTCGTCAGTTTGATCCACGCTCACCGCAATTGCAATTACCGTATTTTTATCGAGTTAAGACGGTTTTACCCCTCGTTTATTTTTTCCCTTCAAATCAATTATAACATGCCACATACTTAAGAACGTACAAATGAAAATTAATAAACTTTAAATTAGATTCATATTTTTTTAATTATAAATTAAAATTAAATTCATACATAAATATTTTTAAAAAATTAAATTTATATCTTATAAATATAGATAATTATTCATTCATCACCCATCAAATACACGATTCACATCCATATAAATATTACTATTTTATTTATCTATACAAACACTCTATAACAAAATTAACATTATTTTTTTTAAATAAATATTAATTTAAATGTTAAAATATTTTTTTTATAAAAATATAATGCACTTTCGTCAAACAAAGAAGTAAGTACGCATGAATAAGAATGTAATTAATCAAAATCTGGAAACTTCAGTTATTATCAACGAAAAAAATAAGAAGAATGAATCCTGGCTCACAGACTGATTCATCTTACAGTTATTGTTAAACGGAATAAGATGACATGATAGCAAGTAGCACATGCATTATGGATCCTTCAGGAAGAAAATGGCAAAATGTCACTTGAGGAACTTCAAAAATATTTTCCACTTTTAAAGCAAGACACCAAGCAATTAGTCTAATATTTCTCCTCTAATTATTCATATTATCTTTCGTTCTTGGTGGGATAAATGTACCTACTCCACGTTGATTTTGGGCATAGATATTAAAGTTTCTGGGAGACCTTCACAATTTCTTTCTTGCAAATGCCAGTTAGTAGTTACAGGATGAAAAGTTTTCCAATTATCTAACGAGGCTACATGAAATGTTTCCAGATGAGCCCATAAGGGTTTTTTTTTTATTTTTTTATATTTTTATTAGCATATAAAACTTGATTTTGACGCTTTGCCAATCTATCACAATAAATTAACAGTAGGGCACCCGGCCTTGGAGCATGGTAATTAAGGTCAATGCTACTTGCAAGAAAAATGTTTTCTCGTAGGGTTATCATCAACACACGTGAATTAATTGTTAAGAAATTAAGGGGTGATGCAAGGTCGTAGTTAAAAGATAATTAGAGACACCCAGCCTTTGAAGCACGGTAATTAGAGTAAGTGCTACTTGCAAGAAAAATGTTTTCTCGTAGGGTTACCATCGACACACGTGAATTAATTATTAAGAAATTGAGGGGTGATGCAGGGTCACAGTTAAAGAGAAATTGAAAAAAATAATGAAAATAAAAATAAGACAAATACAAGATTACGTGGTTCGACTTTTAACTTACGTCCACGGGCGAAGACAGAAGAATCTTTTACCATTAGAAATAGAGAATATAAGTATTGTAATGTTTTAGTCTTACAACCCAAAACCCCAATACACCTAATTCTCTCAAATCACTCAAAAACTCTCTGAAAGCTTTTGAAACTCTCTCTAATTTTCATTGAAAAATAAATTGCTAAACTCTCCCATTTAACATGGTGGACAGCCAAGAATCGGCTGTCTACCATTGCTGGCACACAGTGCCAGCTACCAGCATTTCTCCCACATGGAGATTTGATTGAGAATCAATCAAGTCTCCACACCATTCTTTCTTCTTCGCCAAAGTCATGTTGCCAACGTGTCTGCTAGGCCATGCAAGGACCTGCACCATACAAACTTATTGGTATTGGTGAGCTTGGTCAACACATCTGCTAGGTTATCATCTGTATGAATTTTTTTCATACCCATACTTCCATCTTCTACCACTTCACGAACAAAGTGATATTGAACACCTATGTGCTTCGTTCTTGAATGAAAAGCTAGATTTCTTGCAATGTATAAAGCACTCTGACTGTCACAAAACAATTCAACTTTCTCTTGCTTGTGCCCGAGCTCCTCCAGTAATCTTTGTATCCAAATTGCTTCCTTGCAAGCTTGTGTAGCTGTCATATATTCTGCTTCTGTAGTAGATAATGCCACAATAGTTTGCAGTTTCGAAACCTAGCTTACAGCTCCTTCTGCAAGTTTAAACACATAGCTAGTAGTGGATTTTCTTTTATCAAGGTCTCCTACAAAATCTGAATCCACATAGCCCTTAACAATAAAATCTGATCCTCCGTAACATAAATCAACGTCTAAGGTACCCTTAATGTATCTAAGGATCCTCCTAACACAACCTCAATGCTCTCTACCAGGATTCACCATGTATCTACTAATTGCTACCACTGCTTGTGCAATGTCTGGTCTGGTACAAATCATAGCGAACATTAAACTTCCCACTGCTGATGCAAACGGTACTTGAGACATCTCCTTCCTCTCTGCTTCTTTGCTAGGACACATCTTAGAGGATAACTTGAAATTAATAGGGAGTGGGGTACTAATTGGCTTACAATCTTGCATGTTGAAGCGCCACAAGATTTTCTTTAAGTAGTTCTTCTGAGAAAGCCAAATCTTCATGTTATTTCTATCTCGGTGAATTTGCATCCCTAGAATTTTGTTTGCTGGTCCTAAGTCCTTCATATCAAATTCCCTAGCCAACTGTGCCTTCAATTCTTGGACTTGATCTTTGTTGGGGCTTACCACCAACATGTCATCCACGTACAACAGTAAAATAATGAAATCATTATCATCTTCAAACCTTTTGTAGTATGTACAATAGTCTGAACTAAGTCTATTGTATCCAAGGCTGATGATATAGGAATCAAATCTCTTGTACCAACACCTCGGCGCCTGTTTGAGACCGTACAGAGATTTGTTCAACCTGCAAACCAAGTTTTCTTTTCCTTCTTCTTTAAAACCTTCTAGTTGGAGCATATAAATTTCTTCTTCAAGTTCTCCATGAAGAAAAGCTATCTTTACATCTAGCTGCTCTAGATGTAAGTCAAATGTAGCACACATTGCCAAGACTATTCTGATTGTCGTGAGTCGAACCACAGGGGAAAATATCTCATTAAAGTCAATACCTTCTTTCTGAGCATAACCTTTCACCACCAATCTCGCACGATACCGCTCCACTTGGTCATTGCCATCCCGTTTGATCTTGTAGACCTATTTGTTTCCAATGGCTTTTCTTCCACGTGGTAGTGCAACCAGCTCCCATGTTTTGTTCTTATGCAAAGCTTCAATCTCTTCTTGCATTGCTATCATCCATAGAGAAACATCTTGACTTTTAGAGCCTCCTGGAAAGTTGTTGGCTCTCCATCCTCTGTTAGAAGACAGTATGCAACATGAGCCTCCATGACATACTCCTAGTGCCATGATGGTGGTCGTCTCTCACGAGTTGATCGATGATCATCTGTAGCCTTAGACTCTACTGGTTCTTGTTCTTCATGCTTTGGTGCTGCTTCAGAAGAATTTGAATCTTCTTGTACTTGATTATTTTCCATTTGTACTGTTGTAGTCTCTGGATTTTCCTTCACTGTGCTATCATCTTTATCATTCCTTTATAGTTTATCTTCTGCAAATATCACATCTCTGCTGATGATGACCTTGTGGGTAGTGGACTCTCACAGGCGATACCCCTTGACTCCATCAGCATATCCCAAGAAAAGACATTTTCTGGATTTTGGATCCAGCTTCGTTGTTTCTTGGGGATTATACATCACGTACACAGGACTTCTAAATGTATGAAGGCGAGAATAATTAACTGGTTTTCCAGTCCACATCTCTATTGGTGTCTTCAACTCGATTGCTGTTGATGGTGACCGATTTACCACATAACAAGTGGTTTTAACTGCTTCAGCCCAAAATGTCTTGGCTAAACCTGCAGTTCTTAACATATCTCTTGTTCTCTCCAACAAGGTTGTAGTAACCAGTATCCATAACCGGTAAGAATATGTATATTTATATATATAAATATACGTATTTTATTTGTATGTGGGTAATTCTTGATTTATATATTGTTAATAGTAGTGTTTTTATAGGTTAAGGATATACTATTAGTATTGGGTTTATTTGCAAGACTTTGGAATTATTTTAGGGACCAAATTGTTATACTTTGAAAGTTTTGGGGGTGAATTCGTAAATACCAAAAATTAACCACTTAGTATAAAAATACACTTTTAAAAACCCTAATTCTCTCATTTTTGTCGAGCTACCCATTTTTAGAGAGAGAAGAGAGAAATAAAGGAGAGAGAAAGAGAAGAAGAAGAAGAAAAAGAAGAAGAAATTAGAATTTTGGATCTTTAGAGGTATATCACAACTAATTATCAATTTATTGGTGTTAATTAAGTTAATTTCTTTAAGTTTTGATTTCTGAAAATATGTATAATTAAGGATTTGATGTGTATTTCGTTTGATGTTGTGAGAATTGATGATGATCTATAAGATAGTTTGATAAATCATGATGAATTATGAAATTTCTGCTGGATAACCTCTTGATCTAGGAATTTTATAAATTGTTGTGATTCGATTCTGGTTTTGAATTTTGAGTATATGAAATTAGACATGTTTAGGATCATCTGAGACTTTGAATCGACTGAAAATCTCGGAAATTGAATTTGTAGTGAATTTACCAAAATGACCCTGGAATTCTAGAAATTTCCTGTGTAAACAGTCTGATACAGTGGAAAATAATTTTTGACCTGCTGAATGATCTTTACAAATTATGAATTTGTGGAATATGATAATTTTATATGTCTAATATGATATACTCAGAATTGAGAATTTGGATCAATGTGGTTGAAGTGTTATGAATTTCTAAAGTGTATCAGCTCATTGTAGTATTTGATTAACAGATTTTTAAAGTTATGAAATAAAATAGTTTTAAAATACTTTTGGCAGTTATTTGGAAGCCAAATATTTATCATGGACTGAGATATGTGTCAAGAGTAATTATGTGGTATTTTTATAATTTTTGAGTTAGTATATGATTTTATAAAATTGGGAGATTGAATACTGTTCAGTAAGTATCTTGATCCTGTCAGGTTTGTAGTTTGGATTCGATAGTGTGTATGGAATGGATTGTGTAGGAATTTTGATATAATATTCATATATAAGAAGTATATATGAGTCAAGAATGATATATTCTGATTTCGGAGTAATTGGACATCATTTGATGTATTAGAAATTTTTGTTAAGTGTAAGTGGTCAGAATGACAGGTTTTGAGAAACCAAATATTTAGACCAATTTGATGTGATAAATGCATTGTGTATAATTTTGTAAGCTATTTAAAGTATTTTGTGTGAATTGTGAGGCTTATGAAAGGATTGATCTCCATTGATAGGTTAAGGAGATTTAAGCCTTGTAGCTGTAAGTGCTAAGAGGTAAGTATACTAGACTTACTACTGGAATCACAATAAACATAATAATTGTTTTGTATGATTTTGTAAATGGGGTTAAGAATATGTTTATGATATGTCAAAGTATATTTTGATATGAAATATGAATATATGTTTATGAATGTGAGCATTGACATTGAGCATGGACATACATGTGTTTTTGAAAGTGAGCTTTCCAAAATAAGATGCGTTTAACAAAGAAAGCTTTTGAAGTGTAATATGTCCATGAGAAATATTTTGTGATTTGAGGGTACTTGAACTCACTGTTAACTTAGTAGGCATTTTATGTGATTTGTGGAGCCTTTATGTGTGGCCTTTCCTTCGGGATTGGTATATGTTATGTGTTCCGTATGTAGGGAGGATCCTATTGGTACCTAAAGGAAGTGTGAGTCATCACATTCGTGTGGTGGCGTATTGGTGCATGTGAGAGGACTCACCGATGATCAGGGTGAGGGTTTGGCTTTTACCTTCGGGCATGAGCATTATATATGTGTAATTTCAAGACCTGACTTGTACTATTCCTCTCATACGGTATGTCACCTACGAGTGACATTTGGCTCATTATGTGATATGTGATATGTAAGTCCTACTAAGTAGTAGTTGAGTGATGGTATTCCTATTATGTGTTTTGAAAGAATATGTAAGCGCTTACATGATATGTGATTTGATAAGATTATGATTTTGATTGATCACAGCATATCATATATATGCATTGTGTACATATATGTATTTGTATTTGATATATGAAAAATTAGTATGCTTACTGAGTTTTATACTCATTATAGTTTATGGTGATTTCAGGTAAATAAGGTACATGTGTGCTTAGCGGATTTGGCAAGGCTTCTGCTGTTCCTTGGGTTCCCTAAGTTGCTAGGTTGTTGTGTGTTTCATTTGGGGACACGTGGGATAGGATATTTGGTTTGTCCCTATTGAATAAATACTTATGTATTATTTCATTGTGTGTGGATTGGATTTGGTTTAAGTTTTATAAAGTGTGGTTATTGGATGATTTTAAGTAAGAATTTGCAATGGATATATTCTGGGCTCCCGGTAACAAAGTTGCTACTGGTGACGTAGTAGAGTGTTAATCTCTGAGAAAACTCTGCGTATCTCCGGTTTAATAATTGTCCCAGTCATAATTCAATTGCTATAATTCTGAAAGAAATTGAAATGAAAGTTGCAAATTTTGTGTAATATTATTTATGAGTGCACATGCAGTGAATGAATGTAAGTGATGTCGTGTGTCGGATCTTTTGGATCTGGGGCGTGACAGCTTTTATTGGTATCAGAGCTAAGATATGATTCTGTAGACTTTTAAGTGTCGAGTCAAGGGAACCGAGCAGATGCCAAATCCTTAGGATTGTATTTGTAGCTTTGTTGTGTAAAAGTTTGACATATTTCTTAAATTTTGTATGATTTTGTGAAGATGACACAGTATCCAAGAGCTGCTAAGATTGTTGTTGTTGTGGATAATGGTACCTTGTGGATCTTAATGTTACCATTTAGATTTTCTTTTAAGTTATGACTAATATGCTTAGTAAGAGTGATGTTGAATATCTTATAATGATAATTTGCATGTGATAGAGCAAATTGAGATAATTTTCTCAATGACAAAATATAGAGAAGTAGAGTATTGAAGACATCAATTGAAACAACTTTTATTGAAAAGGAAAACAACAACACAATAACAATAGCAGCAACAAAAATACAATAGAGGCTACGGAGTGAGATTTAAGTCTATTTTGCGCTTCTTCTGACTGTCATGAGTATACCAATCTAACTGATGCAATGTTGGATTAGACAGAGGAATAAAAGGCTGCAATTGATCAATCAGTTGATCAACAGTTGGAGCTGAAATAAGAATCCGTCGTGCTAGAAGTGGGATGAATTGTGTTCCCGCTGCATAGTCAAGAAAAGATATCAACCCGTCGTAAAAACCATTAACATTTAACAAACCAATGGGTTTTTGGTGGATTTGTAATTGTGCCCATGAGACAATTTGAAAAATTTCCTCCAAGGTCCCGAAACCTCCTGGTAGAGCTATGAAAGCATCCGCATGCCTAAGCATTTGAGCCATTCGCTCGTGCATAGATGAGACTTGTAACTCATCCCCAATTATTTTTCCTACAACATTTTCAATAGCTAGAGGTTTTGGAATGATACCCAAAACTCGACTACCTTTATTGTGTGCAGCTTTTGCCACAGACCCCATTAACCCTCGGTTACCTCCTCCATATACTAAATGTATATTTCGCTCAGCTAATACCTTACCAAGATTTTCTGCAACTTTTGTAAACTCTTCAGTATTCCCAGGGTTGGATCCACAAAAGACACAAATTTTTGTGAATCGACGAGCTGAGGTTTCCTCCATTGTTATGCTCACCCTAATCTTTGAATATTTTTGAGTTTGTATAAGGATGCAATAATAATGTATTTATAGAGAAACAAATTGATAATAGTTGTGGAGCATATGTGTAAGTATGTTCAAGTATATATTTTTCTCGATTCTTGTGAGGTAAAACAAAAAAAAAAAAGAGAATGAGTTTTACTTTATCATTTTATAAGGGACAATAGGTCGCAAAATCTTGAATAAATATATGTTGATATGTAAGTGTGATAAAAATTGTGTCGGAAGTGTGATAAGTTAGGTAAGATAATTAAGAAAAGTCAATAAAGGCCTATTTCATGGATTTAGGGACTTAGCCATTTTGGCACTAATGGTCGACAATACATCAATGACTTGAAGACTTTTTGAGCTAACAATTGGACTTTGGACATGAGGCCAAATTAACTTTATTAATTACAAAGATTTTGTGGTCTTAACATTAATTTTTGGCCGATAGATTAAAAGCAGATATGAAGAAAGATAAAGCACACTTGACATAAAGATAAAGCAGTAATCAGTCTCTCTTTGATGTGATAGAGCAACACGGATCTAGTTTCTGTGAAAATAGAAACAACAATGTAGGTCAAAATGAGTCTCCTTGGTCGCTTTCATCTGTGTCGTATCCGTGAGAGAGGAACTTATGGAGTTGTTGTTCCCATACATTGAATGAGGGCTCTGGCGGAGTGGAATGTGGATCTACCATATCTTGATCTTCTCCAGGTGAGCTGGTCTGGATGAGGGATGTGCTGGCTTCCTCTTGGATTTGGGTGTCGGTTGGATAAGGTTGGGAGTCTTGAAAGAGGGATAAGTCAAGATTGGGTTGGTGTTGGTCAAGTTCTGTCGGGACAACTGGCTGAGATTGAGTAGGTTCTGTCGGGACAACTGGCTGAGATTGGGTAGGTTCTGTCGGGACAGTTAGCTGAGGCCATTGGTGAAGGTTATCCATTGCTTGTCTGTATCTGGCATAATAAGTCATGTTTGGGATATGGTGATGATAAGTAGAGTAATCTGTATTTCTGAGATGTGAAAGATGATATTTTTGTCTTTGTTGGAATTTGAGTATATTGGCAAAATTCAGGTCTTCTGTAAAGTCAGCTTCAACTTGTTCCCAAGGTGCAGCATCTTCTGGGGAGATCCAAACAGACGGAGGAATTATTTGATTTTCCTGAGCAAGAATTCTTTCAAGTTCTCTCTTTTGCTGAATTACTTCTTCAGGCCAGAGCTTAATTGATCCCTTTAGTGAAAGGGTAAATGTGAAGTAGTCCTTAACAGTGGGGTAATAATGAATCTCGTGATCTGAAATAATCATACCCTTCCGTTGGAGAAGTAAGACTGACCAAAGATGTTGTCTGGGGACTGCAGCATTTGTGTTGTTTGCAATCATGTATTGAAATTTAGTTATCCACCATGTCTTTGGGTAAAACCATTGGAGAAAAATTAGGGCTGGATGATCTTCATCACATTTTTCTAATTTTTGGAGGGTTCTAAGTAATGGGAATTCCATGGCGATTGTATACAGATCCAACAGGTACCATAACAAGTAAAGGACAGGTTTGGACCATTGGGAAAATGGGAAAAAAGAGTGCAGGTGAAAGAAAGGGTATTCTAAGTTGAACAAAGGGCCACCAAGAACTGTGAGGCCGTGTTCTTGGACTGCTAAGATGGCGTAGTGTCTGATGAATTCTTTGGCACGGGAATGGAGTGTTCTGGTTTTGATTAGGTCTGGAAATTGTGGTGGAGAAAAAAAAACATGATGAGTTATGATAATGGGATTCATTATGAAGATGGTAAGAAGGTTGGTTTTATTTATTGCTAGAAAAGTGATTATGAGGTTTAGGCTATTTATAGAGTTTTATGAAAGAAAATCAATAATCGTTTTGTCCTTTCCTTTTACGTGGATGACGTTAAAGGAATAGTTAAAATAATCATATTTGCCATCGCAGTAATTGTGCTAGTAGAATCTTTTCTATTTGAAATCAAGCATATTAGAAAAAGCAGACATGTCAATCTCAATGAGAAAATGATGTCCAATAAGGTGGACTATTTTTTTTTAAGAGTTAAAGTAAGAGATATAATATTAAGATCTATAGTTTAAGAATCAGTTGAACTAAAGGTCTTTTTATTGAAGTTGATTTTTGATCGTTTAAGATAATGCTTTCAATATTCTGATTTGAATGACAACTTAGTTGCGTAGAAATACTACATTTTTTTTTTGAATGATATCAAGGTAGTGAATGATATTATGACGTATGAGTATATGTTGAAGGGATTAAAATTTTTAAAGGAGTTAAGAATTTTATGTAAGAGATTAGTATGGGTATTCTACATCTATGTTATTCTTTAATGAATGAAAGGTGAAGTGTATAGATACCCATTAAATATTGAACGAATGGAAAAAAAAAGAATAAAAATATGTGTGTATAATTTTATAAGTCCATAATGTGTGTCATATGTTTATTTTATGGATATATGTTTCGTACTCCTCTCGTATACTCAGCTATGAGCCAACTTAGAGATAATCTAACATATGAATGAGTATTTATTAGGATTTTGGACCACAATGAGCAAATCCTATATACAAGGAAGATTGCTTTGTAAATGTTTTATGAATAAACTATACAGTTGAAAAGGAAAATTGAGAATGAGAAGAAGAAATAAGATCTAAGTATCCTCATCTATGTGCTTAAGTTATGAATTTCGAGGACGAAATTCTTATAAGGAGGGGAGAATTGTAGTAACCAGTATCCATAACCGGTAAGAATATGTATATTTATATATATAAATATACGTATTTTATTTGTATGTGGGTGATCCTTGATTTATATATTGTTAATAGTAGTGTTTTTATAGGTTAAGGATATACTATTAGTATTGGGTTTATTTGCAAGACTTTGGAATTATTTTAGGGACCAAATTGTTATACTTTGAAAGTTTTGGGGGTGAATTCGTAAATACCAAAAATTAACCACTTAGTATAAAAATACACTTTTAAAAACCCTAATTCTCTCATTTTTGTCGAGCTACCCATTTTTAGAGAGAGAAGAGAGAAATAAAAGAGAGAGAAAGAGAAGAAGAAAAAGAAGAAAAAATTGGAATTTTGGATCTTTAGAGGTATATTACAACTAATTATCAATTTATTGGTGTTAATTAGGTTAATTTATTTAAGTTTTGATTTCTGAAAATATGTATAATTAAGGATTTGATGTGTATTTCGTTTGATGTTGTGAGAATTGATGATGATCTATAAGATAGTTTGATAAATCATGATGAATTATGAAATTTCTGCTGGATAACCTCTTGATCTAGGAAATTTATAAATTGTTGTGATTCGATTCTGGTTTTGAATTTTGAGTATATGAAATTAGACATGTTTAGGATCATCTGAGACTTTGAATCGACTGAAAATCTCTGAAATTGAATTTGTAGTGAATTTACCAAAATGACCCTGGAATTCTGGAAATTTCCTATGTAAACAGTATGATACAGTGGAAAATACTTTTTGACCTGCTGAATGATCTTTACAAATTATGAATTTGTGGAATATGATAATTTTATATGTCTAATATGATATACTCGGAATTGAGAATTTGGATCAATGTGGTTGAAGTGTTATGAATTTCTAAAGTGTATCAGCTCATTGTAGTATTTGATTAACAGATTTTTAAAGTTATGAAATAAAATATTTTTAAAATACTTTTGGCAGTTATTTGGAAGCCAAATATTTATCATGGACTGAGATATGTGTCAAGAGTAATTATGTGGTATTTTTATAATTTTTGAGTTAGTATATGATTTTATAAAATTGGGAGATTGAATACTGTTCAGTAAGTATCTTGATCCTGTCAGGTTTGTAGTTTGGATTCGATGGTGTGTATGGAATGGATTGTGTAGGAATTTTGATATAATATTCATATATAAGAAGTATATATGAGTCAAGAATGATATATTCTGATTTCGGAGTAATTGGACATCATTTGATGTATTAGAAAGTTTTTTTAAGTATAAGTGGTCAGAATGACAGGTTTTGAGAAACCAAATATTTAGACCAATTTGATGTGATAAATGCATTGTGTATAATTTTGTACGCTATTTAAAGTATTTTGTGTGAATTGTGAGGCTTATGAAAGGATTAATCTCCTTTGATAGGTTAAGGAGATTTAAGCCTTGTAGCTGAAAGTGTTAAGAGGTAAGTATACTAGACTTACTACTGGAATCACAATAAACATAATAATTGTTTTGTATGATTTTGTAAATGGGGTTAAGAATATGTTTATGATATGTCAAAGTATATTTTGATATGAAATGTGAATATATGTTTATGAATGTGAGCATTGACATTGAGCATGGACATACATGTGTTTTTGAAAGTGAGCTTTCCAAAATAAGATGCGTTTAACAAAGAAAGCTTTTGAAGTGTAATATGTCCATGAGAAATATTTTGTGATTTGAGGGTACTTGAACTCACTGTTAACTTAGTAGGCATTTTATGTGATTTGTGGAGCCTTTATGTGTGGCCTTTCCTTCGGGATTGGTATATGTTATGTGTTCCGTATGTAGGGAGGATCCTATTGGTACCTAAAGGAAGTGTGAGTCATCACATTCGTGTGGTGGCGTATTGGTACATGTGAGAGGACTCACCGATGATCAGGGTGAGGGTTTGGCTTTTACCTTCAGGCATAAGCGTTATATATGTGTGATTTAAAGACCTCACTTGTACTATTCCTCTCATACGGTATGTCACCTACGAGTGACATTTGGCTCATTATGTGATATGTGATATGTAAGTCCTACTAAGTAGTAGTTGAGTGATGGTATTCCTATTATGTGTTTTGAAAGAATGTGTAAGCGCTTACATGATATGTGATTTGATAAGATTATGATTTTGATTGATCACAGCATATCATATATGTGCATTGTGTACATATATGTATTTGTATTTGATATATGAAAAATTAGTATGCTTACTGAGTTTTATACTCATTATAGTTTATGGTGATTTCAGGTAAATAAGGTACATGTGTGCTTAGCGGATTTGGCAAGGCTTCTGCTGTTCCTTGGGTTCCCTAAGTTGCTAGGTTGTTGTGTGTTTCATTTGGGGACACGTGGGATAGGATATTTGGTTTGTCCCTATTGAATAAATACTTATGTATTATTTCATTGTGTGTGGATTGGATTTGGTTTAAGTTTTATAAAGTGTGGTTATTGGATGATTTTAAGTAAGAATTTGCAATGGATATATTCTGGGCTCCCGGTAACAAAGTTGCTACTGGTGACGTAGTAGAGTGTTAATCTCTGAGAAAACTCTGCGTATCTCCGGTTTAATAATTGTCCCAGTCATAATTCAATTGCTATAATTCTGAAAGAAATTGAAATGAAAGTTGCAAATTTTGTGTAATATTATTTATGAGTGCACATGCAGTGAATGAATGTAAGTGATGTCGTGTGTCGGATCTTTTGGATCTGGGGCGTGACAAAGGTTCTGTTCATTCGCTCTGCTACTCCATTCTGCTGAGGCATGTAAGCTGTGCTGAATTACCGCTTGATGTCTTCTTGTTGACAGAATGCAATAAAATCATCACCAGTATATTCTCCTCCATTATCTGTCATTAAACACTTGATGTTTTTTCTGATTCAAGTTCTACCCGCGCTCTGAATATTCTGAAAACTTCAAACATATATGACTTCTTTTTTATTGGATACACCCAACATCTCCTGGAGTAATTATCTATGAATGATACAAAATATCTCGCTCCCCCTAAGGACATCATCGGTGCTTGCCAAACATCAGAGTAGACCAATTCTAGAATTTCTTTACTTCTAGAACTGGATGTGTTGAACTTTAATCTATGCTGTTTACTTGTGACGCAGTATTCACAGAAAGGTAAATGAACCGATTTGAGCCCAGGAAGTAAATTTTGATCAGAGAGAATCTTCAAACCTCGTTCTGACATATGGCCCAGTTTACAATGCCACATTATCGTTGACTCTTCTGCTGAACTAGTTGATGCAATAGATGCATCTCTTTCCTGCAGTGTTTCTCCATTAAGCATGTACAAATTTGCAGCAACCTTTTCTGCCTTTATTATTACAAGCGCGCCTTTGAGAATTTTCATTATCCTATTTTCAATTTGGATCTTACACCCAATGTTATCTAATTGTCCCAATGACAAAAGATTCTTCTTGAGGCCTTTCACATGTCGCACCTCCTGGATAATACGAACAGTACCATTGTACATCTTCATCTTGATGGATCATATTCCAACGATTTCTAAAGCATGATCGTTCCCCATATATACAGATCCTCCAGAGGTAGGTACATATTGATGGAACCATTCTTTCTTAGAGGTCATGTGCCATGTAGCTCCAGAATCCATGAGCCATACATCAGAGAACCATTTTCTGCTTTCAACAACTGTTGCTGCTTCGCTGTATAAAATTTCACCATCATCTGAGGTGCTTGCAATATTCCCTTGCGGTTTGTCCTCTGCACGTTTCTTCAATCCCCAACAATCCTTCTTCAGATGGCCTTTCTTGCCATAATGGTAGCACTTGACGTTCTTCTTACTTCTGGATTTTGGTCTACCATGATTTTGACTCTTACTGGGGCCACGTTCTGTTGATCTACCTCTCATCATTGTCAAAGCTTCTGCTTGCTGCGAACATTCCTGTTTGTCTTCTTCATTTTTTTCTCTTCGTTCTTCTCCCAGCACAACAGCTGTAACAACATCGAAGACTAAGAAGTCCGTTAGGATATTATTCATCAAATTGATGATGAGTTGATCATACGAATCTAGTAGGCTTTGAAGTAAAATCTCCGCACGTTCACCTACCTCTATTTTATGCCCCAAGGAAGTGAGTTGGGAAAATAGAGTATTTAACGTGTTGATGTGCTCTGTTACTGAAGTGGATTCTGCCATTCGAAGAGTATACAATCTCATTTTTAAGAAGATCTTGTTGTGCAAAGATTTGGCCTCATACAATTTTATGAGAGTATCCCAGATCTCTTTTGCTGTCTATTTTTCCGCCACACTGGATAGCACATTATCAGCAAGTGCTAGATGTAGATCAGCAACTGCATTACTGTCAATCTCATTCTATTTGATATCATCAGTGATACCAACGGACCTTTCATCAATTGCTTCTAAGCACTCGTTTTTCCTTAAAATCGCCTTTATTTTCAATTTCCACAATGTAAAATTACCTCCATTGAACTTCTCAACTTCGTATTTTGCCACCATTGCTTTTCACCATTAACTGCTTTCTGCTAGGATCGGCTCCCATTATTTCACGTGAATAGTATCCCATACGTATAAACAGTATCCGTACGTATAAATAGTGCTGGTATACGTAAATAGTGACCTCCTTCAACCAGAAGCTCTGATACCACTTGTTAAAAAATTGAGGGGTGATGCAGGGTCGCAGCTAAAGCGAAATTGAGAAAAATAATGAAAATAAAAATAAGACAAACATAAGACTACGTGGTTCGGCTTTTAACCTACGTCCATAGGCGAAGACAGAAGAATCTTTTACTATTAAAAATGGAGAATACAAGTATTATAGTGTTTTAGCCTTACAACCTAAAATCCTAATACACCCAATTCTCTCAAATCACTCAAAAACTCTCTCAAAGATTTTGAAACTCTCTCTAATTTTTATTGAAAAATAAATTGCTAAACTCTCCCATTTATAGGGAGAGTTTAGCATGGTGGACAGCCAAGAAATGACTGTCCATCATTGCTGGCACATTGCTGGCACCGTGTGCCAGCTACCAGCATTAATGGATTTATCCAAGGAGACAAAAAGTCAATGCCAGCAAACCAAATACGAAAATCTATTTGGGATTTTGAGTCAAATTATGAATTAATCATTTTCCCCCCTAAAACTGCGGATGCATGCAGATTTTGAACCTCCTAATTTAAAGGTGTACTGTACTGTACGTGCATTAACAAATGACAATTAACTTGAAGTAATGTTGGTAAGCAAAGTAGAGAAGATGGTTTTCTCTGGAGATTCTTCTCATTACGTACACTTGATATTTTACTTAATTATTTGTATGGATATGCATGTCTAAATATAGCCAAATAAAATGAAACCGATTCTTATTAGTTTTGGTGACTCGAATTCGGACATAGGAGGAGTATTAGCAGCCACCGGACTTCCCATTGGCCTTCCTCATTTTTCCCCAAAGGCACTGGCCGGTTAGGTAATGGTCGCCTTCTCATTAACTTCCTCTGTGAGTTCAGTTCTCTGTCCACCATGAAATGCTATTTTTTTAATATATTTACTTAACTAACGGTTTACTTTGAAATAAACAAATGATAGGATTCGGTAGGACTTTTACAGCTTATTGTTTTAATCTATCTTGAGGATTCGGAGTTGGTCGATCTTTTTACTTCGTTGCCTCCTAATAATACCAGTGTACATGCCGTATCCTATGCTAATTAAATGAGTTTACTTTGAGTGATTTGAGATAATTATCCCAAATTTGACAAGTGTTGTAAACTTTGCTGTACCGGGTGGCCGCTGCCACTCACTTGAAACTCCTTACCACTTCGATGGGTAAGCTTTTTATTATTGAGAAAGATCATAAAATATATTGTAATGAAAACAATTTTTTTTTATTGTGTGTTATTAAAATAAGTAGTGTATAACAATAATTAATAAAATAATATTATCACAAATTATAGGTCACAATCAATTATAATAAACACTAAATTTTTACGTAAAAAATCTAACTCAAAACAAACTACGGGACCATAGTTCGATATCAAAACTTTCACTATGATATAATAATAGGATTACAACAATACTAATCTCTCTAGAATCACACTAAAGGCTTACTATAATATTAAAAATATTAATTTTGGCTCAACAATAATAAATCTAATAAATTCTTCTCAAGTATACATTTACCAAATTCTATTATATGAGAGACTAAATAAAAAACCAAATTCAATAAAATTGTAAAGCAAGATGTTAGAAACTCACCTTCAAAATTTGAGTAAAAACAGAGCTCAAATTATCATCCAATCATTGAAGGAAAACATAGAATCCTAAAGCCCTCTTTCTATTCTTTTGGCTCTATCTCTCTCATGTTTCTTCATTCTGCCAAATTACTTCTTCTCTGCCAAAAACAAATTAAACACAAATGGTGGTATTGTGCATTTATGATCAATTTCATCTAGCCCCTTAATGACTAATTTTATATAAGTTCATATTTTTTATAAAATTATAAATTAGCCCATGGACCCACATGATGTGGACCTCACTAACAAATTTCTCCCTCCACATCATGTGAGAGGATCCACTAGGCCTGTTTTTCCTCTACAAGCTTGAAGCTTTTCATTAGATAATGGCTTAGTCATCATGTCTCATCTGTTCTTACTTGTATTTATCTTTTCAAATTGTAATAGTTTTGATTCCAACATGTCACGTACCCAATGATACCTAACATTAATATGCTTGGACCTTGAGTGAAATGTTGGATTCTTTGCCAAGTGAATGGCACTCTGACTATCACAATAGACTATGTAGTTCTCTTGCTTTAAACTCAATTCTTGTAGGCACTTCTTCATCCACAAGATTTCTTTACAAGTTTCAATAACTACAATATACTCAACTTCTATAGTAGACAAAGAAACACATTTTTGAAGTCTGGATTGCTATGACACAGCTTCCCCTACAAAGGTAATCGGGTATCCTAATGTAAACTTCCTAAAATCCAAATCTCCTACCATATCTATATATTTGTACCTATAAAATATAGGTTTATTACCACCAAAATACAAACATGTCTTAGAGGTGTCTCTAAGGTATCTAAAATCCACTTCACTAGTATCCAGTGCTATTTGCCAAGATTAGAGAGAACCTGACTGATAACACTAACTGCATGAGTAATATCTGACATTGTACAGACCATAGCATACATCAAACTACCAATAGTTGATGCATAAGGCACTACACCCATTTCTTTATTTTCTTTCTCACTTGTAGGATATTGTTTAAAACTAAGCTGGAAGTGACCTACAATTAGTAAACTAACTAGTTTTGCTTTATTCATGTTGAATCTTTCAAGAACCCTCTTAATATAATTTTTTTGAGATAACCATAACTTCTCATTTTTTTCTATCAGAAGAGATCTTCATGCTAAGGATTTGTTTAGCCTATCCTAAATCCTTCATAACAAATGACTTGTTGAGTTCTTTCTTTAAACCTTCAATTTTACTAGTATTATAGTCAATAATCAACATTTCATCCATATAAACTAAGAGAATAATGAAATCATCATCAGCAAACCTCTTGACAAAAATACAATGGTCTGATGTAGTCTTGTTGAAACCATGATTCTCCATAAAAGAATTAAATTTTTTATACCACTATCTTGGTGCCTATTTCAGCCTATACAAGTTTTTCTTCAACTTGCACACTAAATCTTCCTTGCCTTTGACTTTGAATCCCTCAGGCTGCTCCATGTAGATTTTCCCCTCTAAATCACTATGAAGAAAAGCTTTCTTTACATCAAGCAACTCAATCTCCAAGTTTAAACTTACTGCTAAATCAAGAACAACTAGGATAGAAACATCTTCATTACAGGAGAAAAAATTTCTTCAAAGTCAATCTATTTCTTTTGACTAAACCCTTTCACAATCAACCTATCATTGTACCTTAGTTGTTAGTTATTTTCAGCCTTCAACCTATAAATCCATTTGTTCTTCAAAGCTCTTTTACCTTTAGGCAATTTTACTAATTCATAAGTATGGTTCTCATACAAAGATTTTATCTCCTCTTGTATAGCTTCAAATCACTCATTTTTGTGCTAGTGAGATATAAATTCTTAGAAGTTTTCAGGTTCTCCTTTATTTGTAAGCATCACATACTCATGTGGTGAATATTTGGAGAAGTGGTGGCACTCTCTCATAGATCTTCTTAATTGAGGCTCAACTGGTGAATCATATGGTTATGAAGGTTCTTACTCAACTTATTCTGCTGAACTATCATCATTAACTCTGTCATCAAAATCTTCTTGTGTCTCTCTCATAAACATCATGAACTATAGGTAGAGGAACTGATCTTGAAGTGTTGGGAATAGAAATTTCATCAAATTCTTGAGGCTCTTCATCTTTCTCTATCATATCAATTATCTGATCTTCAAGAAATGTAACATCTCTACTTTGATGATTTTCAAACTCATTGGATCTCATAATCTGTACCTAAAGTCTTCATGTGCATAACCCAAAAAGATACACTCTCAGTGTCACGCCCCAGACCCAAAAGATCCGACATACGACATCACTTACATTCATTCACTGCATGTGCACTCATAAATAATATTACACAAAATTTTCAACTTTCATTCAACACAGAAATCCTTAGCAAGTTACTAGTAAGTTCAACACTAAAATCAACCATAACCTAACATATAAATATAAACTTCTCTTGACAATATTTAAACATTCATTTCAATTTCTTTCAGAATTATAGCAATTGAATTATGACTGGGACAATTATTAAACCGGAGATACGCAGAGTTTTCTCAGAGATTAACACTCTACTACGTCACCAGTAGCAACTTTGTTACCGGGAGCCCAGAATATATCCATTGCAAATTCTTACTTAAAATCATCCAATAACCACACTTTATAAAACTTAAACCAAATCCAATCCACACACAATGAAATAATACATAAGTATTTATTCAATAGGGACAAACCAAATATCCTATCCCACGTGTCCCCAAATGAAACACACAACAACCTAGCAACTTAGGGAACCCAAGGAACAGCAGAAGCCTTGCCAAATCCGCTAAGCACACATGTACCTTATTTACCTGAAATCACCATAAACTATAATGAGTATAAAACTCAGTAAGCATACTAATTTTTCATATATCAAATACAAATACATATATGTACACAATGCATATATATGATATGCTGTGATCAATCAAAATCATAATCTTATCAAATCACATATCATGTAAGCGCTTACATATTCTTTCAAAACACATAATAGGAATACCATCACTCAACTACTACTTAGTAGGACTTACATATCACATATCACATAATGAGCCAAATGTCACTCGTAGGTGACATACCGTATGAGAGGAATAGTACAAGTCAGGTCTTGAAATTACACATATATAATGCTCATGCCCGAAGGTAAAAGCCAAACCCTCACCCTGATCATCGGTGAGTCCTCTCACATGCACCAATACGCCACCACACGAATGTGATGACTCACACTTCCTTTAGGTACCAATAGGATCCTCCCTACATACGGAACACATAACATATACCAATCCCGAAGGAAAGGCCACACATAAAGGCTCCACAAATCACATAAAATGCCTACTAAGTTAACAGTGAGTTCAAGTACCCTCAAATCACAAAATATTTCTCATGGACATATTACACTTCAAAAGCTTTCTTTGTTAAACGCATCTTATTTTGGAAAGCTCACTTTCAAAAACACATGTATGTCCATGCTCAATGTCAATGCTCACATTCATAAACATATATTCACATTTCATATCAAAATATACTTTGACATATCATAAACATATTCTTAACCCCATTTACAAAATCATACAAAACAATTATTATGTTTATTGTGATTCCAGTAGTAAGTCTAGTATACTTACCTCTTAGCACTTACAGCTACAAGGCTTAAATCTCCTTAACCTATCAATGGAGATCAATCCTTTCATAAGCCTCACAATTCACACAAAATACTTTAAATAGCTTACAAAATTATACACAATGCATTTATCACATCAAATTGGTCTAAATATTTGGTTTCTCAAAACCTGTCATTCTGACCACTTACACTTAACAAAAATTTCTAATACATCAAATGATGTCCAATTACTCCGAAATCAGAATATATCATTCTTGACTCATATATACTTCTTATATATGAATATTATATCAAAATTCCTACACAATCCATTCCATACACACCATCGAATCCAAACTACAAACCTGACAGGATCAAGATACTTACTGAACAGTATTCAATCTCCCAATTTTATAAAATCATATACTAACTAAAAAATTATAAAAATACCACATAATTACTCTTGACACATATCTCAGTCCATGATAAATATTTGGCTTCCAAATAACTGCCAAAAGTATTTTAAAACTATTTTATTTCATAACTTTAAAAATCTGTTAATCAAATACTACAATGAGCTGATACACTTTAGAAATTCATAACACTTCAACCACATTGATCCAAATTCTCAATTCCGAGTATATCATATTAGACATATAAAATTATCATATTCCACAAATTCATAATTTGTAAAGATCATTCAGCAGGTCAAAAAGTATTTTCCACTGTATCATACTGTTTACACAGGAAATTTCCAGAATTCCAGGGTCATTTTGGTAAATTCACTACAAATTCAATTTCCGAGATTTTCAGTCGATTCAAAGTCTCAGATGATCCTAAACATGTCTAATTTCATATACTCAAAATTCAAAACCAGAATCGAATCACAACAATTTATAAAATTCCTAGATCAAGAGGTTATCCAGCAGAAATTCCATAATTCATCATGATTTATCAAACTATCTTATAGATCATCATCAATTCTCACAACATCAAACGAAATACACATCAAATCCTTAATTATACATATTTCCAGAAATCAAAACTTAAAGAAATTAACTTAATTAACACCAATAAATTGATAATTAGTTGTGATATACCTCTAAAGATCCAAAATTCTCATTTTCTTCTTCTTTTTCTTCTTCTTCTTCTCTTTCTCTCTCCTTTATTTCTCTCTTCTCTCTCTAAAAATGGGTAGCTCGACCAAAATGAGAGAATTAGGGTTTTTAAAATTGTATTTTTATACTAAGTGGTTAATTTTTGGTATTTACGAATTCACCCCCAAAACTTTCAAAGTATAACAATTTGGTCCCTAAAATAATTCCAAAGTCTTGCAAATAAACCCAATACTAATAGTATATCCTTAACCTATAAAAACACTACTAATAACAATATATAAATCAAGGATCACCCACATACAAATAAAATACGTATATTTATATATATAAATATACATATTCTTACCGGTTATGGATACTGGTTACTACACTCAGCCTTGTTGTCAAGCTTTGACCTCTCATATTTTGGAATATGAACAAATGCCTTGCAACTAAACACTTTCAAGTACTTATAAAACATCTTTTCTGGTCCAAACTCTTTCAAGTACATCATCATCCAAAGGAGTTGAAGGAGAAAGGCTAATCAAGTCATGCAGTCTGCATTACTTCACCCCAAAAATATTTAGGTAGCTTTGCATTAGAGAGCATACACCTGATTCTTTCTTGAATCGTTCTATGCATCCTCTCTACCATACTATTTTGCTGATGAGTTTTTGGCACGGTCTTCTCAAGTTTAATACCATGAGATCTACAATACTGCTCAAATGGTCCTCTGTACTCACCACCATTGTTCGTTTTTACACATTTTAACTGTCTCTTTTCCTCTCTCTCAACCTTAACATGAAAATATTTAAAGCCATTAAGCATATGGTTTTTAGATTTCAGAGCAAAAGATTCACACATTTTTAAAACAGTCATCAATAAAGTTACAAAATAAAGTACACCTTTATGCATTCTAGTTTGTATAGTACATATATCAGTGTGTATCAAATCGAGTAAATTTGCTCTTTTAGATGGATAAAAATTATGAAATATAACTCTATATGCTTTTTTGGGTAAATAATGATCACAAGGTTTGAGAGACTTACTTGCCAAGTTAGGAAGAACATTCTTGTTGGCTAGAACTTGAAGCATTTTCTTACTTATGTGGCCAAGTCTTTTATGCCACAACTCAATGTTAGATTCTTTTGCTGCTATATTGACATCTCCTTTTATGAGCTTAACTTCTATAACATAGAGAGTGTTTACTTTCTTCCCTTGGCTAAAATTATAGAACCTTTGGTAAGCTTTCATTTACCTTCACCAAAATAGTTGCAATAACCATTATCATCAAGCTTTTCAGTGGACATCAAATTCAGATGTATTTCTAGAACATGTCCGACATCTTTAAATAGTAATCTACTACCAACACTAGACTCTAAGTAAATATCTCATAGACCTACAATCTTGGATGCACCATTATTTTTCATCCTAACATAGCCAAAATCACCACTAGTGTAGGATGTGAATAAATCACCATTTGAAGTAACATAACATGAAGCACCCGAATCAATTACCCAATCATTTTTATGACATATGATATTTATAGAGTTCTCATCATAAATAATAGTCATATCCCTATCAGCAACAATTGCACTGCTCACTTATTCATTTTTCTGTGATTCACCTATTTTCTTAGCCTGTTCCATTTTTCATATTCTACACTCTCTCTTTATATGCCCCATTCTATTGCAATAGTAACACTTGACATTTTTTCTTTGAGACTTAAATCTTCCTCTGTAGCTGTCATTGCCAGAACTTCTACTTTGCCTTCTTCCTCGCCTTTCATGCTTCTCTATAACAAGTGCTTCTGTCTTAGAGGAACTTATGCATGCATTCTTTTTTCTACCTTCTTCACTTTTCATCTTGTCCTTAACTATCTCTATGGTTAGCTTCTTATTTAGCGTTGAATTGTTTACTGACACTATCAATGTCTTCCAGCTATCTGCTAAGGAACTAAGCAATAGCAATACTTATAATTTAACATCTAGTAAAATATCATAGTTGTCAACTGGTTCACTAAGCCTTGAAACTCATTGGTGTGCTCAGTTATACTGTGTCCTTCCTTATATTTTAAATTTACAAGCTTCTTCATTAAATTAACTTTATTTTGTAGTGTAGGCTGCTTATAAATAGATTCTAATTTTCTCCACATAACATCAGCATTGGTCTCCTTTGTCACATGGTGAAACACACTCTAATAAATCCATTACCTAATAGTACAAATACATTTTCTATGTAATTTGATATACTCTTTATCACTCATTTTCTCGGGTTTTGCAGCATTCTCTTTAATGGGTTCATGTAGGTCTTTTACAAAAAGTAAATCCTTTATTCTGAACTTCTATATATTATAATTATATGCCTTCAATTTAATCATGCATGCAGAATTTTCATCTATTTTAATCAACGCAAATTAAACATTGCACAACCTAACTGGCTTTGATACCACTTTATTGGAAAAGATTATAAAATATAACTCAGTGAAAATATTCTTTTTCCCATTTTTTGTTATTAAGATGGGCAGTGTATCATTACGATTAGTAAAATAATACTACCATAAATTATAGGCCATAATTAATCACAAATGAATACTAAATTTTTACGTAGAAAACTCAACTAAAAAACAAAATTATGGGACCGTAGTCCGATATCAAAACTTTCACTATGATATAATAATGGGATTACAACAATAATAACCTCTCAAGAATCACACCATATGCTCACTACAACATCAAGAACATCAATCTTGACTCAACAATAACAAATCTTACAAATTCTCCTTAAGTATACATTTGCTTGATTCTACTATATGAGATGCTAAATCGAAAATCAAATCAATAGAATTGTATAATAAGATGTTGGAAACTCAACTTCAAAATTTGAACAAAAACGAAGTTCAAATTATCATCCAATCATCAAAGAAAAACATAAAACCCTAAAACTCTTTCTATTCTCTCGGCTTTGTCTCTCTTACATTTCTGCATTTTGCCAAATTGTTTCTTCTCAACCAAAAACAAATTAAACACAAATAGTGGTATTATACATTTATGACAAATTTCATTCAACCCCTTAATAATTAATTTTATACAAATTCATAATTTTTATAAAATTATAAATTAACTCCTGAACTCACATAATATGAACCCCACCAACATTTACTAGTTACTTATACAAAACAGAAGCTTCGTTCTACTTCTATACGTATTTATATTTTTTCATTATAATATTTTAATGACCATTGATTGATTAAACTGATGGAAACTTTCGTGTAGGTTCAGGAAATTTCATTAAAGAAGCAAGGGCTTCCGTAATGCGCTCTATATGATTGACATTGGCCAGAACGATCTCTTACTAGTTTTTTATGCTTGATCTCCTACACCAGTCACTGAAAAAATCCCTTCTTTTTCTCGCCAAAATTAAATTAGCAATTCAGGTGAGTCTATATGGTCTTCTATTTCTTATATACATGCACCTTCGAACTATTAGTTTCTTATGCACTTATGAAATTTTCTGTTGCAAATGTACGAATTATAATATAAAATTTTGAATACGCAGCACTGGTCCATTGGGATGTGCAACTAAAGAACTTGCTTTACATCCCCCGTAATAACAGTTATCTCATCTCGATATAATTGGCTGCCTTGGCGTTCATAACAAAGTTGCGAAGACCTTTACGATATGTGCAACGAAATGAGTTCAATTTTTAAGGATGCCACCATTGTGTATGCGGGGACATTTACACACGAATCAAATACGATCTCTTTGCTAAATATGAAAGATATGGTAAGATTAGAATTTCTATGTGAGCTTAACTAAAAGTTTTACCTTTTTCTTATGCTCTTTAGACTTGAGAATTTTGGTGAGTGCAATTAGACTATTTTCAATAGGCATTGGGGAGTGAGGATCCATTTCTTGGTTGTTGCAGCTATGGCGAGCCTCCAAATAATTACAATGTAAAAGCAACGTGCGGCCGGGCTGGTCACAGCAATTTATAGCGGTGCATTGTTAGGGATGGAGTTCACTTCACTGAAGCAGCCAATAGGGTTGTTGCCTCTGAATATTTTATCAACCCATTATTCTACTCCTCCTCGAACAAAGTTTGTCGAATTTTGGAGACTTCATTATGAGCAAGGGCTTCCAGCCATATAAAATTTAAATGCAGAGAAATTATGGTGCTAATGTCAATGATAAGTTAAATAAATCATGTTCTATATAAGAAACATTGAAAGAGATAACTCTTTAACATGCATTATATATAATTTTGTCTTTGCATATATCAGAAATGGAAATTTTCAGAGACGAAAGTTCGCATTAAACAAAGGGTTTATATCAATAAATTATAGAAATTGAGAAAATTATTTCACCAACTCTTTACGATAAAACTATTACGTGTTATTTAAACATGAAATGAAAAAGAGATTTTATAAAAATGAACGTTCACTTGTAGGGGTAAAATTAAAATTTAAGGTGAGATAATTAAATGTTAAAGTTCAAAATTATATTGAGTTAGAATTGAATTATATGTGAGTTTTAATTAAGAGTGCGTAGAATCAATTTCGGTTCGATTCAAGTCCAAATCGAATTGAAATTCAAATCGATTAGTTCCAATAAATTGGAACCAAAACCAAGCCGATTGGTTCTAACAAATTGAAATCAAAATTCAAACCAATTTGTTTTAACAAATTGGAACCGATTGATTCTATCTTTTAAAATTAAATCAAATCGATTCAGTTTTCAATTTTTTTTAAAATTGTTAATATATTTTTTGATTTTAACTAAATTGAACTAAAACCGAATTGAAACCGAACCATCGTTTTTAAATAAATCAAACCAAATTCGAATTGAATTATAAATAAAAAAAATTTTGGTTCGGTTCGATTTTTAGTTCAACATAACTTGTGCTTACTCATAATTTTAGTATAGATTTAAAATCTTGTGAAGAAAAAAAAAATATTTTAATGGTAAAATTATAAAATTTATTATTGATTTTTTTTTAAAAAAAAATTAAGGCTTAGAGGAACATAGCCCTTTTAGGCCCTAAGGCAGTTGTTACAAGACTTAACCTAACAAATTAGATTTGATACCAATCAGAGTAAACTAATATAATATAATATAATATAAAATAAAAAAAATCAATACTGCATGAAATATATTATGATGTAACGTGTCTAAAAAATTAGTTCAAACAGAGTGGAATATAATATGATATTTATTAAGAGAATTCATAATTTTCAATGTAATTTATTGTATTATTCAAATAACATGTGATGAATTATTATTATTTAATAATTTTTATGAAATTTAATTTGTCTCGATCTTGAATGTATAAAATCAACGAAAAGATATTAAAATGCTGTGATTGGCTTGTCGTTGACATTATGATTCGAGGGTTTTTTTTTTATTTCTTTTGTTGAAAAGACAATATAATTCGTGTTTGGAATCACACGTTAGATGTTTGTCAACGAGTATGTTTATATGGGAAAATGCTGTTAATTACACTAAACTCATTTTCTGTTGCAGGCATAATTACACTATTTATAAAGAGCTTAATAAATCACACATATTTTATATTAATATGATATTATTTATTTTAAATTAAAACTGTTATGATTTTATTTTTATGTTATACTCAAAATATTTATATTAATAAAAATATAATTTACTCTCTATATATTTATAATTTTACATATTTTCTAACAATATAAAATTTTTGCTCACTTTCTTAACAATAAATATAAGAACTATATACTATACGAGACATGACAAAAAAAACTCTGATTGAAATGACTTGTACTTGTAGGAATACTAAATGTAGGCCCCTTAAGTTTTTCGTGGCATATATGTAATACACAAGAATATGTAGGTATATCCAAAGTATTTTTGACGCAAATTCCAATTAATTAATAGCTGAAGATCTAAAGCTTTTGCAAAGAATGGAAAAAAATGCAGTGATGATTTACAATGATTGTATAATTAATTGATATAAAAAGTAAAAATATATTTTCTTGCTGTGTACACAATAAACACAACCCTTTTCCTAAGCTTTCATCTCGTGTTACAAGCAATTCAGGCCATTTGATCGTCCATTGCTGTACTCCCATCTCTCACAACGTACCATTTTACCTCCCTCAGATGTGCCTTTTGCTGATAAGCCTTCCTCAGATAAGCAACACCTGATACAATTACAATTGGCAAATTTACAATTGTAACTTTTCTTTTTGCAACAGTTGTGGCCTAAGCTTTGTGAGCAATTCCTTGAGCCCACTTGTTAGTCCAATTCAATCATTTTAATATTACTTTGTGTCTAAACTCTTATGGAAATATGACAGTCATAGTTGAAATAATATCTTTAATTTATAAATATGAATTTCTAATGTAAAAGATTTTTAATAGGGCAATCACATAATATACTCTCTGACTTTACTTAATAACTCTTATTAGTATTTTCTTATCAACTCATCTTAAAGATTTAAGAGAAGAAGTGTGGAAGAACACAGAGAGCAACATTGAAAGAATTGTAAGTTAAGCCCATTATCAATTAAGGGACCTACCACTTTGTCAAATGGCGAGATTGATGACAATGATGGATCTATCTTTCTTGACAATTGACAAATGCTTTTGTCTTTGCCTCACAACCCCTCAATTATGTGCAAGAATAAAGTCTTGTGCTAGACAAAATCATTTGAATGCAACTTCTACAGTATAATTGTTATTATATTAAGGGCATAGAAGAAAAAGAAATAAAAGAGAGTGACCCTTTGTAGTTTTCGCGTGCGTCTTGAGCTTTTCCAATTTCCCCCCTCTCTTTCTCTCTGTCCCTCTCCTTATTTGTTATTTCTTTATTTGTGTTGAGACATGATCTTATGATTTAGTTTGAAAGTCCTAAAAACTATCCACCGCAAAAAAAAAAAAAGAATTTAATAAAAGCGCAGGTTTAATAATATCCTTCTATATTTGTTTGATCATTAATATTTGCGATGGACAAAAAAATGTGAATTACTTTACTCCAAAAAGAAAGAAAAAGAATTCTTTGCCACTTTTGAATTTTGATCGTGGAGGTCTCTTGTCATCCAGATGTGATTATATATATAATTCAAGCTAATAATTCAACTGGAAGAAAAGTGTTTGTCACCTCAAGAAAGTGAAAAGAAAAGAGAGCTCTTCAAGACTTGTAAATTATGCCATTTGGTTTTGACGTACTAATTCTATTAACAAATTTGGTTTCGGGTGCTTTTATGGGTAGAGTTAAGACTTAAGCATCTCTTCAGAACCTGGTTAACCATGAAAAGCTCAACAATCTGGATCTTGGACTTATTAATCTGTATCCCAGTATCACGTTCTCACCGCCCAATAACAGTTTGATCCCTGGGTTTTTATTATTTTTCAATTAAAGATATCAGTTGTTCGTTTATAATAATATTAAAGAAGTCTCGAGCTTCTGTTAAAATGACTGAAGTATTCTTTAGTGTTAAGTTACCCACTCTTATTTTTCAATGGTTAAAATGTCATATTATAAGAGGTTTCCAATAAGGTTAAAAGATGTAGTTGATATAAATGAATCCACTTTTAGGTGAATTTGATTGAAAAGTCAAATTAGATCAGCTGTCAAATTTTATTTTTATTAATTTTGATACGTTTGGTTGGTGTTGTTCATAGCTCGTGATGAACTTGTGCATGCATATTGCGTCCAGTTAAGACAATAATATACAGGTAGAAAATATTGAAACTCACTTAATGATGGTCGGTATATATTAAAATTTGGTGATTTAAAATTAAAATTGTATTTAATTATGATTTAGAGATTAATAAAGAGTCAGACACAAAATTAAGTATGCATTAAATGTATAAGAAAAAGACGAAAATGAAGAATTAGAAGCAAGGAAAGGTGTGAAAACACGAGAGAAGGAAATCTCCAAATGTGAGCGTCACGGTGTTGGATTCTTAGCACCACGGTGCCAAAGTCAGAACATCAAGTGTTGCGGTGTTGGCTTTTGATCGTTGCGACACCGAGTCGAGATCACAGTAGCACAACGGCACTAGATTTTGAGCGTCGTAACTTCCACTTTTAAAAAATTCACAGTTTTAAGTTTCTTCGCGTGTTTGAATTGATTTTGAATTTTTTTTTTTGTGAACTCCTATTCCAATTAAGAAATAAGGTTATTAGGAGCAGTTTGGAGCCTATATAAACCCTTATAATTTATTAGAATTAATAATGCATTAATAAAAGAGAGAATAAAGGGCTGTGACAGCTCTGGTATTGGGCATAAGTGAGAAATAGTATCATGGAGTACTTAAGCGTTAAGTGCACAAAATAGCACTGGTTAGATCCTTTACGAGCTTGTTTATTATTGTATTCTTTAAATTTCTCTGGTGGGAGTTCTTTATGTATAAAAGAACTGAATAAGAGAAGCGAGGGTCTGGTGATCCACTATAGACGTAGGTGGTTATTGCCGAACTACGTATATTCTTGTGAATGATTGTTATCTTTATTGTGTAATTGATTATTATATTTGTTGTATGGTTAATCTTATTTATTATTAATTTACTTGTGAGTAAAGTCTTCCACACGTACTTAAATAGTTTTAGAGTGTTGAATATCAAGCCAATAGATACGAAGGAGAGTAAAAACCCAAATGAATAGAATCAATGGTAAGGCTAATTTCTTAGTAGGATTGGTGCTAAAGGTTGATTCCCTCAACAAACTAGTATCAGAGCTATGAGTGTGGTCAATTGCCAAGTATAGGTTATTCAACCATAATGTCTCATAAATATGAACGGAAGAATAGGAAAAAGATCAAGAGCCTAGTTGTATAGAGGTCATGGATGGAGAAAACCTAAAATTGTAAATAAAAAAAAACTGAGAATAGAGATTAAAGAACAATCGAAGAAGAAGGAAAAAAAGAGTAGAGGTGATATAATTAATTTGTGAATAGAACTTGAAGTTATAGAATTCTTGAAAGCCTCTTGAAGAAGGAATACAGAAGATATTTAAATAGTCTATGGGTGAGAATCACAGTTAAGGCTATATGCTTGATGAGAATATTATAAGTCTCAATATGGATTTGTTGAGGGGATGCATACCAAGAAACAACATTAAAGATTATCTCACTAGGATGACAAGGGTTGAAAAAGAATGTTTGGTAAGGGAGGATCTAGCCATGAAAGAATTATGATGGTGTTAAGAGTGACATTGAAGATTATAATACGATGGCTATCCAAAGAGAGATACATTCATAATCTTTAAAGGCCGAAGTCACGAGCCTTGAAGCAATTAAGTCGGGCATAGACTTAATTAGAATTAATGCTAGAGTAATTAAGCATTGGTTGAGGAGGGGGTAAATTCTAAAAAGTTTTTTAGAGAGATTTTGAATCAAATAGTGAATTATTAGAATTTAGTGATTCAAAATTAAGATTGAGTTTAATTTTGAATTAGAGAATAATGAGGAGTCGAACACGAGTTCAAGTATGATTTGGACATACGAAAAAGTGACGAAAATAGAGAGTCAGAAATGAGGAACATCGAGCGTCGCAATGCTGACTTCTAAGTGTTGCGACATCAAGTAAGGATCGCAGTAGCACCACAATGTTCGATTTTGAGTGCCATGACATCCACTTTCAGAAAACTCGTTATTTTAGATTTCTTTACATGTTTAAGTTAGTTTTAGACTTTCTTTTTGTGTAAACTCATATTTTAATAAGAAGTAAGGCTACTATGGGTGGTTCTAGTCTATATAAACCCTTATAATTTATTAGAATTAACAATACGTCATAGTGCTGAGATAGTTCTGGCATTGAGCATAAGTGCGGAAGAGTGCCATAGAATACTTGAGTGCTAAGTGTGGAAAATAACACTGGATAGATCATTTATGAGCTTATTTATTATTGTATTATTTGAGTTTTATTTATCAAAAAATTTTATGTATAAAATAACTGAATAAAAAAAAGAGGATTCTAATGATTCACTGTAAATATAGATAATTATTGCTGAATCATATATTTTTTGTTATTAATTATTATTTTTATTGTGTAATAGATTGTAATCTTGTTATATGATTATCTTATTTTTTTATATTTTATTTATAATTAAAATCTTTCACATGTGTATAAGTAATTTTAGAGTATTAAATATTAGGTCAATAGATATTAAAGTATCTAAAAATTGAGTGAAATTATGATAAAACTAATTCCTAAATGGGATTTGTGCCAAAGGTTCCCTCGCCAGTATGTATAATTGAAGAAAACCGCGCATCCACTGATTGCTAAAAGTTACATGGAATGGGAACTGGGAAGGCCAACATCGAATCGAACCTTGCTTTCTCTATTTTATAAGTGCAGACACCTTTGATGTTTATATATTTGACGAACTTTAATTTCTCAATCATTTTGTTTGTATTGATCAAATAAAAAAAGAAGCATATTTTCAATCACTTACATCATATCATAGTATAATCTTCCTTTCAAAAAATATATATATATATTATAGTATAATCTACGTATCCCACGTCACCAACCAAGAGTTTCGTGAGAATTAATGAATATATATAGATGAACAACGTTAAACAGTTGTTGGTAGATGCCTTTGAATCCGAAAGTGCGCTCTTTCCCAGACTCCTTTTAAGTTAATTAATTCGATAAAAGTGCAGTGGCATCCCTTTTATTGTAATTTTCTTTCAGTTTCTCGTATTTAGTCTTTTGATCTTCTTTTTTATAATGGAGATCATGGTGGTGCGAATGATTGCAGCTATAGCTATGTAAAAGATGATGATTATTTTGGATCCTTATTTCTTAGTGTTATCAAGGATCTTATTAACATCATGCGTGTTTGTTATAACACACCTCGATATTTTGATTTAAATTTCGATTAGCATAAAAATGTTGTAGTTTAAAGTGATAACTATTGTGAAGTAAAGGAGTTTAATATTTATTAGATAATTATAAAAAAAGGTAATATTTATCAAAAAATTTAATTGTTTAAATGAAGCATAAGCACCTTGGAACCATAGGAACTATTTCCTACAAATGAAAAGAAATTTATCCCTTTATAATATTAGGGGGCTAATTATGGTTACTTGTTAGTCTAAAATATATTAGCATGATGTAAAGGCCCTTGACAAGTTGACATCGTGCCTCATAATGGGACTAAATCGCTTTTACTTTCTTTAACTAATGGAAAGAGAAGAAGGTTTAGTGCAACAAAAGTAAAGAGTTAGTAGCATTTGAGATTTAAAAAGAAAAAAAAAATTGGTTCTCTCTTTATTCTCACGTCAAGGAAATGAAAGTGCTGGTTTTTGTCAATAGTGAAGCGTTGATAGTGCATTTCTGATAATCAGGTGACTTAGTTTTGAGCCTCAAAACTGATAATATGAATCATAATGCACGATACATGATCATTCCAATTGGCCACACAACAAGTTCTAGAATTTCACCCGATTGGGATATTGCTGTTTGTCTTTTTTTTTTTTTTTTCTGGTGTGGGATATATATCAAGTGAAAATTAAGAACAATGCTCTTCCCTAATGAAATCATTGTACCGAAAAAGGTTCTTAAGATGCAAAAGGGTCGATTTTTGAATCTAATGCGGGAATAGCAATAACTGATATGAGATACGTTTTTAGAAATTGGGTTGGACGTGTTAGGGATTTTACTTAAAAATATTTTTAGTGTACTTTTTTTTAAAAGGATAAATAATCACACATAAAAATTTATGTGATTCGACAACAAACATTTATATTTACGGTAAATTATAAAATTCTTACTTTTTTATTCGTTTACAAAAAACTCAAATCATAAATATCTCTTTTAAAAGATAGTTAAGAAATATAATATAATAGACGAGCACTCTAGAATCTCATCAATGCTTTCTTATTCATATAGAATTCAAACACTCTTTTACGACATTCTCTTGTGCACCTAACACTAAAAGCTTTATAATTATCTTTTTTTTTTTTTTTGAGTTTCTCTCTAATGTTTGATAATATAATAGTGTTACAAAAATTTATATAGACTTCAATAGGTTTTTACAGATCCTATTTTTAGTTAGAATAAAAATTTATACATTGTAAGAATCTAAAAACTGACTTTGAGATGTACTTTTTTTAAAATAGAAAAGTTCTCATAAGTTGGCCTCAAGACACCAAATCTAGTGCCTAGATGCCACTTTTCGAGGTTTTAACATCTAGGTGCCACAATATTCAGCGTTTAGGTGCTGAAGCAACTTGGCCCTTGTCTTTTTTTCGTACTCTAAATTTTTTTTTACTTTCGATTTTTGTTTGACCCTATTTTGTTTGTCTAACGTATTTTTGACCTCGTTTTAATTTTTTATTAATTTTTAACTCAAAATCATAATTAAATATAATTTTGAATCATCAAATTTTAACAAAAACATAATTAAATCTCTTATTTTCGTTTCATGAACAATAATAGTCGAGGGAAAAATAATGATGCAAGTTAAGATTGACGTAATATATATGGATTGGAATATGTTGTGTTAAGATTAAACGACAATAAAAAAAAACACTTCTTATTAGTTTAAGAATATCTACAAGATATAACTGACTTAGCTTTGCCTTGCGAGAGTGGTATGATACTTAGGAAGATAGCTAAAATGAGTTGTACACAGCACATGGGCAACAATTGAATAATAGCAATCTCACAGCACTCCCTATTTAATGCATTTGCGATTGCAAAGTTGAGATGCAAAGAGCCAATAGGATTGAAGAATTAAGTCAACTAGTTTTATTTTGGTTCACGCCAAGGCCCACTTGAAAGTTCCCAGATCATTCCTTCAACATTCTATACTGATGCATGGGTTTCGATTCTGCAATCTCATAGTCATATTTCGTTAGTGCAAATCCTGTACTTCAAGGGAATACAGAAAATATTAATTATTTTTGCCGTGGCTCTATTTTCTTTGTACACAAAGCATCACATTTAACAAATAGGAAAAAAAAAATCACTAACAAAATTCCGAAAAAACAAGCACTTGTGAGTTAACTACCAAAGTTGATGGGCTATTTGGTTAAACTGAATTGAGCAGTGGCATTTGTCCTGGCATTTTTGTTCCGGTCTGAACATACAAAAATGAATGAAAGTCAACTGTGGGTGGTGGGACTTTTGTGTACTGAATTATATATGAAAATGAAACGCTGGGAGTGATGATATAATGTACCCAATCACACATAACATCAATATAATGGATATATCATCTGAAGACTTGAAATCACTCAATGGACCTGATCGTATAAGGATTAAAGTACTTAAAAAGGACCCACCATCGAACTATCCTGACGGAGCCTATCATGGCCCCATAGAAATGAGCAAAGGATATGCATCCCCAAGCAATGACACCTAGCATATCCTCCCCTTCCCTTTTGTTATCAAGAAGCTTATATATTTGTGTTCTTGACTACCCTCATTACACCAATAAGCACTTCCAAAGCTTAGCGTTGACCAGATCCTCAAGTGATTCTCTCCTAATTTATTCCAAATTATTAACGTCTGTAATTATTTCTCTTTGGATCTTTCCAGTATAATAGATCATGTAGTTTGGTGTATGCATTAGATATAAGTTAATCCATACGCCAAGCTCACATGTAAGTTTGAATCATCAGGGTGATCTCTAGCATTGTTTCTTCTTTGTCGTCTCTCACCACCTGGATTGACTATTAACAAGATCAGCTTAATTTTTCTTTCCTGAAGCCATTGTTTTCACTTTTTGAGAACCCGAGTTATGTAACTGTAAGGTTATTGATTTTCTTTATCAGTTTTTCCGATGGCATTCTTATTCCAATCTGCAAAAGTCCAACAATATCGTCCGTAGCAGCCATTACTTCTTACCTTTCTTGATAGTTTTCAGGCCTTGCTCATTATTATCAGAAAACCATTTGCGAAGAACTTGTAATACTGAATTTTGCTGAGATATAAAACAATGGAAGAGACCTTTGTCCCTTTCCGTGGGATTAAAAATGATCTTCGAGAAAGATTGATGTGTTACAAGCAAGACTGGACTGGTGGCTTTAAAGCAGGCTTCGGGTGTGTACTCAATATTATTTTTTAAGATCATATACAAGAATATTGGTGAGTTTGAATATATATTCGGTGACTGATACATATCGTTTTCAGGATCTTGGCTCCCACCACATACATTTTCTTTGCTTCAGCGATTCCGGTTATTTCTTTTGGCGAACAACTGGAGAGAAATACTGGTATTGGACACGTCTTTCTTTATTCTTTTCATTGTCTTTCTATGTCGGAATCTCAGTACACAAATGAAAATACAACATAGAAATTGTGAGCATCAAATTAAAATCTCCACTTTTTACATGCAGAGGGGGTACTGACGGCAGTTCAAACCTTAGCATCTACTGCGGTTTGTGGGATCATACACTCGATCATTGGAGGTCAACCTTTGCTGATATTAGGAGTGGCAGAGCCTACTGTCATCATGTACACATTTATGTTCAACTTTGTTAAAGAGAGATCAGATTTGGGTCGAAATCTGTTTCTGGCTTGGTCTGGATGGTGAGATGTCAATTTCCTCTTATGCATACATTTTATTCACACGTCTTTGATAAATCAATTTGTATTCAAATTCTCCTTCACTGATTGACAGAATTTGTTTGATCATTTTACTTGTAGGGTATGTGTTTGGACAGCGTTGCTGCTGTTCGTACTGTCTGTCTTAGGAGCATGCTCCATTATCAACAGGTTTACCCGAGTAGCAGGAGAATTATTTGGTCTCCTAATTGCAATGCTCTTCATGCAGCAAGCTATCAAAGTAAGAGTAGTTCTTAGTTGCTTCATTTTTTTGCTTCAAATCTCCTTTAATAGTTACTTCATATATTGATTCAATTGTGTTCAGGGACTTGTTGAAGAATTTCGAATTCCAGAACGGGAGAATCCAAAATTAACTGAGTTCATACCTTCATGGAGATTTGCAAATGGAATGTTCGCTCTGGTTCTATCATTTGGCCTTCTGTACACAGGATTAAGAAGCCGAAAAGCAAGATCATGGCGCTATGGGACTGGTAAATGGGCATATTTGGTCGAAACATAAACATACTATATATTTTGCACGTAACATCCGCAATCTGCAGTTTTTTTTTGGAACCTTAAACAAATGATTTTGACAGGTTGGCTAAGAAGCTTGATAGCAGACTACGGTGTGCCACTTATGGTTCTTGTGTGGACAGCTGTTTCCTATATTCCAGCAGGAAGTGTTCCCAAAGGAATCCCACGACGCCTTTTCAGCCCAAATCCATGGTCACCTGGTGCATATGAGAATTGGACTGTCATCGAGGCATGTTTGATTGTTCTCTAATTAATTATATGTTTCTGTAAAAGATTAAATACTGATTTGTGTATGATTCCAAATGACAGGACATGCTAAACGTTCCCATTTTTTACATAATTGGAGCATTTATTCCAGCAACCATGATTGCTGTGCTCTATTATTTTGACCATAGTGTAGCATCCCAACTTGCTCAGCAGAAGGAGTTCAACTTGAGAAAGCCACCATCTTACCATTATGATTTGCTTCTTTTGGGATTTTTGGTATGCAATTAATTAAGTCCTCGTCCATCTCTGCTTCCAAATTTTTCTTTTTCCATTCAGTATTGTTGTCATGTGTTCTGCCTGTATTAAATTGCATATTTTTTGTCATGACAGACCTTACTGTGTGGACTGATTGGAATCCCTCCATCTAATGGAGTCATCCCGCAATCTCCGATGCACACAAAGAGTCTAGCTACTCTTAAACATCAGGTCTTTTTTACTAAATTCCGTCTATGAAACACGACTACTATTATATTCTAATCATATTAAGAAACCCTCTCTGATTAATTGGCAACTAAGTTTTCTTGACATCAAATCTGTACTCATTTTGCAGTTGCTTCGAAACCGACTTGTTGCAACAGCACGCAAAAGCATCAGGAAGAATGCTAGCCTGGGACAGTTGTATGGTAATATGCAAGAAGTCTATCAACAAATGCAGACCCCTTTAGTCTACCAGCAGCCCGCAGCTCAAGTATGATTTCTACATATTTTGGTTTTGGTTTTGATTTTCATGCAATAAAATGTTCCTGCCTTGCTTTCTTTGTAAAATCAACAAAATATTTTATGCTCCAGGAATAGCTACCTTAGCTATTAAGATTTAAATATAGTTCTGACCATTTGTGTATGACTTATCTGCAATAGGCCTGACGCAAAACTATAAAAGGCTACACGATTTGAATAATTGTAAACAAGTCTTGCGATAGTCAAATAACTTCACCACTCCAATTCAAGTTGGAATTTTGTTTAGTATGCAGTGAAGTTTCTGATATTAAATCAAACTTAAGATCCTTGACGTCCTAAATACTAAAGTCCTTTCAAATTATTGTGCAGAGACTAAGGGAACTAAAAGAATCAACAATTCAAGCCGCATCATGCACAGGCCATATTGATGCCCCAGTTGATGAGACTGTATTTGATATTGAGAAGGAGATTGATGATCTTTTGCCTGTTGAGGTAAAAGAACAGCGTCTCAGTAACTTGCTTCAAGCCTTAATGGTGGGAGGATGTGTTGCAGCAATGCCCTTCCTTAAAATGATACCAACCTCTGTCCTTTGGGGCTACTTTGCCTTCATGGCCATTGAAAGTTTACCCGGCAACCAATTCTGGGAGAGGATCTTATTGCTCTTCACAGCGCCAAGCAGAAGATACAAGTAACATCATCAAATCCCTTCTGTAAATGATCTCAATTTGCTCTTTCCATTTAATAACATATCTAAGATACCTATCTATTTTGCAGAGTCCTCGAGGGATATCATGCTACATTTGTGGAAACTGTGCCGTTCAAGTCAATCGCAATTTTTACGCTTTTCCAATTAATGTATTTGCTTATCTGCTTCGGGCTTACTTGGGTTCCAATAGCGGGGGTTATGTTTCCTTTGATGATCATGCTGCTCATTCCTGTAAGACAATACGTTCTGCCCAAGTTTTTCAAAGGGGCACACCTTCAAGACTTGGATGCGGCAGAGTATGAAGAGGCACCAGCTTTGCCATTCAATCTTGCAACAGTAAGATTTCTTGTCCGACACAATGGAAATTAATAATATTTTGCAATGGTTATAACAATATTTAATTGCCAAACGAATTGTTTACAATTCATCAAATGTTTGATGTTCTTCAAAACAGGAGGCAGAAATAGGCGCCAACGCTTCTTATGGAGAGGATGGAGAGATTTTAGATGAGGTTATTACTAGAAGCCGCGGCGAGTTTAGGCACACAAGCAGTCCTAAAATTACAAGCTCCACGGCAACACCAGCAAATGACCCTCTAGGCCTCCAAAGTCCGCGAGTGCGACACAGTCCTCGCCTCAGTGAACTTAGAGGGGAGAGAAGTCCTCGCGTCAATGGGAGAGGGCTTCCAAGTCCAAATACTGGAGAACCAAAGTTGTCTAGTTTGGGGAAGGGTCCTCAAAACTAAGCGTCAAACTAGTGGAAAGTTTAGACTGGTTTGATCTATTTACCTGTAACGTGTTTAAAATGGCTTGTTTGGATTGTCCCATTTTCAATATTGCTGCGTGTTGTTTGGATTGGCATTCTTGTAAAATTAATTTCTCTTCTGCTGAGGATATTTGTAACAATAGAATTCAGTAGCTTTTCTTGTAACTACTGTAATAGTTAATTTGTTCTTCCGAGTGTATAATTTCCGTTGCTTCTGTAAAGGAAACTTGCTCTTAATTGTTAAAGATCTATTTCCTCTCTCTTTGCTCTCACACACATAAAGACAATCTGCATTAAAAATCTGAAAACTTAGCAGGAGCACACAATTTTCATATATTAATGCCACCAAAGAAGCTTTGATAATTTCATCACCAGAGATTATATAACACAAAGATAACCTACTTGGTAATATTATTAGAAATTTGCATTTTGATACCACTGTCGAAAATTTGCATTCTAACTAAGACTCAAATTCAAGAATAATCAATAACATAAAGTAAAAAAATAAAACTAGAAAATTAAAACACTAGAGATTTATAGTGGTTTAGTTCCATGAACATACATCTAATTCCTAAGCTAAACAACATGTCCAATATTGTACTATAACTCAAAATTATATAAGAAATATAATTATAGAAACATGTATTCTATTAGTACACACAATTTAGATCTCTAGAATATTTTCTCTCTTTAAATTATCAGTCTTGCTCTCTTTATGCCTAAAGAAAATAGAGAAGAATTGAGTTTATAAAATAGTCTGAATTTAAACTCTATATATTATTAATTTTTCTTCTCTTAATTCTTTCATGTTTTTGATAAAAAAATTTCTTCTTTGTTATGAATTAGGTTTTAGTATAAGAAAATGACAAGTGAGACTCATATTCAGTCGAGGAAAAAAGAATAACATGGTCTTTGCCTAAAATACATTAAGATCAATAAACTTTGCATATCCACTTTTAGTTTTAATGCATTTTAGTCATTGTATTAGTGTAGTGATTTTATCTTCATCTCAAATTCAATTTTTGCTGCTTACCCCTTATCTATATGCATTATACTTAAATACACTTTAACCTTATTCATGGACAATACTTCTATTTCCAAATCAATATGATTATCCTCGGTGCTTATTTTCTCTAGCTTCAAATAGTGGTATTTTACATTCATATGCTTGGTTTTATATAGAATATCTGATTTTTATAGAGATGAATAGCTGATTAATTATTCAAAAATGTTGTTACTATTGATTTGACCAATTTAAGTTTATGAACCAATCCTTGCAACCATACATTGTCTACTGATCTCTGTCTTAGGCATCTGTCTTTAACTTTGTCCCAAAACCTTTGTCTTAAACCTCTGTCTTGGACTTTTGTCTTAGACCTCTATTTTCTCTGGCAAACAGGTTTTTTCTATTATTTTTCTTCATAGTTTTTATTTCTTATTTTTATAATCTTAATGCAGTCAAACAATCTTTTAAGGTAAGACTTTCTTTGTCATATTGATTTTACTTCCCTGTAAGAACTTAGAAATGAATTTAAAAGAATAATAGCTTGATTCTTTTCACTGATTGCTTCACTAGTATTTGTCAAATCTTTACAGATCCTCTTAAATTTAACAAAATTATTTTTTAAACCTTTAAAATGTTCTATCTGAAAGCTAAATAACCTTTCTTTTAGAAGAATTTTACTAGATAAAGATTTAGAAACAAACAGACTTTCAAGCTTACCCTAAAATCCTTACTATAGTCTCTTCATTGACTCGTCATAGTATATTGTCAGATAACTATAAGTTGATGATGCTGAATACGATCTTATCCATCTCTACCATCTTTTCATCTTACTGAAGTTCCTTGTGCTTTTAGTTCTAGTAAGGTTTTAGCAACTTTCTACTAAATCAGCAAGGTTTTTATCTTCTTTTACCAAAGACTAAAATCTCTCTACTCATTAAATTTCTCCACATCAAACTTTGTAGTCATCATGCTTTAAATTTTTGATAAATTCCTTTTGAGTCTTCTTTTAATCTTTCAAACCTTCAGCTATGATACCAATATTTGAAATTTGTGCTCTGATACCACAGTTAAAATTTTGTACTCCAATGTAAGACTCAAATCCAAGAATAAATAACAATAGACAATAAAGAAATAAAACCAAAAAGTTAAAACACCAGAGATTTATAGTTGTTCGATTCTTATGAACTCGTATCCACTTCCTAAACTAAACAACATGCCAAATACTGCACTATAACTCAAACTCATATAGAGAATATAATTATAGAATTATATACTCTCTTGGTACACAGTTTCTTTCTCTAGATAGTTTTCTTTTTTTAGAACAATTTCTCTCTTTAGAGAATTTTTTCTCTCTAAACTACTATTTTTCTTTTCTCTATCTCTCTATCTTTCTATTTGGAGAGAATGGAGAAGAATTAAGTTCATGAAGTTGTTTGAATTTTAGTAGTATATATAGTAATTTTTCTTCTCTTTATTTTTTTTTTATTTCTTATAAAAAATTTCTTCCCTATCATAAATTAAGTTTTAGCACAAGAATAGGAAAAGTGAGACTCTACAAAAAAAAAAAAAGAAAAACCTAATCTTTATTTAAAATACTTTAAAACTAATAAATTTTCCAAATACATTTCGTGAAGCTTTATGGAGGAAGTTCATCGCGAGTATCCTCGCGTCACTTCAATTTTCAAACATTAACGTCCCTATCCACAATGCAACAAAGTTAGGGATTGGAAAATAATTCGCAAATCCGCCCGTATTAGGATTTGGTAAGTGTTGAAGCGAATTTTGTATACAAAATTAAAATCCGCAACAGATTTGGTATATGTATGGGTTTAGTAAAAAATCTGCGAATACCCACAACGGGTATTCACACATACTGTATTCTTTTTTTAAGAAAAAATTAAAGAAAAATAGAAATATGAGTTGATTTTTTTACATTTATTTTTAGCTCACATAAAAAAAAGTCTAGATTTGGTTTGACATCATTCATATTGTTCAATAAATAAATAAATAAAATTAGTTTAAATGGATTAATGATTATAATTGAAACTGAAAATAAAATTATAGCATTTAACGTAATTGAAATTAGAATTAAAATATTTAACGTAATTGAAATTGAATTTAGAATTATAATATTTAACGTAATTGAAATTGTAATTGAAATTAAATATTTAACGTAATTAAAATTAAAAATAAAATTAGATTTAGAATGATAATATTTAATGTAATTAAAATTTAAATTAGATTTAAAATTATAACATTTAACACAAGTAAAATTAAAATCAAATTTAGAATTATAAGATTTAATATAAATAAAATTAAAATTAGAATTAAAATAAAAATATTTAACGTAATTAAAATTAAATTTAAAATTATAACAATAATTTGATAATAGTACTCCAACCCGCAACAAATTTGAAAAGAATTTAATATTTAATTTTTTAAATAGATATAAATACGTATTTAAGAGTATCCGTTCTAAATTCATCCGTTGTCATCCATTGGACAAAGTCTTTTATGGAATTGGGTACCCATTTAATTATACTGATTTTAAAATGAATTATTCATAACAATAACAATAAATGAGAGAAAAAATTTAAAGCAAGTAGCAAATACACAACAATTATGTACGTAATACGTAGGTGAGTGCATGTTGGAGTATGAACAAATTACAGTGGAAAATGAGAGGGACATATAGTCTTATTTTTAAGATTTAGACTTTTATTCTATCATACGCACTCGCCTTGTCATTGTGTTCACTACAATCCAACAGAGGAGTCAACTATCTGACCGCTATCATCAATCATGAAAACAGAAGAATGCATTTTGGAACGTCAGTTGGGATAGGAAAACCCCCGAAAGTGAGGCTTTTGGAATAGCAGCCGAAGTAAAAGCAGAGGCCACAAATTTTCGTCGCGAGAATTGATTGAAGAAGAGACTGGGTCATCAATAATTCTCGATTGCAAGGCAGAAAATAGAAATTTGGGCGATGGGAGTGTTGTTTTCATGGCATTGACTTTATGGGTTTTATTCTTCATGTCCATAATGGTGATGAGCTTAGGTCCTTGTCTGATGATTTCAGGATCTTTGTCTTTCTCTGAAAAACCCGTGAATCAACTCCATGACATTGGCTTAATCTTCCTTTTGATTCTGTCCAAAAAGAAAACACGATTGACATCATGAACTTAAGGATACATGATTTTGATGCTTTAAATGAGTTTGGACCCGTAAGTTGACCAAATACCTTCTGATTTTTTGCCCATATGTGGTAGTAATTTAGATCGGAAGTACACATCAAAGAACTTTGTTTAGATTTACATCCCATTCTGTCTTATTGTGCTTTAACTATTTAAGACGCATGTGAACCGCATGAATCCAATCATAATGTGCGTGTGGATGGGTGGTTTTGGTGCTTTGCTTTAATTTTCCTCTTTGAAAAGCTATTAGTATTTAGTAAGATGAATAAATATAGTATAAGCTTACTGAAAATATAATACACGACAAAAAAATACACGTACTGACACTGTATGGTTATTTGCGTGGTCGAGCATATGCGTATAGTTTAACTTTAGCACACTGTATATATATATATACACGGACGACTGAAAGATAAATACAAGCAGACAGATAATGCTGATATGTAAAGAGATGCTATCTCGGTCGATTCTATAAAAACGTTAAAACTGAAAAGGCTGAAAGCTGCGGGAATTTTTTATCAAGTGTCAAATGTCATTGCGATGTATCTGTTCACTGATGAACATTGAACACTGTACAAAGGTAAACGGCCTTGCAAAGGACGTCTGCATTTTGTACCTTTTCGGGCAAATGGTTATCTCATATTAACAAACTGGGCAGTGCACCGACAGATTGAGATCTAATTCGACCTTCCTTCCTAATACTGAGCCTATGCTAATGCCTTACTTTTTTTAACTTAATGGTTGTTAAAAACTTAAAATTTTACAAATGACAAAGAATAATGAAAGTGTTTGATACAAAAGTTTAAAAGACAGAAACAATAATCTCCGGTGCTTTTGAATAAAGTAAAAGCTAAAGTAGAAAGTTATTGAGCTAAACTAGAAAGGTTTAACCTTCTCAGTTCTTGCTATTTGATCTGAGATTCCTGGTGAGTGATGACTGATGACTTTGTTGCCCCGCCTACATGCATGGCATTGGCTTACTTTCGGAAACCCTTTTAGTATTGTTCAATCTTCTATCACTCATCAAAGTAAAAACATGTAACAGTATTCTACTGTATGCAGATGAGAAAATAAAATTATTTTTAAATAATAACATTAAGTTTATAAAATTAGGTTGCTAAATTTATATTTCCCCTAATATGTCACTTATCAATAATTATTATATATTAAATAACTGTTTATTTTTGTATTCGATCATTAGTGTAAATTAAACTACACAAACAAATTATTTGCATGTCATTTGTAACATGATACAAATTGTGTGTCGTAAATTTATATTATATATGCGGTGTTAGGTTTATTATTTTTTTATATGGACTCACATATTTATAATAATTATATATTATGAACTATTTTAAATAATGATCAATTTAAGTAATTTATTTGGACTATATTTTATTGGGCTCTAAGGACATCTAATTTAATATGAGTTTTTTTATGTGTTAAAACTCAATATTAGTTAGATTATAAGTGATGGATCATAATTTAACTTAGTATATAAATACTTTTTAAGATTGTGGTCCTCGAAGTAAAATTAATTCACATAGAGCTCTTCTTCTCTTTTTTCATCATAGAGAAAAAATCTCATTAAGCCTATATACATTTGACTGTAGAATGCCATTATACTCTTAGTTCTTATTCAAGATTATCAATCTTTAAGTTTTAATCATCATAGATTCTATAGGTATGTTTTTTTCAATATTTATCCTAATAATTTGACATTATAGACTTTAAGTTATATTCATATAGATATGAATTCAATATATGATTATGTCTAACAAGTAATATCAGAGTAAAAATTATGTTAAATTATTAGGATTGTTAATACATATATTCATGTTTTAAATATATTTTCATATGATTATTTAAGATTGAGATATTATATATATATGTATTTTTTTATTTTGTTAAAGAAAAATATTAAGTTTATATTTTTATTATAATTTAAGTTTCAAATATGATCAATGGTCATTGATTTTAAGAATTAAGGATGAAAAATATTAAAATTCAGCTTCAGTTTAGCCTTTTTTGTGTTTTTTCTTTAACAATTTAGAATTTTTTTTAATTTTGAAGTTGGGACGGTTACTGTGCGAAAAGAAGGGAATAGGTTTTGTTTAGTAAATATTATATATGCCTCTTATAGTTTTATCTAATTATATTTTGACCATAAAATTTTAAAAAATTTGTAAATAGGCCCTAATAGTAATGGTTATTTTTATCCAACCCCCTAATATTTTATATAATTATAATTTGGCTATAAAAATTTGCAATATTTTCATGTAAGTCATAATATAATTGACTTTTCTCACTTAGTCCCCTCTAACTTTAAGTAACTAAAATTTATCTTAAAAATTTTAAAAATTTATAAATAAGTCCTATGTTGACCCAAATTTATTTGTGGTCTATTTTAAGAGATTTACAAATCTAAAGTTAGCAAATTTATGGTCAAAATTTAAGAATTTTCAGTTATTTAAATTTTCAGGTCTATCCGACTCGATTCATGGAGATCTATCTCAAAATTTAACACATTTAAATTTGGCCTGATAATCATTGACCCTGTTTAAATCATTAACAACGTTGTAATTACAGCGGCCTTAGCGTCATGTGCCATTCCAATAGATAAGAAAATGTTAATTTTCTATTTATGGTCATTTGGTTATTTTTTTTTTTACACTACTTGTCTTATATTTTGAAATAAATTAATTGAACTAACATGTTGCCAAAGTAACCTCTATTATGTAGATTTCTTTATTTTGGGATATTAAGATGAATATATTTATTGTTTATGCGAAAAATAATCGACCCAAAGGAATATTATTTTTTGGTCAAATAATAGGCATATTTACAATAATAAATGTGATAATTATCAAGTTTTTCATGCATGCAATAAGTCAGTCCAAAAAAAGGCTTATTGTTTGTAGGATTTATTATCAACACTTAATTACTGTATTGAAAGTACCACTTACAATTGATATTTTTGTCCAAAGACTAAATATCAATATTGTGCTAGATATCTCGTAATGAGACCTACTTTTATATGTTTATTTATGTCATGCATATGTATGCTTAAAATAACGACATAAATGTGAACTTGTTATTTTATTATGTATTTATATATATCAACACTTATCCACAACCGATAAGAATAAGTATTTATATATATATATATATATAAAATATACATATTTTATTTGTATGTGGTGATACTTAATTTATGTATTATTATTAGTAGTGTTTGTATAGATTAAGGACCTACTATTAGTATTAGGTTTATTTGCAAGACTTTAGATTTATTTTAGGGACCAAATTATAATACTTTAAAAGTTTTATGGGCTAATTCATAAATATTAAAAATTAGCCTCTTAGTATAAAAATACACATTTGTAACCCTAATTCACTTACTTTGGTCGAGCCACTTCTTTTAGAGTGAGCAAAGAGAGAAAGAGAAGAAGAAGAAAAAAAAAATTTAAAATTTGAAATTTGAAATTTAAACTTTAAGAGGTATATTATAACCATTTCTTAGTTTCTTGGTGTTAATTAAGTTAATTTGTTTAAGTTTTTATTTCTAAAAATATGTACAATTGAGGATTTGATGTGAATTTTTTAAGATATATTGAGAATTAATGATGATTATGTAGATAGTTTGATAAATCATGATGAATTATAGAATTTTTACTTGATACTCTCTTGATCTGGGAATTTTATAAATTGTTTTGCTTCGATTCTGGTTTTAAATTTTGATAATATGAAATTAGACATGTCTAGAATCATTTGAGACTTTAAATCGATTGAAAATTCTAGAAATTGAATTTATAGTGAATTTACCAAAATGACCCTGAAATTCTAGAAATTTTCTGTGTTAATAGTATGATACAGTGAAAAATAATTTTTGATCTGTTGAATGATCTTCAAAAATTACGAATATTTTTCGAATATGATAAATTTATGTCTAATATGATATATTCAAAGTTGAGAATTTAGATCAATGTGGTTAAATTGTTATGATTTTCTAATGTGTATCAGCTCATTGCAGTATTTAATTAACAGATTTTCAAAGCTATGGAGTAAAATAGTTTTAAAATACTTTTAGAAGGGAGTTTGAAGTGAAACATTTATCATAGTTTGATATATGCGTGAAGAGTAATTCTGTGATAGTTTTATAATTTTTAACTTAGTATATGATTTTATAAAATTGAGAGACTGAATATTGTTCAACAAATATCTTGATCCTGTCAGGATAATAGCTTGGATTTGATAGTGTTTATGAAATAGATTATGTAAGAATTATGATATAATATTCATATATAAGAAATATATATGAGTGAAGAAAGATATATTCTGATTTTGGAGCAATTGGACATCATTTGATGTATAAGAGAATTTTGTTAAGTGTAAATGGTTAGAATGACAAATTTTGAGAAACTAAGTAATTAGACCAATTCGATGTGATAAGTGCAATATATATAATTTTGTAAGTTATTTAAAGTATTTTGTGTGAATGGTGAGGCTTATGAAAGGATTAATCTATATTGATAGGTTAAGGAGAATTAAGCCTTGTACTCGAAAGTGTTAAGAGGTAAGTATACTAGACTTTTATTGAAATCACAATAAACATAATAATTGTTTATGTATGATTTTGTAAATGTGCTTAGAAATATATTTATGTTATGTCAAAGTATATTTGATACAAAATGTGAAAGACATGTTTATGAATGAGCGTTAACATTGAGCATGGATATACATGTGTTTATGAAAGTGAGCTTTCAAAATGAAATATGTTTAACAAAGAAAGCTTTTGAAGTGAAAATTTTTCATGAGATACGTTTTGTGTTTTAAGGATGCTTAAACTCACTATTTACTTAGTAGGCACCTTATGTGATTTGTGGAGCCTTTATATGTGGCATTTTCTTCTGGATTGGTACGTGTTATGTATTCCGTATGTAGGGAGGATCCTGTGGATACCTAAAGAAAGAGTGAGTCATCACATTTGTATGGTGGCGTATTGGTACATGTGAGAGGACTCACAGATGATCAGGGTGAGGGTTTAGCTCTTACCTTCGAGCATGAGCATTATATACGTGTAATTTAAACCTCACTTATATTATTTCTCTCATACGGTATGTCATCGATGGATGACATTTGGCTCATTATGTGATATGTGATATAGAAGTCCTACTAAGTAGTAGTTGGATGATGGTATTCCTACTATATGTTTTGAAAGAATGTGTAAGTGCTTACTTGAAATGTGATTTAATAAGATTATGATTTTGATTTATCATGACATATCATACACATGCATTGTGTATATGTATATATATGTGTATGTGCGTATGTGTATGTGTGTGTGTGTATTTTTATTTTTATACATGAAAAATTAGTATATTTACAGAGTTTTATACTCATTATAGTTTATGGTGATTTCAAGTAAATAAGGTACATGTGTGCTTAGCGGATTTAGTAAGGCTTCTGTTATCCCTTAGGTTCCCTAAATGTCTAGGTTGCTAAGTGTTGAATTCGTGGACATGTAGTTTGAGATATTTATTTTATCTTTAGTGAATAAATATTTATGTATTATTTTATTAAATATGGTTGTATTTGGTTTATATTTCACCAAGTATGGTTATGGGTGAAATTTTGTATTGAACTTGTTAGCAACTTGCTAAAGATTCCTATGTTGAATTTAAGTTTGAAATTTTATGCAATATTAATTATGAGTGCACATTATTAAATCAATGTAAGTTATGTCGTGTGTCAGACCTTTTGGGTTTAGGGCGTGACATTGTTAATATAAATTTTATTTATATATTTATGGCATAATTTCTGAAAAAGAAAATGCTAAGAAATTCATTGAGAAAATTGAACAATGCTTTGCCAAAAATAAAAGGCTAAAACAAGTACGCTACTAGTTAACTTTGTTTCAATAAGGTATAATGGTAAAAGGAGTATAAGCAGTACATCATAAAATGTTTAATCTTACTTTACGACTAAAAGCACTAAAGTTAGAGCTGTTTAATGACTTGCTCGTGCATCTAATTTTGATATCTCTTCCTACACACAACAATTAATTTAAAGTAAATTACAACACCCAAAAGGTTTAATGGACTCATTTCACATTGTGTGCAATAAAAAGACAAATTGAAGTGAGAAAAGATTGGAAGTACTCACTTAACAAATACTTCTCAGAATAAGGTTACTAATAAATGGGGAAAAAAGGAATAAATGAAAGAAAATTATAATGGAAACTTCACATAATACGGTGTAAAAGAAATAAGATCTGGTCATTACTTGTTTCTTCTACAAAAATGCTAGTCATATGAAGAATGATTGTCTCAAGTACGCTAAATAGATTGTTAAAAAATGTACACTTCTCAGTTTTGTTTGTTCTGAAGTTAATTTAACTTCTGTACCTAAACACACTTGGTGGGTAAATATAGTGTAACTATTCATATAAGTATGTCGATGCAAGATTGTCTTAAAAGCTAGTTTTCAATTAATGCTGAAAGATGTATCTAAGTTAGAAACGATAATGCAGCCTTTATAAAGGCTATAGAATTGTTTAGATTACAATTAGAGACTAAATATTATTTGAATTTAGATGAGATTGATTATGTACCATCATTTAGATATAACATATTTTTGTTTATAGTTTGGACAAATCAGGATATTCTTGTTAATTCAGAAACAATAAGTTAGTCTCTTTTAAAATTTAAATATTATTGGTACTGGTTCTCTTATTGATTATCTTTATACATTAAATACTCATGCTTCTTTTAATAAATTTTTACATGTTAATAAATATAGTACAAAATAAAAAATTAACTAATGAGAACTTTATTATGTTATGACATAAGCATTTAGGACATAACTCTAAACAAAGAATAGAAAGACTTGCATTAGATGGAATTCTTGATTCTCTTAATTTAACAAATTTAAAGTTTATATTGAACGCATTAAGGAAAAATAAATAAACAATAGAAAATTATATGTCAATAGGAGCAATAAAGTCTTAAAACTAATAAATACTTATATTTATGGATCATTCCATATGGCTTCCTAGAATTGTCAATAGTATTTTATTATGTTTATTGACGACTATTCTTTTTTTAAGTACCTTTACTTGATTTATGAGAAGTCTCAATTGTTTGGTTGGGCGAATCATCTAGGGTTCTTGCATGTGGGTTGTGTTCATCATACAAACAATATACATATCTCATACATACATGTGCACAGCGGAAGATTAAATACAATGAACACAGAAAATAACATTTGATTAAACTGAAATTCGAGATTGAGAAATATCACCAATGAAGTCTTTTAATTAATTTTCTTTGAAGTCCACCATGAAATGAATCTTTGATCAATTCTAGCAATCAACAAGGGTGAGTTTGATTGTCTAGAATGGCAGCATCTTAATCCAGCATATATGTTTAACTCTTAAACATTTTTCAAAGTTAAACAATTTAACTTAATCATTTTTGTTTTTTCCTTTATTCAACTCTTGAATAAATAAAACAAATATTCTTTTTAGTTATTACATTTAGTAACCATTAATTCAATTTGTTTTGTTGTTCTAACACTTAAAACACAAAACAAAGAATTTCAATTTCTCAAATTGAATTGGCTCCCAAAATGCAAAACCTAAAATCTAAAACATTTTTTATTTTCAATTTCATTTCACTTTATATACAAATGCATTAATTCCAAACTAATTTGAATTTCATTTGCATTTCATTTGGTTTAATCTAACCTTAGTTAACATTTAACCTTAGTTAGATTATTTTAACTTAACCTTTAAGTTAATAAATATTTAATTAATTTAACCATAGTTAACTAACTTAACCATGGTTAGGTTAACCTTTACTTAACCTTTAAGTAAGGTTAGCTTAATTAACTATATGATTAACCTTTAATCATAGTTAATTAAATCATTTATTTAACAATTAAATAAATAAATATTTATTCTTATTATTTAACAATTAAATAATCATAAAGTGAAATTACTATTATATCCTTACTCGGTTACCAAGTTAACCTAAAGTGGGTCCCACCAATTTAACCACATACTTTAGTTAACGTAACCTTAGTAATTGCTGAATTATACTGTATTGAACAATTCAATATGGTACACTGCCCAAGTGCTCAAAGAGTACATTTCATATTGGGACTCTCTAGGTCTATACCCGATTTGTCAAATGGAACTGTTCCATTAATCCGTAATCGATGCCCCACGCACACGTTACGAATATTATAAATCAGCGTGTCAGACCATACAAGTTGAGGTCATAACGTATACGTATAATCCTTCCATCATTTATATCCTGGATGTGCGGGGATATAGATCAGCACCGTCAAATTCCCATTTGCTCATCCATAAACTTATCTCCAGATTCGTATCTCGATAAACAATATACGCAAACACTTTTGCTATATTGTTTAACCCTATGAAAAACTCTTTTCCCGGGTTTATGCTTGTGGCCACAAGACTTTATGAAATACAATCTCGGAGCATCGGATATACAACTTACCTACGTAAGTTGACGGATCCCATATCTACGCACACCGGACTCCATGAGCATCGGACCATACCCAGCGACACATAGCGGTCAGACCATGAAAGGTCTCTGACATATGTGGAACCAAAGCATGATGGATCACTCACAAGACCACCGTGGCGCTCAGGTTAAAGGACCACAAATACTACTCAACTCGAGAGGACCTTCCTTTGATGGTGTCATAGGATATCTATTGGGGTCCTCATAAGTCTGTTCAGTATCCAGTCTTGACTGGATACCCGCATACCTATACAAGCTCTAAGCTCATGGTCAGCTAAGAACAACCATCTGAACCAGTCAGATATAAACATACACTAATCTATATAAAGTGAATCACCGATAGACCCGCATTGGTGATTATAGATCAGGAACATTATCTTTGAGACATACTTACATAATGATATTTCTTAACACCTATTGAAACTCTTTGCAACTATATCATTACAAGTATACTCTCAGGTCTTTGTCCTATTATAGACAAGGTTCTAACTCTTTAGACCTCGCTGACTCTTATAACCTGTTAACTCTTAACAGTGCTAACTTTTAGCATTTATAACTCTCAGCTTTGCTAATTATTAGTTCTGATCTAAACTCCTTTAGATCAGATCTGAACTCTTTCAGATCAAACAATGTCTATAATGTTACAAGCATTCTACCATATTAATATGATATTATTAATCTTTATTTGAAATGTTTATTGTATAAATATTAACAATTAATATTCATACAATATTGTAATGGCACGTGAGCACCAGCTCCAACATCAATTTCTGAACGTGTTTAATGCTTTCAAACCTAAAGTTAAAAATAAAATTAGTAAGAAAATTAAAGTTGTCAAATCTGACCGTAGTGGTAAATACTATAAAAGATATGATAGATCAGATGAACACCGTCCATTACCTTTTTTTGCTAAATTCCAGATGAGTGTAGCATCATCCCACAATAACAATGCTTGAGAAATCAAGCATGAATAATGTTACTAAAAGACAAAACTGAATCTTAAAGAACGGTGAGAAGTATAATTAATTATTTTTCTTTACTTGAATCACTATAGGGAAAAGCACTAAAGATTACAGTTTATATTCTTAATAGCATTTCAAGTAAAGTAGTATTTAAAACTCTATATGAGTTGTGGACTGACAAAAAGCCTAGTATTATCCATTTTTATGTCTGAGGATATCCAGCTAAGGCCATGTTATACAGGCCTAATAAAAGTTAGATGTTATTTTATTAGATATTTTTAAAATTTGAAGGGTTTCAAATTTTTTTTATCCATTAAGTAAATCCTTTTTTCAAGATGGGAATACTAAATTTCTTAAGAATGTTGAGTGTGAGAAAAAATAATGCATATTATGAAAATTTTCTTTGAAGATGAATTTATTTATCTTTTTATAGCTACTATTAAAAATGATAAGACTTATTTTTCTGACATTATTCAATAAGTAGATTCAAAAATACGAGACAATATACAGGAGCTCTTAATCCAAAATAAAAATTTGCTCTTGTTCATCAAGAGCAACCTCAACAATCTCAAGAACAAGTGCCATTAAGAAGATGTACTGGAGAAAGGAGAAGTGCTTTTTTGGATGATTTTGTCGTCTATCTCAAAGAACATAATTTTGATATAAGACGGAGAAATAATCAATCAATTTCAATCAAGTCAAACAAAGTTCTAATTCTCATAAATAGATTGAGGCCATAAAGGATGAGATGAAATCTATGAGAGATAACAATGTTTAGAATCTTGTTGAGTTGCCTAAAGGTGCGAAACGTATTGACTGTATTTTTTAATAATGATATTAAGGAAATTATATATATCGTGCAGTCAGAAAACTTTATATCTAGAGACTAAAAGAATATGGGCTACAAATTAAAAAAGCTATTTGCAATCTCAAGCAAGCATCTCTTTAATGGTATTATAAGTTTCATCAAGTGATTACCTCATTTAGAATTGAGAAAAATGCAGTTGATGAATGTATATCACAAGTTTAGTTGAAGTAAGTTTATTTTTCTAGTTTTACATGTCAATGACATAGTGCTAGTAAACAACGATATAGACCTATTGCACAAAACCAAGAGATTTCTATAAAGAATTTTGAGATTAAAGATTTTAGGGATGCATCTTTTGTATTACAAATTTAGAAACATCAGGATCACACTCGAGGTATCTTGAGTTTATCACAAAGAACTATATCAATAAGGTGCTTAACAAGTATAGTATAAAAGACTGTGCTCCAAGAGATATGCTCATTGCTAAGGGTGATAAGTTCAGTCTCGATCAATGCCCGAAGAATGAGATTTAATATAAAGAGATATACAAATTTCCTTATGCATATATACTAAGGAGTCTTGTGTTTGCTCAAGTATGTGCGTGTTTAGACATTAGGTATATTATTAAAATGCTAGGCAAATATTTAAAGCAACCTTAGGGTGGATTATTAGAAAGCAGCCAATCTGGTTATGCAACATTTATAGAGTACAAAAATTACATGCTTACATATATGATATTTAAAAGATTATAAATCACGGGATATTTCAACTCCAATTTTCCTAGATGACTAGATCTTAAGAGATCTACATCAGGTTATATATATATATATATATATATATATATATACTTTAGTCAAATGAGCTATTTTTAATAAAAGTTTTAAGTAGACACTCGTAACTTCTTCTATTATAATGGTAGAGTTTATAGCTTATTTTGAGGCATCACGTCTTCGGATATGGTTGTAAAACTTTATCACAAGGCTGTGTATTATTGATATGATATTTTTACATCTTAAAATTAAGTGCAAGTATATACTATCGTATGCAAGTAATAAAAGGACAAAAGAGTCGGATGTCAAACCCACAGGAATAATATCTTCTTCTTAACCAAGTACTAAAATTATGTTTTTCTAGTAATTATTTAAAAAAATAAAAATCTAAAAATGAATGTAGAAAATCTAAAAGCGATGACACAATGTAAAGAGATTTGGAAGATAACAATATAGAAAAAATCTAGGGTTAATACTATCATTCAATATGTTTTCTAATGATTAATCTTCTAATATTTAATTCTCTTAGTCTTTGTTACTAATCAAGACACTAATGTATTCACAAGCCTCTTCCAAGGTCATGCAAATAGACCTTAATTTACCAAATACCTATATTCTTATGGTACTTGTAATAAATTAAGATTCATTAAGATTAAGTCTTATTGATCATACATGCCAATTAGGTATATTCCTATCCTAATTTGAAACTTGCACATATAACATTGAATGTTACTCTATAATCATGCATCAAATTATCTAGTCTAAATATAATGATTCCTATTCTATGTTTATAAAAAATATTACCAATTCATTCACCATATATTGGCCAGATATATTGAAGCATTAAGAACAAGTAATTTGAATAATAAAGAACTAAATTTATTCAATATTAAAAAGATATGACAATTAAGCATATATATTGAGTTCAAGTATTAACCCTAAAAAGAAATTTTAGTTTTTGGCTATAAGAGAATAAAGGCAAAAATAATAAGAAAACATTATACAATCAGTAGCAAACCGATATAGACGTCGATTGCTCTTGATTGTGCTGCCTAAGATATTCCTAATGCTAAAGAATGCCTTGAATTTCTCTCTATGGCTGCTTTAATTAAGCTCCAACTACTCTCTAAGACTTGTATTGTGTGTTCTTGATATTCTTGGATGTTCTCTAAAGGCTGAGGACGAGTGGCCTTTTATAGAAATTGATTTCAGTTTGAAAACCTCAATTCTTGTTGGATTAGGAATCGCACTACCGTTGAGGCGTTATGTTGCTATCGCTAGGGTGCTACGTATAAAAGGCCTCATCACTGAAGCGGTGAAGATCTGGCGCTAGAACGTTGGGCTGTCACTGGTGCAATGACGAACTGGTGGTGGGGCGTTAGATGCGACTTAAATAGGTCATTTTTTCTATTTTCTTATTTTGATCCCTATTCCAAATTTGGGGCAAAAATTCTTATGGCGCTAGGGCAACAAGTCCATACTTTAAATTTTGTTCAAGTCTCTATAAATAATAATAATACACATAAATAGTCATTTATTCTCATTAAATAATAAAATATTAAAATAAAAACATGAAAAAATATATGACAAATATACCCTTATCAATTATCATTGGTACATTAAAAAAAATCGTTGAAAATTTATTGTGATAATAAAGTCACAGTGATGTATTCCCATAACAACAGAAGCTCTTCGAAGTTTAAGCACATTAACTTCAAGTTTTTAGTTATTAAAGAAAGAGTTTAGAGTCAATAAGTGTCAATAAACTATATTGGTACAAACTTCATAATTGTGAATTCGCTCACCAAAAAGTTATTGCTCAAGGTGCTTCATGAGCATGTTGCTCGTATAAGTGTTGTATTATTTGATGATGTGCATTAATAGTGAGACTTTTTCATTTAATGTTCATTTGATTAAAAAATATGCTTATGGTTTATTTTCTATAGAATAAAGTTTGATAATTTGTTGAAACTGTAAAATAAGATTGCACTTTCTACTACAATTTTGCATAAAAGTTTAGAAAGTATTTAGTACTTTTTATTGCTATTTTGCATAAAGTTTATAAAGTATTTAACTCGTTAGAGTTATATAGTAGGACCAGTTAAAAATAGACATATTTGAGATAATATTTCATGTAATTTTCATGTTACACATCCATATTTGATCTATATCATTAATTATGTTGGTATGGTGACTATTGATGGGTTTAGTTACGAATATATGCAACGAAGGTATAGTTAATGGACCAGATTGTATTTAAGAAGATATTTGAAGATAAGATATTATTTATTATACACACTAATATTTATAATGTATAATTATTTTCAAATGATATAATTGGCCCAAGTGGGAGACTGTTAGGTTTATTATTTCCTTTATATGAGCTCACACATTAAAAATAATTATACATTATGGACTATCTTAAAAAAGAGTTAATTTAAGTGATCTATTTGAATTATATTTTATTGGACTTCAGAGACATCTAATTTAATATGGGCTTATTATTTGTAAAAACTTAATACTAATTTGATTATAAGTAATAGGGTCATAATTTAATATAATATATAAATACTTTATTTAGAGTTGTGGTCCTCAAAGTAAAATTAATTCACGTAAAGCTCTTCTCCTCTTTTTTTATTACAAAAAGAAAAATTCATTGAATTTATATAAATTTAACTATAAAAAATTATTATATTCTTAATTTTTATTTAAGACTGTTAATCTTCAAATTCTAATTATCATGAATTCTTTAAATATATACTTTTTAATATTTATCTTAATAATTTAATATAATAAATTTTGAATTATATTCATATGAATATAAATCTAATATATAGTTATATCTAACATGTAAAATTATTTATTTTAAAATTTTACCTCCAAAATTTCGAACATCAACCAAAGACAGATGAGAATTAAAATTAGAAATTTCTTTGAGAGAGTTTAGCCTGTAGGTGCATCACGTAGATCCAGAGACGGGAATTTGTCAATTTATCTAACAGTTGGGCTGAGCTAAAGCGCTGAATTACTTTTAGTCGGGAATGCATTTATTCAAGTCCGGAATGTAATTATAATTGTGCTTCTAAATGTACCCAGTGTCCACTTTAGGTACTCCAATTTTATAAGATTCCCACTGGTTGTAGTTAACTGCAGCCGATGTACTTGGAAGGAAATGAGTGCATTTAGTAGGTAGGAAATGATGCATATAAGCAAGAAGCTTGCTGGATCAGGCCTATAAGGAAAAGGAATGATAGAATCCGATCCTTTACTCTCTCTTCAGTCACAGTCTCAAGTGTCAGTCTCTGTCTCAGCTCCATAGTCCCTACCCACCCACTGGGCCGTCTATTATTGTGGAGTGTGGACTCATGTCTCAACGAGCATGCAAAGCAGTTTGAGTTTGGTGAAAAACAAAACAAAAAAAAAAAAAAAGGGAAAACAGTTGGGAAACAAAATTCTGGGCATTGAATTTTGCTCTACACAATTTCAGTATATTTATTACAGTACAATATAATGGGAGTTGGGAGTTTAGAGTCTCCTTCTATTTATGCTAATTTATGTGAATTTATTTTAGAGAGTTCTACTATATTTATTATCATGTAATATGTAGGATTTAAAAATAGATGAAGCTATTTGAACCCACCATCACTCTATAAACTTACTTCGTTAATAAAGTTACTACTAAATTTAAAAGATACTAAATTTAAAAGAGAAAGAACAATTACACCTTTAAAATATGGCTGGAAAGAAAAATGATAGTTACACTTCCATGAGTATGGTTAAAAGAATAAGTTAATCACCCTATTTATAAAAATATATGAAATAACTTCTTGTTGAATTTTTACAAAAGGAGGTTTTATTTAGTATTTTAAAAAACATGGTGATTAACTTGTCTTTTAAGTCATACTATAAGGATAGGCAAAATGTTTCGCGGAAATGAGACTTTGTGAGATCCCTTTTCAAATAGGGTGAGAATTAGATAATTTTTATGAAAATGAGATAGGGTATATAAAAAAATTATTTTTTAAATTATTGATAAGGTAGAGACTTGATTAAACTTCTCTGTGCCTCATTTTATATAAATATATTAAATATAATTTTTAGTATATAGTTATATAATTTACTAATTTTTTATTTTATAAATTGTATTTAAGTAGGTTATTAAGAAATATTTTAATAATATAATGTTATTAATAAAAACTAAAACTATTTAATAAAAAAAACATAAAATCTATATATTAAAGGCTTTTATTTTTTAATTGAGCTGTCATCCATCACTAATTTTATTCTCTCAAACTCTTATCAAATTTGCTCAGTTGTTCTCTTTATTCTTTCATTAAATTTGCTCTCTCGTCTCGAATAAAAAAATTTAAAATTACAACAAAATAATTTTTGTAGCATTTGAATTTATATTTAATACAAGTAGTAGATTTGTAAATTCTTATTGTAACAAATTATATCCAAAAAATTTGATGCTTTGATATTTGCTCAATATTGTTTATGAAAAAAATTAAAAATATGACATAATTATTTATTATTTATAAAAAAGTTAATTTTTGAAATTTAAATTTAACCAATTAGTTCTTGTATGTTTATTTTAACTATCCAGTTTAGATTCAAATTCTTTTATAAAAACTCAAAATCACACATTTATTGAAAATACTGATAGAGATAAATTTTAGTCTAATTTCTTGTAAGTTTAATTGTGTTAAACTATTTATTATATTATCTTAAAGAAATTAATAAGAAACTAAAAATAGTTTATTTATTTTTAAGAATGAAGTTTCAATCTCATGACTTTTAATGAGAGAATATAAAGTAATTAATAGGAATATCATATTATTTTATTTATTTATTATTTACTTAAAAATTTATTTACCATTCACATTATTTAAGGATATTATCATATTATTCTAACTTGTTAGTTCGATTCTTTGTTATCATAATATAAATATTATTAAAATTTATGAATATAAATTAATATTTAATAATAATATAAATGGAGGATGAGGAAATTATTCCTCGCATAAGGATTCACTATCCCTACCCCTGTTAAATGTTTTTTAAGAATTGGGTAGAGATAGGTTTAAAATAAAAAAAATGGGGTAGGATACGAAAAATGCCTCCCAGCCCCCATCTCGCCTTATTGCCATCCCTACCATATTATAGAGATATAATTGTCCTTTTTCTAAATTTAATTTCTTATATTTCACTTTATAAACTTACCTAAATTCAACTATAACCTTATTTTATAGGCCTACTTTTTTAATAAATCCACAAATTGCTATACGTTACCTAAACTTCTCAAGTTTAGATAGTTGAAATTTAATGAATATTATTTGAGGTCATTTGGTTAGTTTTACCAAGACTCTTCAAACACTTGAGATTTTTTTAGTGAGAAGAAAACTGAGTTATTGGGCTTATCTGTGTCAAGAGATAGACTTAGATTGGTTGCAAAATGATGAGAAATGAAGCATTGAGTTAGGAGTTGCTGGGAACAAGCGGGAGTTAACACTAAGCTATTTGAACTTGTAAAGCACAGAAAATACTCAGTCAGAGGTAGGCGTCGGCGGGATAGCCAGCTACAACTCTTTGATGTACAAGTAAGATTGTGGCTTTCGCGATAAACCTTTTCTTAGAGAGAATTTAGAGAAGGAGAAGTTTTTTTTACTTGTCCAATAAGTTCAAAATTTGGAGATAAATTCTGAGTGTGGAGGAAAAACATCCATGAGAATTCTTTATGGGGCTAGCATGTGGTGGCAAATGATTAGAGGGTCCTCTATTCAATAGCAATATTTTAGAGAAATGATAAGCCTAAGGGCTCCTTAGTAATTATCCACCCCTGAAGCTTGAAATGCAAGTGTCCCCTAATTAGATACTTTATGAAAGAGTCAACTTTAAGGTCAGGCAAACAACATATACTAATCCCTGAATTTCAACTAGTACAAGCTTACCTCACTTTATTTTACATAGACCACATCTCTCTATTAGCTAAGGGAAAAAAGTGCTAGTGATACGATGACATGGCAATAGTTCGCGATTGACACATATATATACAAAATTACAAGGACACAAGTCATGAGTAAGTAATAAAGTGATGAATGAGTATTATCCCACGATGATTGATCTTTTTAAATTAATGCTAAATATTATGGATGTTCATAACTCAGTTTTATCTAAGCTACTTTAATTATGGTTTGATTACAAAAATTTAGGTAAATAAAACTAATAATTTGATAATCTTAGGAGATGAGAAATCTATAATAAAGGGATCTTAGGGTCTTGATTTTACTCTAATTTTCCTATATTTTTTATGTTTAATGATTATTAACTAATCTTGTTAATTCATTAATCAAGGAGGTTGAAATTAATTTCATTACCTTTTCCAAGTGTAAATGAAATCTCAAATATATATTTTTAAATTGATATTTCTATCTAACTTGTTTATCCATGCTATCATTAAGCAACCTTATGGTGAATACCTAAGTATTATTAGTTTCTGAACTCAATAACAACTAGGGTTAAGCTTTCCAAATCCAGTAAATGGGTTAATCCTTTTTAAGCCTTAAAACTCATAAATTTAGATCAACTAATTCATCTCCTAACAAATTAGGAAACTTTATTAATAATCAACTAAATCATCCAAATATAGTATTATAAAGCTACATCAAGACTATAGAAAGAGAATTTAGCCAATTAACGATAAACACAAAATTAAGATTATCTAAAAATTTATAAGTGCAAACATGTTTAAATAAACAATATCCACAAATATAAACTCCTCATCAAAGAGAATAAGAAAGAGAAAAGAAGGAACTAGATTAGATATGTCTTTTGAGGCTTTAATCTTCAATAATCTTTAAGATTCTTCAAGATTTCTAGCTTTCAAATACATTTCTCTATCTAGAAATATTTATATCTCTCTCCTAATTTCGTGTTCTCTTCTTCCTCCTTGAATAGAGACATTTGGTCTTCTTTTTATAGGTTTCAAGTTGGGCCAAGAAATAAGGGCACAAAATTTAAGGTTGAAAGCAATGCTAGCAATGCCATGGTGCAGCTTTTTGGGCGCTACAATGCTAACTCTCCAGTTGTTAAAATATGACTGTACACCATGGCCTAGACTTTTAGGCATCGCGACGTTAAGACTTGCACTTTGGGTATAGCGACTTAGACTTTTGGGCTCCACAGTGCCAACTCTTGGGTTTGTCTTCTTAATTTGAATCTATAAAATACCTGTCTTGCCATTGTTCTCTAATTTTTGCTCTTTTTGTTATGTCATGTGGTTAAAACTTATAAAATAATAATAACATGCATGAAAGTCATATATTTCTACTTAAGTTAAGCAATTATCAAGTTAAATAAAATTAAAATATCGTTTATAAAATGCATTCATCGGTGACACAACAATAGCCCTCCAAGATTGTTTCTTAGACCATTATCCTTTTATCTAGCTGCCCAATGATAAGGTCTTTTGGGTAGTTTACGATAGGATTTAGTGATGACATGGAGAGTAAATGATCTTCATTTATGCGTCTTTTAGTTATTAGACCTAATGGTAATGTGGAGTATCAATCATGCTGACGCACCTTTTAATTATGAGACTTAGTAATGTTGTGGATCCTCGGTCAAGCCCTATTTGACATATACCAAAGGCCAAGTGATGAAGGCTAATGACCTTGAGCCCTTTTTGAGTCTAATGATAAGATCCTAATTTAAATTAAGTAACTTTCTAAAAAAATAACTTTAGTGCCCAAGTAAGATTTTGAGAACGACTCATGTGCCATCCCAATTTTGTATGAATATTGTATTTTTATACTTATGTAATAAATAAATATTTCATTAAATCACTAATTAATTTTATTAAGGTAAGATGCTTATAACATTTCAGACATTGTATTGATCTAAATGAGTTTAGATCAAGTTTAAAGAGTTAGAACCTTATTTGAAATGGGACAAAGACTTAAGAATATACTTACAATAACATAGTTGCGAATAGTTGCAAACGTTGTTAAGAAATATCATTATGTAAATATGTTCTCAAATTAAATGTTCTTGATCTATTTCCACCGATGCAGAATTTATTGAATGGAACCGATTTATATAGATCAGTGTATGTCCATATTTGGATAGTTCAGATGGTTTATCTTAGCAAACCATAAGCTTAGTGGAAGCTCATATAGATATACATATATTTAGTAAGGACTGGATACTGAACTAGACTTAATGAAAACCTCCAATAGATTTTCTATAAATCCGTCAGTGGAGGATTTTCTCGAGTTGAGTAGTATTCGTAGTCCCTAGACCTGAACACCATAGTGGGCTTATGAGTGATCCACCATACTTATGTTTCACACATGTCAGAGACATTTCATGGTCTAACCGCTGAGTGTCGTTGGGTATGGTCCAATGCTTATGGAGTCAGGTGTGTGTAGATATGGGATCCGTCAGCTCATATGGGTGAGTTAAATATCTAGATGCTCTAAGATTGTATTCTAATAAGTCTTATGGCTATAAACATTTAACCCGGGAAAGAGTTTTCTAAGGAGTAAATAATATTGCAAATGAATTTGCATATATTATTGGAATACGAATTAAAAGATATAAGTTTATGGTTGAGTAATAGAGGATTTGACACTATTGATCTATGTCTCCACTCTTTCAGGATATTAACGATGGAGGAATTGTACAAATATGGATTGACCTCAACTTATATGGTTTAACTCGCCATTTTGTATTATTCATAACGTGTGTGTGGGGTATCGGTTATGGACTTACAGAAATATTTCGTGAGACAAAATGGGTATAAATTTAGGGAGTCTCACTATATGAAGTGTACGCATTTAGCACGTAGATAGCGCACCGAATCAAATTGTTCGATCTATGAAGTTTTTAAAAAATATGAATTTATTTCAAGGTCTCTCGGGGAATAGTTAAGATTTAATTGTTAAACCTAAAATTGTGTCAAGTGAGAATTAACACTTTTATCTACTTAGTATATATCTCTAATTGTGTTAATAATTTGTATGGGTACTAAATTTGGTATTAGTAAATATAGCTACTATTTAAATAAAATAATTATTATTTTATTTAAATTAAATTAATTATTCATTCATTTATTTTAGAGTCTTTCGGGGAATAGCTAACATTTAATTGTTAAACTTAAAATTGTGCCAAGTGAAACTTAACACTTTTATTTACTTAATGTATGTCTCAAATTGTGCTAATAATTTATATGAGTACTAATTTAAGTATTGTTAAATAAAATTAAAAAAAAAAATTCATCTGCAGTATATATCAATTATCAAATTCATTTGATAATTGTATTCGCCAATTATTTTTGTTTCCATTAATATTTGTTGTTTTCTTTCTATTGGATTATTATATGATATATGTAATCAAAGCATAAGGTGACAACTTTTTAATCAATCAATGCCACTTATTGTATGTTTATTCGGGTAACAAAATTGATACTGAGTAAAAGAATTCTTTTCAATTATATTTGATTCATTTGAAAATAATAAGAGGTGGCAATATTTTTGTCACCATTTGCTTTAGAATTTTGCCATCCATGTTGAAGTATTGACTAAACATTTAGAATGCCTTATCATACTTCAACACTTAATATTTTAAAGCTCATGTAATTTGTTGATAAAGAGGTAAATTTTGTCTATAAATATTGTGCATTACCGAAAGATAGATGTAGATATAAAAGAAAGAATTAAAATTTTCAGTATATGAAAAAGTACAAGTGAAAAAAAAGCTATATATATAGTTTATTTTTTAGAAATAAAAGTGAAGTAAGAGTTATTTCAAGTATTCTACATTTTAAAATAGGAAGCTATTATTTTAGTTTGAGGAAGCTCATCACATATTCAATTAGAATTGTTTAAAGTACGTTTCGAGGGTGAGTTCTTTAATCTCATTAATGTAATGAGATTATTTTAATATGTAATATTAATATTTCTGCTGCATTGCATGTGAGACATGTAGTTTTTAAATTATTTAAAATGTACACATTCACCTATAGCACGGTACAAACGTACACAGCACCAACATATATATATATATATACTTTTATATGTAGTCACTCATTTTGAGCCTAATGACCTTATTTCTTTGTTAACTATAATAATACCTAATATCTTTACATGTTGTTCCATCATTATCACCCATTACATCATAAGCATAATGGTTATGATTATTGTTTGTTGAAAATGGTTTGAAAATTCAAAGTTTGGGAGTATAGTGATTTGAAATATCATTTTGTTCAAAAGAAAAGCAAAAAAGAAATGTATATGCTCTTATAAAAAAAATTATAATAAAGAGCAACAAAGGAAGTTTAAAATTAAGTTTGGGGTGTTCTTTGGAAATGAGATGAAGGGTTTGATGATCAAAACAAATGTATATTTATGGTGTGATTTGAATCAAAAATGAATCCATATTATCCTACCTTCACTATAGCCATACATTACAAGCATAGTAAAGTTCTATTTGATCTTTAATCCTGTTTGTTCCTACATTAGTAGAGAGTGATATAAAAGGCAAGCCTGTAGAGTGTATGTTCAATAAAAGAATTCTATAGAGACCACATCTCTTCTTGTAGGCATAGACCATAAACATCATGCACAAGTTGTGGTTAATATATGATTACTAATCATTCTCAAAGATTGCATTGTCTATAACTCTCAATAACTTTTAAACACCATGAACATCCCCTATGCCTAACCTTAATGGTCATTTTACCCTACAAGTGATCACTCGGTGTGTATGTGTGTGTGTGCACATAGTCATAATCGTTAGTTAAATGCACTCAGAACGGTTTATGCCTACAAGAAGAGATGTAGTCTCTATTAAATTTTTTATTGAACATGCACTCTATAGGCGTGTTTTTTATATCACTCTCCACTAATGTAGGAACAAATATGATTAAGGATCAAATAGAAATTTACTAAGTTTGTAATGTATGGTTAGGGTAAAGGTAGAATAATATGGATTCATTTTTTATTCAAATCACACCATAAACATACATTGATTTTGATCAACAAACCATTCATCTCATTTTCAATGAACATCTCCAAACGTAATTTTAAACTTCATTTGTTTCTCTTTTAATTATCATTTTTTTATAGGAGCATATCGTTATATCTTAGAGAATATAAAGTTGTTCAACCCTATATTGAGTGAATGACTAATGTATGTTTTATAATTTTATAAATACGATTAACATGTGACATTTTTCTAACGTTAAAGAGCACCTTTGTGGCTTATGAAGCAATACCCTCATCAATCAAGGGACAAAAAATGGTTGCAAAACTAACATAACCATACATTTACATATTGGGTCACATATAAAGTATGTGAATGAAAACATATACACTATGTAATCAAATTTAAATTAGCAGAAGTACTAACAAACAACCTTCTTTAAATTATAGGTTCTTGAAGATTTAGATAACGATGAGCAAATATCTGAACTTGTACGATGGTTGGTAAAAGGACCAAAACCCAAATGTTATAAAATATCAACAGTATGTTATAAATGGGTACAATTTTCAAATGGCAGAGAATGATGCAAGTTGATAAACACAAAATAGTGGCATTAATGTAGTGGCTACGATAATACAAATAGCTAGTGTTAAGGATAAAAATCTAGTAGTTGGAGAAATGTCGACGAGATATAAGACAGTAACTACCACATGTCCAAGGTTCCCATTTTTAAGTATTTTTGGGTCAATATTGCACATGGTGTAAAAACTAATAAGCATGGATTTACTATTGTTGAACTTGGAAGGATGGGTCATGGGTATGTTACATTTATATTAGCTTCACAGGCGAAGCAAGTTTTCTATATAAGTGACAAAAAAAATATAAATGCTTCAATTGTTTGTGTAATGCCTGAAAAGGGTAGTGAAGCAAAATATACCTAAGGTGAGGTTGATAATATAATGGGTTATACATATTTAATGAATGAACCACAAATTGAGATTAAAGACCATGATTATAAAGATAAAAGCAGTCCAAATTATACGAAGATTAATTATAAAGATATTTTTGTTAGCTCTAATGAAATAGAAGCGGAAGTAAGTGATAATATAAAGTTTTTAATTGGTTGCTGACTTTGTGCTATTTCTTTTTATTTTTTTAGTTGTTTATAATATTGTCTATGATGTTTTAGGTTTGTTTACATCTTTAGAGCATAGAATAAAATATTTTGATATCCATTTCATTTTGGTTTGTATTTGTTGCAACATGATAGAGAATAATTCAACTTATTCAATTGGCTTGATAGTAAGAAACACACATGGCTTAACCAAAAAACCAAACCTAAAATATACCAAGGATGCTAGTAAAAAAAATTTCAAGTACAAAAAATTTGGGGTCCCAAAGAGGGATGAAGCCATTACCTTAACAATAGTCATCAGCGTAATAGTTAAATAATAGAATCCATTTTCCACACTAATTGGTGAAATGTGCCTTATCAATTAAAAAAGGGCTTTGAAAATAGGTGTAGGTAATATCTTTGGTAATATAAACAGGTTTATCAATAAGCTTGGTATTGACATTAATAACTAGTTGTATTCTTGAATGGTTTATTAGTAATTTAAGATTATTCAATGGATTCCCTTTGCTGCATTATTGACCTAACTATTTAAATGATGTGCACGGTTGTTTTCAAGTGGATCCTCGTAGTAAGAAACATATTTTACATTCTATGGGCATTGCTCATCACACCTTCAGATATCATTTGACAATGAACTACATTTTACCTCACAAGGATGACAAATAAGCACTAAAGAAGCCACTGGCAGAATATAAGTGGATAAAAAATAGATTGTAAGGTATTTGTTGAATCTAGATTATCTCAGTAAATTTTGCAATAAATTAGTTTTCAAGTATGGGTATGTTAAAAAAAGTATGAGTTTACTATTCCTTTACTAAAGTTGTCCTCAAACATTTTTTTTTATTAATATGGAGAAAATTTTATAAGTTTATCAAAAGAAAAAGGAAGGCTAATGCGTATGACCACATCTTGGGTCGAATGGGTTATGTCGACTTCATTAAAGAGATAGTAACTATTAGAACCATATCTCTTATTCTTTTAATAAATTTTTTATGTGTTTAATTGATATGATATTGACATACTAATTGCTTATCACTAAATAGAGGAAATTGGTCTACTAGAGATGTACATTGATTGGAGCATTATTTAGAAGAGAGCAAGGAAGAGAGAATGGTGAATATACTCTGGATGTGCAGTCTGTTGTTTCAAAAATTGTAATAAATATTAACTTCCAAACAAGTTTATTTTCACAGCAAGTATATTCAAAGCATTCTATATTAACTTATTGTGTGGGTGTCATTGTAGGAAAGTGAGGCGCAAAATGGTTTAGTCAAGTTAAAAGGTATCGATGACATTTTAACTCGATCTTTGTAAATGAAGCCAAGTAGTGGCCTTTTCCAAGGTCCAGGCAAGTATATCACTGCCAATATCTATTACAACATACATACTAGAGATGCATTGTTGGTGATAGAGAGGGAGAAGTATGATGGAAGTTAGCAAGAATGAGTATAAAATTAAAAGCTTTACAGGAGAAGGTCATTAGAAAGGGGAAAGTTTTAAAGGCGGTAAGTTTTAATGAGTTATCTACTGCAAAGAAGTTATATATGAATGCTAACTTGGCAAATGTTAATCTAATTAAAGTAAATGTATTTAATCAAAAAAATTCATTTAATGTATAAGACTAATAGCTAATATACCAAAATAATTTGTTTCAGAAAGATGAAACCCCTATTAAAGATACCTCCAAGACTATCCAGAAAACAATAAAGAGAACACCCTTAAAAAAAATTCAAACATATCAAGGAAGATGAAAAGTTGTCCACTCCCAAATAGTTGGTGATATAATCGATTGCATAAGTCAAGGAAGAAAAATGATGTCACTCTTAATCTCCTTCCCTTCCTCTTTTTAATATATTGATGCATCAATAAAATTATTTACATTATATTGTAACATGACTTGTAGGTTATTGTCGAAACACCAATAAGGAAAACTGAACATCAAGCCTAACCTCATACATGCCTTTAGGAGGTGTACAAGACAAGTAAAGAATTATAACTTGGCTAGATACCCACAACTGGCGGTTTTTAAGATAATAGTTGACAAAATTCTTGCAATAAGAGTCGAGAAAGTAAAGTTTGAGAAGAAAATTTTTGGAATTGAGTATAAGATATGGGTACAGCATCAAGATTATGAATATATGTTATATTTAACATTGTTAAGTGTACCTGCATTCAGCTGCATATAATATAAGTACACTATTTATTTAAATTATAACTTTTTCCTTCCTTTCATTTGCAATAATAATCTAATTTGATTTATTACCCAAATCATTGTATGAAAAACTAAAGGTCTCTTAAATGACTCACAAAACTGGATTCATCAACCCCTACATTGTCTCCATTTCAAGAAAGTCAGCATCAAGAACAGTGGTTAATGACGTTCGTGTACAATAGTTAATCGACTTCAAACCACAACATTGAATCGAATTTGGCTAGTGGCTTATAACTTAGAGTGTGACCTGTTTTACTTGTAACTTTATGCTTTATTCTATAAATTCATTTATTAATCGTTTTTCTTTTGAATTCATGCCGTTTCCATTGAGTTCTCGCTGTTATTGACTTTTTCAATAAGACTATGTATCATATGGACCGTTTGAGAGTTGCATATACCAAAACTTGCACACAAACTTGAATAAGTGCAATTTTATCTTTTAAACAATAATTTAATTTCTCTTCACCTTAATAAAATTGTAAAAGTTATTTCATTTCTGTGTTTGCAGTAGTATTTGCATTGATTTGATACAAGAGCCAACAACAAGAGAAATCGACCATTAATTAGATTAAAGTGAAGGTAATACAACACTTATATAAACCTAATAACTAAATTCTAATTTAAATTATTCATTGATAACTTTTTAAAATTGTTTGTCAAGCCCCAATTCAATTAGGAATAGTAAAGTGAGGGTTGTATGTCATGGGGTACACGAGAAATATAATAAATGATATAGATGTGCTCTTGCATAACAAAAGTTACTTCTAAATCATTTATCTAATTCTTGTAACAAAAGTATTTATATGTTTCTTATATAAACTGTTTAATTCTTAACTTCATATCTTTCAAGTTCTTAGGTAATAGTACATACATTGAAGAAGAAATTGATGAACTTCGGGTTGAATAGGCGTCATTCATATCTACTCAGATATAAAGAGTAAATAGGAAGTATCACACTTTAGCCTATTTATTATATGTTTAATTGTCATAACTTATTTTACTTTCCTCATTTAACTAAAGTTAATACAAATTTTTTATTATTTGATTTTGATATAGAATCTTTTAGACCGATGTGACTTACAACTTCCTATTTACTCTTAGTTGGTTACTATGTTCATGATTTGAATATTTTATTGACTCTGCTGCTGAATCATTGTTAGTTAATATGTTGTTGTTATGTTCTTAGAATTTTGCTGGATCATTGTTAGTTAATATGTTGTTGTTATGTTCCTAGAATTTTGCTGGATCATTGTTAGTTAATATGTTGTTGTTATGTTCCTAGAATTTAACTCGTTGGATTTTGAACTTAAGTTGACTTGTTGGTGTTGGATTTTTTTTTGTTATTGACTAAGTGGATTTTGATCACTTAAGTTGCTCTGATGTTTTGCTACATTTTTAACATTAATTTGGGTAAGTAGTTTTCAATTGCTCTACTGAGAGGTGCCGGAATTTGAGCCAACTTGCTGGAAGTTGATCTTTTGTTACAAGTTTGCTATATTGTGCATGTAAAATATATGTGTTGATGGTTCAATTACTTTATTGTATTGAAGTACAATACTAATTCAGCAAGAATGTTTTGTGTATGCAAGAATATTGTATTCCTTTTGTAGTGCAGAATGAATATGTGTTTGCTGGAGCGTTTAACATTACTTGTTGTCTTATAGGTGGATATTGTTTATATATAAACATATAATTAAATTATAAAAATAATTAAATTAAATATATAAAATTACCCCCATTTATTAATTTCTTTTGTGTAGAATTAATTTTCTATCACAAAATAATAATAATAATAATAATAATGTATCTATTAAAATTGTGCTAGTAATTTATTACAATTTTGTGCTAACGATCTATCATAATTTTTGTTATAATAATATATCACAAGCCTATTTTAATAATCTAGTCACCGACATCATCAACATGACATCATCAATATGTCATCACCTAAAACAACTACCGATGAATGTTGACATCATATCATGACATCATTAATTAAGTCATTCCTTACATCATCTTCCACAACGTCTAATATATTATGTGCCGCATGTCCATTCAATTGTTAATTAATCAAAAGTATCATAATTTTGTAATAATATAACGTTATCACAAAAAGTCCATTTTATTATGAAAAAATTTGCTTATCATTAATTAATGAGCCCACTTATAATAATAAATAAAATCTATTACAAAATTTACTTTATGATAATTTTTCATTATTGCTGTATTCTTCTTTTATAGTAGTAAATTTTCTTTGCAAATTAATTCCAACTAACAAAAAGTCAATCTTATAAATTAAAATCCATCTCCATAAATTATCATTACATTAATTATGCCCATCATTTTTAAAAATCAAATTTAAAATGAAACAAATTATAAAATAAAGTAAGAATAGGAGATTTAATTAAAATAATATATTAAAAAAATAAGACTTTTAATTTTTGCCGGATGTTCACATTTGATTGATGGAGTTGATGGTAGGTGTGACTGAAAGTTTCTGAAAGAAAAAACAAAAGTGATTTTTGGTGGAAAAAATCTTCACTCGGCTCCGTATTAAACAGACCATCATTATCGGGTCCCTCAATTTTTAAAAAGTCTACAAACTTATTATCATATTGTTACTTTTTGTTTTTGTAAATTCTCTCTCCATTTCGGTTTCTCCCTCCTCAATCCTCCCAACAAGAAAAATAGAGACCACCATGGTGCGCTAACGGCTGTACTACTGTGCGAAGAGTATCACATGACTTTCATACAGCCCTTCTGAGGCCTCATGCAGCTGTAGCATCAATCGGCTCAACATCCTTATTTTGCGTGATGACCAGGCAAGACCGTGCAAGGGCGGTAAGCAACCTAGTTCGGCCGTCTATGGTTACATTTTCAACGTCATTTTTTTATTCTAATAAAAATAATGTTATATTTATAAGTAATTTTTATTTATAATAAAATAGATTACATCATTTTTAAAATACAAAAAAAAATTATATATTTGTAATTATTTTATATAAAAAATAAAATTTTTAATTTAACTTATATAAATAAACTTATAATTATAGAATAACATAAATTAATGAATTTTTTTTTTAAATTTGCGTTAAACTTTTTTTCTTACTAAAAAGGTTAAGAAAAAATTTTAAAAAAATAAATAAATTAAAATATTTTAAATTTTAATAATTTTATTATATATTAACTAATTTTTTAATATCTTACCATCATAAGTTTATATATATATATATTTATAAATCTTGTACTTTATTCTTTTATTTTTAATTTATTAATTTTAAGATGTAAAATTTATTTTTACGTATGATATAATACATATTTATTATTTAATATTTTTTCATGGAAAAGCCATCTAAAATTAATCTATTTTAAAAATAAAATATTAGAAATTTATACCTCATTACCAAATTTTAAAATTATACTATCATTTCCAATAATATATTTTTTTCAGTTCATTTTTTATTAGTGTAGAATAAAAATATTAATTTATTTTACCTTATTAAATTTAAAAATTTATACTATAATGTGGCCGAAAACTCGAATCTTGATCCCATCCTTATCGGAGCTAATATGGAAAGCAGACGTCAATCTGTTTTGTTATTCAAATCAATTATCACATTTAATGTTAATTTTCATACACGCATTGACTCCTTCAACTACTGCTAGAATGACCAAGTAATTTTTTATAAATAAAAAAAAGCCAGACGCACAGACACAGAGTGACAGATTGTTTCATAAACAATGAAGACTGAACAAGATGAAGTATTACATTAAAGGGCCAGTTTGAGGTCTAAACCATCATCTTCTTGACGTGGTTTCTTGTCTTCTTTCTTGTTACAGGGACTGGGAAAGATGGCAGGTGGCCTTATAAACTCAATCTCCTCGGTAAAATCTTGCCATTCAAACCTTGGAACCCAACTGGATTGCTCTACTTGATCTATCTTCCTAATCTTATTGCTTTTGTGCTTCTCTTGCAACTCATTTAGCTCCTTTTTCCTACGATTACGCGCCTCATGAAAGTTTCTGATCAGAGCAAAAAACCTCTCCATCTTCTCCTCATCTCTTTGATCATCATCTCTATCTCCGCCATTGTTGAGATTCCCCTCAGCTTTCTCATTTTCCATTTCTAATAAGAAGGCTTCTTGTTTTTCCAAGGGCTAACTAATAGATTACCGAACGCGGAATGAAATGGGCGTGTACAAACAAATTGCTCAGTATGGGTGTCAGCAAATTCTTCAATGTCACAATTTAAAGAGGTCGTGGACTTTTCGAAAATATGAAAACGCCCCCGCAGACCCAAAAGGTCAGCCCCCTCGTGCCGTGGTATGTGTGGGTATAAGTGTCAATGTGTTGGAATAAATGATGGACTGGGTGACATCATGGCATGGCGTCACAAGGATTACGTATATATTTAAGGAAAAAGTGCTATGGATCCTGAAATTGGTTTAAGCGACTAAAATATTTTTTTATTTTTAAAATTACTTAGTTTGGATCTCTTAATTTTTAATTTTGACAGAAAAAATGCCAAAATAATATTTAATACACATATTATAATCTTCATTAAATATGATATTTAAAATGTTACGTGTCAATATATTATTTGTTTATATTTAAATAAAATAAAATAAAATAAATAATAATTAAAATATTTAATACAATCATCAAAAAATTGTCGGTGGACATTTTTTAGCGATATTCTAATTATAAAATTGATCATATTTTATATTATTGAACTTTTTTTTTATCTACATAATAGTTGACTCATTTTTACAAAAAAAAGAGTCTAAAAATAACTAAATTGGGTGATGAGGGGCAGCAGTCATCCCGCCCATTGTTAAATCGAGGGAATGGAATGACTTACACTCTCCACACCTATAGACCATACATATAGACAGATCGGCCCCCACCTATAGATAGATTGACGGTTGACCTATCTATAGGTGGGGGCGGTGCAAATCACCTCCCCTCCTCCATTTGATGGTGAACAGCAATGGCCACCATCCTCACCATCCAATTTAGTTATTTTCTAATTTTATTTTTTACAAAAATAAACATTAAAAAAATAGAATCTAATGATATAAAATATAATCATTTTTAATACCGAAAAATAGTCACCGGCTTTTTTTTTGCGACGATGGTAGGTTTTTAAATTAATATTTATTTTATTTTATTTAAATATAAATCAATGACATATTAACAAATGTCTAAAATAACTAATTACATTGTAACAAGTATCCGACATGTGTCAAACTAATAAATAAATTTACTTTAAATAATTATTAATTATTTAATTTAAATATAAATTAATGACATGTTGACATTTATTCAAATAACAAATCATTTTATGATACATATCTTTTTATTAAATGACACATGTTAAATTAATAAATAAATTTATTTTAAATAATTATTAATATTTTATTTAAATATAAATATAAATCAACGACATATTAATACGTGTTTAAAGTAATTAATAATTATGTGATACATATATTTTGATACATGTTAGTTAACACTGCAATAAAAAATAAAATAATACTTTTTATTAAATTTGGTAAAATTCTGTTAAAATTAATAAAAAAAATTAACAAATAATAAAATATTTTAAGCATACAGATCAAAGTTGTCTACTGGTACTGTTCAAAATTTTGACTATCTTCTTGCCATTTTTTTTTATTAAAATTGACTTTATTATATAAATTATGAAAAATATAGTTCAATAATGTAAAATTTGATCATTTTTATTATTAGAGTCTTATAGTCTGCTACCGCTGATCACCAATGATAGTAACTGAGTTGTTTTTTCTATTAAATAATTAAAATAAATATTAAAATTAAACCCGATAAGAATGTGCAATGTGTCTTTTTTATTTTTTTATTTTACTTTTATTATTAGCCAATCAAAATTAACACATGCCTCACTCTATTAATCTACTTTAAGTTTTTTGTTGGGTTATAATTTCACCTTTTCATTGTGAAATTTAATAGAAATTGATTAATGAATTAGGACAAAACTGTTAACTTTTTAACTCTTAAAATTAAAATGTCCTTATCCCTTTTTATTAAGCAAAACAATATTTAACAAATAAAATTTCTTTTAATGATAGAAAATATTGAAAAATAAAATATTTAAATGAAAATACATGAAAAGTTAGGTTTTAAAAAAAAAATTATTCGAAGAAATGTATTTCAATAATTGGAGATGAAGGTTTTAAGAGACATGGTGAATGAGAATAGAAAAATGATAAATCTAAACAATGTAAAAACGTTATACAATTTCGTAAAAATACATTGCACATGCAACCTTTTTTTTTAAATATACTCATTTACTTCACTTATAATCTAATCATTCTTAACTATTTTCAATACAAATCAATTTTTTATATAAAATTTAAAAATATTTACTAAAAATCAACTAATTTTTAAATTTCAAGCTTTCAATAAGATGATCAAAGTCTAATTTATATAATGTCCCTTTCAAATCTCTAACCGAATTTAAATTGAGAGACTTATAAATTTTTAATTTAACCGAATTTAAATTAAGAGAGTTTTATAAAGAGAGAGAGTGTTTAGAGAGAGTTTTTTTTTTTTTGGTTAAAAAAATTAAAATTTAGTTAAATTTTTTGTTGGATAATTAGTGATTCAACAATTTAGACTAGCCAAGAATTGATATGAATATCAAAGTGAAGGGTTACAAGAAGTCTAGAACGTGTGGGATACGTATGGAGAAGTCTAGGACGTGTGGGACATGAAGGGGGAAGCGAAACGGGACTCAAAGACGCAAATGGAGCAAGAAAACACGGATAGCTACAGGGCTGAGCGCTGCGGCGCCAATGGCTGAGCGCCGCGGTGCCCAGGACAGTAGACCAGCGCCGCAGCGCTGGGCGCGATTTTGTCCAGCGCTGCAGCGCCCAAAGACGAGCGTCGCAGTGCCAAAACGCGTGGAAAAGTCCGTTTTGGTTCGGGATTTTGAGTTTTGGGGAGTTTTGAACTTCCAAAACAAGTGGACTCTTACTCCAACAAGGAATAGGGTTAATAGGTATGAAATATACTCTATATAAACACTTGTAAACCCTTGATTTCATATCAAGCTTTGAGAGAGACTCTAAGAGAGGAGAAGAACTGGGTAGACACTAAGTGCTTGTGTGTGCTAGGGTGAAACCGTTGTTTGGGTGATCATTGTTCGTGGTAGAGTAAGGGTTCACTAAACGTTTAGGTCCTTTTGAGGGTTCTTCATATTGGGTTTCCTTGTAAAAATTTCTGGGGAGTTATAATAAGAGAGGCTAGGATCTTTGGATCCACCGTGGACGTAGGCGATTGGCCGAACCACGTAGATTGTGTTGTGCTCTTTTGTTTTCTGCTTTAAATTCTTGTTGGTTTTACTTGATTGACAAGTTATTCCGCTGCGCAAGGAGGTTAGAGTTCTAGGTTGAATCTTGAGTTCTTCGCTTCAATATAACCTCGAGAGTGAGAAGGGCGTTACCTCCCTCAACAAACTGGTATTAGAGCTAGAGGTTCAATAATACACATCTAGGGTATTTAAACCATGGCTACAATCAAGCAAGAAATAGAGAAGTTCAATGGGAAGAATGACTTCAATCTTTGGAGGAAGGGCTAGACTCAGCTTTGGAGGAGGCCAGCTACTTAACTAGTAATGAGGCGACAACCTCAAAGTCCGAACAAAAATATTGGGACACGATTCAAAAAAAGGCTCACAGCACCTTATTCCTGGCGTTAAGCGACGAAGTATTAAGGGAAGTTAGTGATGAAGAAACCGCTTTTGGGTTATAGAAAAGACTCGAGGCATTGTACATGAAGAAGTCTCTTGTAAATAGACTTCTTGTGAAAATGAAACTACATCAGCTGACAATGCACAAGGAAACTTCATTGAGAGCTCACATTGACGAGTTCAACAAGATCATTATAAGTCTTGAGCAACTGGGCATCAAGACTGAGAATGAAGACAATGTCATTATCATGTTAAGTTCGTTGCCGAAGAGCTATGAGAGCTTTGTGGATACGCTGCTATATGGAAAGGAGTCTTTAACGATGAATGACGTCAAGGCATCATTGAACTCAAAGAATTGACAAAGAGATCGGAGTCCGAGAATGGAGCAGTTTTGCTTGCACAAGGAAGGAAGAGCAACCAATCAAGGAGAAGATCCAAGAAGTGTTTCCTTTGTAATAAGGAAGGGCACTTTGTGAAGGATTGTTCGAAATCAAAAGGCCAAGGAGGGTGGGCTGCAATTGGTACTGAGGAAGATACCGAAGTTGTAGACACATTGGTAGCCTCAATGGAAAAGTACGCTGGAAAATGGATACTAGATTCGAGGTGCATTGTCCATATGTGTCCCGACAGATCGATATTTACCAACTATAAAAGTCAAGAGAGGTAAAGCTCTAATGGGGAATAACATGACCTGTGAGATCATGGGAGTTGGTGACATAAGGCTGAGGATGTAAGGTGGAGAAACTAGGGAGTTACATGGTGTGAGGCATGTTCTTAAATTGAGGAGAAACTTGATATCCCTAGGCAAGCTCGATGAGGAAGGGTATTCGGTTAGAGCGAAAAAAGGAAAACTGAGGGTAGAGAAATGATCTATAGGGTTTGAGGGTGAGAAACACAATGAGGGGCTCTATGTGCTTATTGGGATGGCCATGAGTGGCCTAACTCGGGGTGTTGGGGTAATGCAGACCACTAGGCGACATCAAAACCGTGCTCACCGAGGTGATGAGGGCTGAAAAGGAGTGTAACGCATCCATACCCTATACAAGGTGCACAAATTCCTTTGGAAGCCAAAGTCACTAGCTCGGGAAAAGTTAAGTCTTGGTGGAGACTTAACTGGACTCAACTCTAGGTGATAAAGTATTGGTGTGGATCGGATCCCGAAGCCTTATTATTTGGAAGATTTTGAATCAAAGAAGGGTTTGTTGGATAATTGGTGATTTAACAATCTTGGTTGGCCAAGAATTGAGATGAATACCAAAGTGAAGGGTTACAAGAAGTCTAGAACGTGTGGGATACGTATGAAGAAGTTTAGGACGTGTGGGATATGAAGGGGGAAGCGAAACGGGACTCAAAGACGTGAATGGAGCAAGAAAACGCCGATAGCTACAAGGCTCAGCGCCGCAGCGCCAATGGCTGAGCACTGCGGCGCCCAGGACAGTAGCCCAGCGCCGCAGCACTGGGTCCTCAGTGCCGCAGCGCTGGACGGGATTTTGTCCAGCACTGCAGCACCCAAGGACGAGCGCCGTAGCGCCAAAACGTGTAAAAAAGTCCGTTTTGGTTCGGAATTTCAAGTTTTGGGAAGTTTTAAACTTTCAAAACAAGTGGACTCTTACTCCAACAAGGAATAGGGTTAATAGGCATGAAATATACTCTATATAAATACTTGTAAACCCTTGATTTCATATCAAGCTTTGAGATAGACTCTAAGAGAGGGGAAGAACTGGGTAGACACTAAGTGCTTGTGTGTGCTAGGGTGAAACCGTTGTTTGGGTGATCATTGTTCGTGGTAAAGTAAGGGTTCACTAAACGTTTAGGTCCTTTTGAGGGTTCTTCATATTGGGTTTCCTTGTAAAAATTTCTGGGGAGTTATAATAAGAGAGGCTAGGATCTTTGGATCCACCGTGGACGTAGGCGATTGGCCGAATCACGTAGATTGTGTTGTGCTCTTTTGTTTTCTACTTTGAATTCTTGTTGGTTTTACTTGATTGACAGGTTATTCCGCTGCGTAAGGAGGTTAGAGTTCTAAGTTGAATTTTTAGTTCTTCGCTTCAATATAACCTCGAGAGTGAGAAGGGCATTACCTCCCTCAACATTTTTTTTATTTAATAAATATTACTTTATTTATTTGTGGTTTAAAAATAGCTTAAAAATAGGAATTATTTCTTAAAAAAATTTCATAAAAATTAATTTTTATTTTAATACCAACATTTTTTTAATTAAAAATCTACATGGACCTTATCCTAAGACTCTAGTGAATATTAACTCAAATTTGTGTTGACTCCCGATCTAAGTCTATGACTCATAAAAGGTCCAATCATTTTAATAATTATCCAATAATAAAATCAAAAACTGATTTAATTAAATTAAAAAATGAACCAAAAAAAAAAAAAGTAAAATTGGTTAGATCTAAAATTTTAAGCTCGAATTGGTTCAATTTAAAATTTTTGTACCAATTGACAAAATGGGAAGCAATGTTCCATAAATAAAATAAAAAAAATGAACAAAAATAATAAATAAAAAAGTTTAGATTAAAATTTGGATTTTGGGTCAGTTCGAACCGCCCCGCACTCACAGAACTTGAGTTCCAAGATAACTTAAAAAATTTTAAATTCAAGTTAAGTAAAATTTAAATTGGTACTTAAATTTTAACAACTTTAAACAAGTCCAATCTTTTTTATAGCTACTAACAAGAGGAAAGAGGTACTACTGGAGGTGAATAGAGTGATGGCTTAATTATTTGTTGAGATTCTGTTTTAGTTGGTGCACAGTAAATTAATACATAAGCTTCAATTCGGAAATGATATTTATAGGGAAGAAGTGGGCTTGGCATCAAATTTAGAACAAAACATTGAATATATCGGCAAATCAATATAGTGATCGAGTTTTTAAATTTACACTGTAGGGACTGAGAAGAGGAAGAGAAAGTGTGGAGGACACAATCTAACATTATGATCACTTGATAAAAAATTTGCATTCGTTATTTAAAGAAAAGATATGGCGGCTTCAAATGATAAATAATCTAGCAGAATAATTCTCCTGTGTAATATTCTTGATCGGGGGCTACAATCCAAGCGTGTTATACGAAACGGTAAAATCCCCCACATGGTAGGCCACCACGTGGTTGTTAGGAATTGCCCATAAAAAGTTAAATTATCGAGTAGGAGAAGAAAGTAGGTAAGACAGTGAAACGTGGCTGCAATTATTTCAACTCTTGTTGCATCATCTGTCCATTTGTACAACTAAATCAATTATTATGCAGCATAAAACAAGTAAAAATTATTAAAAATATAAATTTTAAATTAATTTACGGTGAGGGTTCGTTGGAGAGGAGGCAAGAGCCCCTCTCTGAAAAAAAAACAGATTTAAAAGGTGGCGGCTTCTATTTAAATTGAGAGCTTTTTTATTTTTAAGATTTTTTGTTTTTTCTTTTTATTTTCTCTTCCCCCCTCTCAGTGGCCACTTGGCAATGGTTTGGTCTAGAAGTGGTGACGCCGCCGTATTATTATGCAAGATGCACTGATGTGCGTTTTTTGTCATCGCATCTGGTGACTCATTAGTTCACTTAGGTCCGATCAATATTGTCTTTTCTCGCCGCCCCCTCTCCCCTCGACGGCCAAGTTGCATGACACTTCTGCCATGGATACCATACCGAGTTGGATCTCGGTTTTGCATTGTTTGCTGCCCCGGTACCACCGTTGAGTTCTTTTCCTCTCATGCCCTTCAGCTCTGGCTCCAAACCCGTTGGTACTGTTTCGACCATAAGTTACGCCGCTGACTATCTACTGAAATTATATTTTGCAGTTTTTTATTTTGTGTATTGTGTGCAGTGATGGATTAATGTTGAATGCATTTGAATGTATTGTAGAAAAGATATTTTTATAATTTTATTTAAGTAAAATTTTTATGTAAGGTAGTTTTTCTATTCGTGAGGTTAAATCTCTTGTATGTGAGGGTCGAATTTTTTTCATCCGTAATCGGGATAGATATCTTGTATGGGATTGGTTTCGTTTTGAGATCTCGTTATATCTCTGCTGCTGGAGAAGTAGGTTTGGGCGGGCTACAAAAGTCTTATATTATTTATGTGAAGCATCTTAGTAATTGTCTGATGTACATCAACAACACTACCAATACACATGTAATATTGTGAGTTATTTATAATATTACATTTGAACTTAACAAAAAAAAAATCAATTATGATCCACCTCGTCATAATCTTAATTATGTCCTAAGTTATGTAATTGGGGATTAATTTGGTTATTATTCTTAGGTTAATTGAAAATTGAATAAATATTAAGTATATAAAGTTAAGTACGTTGTATTATTTAATAAATTAATTGTTGAAGTGGAAGCACACAAACAAAGTTAAATAATTCACCCAAGTAATATAATAATGCAGAACAAGTTATTAAGAAATAAAAGAGAGAAAGGGGTAGAAGATGAACACATAAAGAATTACGTGGTTCGGCAACTTGCCTACGTCCACGGCGGATCAAGATCACAAGGCAACCACAAAGTATGCCTATTACAAGAAAGATCACAAAGAAAACTCTCTCTTACCCTCTATGGATTTTCTCTCACAAAGAACCACTAAGAATTATCACTAAGATTATTGTTGATCACCAAGATCTCTCTAAGATCACAAAGATCTCACTAACTTGATCACAAATATTGTCAAGATGTGTCTACAAGCCAATTGATAGCCTTTATATAGGCCTTGGGGCGTCCTAGGTTTTCCCTATACGTGTGGGAGTCGTATTAGGGAGTCCTAAAATAAGTGGGAGACGAAATTAGAAAGTTTCCTAATTTCGGGATACTATTCCCGCATCTAGCGCTGGCGCACTTTCTGCTGAGCATTGTGGCGCTAGCTTCCTGGCGTCGCGGCGCTAACATACTGGAATTTGCGTTGCAGCACCCATGCCTGGTCGCTGCGACCCTGGCGCCTGGTCGCTGCGACCCTGGCGCCTGGTCCTCATTTCTTCGTTTTTCGCCTCCTTTCACGTCCGTCTTCAATCCGTGCGCACCCTACGCACTTGGCTTGATCCCCAAATTATATTCTAATGATTTTTAATCAATATTCTCACATTAATTTTTTGGGTTAATTTGTGATAAGTGGTATTAAAACATACTTGAATTCTCATTTGTATATAGGCAACTAAAATAATCTCAATTGAGATTATCACGTAAGATTTGAGTCTCCCATGCTATCAGAGAAATGAACAATACGAACCAAGTGAATTCTAAAAATTATGTATCTTAAGTTATAATCGAGATTATCATGTAGGTAATAAATCTCCTAATCCTGAATAAATAGGTAATACAAGCCAAATTGGCTCTTAAATTTAGACAATACCATAATGAGAGCGTCACATAATTTAGTAAAAAAATATTACGTTTAATATCGAATAAAAATTAAATATATCTTAAATATATAAAGATGAATATACAATATTATTTAACAGACTAATTTTTTAAATCAATCTGTAATAAATGGTAACACTAAACCTCCTCAAACATTAGGATCGGTAAAATTTGAGTTTAAATTCGAATTATACTCAATTTAAATTCACACTCAAATTTTTTATTTTAATTTTCTAAAACTCGAATTGCATCTGATTTTTTTAAATGCAAGGTAGATTCAAGTTAAAATTCGAGTTGGATCTGTGTTAAAATTCGGGCTGAGTCTGAATGACCAAAACTCAAATCTTAATGATCCAAAGCCTGAATTTTATCCTCATCATTTTTTTAAAATTAAATTTCTTTTGATAAAATTTTGAGTGTCATAAGCAATTTCGATCAAGAACCAAAATGCTACCCATTTGAAGGATTCTATTTCTGAAACATTGAGGTAAGAATATTTGGGAAGAAGAATTTCTGTAACATCTGCAAGGTCTTAAACATGTTGCCGACGAGCTGGGAAGAAGACGAAGATGGGTTTTATGAAGGCTACTGTTATTTGGCTGAATATTTTCTTAAGGGTGAAGATGATTTTGAAATGGGAAATTTTATCAATTGAACCAAAATTTTAAATATAATTTTTTTTATTGCAATCAAATTTTTTATACTTTAATAACCAATCACATATACTTATTCCACTTTTACCTGTAATTTATTTGCAAAATATTTTATCTTTAATTTTTTAAATATTTATATTTTTTAATTTTACGTTTTTAATTAATCAAATCATTTTTATTATAATTTTTATTTTTATAAATTTAATAAAATAAAAAAGTGGCTGCATGCACTGTAGTGCACTTCATGTGCAGCACACTACAATGCACTAAGTGCACTGTGCATATAATTTAATAATTTATATTTATTATATAATTTATTAAATTTTAAATAATTAATTTAATTTAATTTTAATAACAAATTTTATTTTTAAATTTATTAAATTACTTTAATATTTTATTTAAATTTAAATTTTTTATATTTTGACAAGAGAATTCAAATTCAAATTTTATTATTTTAGTGAAAAATATACTACAAATTATAAAATACTATTTAAATAAGTGTAATTTAAATAAACGTGTTGCATGCTGCATAATAATGTACAATACACGAGTTGCATCACGTGGTAATTTTTAAAATTTTTAATTTAATTTTTAATTTTTTAGAAATAACGTTATATCATTATGGGATTATGATTACTTATTTATTTTTAAACAAATTATAAAATAAGTAGAAAATTTACAATAGATTAATCCCTTAAAAGAAAAAAGAAATTACATTTGCTTAAATACTTTGTAGCGTATTTCTCTATTAATGAAGAAATTGAGTTCCAATTCCCTTACTAATAAAAAATTAAATTAATTAAAATAAATTTAAAAATAAATTTTTTTATGTACATTAAAATAAACAAATTTTAATTAATTTTAAATGCACTACAAATTTTTAAATTAATTTTAAACAATTTAAATAAAAAATATTTTAATTCTTTTAAAATATTTTTATTTTATTTTATTATAAATAATATTATAAAATTAAATAATAAATTAATAAATAAATTTAACAAATTATTAAATTATATGTACAGTACACACTACATTGCGTTAAGTGCATTGCACTTAGTGCACTGTAGTATAAACTGAACGTGCAGTGCACTATAGTACATATAGCCATTTTTTTATTTTATTAAATTTATAAAAATAAAATTTAATAAAATAAAAATTATTTGATTAAATAAAAAAAATTTAATTTTAAAAATAAAAAATTTTGTATGTAAATTACACAAATAAGGATAAATGTTGAAAAAGTATATGTATTTAGTTATTCATGTATAAAAAAATTGACTGTAGTTAAAAAAATTTATAGTTAAAATTTTGGTAAATTGGAAAAATTTTCCCAAAATTCTTCAAGGACGCCAAAGAAGCCAAGAAATTTCAATCTTCAAGTTGAAAACACGAATAGAAGAGAAAAAAAAAGAGAAGGAGAAATTAATTTAAGGAAAAAAATAAAATTTCAAGCCAAGTTATTCTAAGTCCAATAAATTTAGACCCAATTCAAACTTGAAAAAAAATTAGAATTTACACACAAAAAAAATTGAATTTTTTGGATTTTGCTAGTTTCATATCCAAGCTCTACCAAACACTCAAGATTTTATTGAATGAAGAAAAACAAGGCCACTGGGCATACTTGTGTCAAGAGATAAGCTTAGACCTAGCATTGAATGGTGAGATATTTAGTATTGAGTTGAGAGTTTATTGAGGACCGACTAAGTAAGGAGTTGAGCTATTATGTCCTGCAACATTGAAAATGGTTGGCGCCCTTTGATGTTCAAATAAGATAATGACTAAGTGATGAAACATTCTCTAAGGTTTTTACTCATGGAGAGAATTTAAAGAAGAATGCGAGAGTTATTTCTTTTTTTTTTCAAGAACTCTTAGTTTAACTTGTCTTACTTGAATTTAAAGTTAGAGGGAACTAGCATGACGACTTCTCCTTCGAGTGATAGTGGCAATATATAAATGGAGAATTCCCTTTTTAATATGGGCATTTTGGAGAAACAACAAGTTTGAAGGCTCTTAGGTAAATGTATCCCCTGAAACTTGGAGTACAAAGATTCTTATGATTTGTTACTTTCTAAAAAAATTAGCATTGGGGATAAATAGGCTGTAGGTGTTGACTCCTAAACTTCAGCAGGTGCAGTGTTGATCCATTTTACCTACTCTAAACAAACCTCATCCCATTGTTAGTAAAGGGATAGAGCTCTGTCATGTTCTGACACGGTGACATAGTAATTGCCCTTTAGGACTTCATTCCTTAAGGGCCTTATCTTTTCATTCAGTTATCCACCTATAAAGTCCTTTACAAGGCTTTTGGTGGACCTGATGATAATGTGGAGAGTGATTAAACCTTACTGACATGTACATCAATTACGAATCCTATAAAGTCCTATGGTGACATGAAAGCTGATTTAACTATATTGGCCTATCCTCTAACTATAAGAGTAAATAGTGGCATAGACTTTTAAATAGGTCCCATTGACTGGCCTTCTAGGTCAACTAGTTTAGGCTAATGAGTCTGGGCCTTACTGTATTTAGTGAATATATCTAAAATTAAACCGAGCAGCCTTTTGGAGAAGTTAGCCTAAGAGCCTAGTTGGGCCTCTGGGGATGACCTATGTGTCACAATAATTTCCCTCAAACACTATGCAAACAAGGATTAATGATTTAACTTACCTTATTGCTATACACTATAATTTTCTTGTTACTATTCACAATGATGAGTTTGAAGTAATTGATAAATTGTGTCTATTTATCTTACCTTATGTTTTCGATCTAAAAATTTATTAGCATTAAATGTGTTTTATTTTTATTTTTATTTTTTAACTTCATTAACAATATTATTCAAAGTCCAATTCCTAATATAGGATTCTTTAAAGACTAAGGCTATTGTTGGATCGAAGAGGGTTGTGATCCAATTTTCACATAGATCAAGTCAAGATAGTTTGGTCCATAACTGAAAGTGTTGTTCGTTTGAGAAGAGGGGCCTTATCTTATATGTCCAAGATACCACACCAAATTAAAATGTGTTGATTATAGATTTTGAACTCTTAATCAAACTTAGAGTTTTCAGTCAAGTAATAAATTTATAACTCCATGAAAAGGACAAAGAACAGTTTTATCCAAAATTATTTAGTTAATTGACAACTTTGCCCTAATAAAATTTAAAATACCAAATTTTGTCCCAATTCGTTAACTTTTACCGTTAGTTTTAATAGTTGAAGGGTAAAAGATTAATCTAAACATAGAAATAAATTATACATTAGACACGTGGCACAATCTTATCAATTCATTATCTTTTAAACACGTAGTGCAATCTCATCTATTAATTTAATTTAATATAATTAAAAAGATAAACTTTAATAAAATGACACATGTTATAACATGATTAGTTACTTTGGACATATATCAGCATATAATTGGTTTATATTTTATTAAATAATTTTTAAAAATTTAAAATTAAATAAAAAATTAAAAACAGAGTCGGAATGTCAAGCCAGTAACATAAAATCAAGTGCTTCCTTAGAAGCAATCACAATAAATTTTGTTTTTATATTTTATTTTACTTTAGTTTCTTTTTCTTTTAGTGTTAAAACAACAAGACAAGCCTTTAAAAAGAAGCACAAGTAATTGCAAGCATTAGGAGATAAGAAAACTCAACACAGCCGTATCAAGATACAAACCTGGAATGTTGAGTCTTCATTTACTAGGGATATTCTCACTCTCACTTTTATTTTCGTCATTAGGGACAATATCAAATTCAAGTTTAGGGGAGGGAAACACTTATCCTATGTTTATTTTCAGCTGCATTAATTTTTTTATTTGTTATTAGCATGTTAATTTTTTTTATTGTGTTTAAGTTGAAATGATGATCATTAGTCCATTATAGAGAATAGAATATTTGCTGAATTTATTTTTACAAGTTCCTAGGAAATGATAAGCGCTTAAAATAATTCTTATACAAAAAATCTTGAATTGATTTTAACTTTATTTTTTAGCATATTAAAATAAAGCTTGTATTAATTGAATTGTTGCTTAGAGATACTCATACTTAAGTAATATACTATAATATTGAAGATTAACATTCTAAAACTTGATTACTATTTGAGCAAAATTCTAAGAAACGCATAAATAGAGAAATGATATTAGGTCATTTTGGGATCAATTGAGTCTTTTATAGCCTATAACAAAGTTTACTTAAAAATACTCTTAAAAGTAAAAAAGTTGTAGTAGTATGAGAAAATTGTATCAAAGTAGAAAGCAATTGAATATGATGGTATTTATTAATCTAAGTTTTAGGGTATGCTCATTCTAAAATAAAAAAGAGTCCTTAAATTCTTTATACTCTCAATTTAGGAAAAAGAAGAAATTTTTTAAAAAATTAGTGATTAAAAAAAGATGAAAATACAATAAGTTTTTAGGGAGGAGATAAATTAAGGAAAATGAGATCAAAAGGTTTTTATGTAAAGTCTAAATGTTCATAGTGTGACTTGAACATTATATATTTATCTTTATAGCTCATCTTGACCTTATCTTTTTATTATAAGCTAAATAAAGTCCAAAATAGATCCTTAAACATGTCTTTTTCTATATTAGTAGAGAGTAGTATGAAAAGTAAGCCTATAGTAGCGTTATTATAAATTGAAAAATACCGAGACATCATCTTTCTATACTATTTTAAGTTATTAAGTAAATCTATATATCATTTGATTATTTATTTGTGTATTGCACACACACAAAGTAATCAATTATAGAGAAGAAAGACGAACTTGATAAATGGTATTATGAATTATTAAGAGTTGTTTATCAAATTCTAAAAAGATTTGTACTATTTCAATAGCCTTTGAAACAATGATTATGATCATCTAATCAACTTAGCATATTTTATTTTATTTTTGAGTTAAGAATAAATTGTTTGTGTTCTTTTTTCATTGCTCGAGGACGAGCAAAGATCTAAGTTTGGGGTTATTTAATAGGATTTATAAAGATTATTATTTCTATCTTTTCAAACTTAGATTTTACTTTAAATTGATGATTATTTGACTATTTATTATGATTATTGATAAAATTCAGGTTTTTAACACCATGGCATGAAGACTCTAGGCAATTGGACAAAAATAAAAGAAATCAATAAAAATGGCTCAATGTTGCGGTGCCCAGCACCAGCGTCGCAGTATCTGAAACAGAGAGTCTAATACCGCGACACTCTACACTTGCTGCCGTAAAACTTAGGTAGAAATTCATAGGCCAAAATCCAAGTCCCAGCGTTGTAGCGCTCAAGCAAAAAACAGAAGCACAAATTCTAGGTATCAGCATCATGGCACTCTGGCATTAGCACTACAGCGTTTAAGGCAGAGAGTTAAGCACCACATCGCTTAGAAGCTGATGAACACTTAAAATTACACATTTAATAAGATTTTTACATCATTATTTTGTATTACTAGTGTATTTAATTTTCTTAACTTAAGTATATTTACAATATTGTACCTAATTATCTTTTAACTGTTTTGTGGTGGGTTCGGTAAAATGGACATAAATTTCTACCTAAAGATCCAATTGGAGTGATTCTTAATCCTGTAAATAGCTGAATCAATGGGCTAACATATTGTATTTCACTAAGTATTTGAAATTCTAATGTTTAGAGGGTGAAAATGGCCTAGAACAGAACTAATCTGCAGTACAGGCCTAGTTTAAACAGTCATCAGTATTTGGCCCATAATTATAGAAATATATACCTAATATGTATGAGAAAACTCAATTTGGAAAGATAAGAGACTTATCTACAACTTTGATGTTTTGAGTGACAGCTAATTCGGATCACATCAATTTCAAATTGGATAATCAAGTGGGTGCCTTAATGATAATCAATGCAAATTATTTTGCCATCATTCTTGACTTTCATCATCCAAGTGGTTCCCTCTAAATTTGTCTCGATTTATCCATGTTTTTCTATAAATAGGTGGCTTGTTTATGCCTAAATGATACAATTAGAAAGTCAGAATTTAGTTCAAAATACTTGTCATTTGTATTCATTTCTTTATAATATTATTTCTCTTGTTTACTATTGAATCATGTTATTTCTTCTTCCATTTCTTTTCTTTTTCTTTAGTTTTATTATGTCCAAATAATTTTTTTTAAGCTAAGGTGAAAGGGTGAAGCTCTTGGCAAAGTAATAAGATATGTTTAATATTTATTCATGAATTAAATGCTTCATTCTTAAGTTATACAAGTTTATATATGATGTATTTATTTTGTTTGTAAAATTAATACCCTTTCTTCTAAAATGGTGATTCTTGATTTATTATTGACAAACCTTATACTTGGCACAATAAATTTGGTGTATATAATCTTTCTTGTAAAGTGGGAGTCTTGATTTATTATAGACAAATATAAAGATTGGCATAATAAATACTTGAACCCATTTATAAGATTTGGTGTATAATAATTGATAGAAATAAATACTAATCAATATATAAATGATGATGAACTTTAATTATTATATTTTTCGGTTGGAACCTCCTTTGTGTGAGGATTCCAATTGAGTTATAAAAAAAAATTAAATATATTCTTACTTCTTATGCCAAGAGCGGATCCCCCAAACCTTAGCTTTTTATTTGAATTGGTTAATTGAATTAATATTTGCAAACATCTTATGCTGCATTAATTATCTTAAAAGTGTTTATAATTTATAATTTTAATTCTACTTCCCTGTGGATCGACCCCGTTCTCATTGGGTTATTTATTACTTCGACAATCCTGCACTTGAGAGAAACTCCTATATTCTGGACGTGTCAGAAGCCAATGCTGCGACGCCCATGATACTAAAAAGGAAAGTCACTTTTTATTCCCTATTATGACTTGGACTCTGAGACACAAGCCTCTAGGGTTACGAATGCCTATAAAAAAAATCTTTTTGCATCCAAAAAAAAAATAGAGTACAAGAGAGAGAAGTCAATGGAACACACAAAAACAGAACAAAAGAGATCAAAGCAAGGATTGAAGATTGAAGGACTTGGGTAGAAAGCAAGAGAGAGAAAGAAGTGATTCAGAGTATCTACTTTGTTTAATTTCTTCTCTTTCTCTTATTATTATGAACATGTTAATCAAATATTTTAATATTTGCTTTGGCACTCTCAATTTTATCGTGAACTAACTTTCTTGATCTAGAGTTCAACTCTGAACCAATATGTAGTTGAGTTCTATTATTTCTCTTATTTTATGAACTTAATAAAGAAGATTGTTCATTCTATCTTGTGTTTAATACTTTCTTTATATCTAACCAATATATTAGTTATTTAGGAACCATAATGAGCTCAACAGAGAAATTTATGTGTTTAGTCCAGGATAATTTGATACATTATCATAAGGTAACAACTATGAGTTCTATGTAGGATAGAAATATACCTATATGGCATATATGACATTGATAGACTTATCCTTTATGAATTTATTCTACTTTGGTTACCATTTATATATAGATAATTGTTATGATAAAATATAGTTATTTAACCATTGACAAAAGTTTATAACGATATTTGAGTTCTAGCCAACAACTCATTATTGAGGGACTAAATAAGAGAATAATATGTTCAATGAAGTATTGGAGAATAAGTTAAAACCCTAGACTATTTTCATATTGATGAATTCAACTCTTGTTTGCTACTTGTTTAAAATTAGTTTATTTCAATAAATTTAGATTAATTAGAGATTATTCAATTTTAAGCTTGTTTGAATAAAAATTAAATATGATTAATTTTAATACTTGATTATAAGAATTAGATTATATAAGTCTTTATGGGAAGGTTACTTAAACTCAATTCATATATCACTTGATATGATAGTATGCACATGCACTTAGCTAAAAATCACACATCATTAAACATAAAAAAAATCTAAGTGCATAAATGGTTGAACATATAATAAGAAATATTTGGGTAAGTGCTTGCAAATATAATTAGTCCAATCATTAAGTAAGGGTAATCTTCGATAATTTAGATAATTAACAAGCTTATTCTAGGTTGAAAAATTAACAAGCCAATTCGAGATTAATCACGTTCGACATGGATGATCATAAAATCCAGTGTCAAGCATTAATCAGCCTAATAAAATTTTAGCTGAGTGTGAAGAATAGTTTCCCCCCCCCCCCCCCCCCCTTAATGCTTATAATTTAGGTGATTCTTTAATGGCGCTAAGAATTTTTAATACTTGGAGAAAATTTGCATTGCTTTTTTTTTGGCATAAGATCAATCATTTAACCTCATTTTTATATTTTTTAATTTGACGTTATATTAACAAAATTTATTGTAATACAATAATGAATTCTTTTACTTGTTATGTGGGTGACCATGGTTCAAATCCTATCAATATCATTTTTAAATTTATTAACATGTGGTCTTGAGGATAATATATAAATAGAGTAGCAAATCTATACATAAATATAAAGTTGGAATACCTTAGTTGGTTGAAATATGTGGTTCTTAACCGTGATGTCAAAGGTTCAAATTTTTTTTTTCTAGCATTTGAATAAATTTTGACTTTTTCAATCAAAATAGGGGCATAATTGTACTTTTATAATTTATCTCTTTTTTTTAATTAAAGTTAACAGAAACCGTTACATGATAGGGGTGTAAATTAACTATTTTTTAAAAACATTAAGGTTTACATGTCATTTTCTTGATATTGTAGCGGTCCATAAATCATTATATCTAAACAAAATACAAGGAAAAAAGAAAAACAATACCTAAGGATAATATCTCTTAAGGATTTCAACATTCCACAACTTCGTAACCATTTATACATATATTAGCATGCCCGAGCTCATATATGCTTGGTCTCATATTTCTAATAATTTTGTAAGCATATTTCCAGTTCATACCAAAAACCCCTTTAATGAGGTTCTTAGTGTCTAATAAGACCTTTCTCTAGATGAGATCGCCTTCTACAAATTCTCGAACTCAAACCTATCAGATAATTCTCTATTGGTAGGTTGATGTTTTATCCGAGGTCATTTCCTTATCTGATCGACGAGATTTAGTTGTCCCTCAAGTAGCTTTTCATTTTCACTTTCTTTGAAGTACAAAAACTACTTCTATTTCAACAAGGATGATTGTTTCATACTTGAAGGCTAATGAGAACAAGGCCTCTTTTGTTACGATCTTACTAGTGGTCTTTAAAGCCATAATACTTCAGGTAAGTTCTTTACTTAAACTCTTTTTTTCTCTTTGTCAACTTCTTTTTGAATAGCTTTTTATTAGCTTGTTCAGGGCTCTTCATGCCTGTTAGACCTAAGATGAGTATGAGAGATGAATAGAAGCTATATAAAAAGTCTTTCAGTAGAACTCTTAAAGTTCTCATTGTCGAACTTCTTACTATGGCTAGTTAATATGGCATGGGGTACACTAGATTCACTGATGAGGCTTCTTTACATAAAATCTTTAACTTTCTTCTTAGTGATTTTGGTTAATAAATACTTTGTAAAATAATCAACTGCTATCACAATATATTTGGCCAAACCCTTTCTTCGAGGTAAGGGGCCAATTGCGTTGAGATGCGATTGACTAAAGGCTTGTCATTACTTTTAAGCTTTTAGGTAAGGTATGTATGTTGTCGGCATACCTCTAGTAACCGTCATATCTTTAGACAAGCTCCTTGGAATTTTGAAGGGCGGTCAACCAATAGTTCCCTAGCCTGAAGACTTTATGGGCTAAGTATTCTACACCAAAATGATTGCCACAAACACCTTCATGAATCTCTCTTATGACGTAATTAGCTTCTTCAAGGCTAAAGCACCTTAGGTATAGATAAATGTGTCCTTGGTGGTAAAGAAATTTATCAATTAAAGTGTATCGTGCCAAGACATACTTGAGTTGGTGAGCCTCAAGCATATTCTGAAGTACTTCTTCATGCTTAATATACCTCTTGATTGGTTTTATCAAACTTAGGTTGTGTTCAACCTAAAAGATCTTCTCTACTCCCTCATTGATGTTGGGCTCAAGGATACACTTTGGACATATCGATCGAAAGATCCTCACATCCTCGATTAAAGATAATCGAGCTCAAATATCTACTCGGTGATTTTAACTCTAAGGTATTTACTTAATAGTCACTTCTTCGAACTAGGCTATTAGCTTTTTTGCTTTCTGATAGTAGGCTAGCATATTTTCTCCTTGAGCTTTAAAGTCATGTTTAATTGGTTGACTGCATACTTACCTTTATTGTTGGTCACTTAAAATGCGAACCTGATTATAGAGTTGAGATCATCTCCCTCAAGGTTAATAAGAATAACCTTTACTCCACACCTATTAGAATTAGTGCCTTATCGATATTGAAGACCTAAATGGGAGACTTTTGAGTCTTCGGCTATGCGGGTACCTTTAAAGTCACCTTCCTCTTATACAATAGCCTTCACATAGGTGCATTCAGCTATAAAGTCTATGAGTGCCTATCTATTGATAACAGTCATTGGTTTGTATAAATTTTGTACTAATCCAACTCAATATCCCATTTGTCTAGCAGTCTTGACAAATTAGACTTGTACAGAATTTTCCTAAGAAACTGGTAAGTTATTACTATCACTGTATATACATGAAAATAAAGCCTCAACGTTTCCTCCATTACAATAGTGTGAGAGCCAGCTTCTTTGCCGACGTGTACTAGCTCTTAGGGTTAGTGTATGCTTTATTAGCAAAAGAAATATGCTATTGAGCGCCCTCATTTTTCTTGACAAAAACTTAACATATAATATGAGCTGAGACTCCTAATTATATAAATAGCTTATCCTCTATACTTAACACGAAGAGATTGGCGAGTTATGCCAAGTAGGCCTTTACTTGTTGGAAAACAACCTCATATTGAGGTGCCTACCTCATTTTCTCTTTCTTCCTAATTGCCTAAAAAACTCAACACACCTATCACTGGTTATGAAAATGAACCTGCTCAGTGCGATGACTCGTCTGATAATCTCTAGATCTCTTTAATTGTGATCGATGATTTCATCTCTATAATGACTTTAATCTTGTTCAGATTAGCTCGACCCTCCACTAGCTAACCATGAATCTAAAGCATTTCCCTCACTCAACCTCGAATGCTCACTACTTAGGATTAAGTTCTATGTTATGCTATCTCATAATCTCAAAGCTCTTCTTAAAATCCTCTATATGGTGCTTAAGATTCATTGATTTGGTAATCATGCAGTCTACGTAGACTTTCATGCTCTTGCTAACCAGTGGCTTGAACAAATGGTTAACCTGCCTCTGATACATGCCTCTAGCATTCTTCTAAACAAATAACCTGGTAGTAGTATTTCCCCTAATAAGTGATGAATGAAGTCTTCATCTAGTTAGGGGGGAGGGACATTCTGATCTAATTATAACTTAAGAACATTGTCCAAAAAACTTATGAGTGTGTTTTCAATCGTGAAGTCTAAAACTAGTCTATTTTTAGCACAAAAAAAGCTATTTTTTAGGTGAGCCTTGTTTAGATTCATGAAGTCCATGCACATCCTTCACTTTTTATTGGCTTTCTTCATTATCCCTTCATTAACAAATCCTCTCTAGGTAGTGAACCTTTTAGATAAACCTTAAAGCCAATAACTTCTTGACCTTTGCGACTATATCTTTATTTTTTTCCTAGCTTAAAATCCTCATCTTCTGCTTAATAGGTTTGAAAGCTGAGCTAATCACTAATTGCCAGATGATCAGTGGTTAACGCCTAACATGTCATCATATGACCAGACGAAGAGGTTCAAGCACTCCTTTAATATAGCACTTAAGTTTTCATTGAGCGTGGGTTCCAAATTTGATTCAATCGTTACAATCTTTTCAAGGGAGTCCTCTTTCAACTAAACATTTGTTAGCTTACCTACAGGCTCATGGAACTTGAACTTCTGTTGTTCCTTAAGGTATATTATGTTGATGCAAAAGATGTTTTTGGTCGAGGTTATGTATTAGCTCATTGCCATCTTTTAGTTTCTCAAGATGATTCCCACTACTTCCCTACTATGAACTTTAACTTCAAGTAGTGGATAGCATGGCCGCCTTAGAGTTCTTTATAAATAGTTATCTTAGAGGATCTTGTAAGGGAATGACTGCTCAACCAATATGAAGATCACCATTATGGTTTTTATAAAAGATCTTTTCCCCATGAAAATAGAGAGTGTGGCCACTCCTAATGGCTTTAGGCAGCTTTCTTTAAAGCCGTATAGTATGGTCTACATCCTTTTCACCTTTAGGTTTTTGATATCAATGTCATCTAAAGCTTCCTAAAAAATTATGTCCACCGAACTCCCAAAGTGATAAACACTCAACTTATGTCAATTTTGGCCACTTATAGTGTGATCACTAATGCATTATCTTATGGCTAGTTTGTCACGCCCCAGACCCAAAAGATCCGACACACGACATCACTTACATTCATTCACTGCATGTGCACTCATAAATAATATTACACAAAATTTTCAACTTTCATTTCAATTTCTTTCAGAATTATAGCAATTGAATTATGACTGGGACAATTATTAAACCGGAGATACGCAGAGTTTTCTCAGAGATTAACACTCTACTACGTCACCAGTAGCAACTTTGTTACCGGGAGCCCAGAATATATCCATTGCAAATTCTTACTTAAAATCATCCAATAACCACACTTTATAAAACTTAAACCAAATCCAATCCACACACAATGAAATAATACATAAGTATTTATTCAATAGGGACAAACCAAATATCCTATCCCACGTGTCCCCAAATGAAACACACAACAACCTAGCAACTTAGGGAACCCAAGGAACAGCAGAAGCCTTGCCAAATCCGCTATGCACACATGTACCTTATTTACCTGAAATCATCATAAACTATAATGAGTATAAAACTCAGTAAGCATACTAGTTTTTCATATATCAAATACAAATACATATATGTACACGATGCATATGTATGATATGCTGTGATCAATCAAAATCATAATCTTATCAAATCACATATCATGTAAGCGCTTACACATTCTTTCAAAACACATAATAGGAATACCATCACTCAACTACTACTTAGTAGGACTTACATATCACATATCACATAATGAGCCAAATGTCACTCATAGGTGACATACCGTATGAGAGGAATAGTACAAGTGAGGTCTTTAAATCACACATATATAACGCTTATGCCCGAAGGTAAAAGCCAAACCCTCACCCTGATCATCGGTGAGTCCTCTCACATGTACCAATACGCCACCACACGAATGTGATGACTCACACTTCCTTTAGGTACCAATAGGATCCTCCCTACATACGGAACACATAACATATACCAATCCCGAAGGAAAGGCCACACATAAAGGCTCCACAAATCACATAAAATGCCTACTAAGTTAACAGTGAATTCAAGTACCCTCAAATCACAAAATATTTCTCATGGACATATTACACTTCAAAAGCTTTCTTTGTTAAACGCATCTTATTTTGGAAAGCTCACTTTCAAAAACACATGTATGTCCATGCTCAATGTCAATGCTCACATTCATAAACATATATTCACATTTCATATCAAAATATACTTTGACATATCATAAACATATTCTTAACCCCATTTACAAAATCATACAAAACCATTATTATGTTTATTGTGATTCCAGTAGTAAGTCTAGTATACTTACCTCTTAACACTTTCAGCTACAAGGCTTAAATCTCCTTAACCTATCAATGGAGATTAATCCTTTCATAAGCCTCACAATTCACACAAAATACTTTAAATAGCTTACAAAATTATACACAATGCATTTATCACATCAAATTGGTCTAAATATTTGGTTTCTCAAAACCTGTCATTCTGACCACTTACACTTAACAAAAATTTCTAATACATCAAATGATGTCCAATTACTCCGAAATCAGAATATATCATTCTTGACTCATATATACTTCTTATATATGAGTATTATATCAAAATTCATACACAATCCATTCCATACACACCATCAAATCCAAACTACAAACCTGACAGGATCAAGATACTTACTGAACAGTATTCAATCTCCCAATTTTATAAAATCATATACTAACTTAAAAATTATAAAAATACCACATAATTACTCTTGACACATATCTCAGTCCATGATAAATATTTGGCTTCCAAATAACTGCCAAAAGTATTTTAAAACTATTTTATTTCATAACTTTAAAAATCTGTTAATCAAATACTACAATGAGCTGATACACTTTAGAAATTCATAACACTTCAACCACATTGATCCAAATTCTCAATTTCGAGTATATCATATTAGACATATAAAATTATCATATTACATAAATTCATAATTTTTAAAGATCATTCAGCAGGTCAAAAATTATTTTCCACTGTATCATACTGTTTACACAGGAAATTTCCAGAATTCCAGGGTCATTTTGGTAAATTCACTACAAATTCAATTTCCGAGATTTTCAGTCGATTCAAAGTCTCAGATGATCCTAAATATGTCTAATTTCATATACTCAAAATTCAAAACCAGAATCGAATCACAACAATTTATAAAATTCCTAGATCAAGAGGTTATCCAGCAGAAATTCCATAATTCATCATGATTTATCAAACTATCTTATAGATCATCATCAATTCTCACAACATCAAACGAAATACACATCAAATCCTTAATTATACATATTTCCAGAAATCAAAACTTAAAGAAATTAACTTAATTAACACCAATAAATTGATAATTAGTTGTGATATACCTCTAAAGATCCAAAATTCTCATTTTCTTCTTCTTTTTCTTTTTCTTCTTCTCTTTCTCTCTCCTTTATTTCTCTCTTCTCTCTCTAAAAATGGGTAGCTCGACCAAAATGAGAGAATTAGGGTTTTTAAAAGTGTATTTTTATACTAAGTGGTTAATTTTTGGTATTTACGAATTCACCCCCAAAACTTTCAAAGTATAACAATTTGGTCCCTAAAATAATTCCAAAGTCTTGCAAATAAACCCAATACTAATAGTATATCCTTAACCTATAAAATATTACTAATAACAATATATAATTCAAGTATCACCAACATATAAATAAAATACGTATATTTATACATATATAAATACTTATTCTTACCAGTCGTGGATACTGGTTACTACAATTCTCCCCTCCTTATAAGAATTTCGTCCTCGAAATTCATGACTTAAGCAAACATATGGGGATACTTAGATCCCATTTCTTATTCTCATTCCCAAGTTTCCTTTTCAACAATATGGTTTATTCATAAAACATTTACAAAGCAATCTTCCTTGTATATAGGATTTGCTCATTGTGGTCCAAAATCCTGATAAACAGTCATTCATATGTTCGATTATCTCTAAGTTGGCTCATAACTTAGTATATGAGAGAAGTACGAAACATTCATCCATAAAATAAACACATGACACACATTATGGACTTATAAAATATATACACACATATTTTTATTCTTTTCTCTCATTCATTCAATATTTAATGGGCATCTATACACTTCACCTTTTATTCATTAAAGAATAATATAGATGTATAATACCCATACTAATCTCTTACATAAAATTCTTAACTCCTCTAAAAATTTTAATCCCTTCAACATATACTCATACGTCATAATATCATTCACTACCTTGATATCATTCAAAAAAAAAATGTAACATTTCTACGCAACTAAGTTGTCATTCAAATCAGAATATTGAAGGCATTATCTTAAACGATCAAAAATCAACTTCAATAAAAAGACCTTTAGTTCAATTGATTCTTAAACTATAGATCTCAACATTATATCTCTTACTCTAAATCTTAAAAAAAATAGTCCACCTTATTGGACATCATTTTCTCATTGAGACTGACATGTCTGCTTTTTCTAATATGCTCGATTTCAAATAGAAAAGATTCCACTAGCACAATTACTGCGATGGCAAATATGATTCTTTTAACTATTCCTTTAACGTCATCCACGTAAAAGGAAAGGACAAAACAATTATTGATTTTCTTTCACAAAACTCTATAAATAGCCTAAACCTCATAATCACTTTTCTAGCAATAAAGAAAACCAACCCTCTTACCATCTTCATAATGAATCCCATTATCATAACTCCTCCTGTTCCTTTTACTCCACCACAATTTCTAGACCTAATCAAAACCAGAACACTCCATTCCCGTGCCAAAGAATTCATCAGACACTACGCCATCTTAGCAGTCCAAGAACACGGCCTCACAGTTCTTGGTGGCCCTTTGTTCAACTTAGAATACCCTTTCTTTCACCTGCACTCTTTTTTCCCATTTTCCCAATGGTCCAAACCTGTCCTTTACTTGTTATGGTACCTGTTGGATCTGTATACAATCGCCATGGAATTCCCATTACTTAGAACCCTCCAAAAATTAGAAAAATGTGATGAAGATCATCCAGCCCTGATTTTTCTCCAATGGTTTTACCCAAAGACATGGTGGATAACTAAATTTCAATACATGATTGCAAACAACACAAATGCTGCAGTCCCCAGACAACATCTTTGGTCAGTCTTACTTCTCCAACGGAAGGGTATGATTATTTCAGATCACGAGATTCATTATTACCCCACTGTTAAGGATTACTTCACATTTACCCTTTCACTAAAGGGATCAATTAAGCTCTGGCCTGAAGAAGTAATTCAGCAAAAGAGAGAACTTGAAAGAATTCTTGCTCAGGAAAATCAAATAATTCCTCCGTCTGTTTGGATCTCCCCAGAAGATGCTGCACCTTGGGAACAAGTTGAAGCTGACTTTACAGAAGACCTGAATTTTGCCAATATACTCAAATTCCAACAAAGACAAAAATATCATCTTTCACATCTCAGAAATACAGATTACTCTACTCATCATCACCATATCCCAAACATGACTTATTATGCCAGATACAGACAAGCAATGGATAACCTTCACCAATGGCCTCAGCTAACTGTCCCGACAGAACCTACTCAATCTCAGCCAGTTGTCCCGACAGAACTTGACCAACACCAACCCAATCTTGACTTATCCCTCTTTCAAGACTCCCAACCTTATCCAACCGACACCCAAATCCAAGAGGAAGCCAGCACATCCCTCATCCAGACCAGCTCACCTGGAGAAGATCAAGATATGGTAGACCCACATTCCACTCCGCCAGAGCCCTCATTTAATGTATGGGAACAACAACTCCATAAGTTCCTCTCTTACGGATACGACACAGATGAAAGCGACCAAGGAGACTCATTTTGACCTACATTGCTGTTTCTATTTTCACAGAAACTAGATCCGTGTTGCTCTATCACATCAAAGAGAAACTGATTACTGCTTTATCTTTATGTCAAGTGTGCTTTATCTTTCTTCATATCTGCTTTTAATCTATCGGCCAAAAATTAATGTTAAGACCACAAAATCTTTGTAATTAATAAAGTTAATTTGGCCTCATGTCCAAAGTCCAATTGTTAGCTCAAAAAGTCTTCAAGTCATTGATGTATTGTCGACCATTAGTGCCAAAATGGCTAAGTCCCTAAATCCATGAAATAGGCTTTTATTGACTTTTCTTAATTATCTTACCTAACTTATCACACTTCCGACACAATTTTTATCACACTTACATATCAACATATATTTATTCAAGATTTTGTGACCTATTGTCCCTTATAAAATGATAAAGTAAAACTCATTCTCTTTTTTTTGTTTCACCTCACAAGAATCGAGAAAAATATATACTTGAACATACTTACACATATGCTCCACAGCTATTATCAATTTGTTTCTCTATAAATACATTATTATTGCATCCTTATACAAACTCAAAAATATTCAAAGATTAGGGTGAGCATAACAATGGAGGAAACCTCAGCTCGTCGATTCACAAAAATTTGTGTCTTTTGTGGATCCAACCCTGGGAATACTGAAGAGTTTACAAAAGTTGCAGAAAATCTTGGTAAGGTATTAGCTGAGCGAAATATACATTTAGTATATGGAGGAGGTAACCGAGGGTTAATGGGGTCTGTGGCAAAAGCTGCACACAATAAAGGTAGTCGAGTTTTGGGTATCATTCCAAAACCTCTAGCTATTGAAAATATTGTAGGAAAAACAATTGGGGATGAGTTACAAGTCTCATCTATGCACGAGCGAATGGCTCAAATGCTTAGGCATGCGGATGCTTTCATAGCTCTACCAGGAGGTTTCGGGACCTTGGAGGAAATTTTTCAAATTGTCTCATGGGCACAATTACAAATCCACCAAAAACCCATTGGTTTGTTAAATGTTAATGGCTTTTACGATGGGTTGATATCTTTTCTTGACTATGCAGCGGGAACACAATTCATCCCACTTCTAGCACGACGGATTCTTATTTCAGCTCCAACTGTTGATCAACTAATTGATCAATTACAGTCTTTTATTCCTCTGTCTAATCCAACATTGCATCAGTTAGATTGGTCTACTCATGACAGTCAGAAGAAGCGCAAAATAGACTTAAATCTCACTCCGTAGCCTCTATTGTATTTTTGTTGCTGCTATTGTTGTTGTGTTGTTGTTTTCCTTTTCAATAAAAGTTGTTTCAATTGATGTCTTCAATACTCTACTTCTCTATATTTTGTCATTGAGAAAATTATCTCAATTTGCTCTATCACATGCAAATTATCATTATAAGATATTCAACATCACTCTTACTAAGCATATTAGTCATAACTTAAAAGAAAATCTAAATGGTAACATTAAGATCCACAAGGTACCATTATCCACAACAACAACAATCTTAGCAGCTCTTGGATACTATACTGTGTCATCTTCACAAAATCATACAAAATTTAAGGAATATGTCAAACTTTTACACAACAAAGCTACAAATACAATCCTAAGGATTTGGCATCTGCTCGGTTCCCTTGACTCGACACTTAAAAGTCTACAGAATCATATCTTAGCTCTGATACCAATAAAAGCTGTCACGCCCCAGACCCAAAAGATCCGACACACGACATCACTTACATTCATTCACTGCATGTGCACTCATAAATAATATTACACAAAATTTTCAACTTTCATTTCAATTTCTTTCAGAATTATAGCAATTGAATTATGACTGGGACAATTATTAAACCGGAGATACGCAGAGTTTTCTCAGAGATTAACACTCTACTACGTCACCAGTAGCAACTTTGTTACCGGGAGCCCAGAATATATCCATTGCAAATTCTTACTTAAAATCATCCAATAACCACACTTTATAACACTTAAACCAAATCCAATCCACACACAATGAAATAATACATAAGTATTTATTCAATAGGGACAAACCAAATATCCTATCCCACGTGTCCCCAAATGAAATACACAACAACCTAGCAACTTAGGGAACCCAAGGAACAGCAGAAGCCTTGCCAAATCCGCTATGCACACATGTACCTTATTTACCTGAAATCACCATAAACTATAATGAGTATAAAACTCAGTAAGCATACTAGTTTTTCATATATCAAATACAAATACATATATGTACACGATGCATATGTATGATATGCTGTGATCAATCAAAATCATAATCTTATCAAATCACATATCATGTAAGCGCTTACACATTCTTTCAAAACACATAATAGGAATACCATCACTCAACTACTACTTAGTAGGACTTACATATCACATATCACATAATGAGCCAAATGTCACTCATAGGTGACATACCGTATGAGAGGAATAGTACAAGTGAGGTCTTTAAATCACACATATATAACGCTTATGCCCGAAGGTAAAAGCCAAACCCTCACCCTGATCATCGGTGAGTCCTCTCACATGTACCAATACGCCACCACACGAATGTGATGACTCACACTTCCTTTAGGTACCAATAGGATCCTCCCTACATACGGAACACATAACATATACCAATCCCGAAGGAAAGGCCACACATAAAGGCTCCACAAATCACATAAAATGCCTACTAAGTTAACAGTGAATTCAAGTACCCTCAAATCACAAAATATTTCTCATGGACATATTACACTTCAAAAGCTTTCTTTGTTAAACGCATCTTATTTTGGAAAGCTCACTTTCAAAAACACATGTATGTCCATGCTCAATGTCAATGCTCACATTCATAAACATATATTCACATTTCATATCAAAATATACTTTGACATATCATAAACATATTCTTAACCCCATTTACAAAATCATACAAAACCATTATTATGTTTATTGTGATTCCAGTAGTAAGTCTAGTATACTTACCTCTTAACACTTTCAGCTACAAGGCTTAAATCTCCTTAACCTATCAATGGAGATTAATCCTTTCATAAGCCTCACAATTCACACAAAATACTTTAAATAGCTTACAAAATTATACACAATGCATTTATCACATCAAATTGGTCTAAATATTTGGTTTCTCAAAACCTGTCATTCTGACCACTTACACTTAACAAAAATTTCTAATACATCAAATGATGTCCAATTACTCCGAAATCAGAATATATCATTCTTGACTCATATATACTTCTTATATATGAGTATTATATCAAAATTCATACACAATCCATTCCATACACACCATCAAATCCAAACTACAAACCTGACAGGATCAAGATACTTACTGAACAGTATTCAATCTCCCAATTTTATAAAATCATATACTAACTCAAAAATTATAAAAATACCACATAATTACTCTTGACACATATCTCAGTCCATGATAAATATTTGGCTTCCAAATAACTGCCAAAAGTATTTTAAAACTATTTTATTTCATAACTTTAAAAATCTGTTAATCAAATACTACAATGAGCTGATACACTTTAGAAATTCATAACACTTCAACCACATTGATCCAAATTCTCAATTTCGAGTATATCATATTAGACATATAAAATTATCATATTACATAAATTCATAATTTTTAAAGATCATTCAGCAGGTCAAAAATTATTTTCCACTGTATCATACTGTTTACACAGGAAATTTCCAGAATTCCAGGGTCATTTTGGTAAATTCACTACAAATTCAATTTCCGAGATTTTCAGTCGATTCAAAGTCTCAGATGATCCTAAATATGTCTAATTTCATATACTCAAAATTCAAAACCAGAATCGAATCACAACAATTTATAAAATTCCTAGATCAAGAGGTTATCCAGCAGAAATTCCATAATTCATCATGATTTATCAAACTATCTTATAGATCATCATCAATTCTCACAACATCAAACGAAATACACATCAAATCCTTAATTATACATATTTCCAGAAATCAAAACTTAAAGAAATTAACTTAATTAACACCAATAAATTGATAATTAGTTGTGATATACCTCTAAAGATTCAAAATTCTCATTTTCTTCTTCTTTTTCTTTTTCTTCTTCTCTTTCTCTCTCCTTTATTTCTCTCTTCTCTCTCTAAAAATGGGTAGCTCGACCAAAATGAGAGAATTAGGGTTTTTAAAAGTGTATTTTTATACTAAGTGGTTAATTTTTGGTATTTACGAATTCACCCCCAAAACTTTCAAAATATAACAATTTGGTCCCTAAAATAATTCCAAAGTCTTGCAAATAAACCCAATACTAATAGTATATCCTTAACCTATAAAATATTACTAATAACAATATATAATTCAAGTATCACCAACATATAAATAAAATACGTATATTTATACATATATAAATACTTATTCTTACCAGTCGTGGATACTGGTTACTACATAGTTAACTTCTTGAGCATCCTCTTTAGAGAGCATTATAGGTATATCTTGTATTGAGGGCTTCTTCGTGGATGAAATGTTGCACACAATTTGATGTTCTAACAAGGAATACTAAAAGTAGTTTTTCCTTTAACGGTTAAAATCTCCAGCTAGTATCAGCTACTCTGTATTTATCATTAAAAGCTCATGTTAGTTCAAGGGCCTTAGGTCTTGGTTTAAGTCTACTAAGTTTTTTTCTTGCAATAAACCCTAAACTCATCCAAATACCTATTTCTAACCAGTTAATCCCGCTCATTCAGGCTATAACATTCTCAAGATATGTGGTCATGGTCCTTATGAAACTTGCACTTCTTGTCTTTTTTTCAACTTAAACGGTAGTGTTCAAATAGCATTTAATTCACTCAGCAGCCCTTTATCTTTAATGGCCTCAAAGATTATGTCAAAAAAGACTGTAAGGGGGATATATAACCTTTCGTCTTAAATTTTGCCTAACATTTTGCCTATCCTTTTTAGTCTTCTATTCTCTTGAATGCATGAATGGTCTAGATGGACTCTTCTCGATTATCCCCTTAAACCACCTCTTGTCTTGAGACATTTTGTATCTCAGTGATTTTCTAAACTCTTTTTCCCAGGCTTTCCCTTGAGAATATATTGCAATCGATCTTTTCAAATCCTCTTCTTCCTCCGTACAAATCTAATTTAGGGTTTTCTCATATATAGTCGAGTAGGTCTTTATATGGTGCTTAGTGATATAGTGCCTAGTAATATGGTGCCATAACCTATTTAGTTGCAAACCTTCTTTTAATGCTTCTAGGGTAATTGGTAAATAAAACACCCTAACTATTATCACTTTTTGTGGAATATTTTCACAAACTTCTTCATGCTCTCAGATCACCCTTATTTGATTTTTTTAGTTATCAAGCTTGATCATAGGCTCCTTAAAAGTGCTTAATAAACTTATTGGTTAGTAGGTTATACGATGAAATGCTTTGATGCTTGAACCCTCGGTACTATAAAAGAACCCTCTGTACCAGCAATGAATAAGAGATTAGTTACCTGGTCTACTAGAAGCTATGGCCCAAGTCCCATTATAAACTGCAACGTTAAGCATTCTTAATATGCTAGGCAACTCATATCTCTATGGTTATTGGTGAGTGGTGACTTCCACTCCTTCTCATTCTCTACCGTGGAGCTGGTTCTCGTTATTTTCTCATCTCTACAATCTTTGCTAACCTTTGTTCTAACTTTTTGATCTTATCTTCTAGGGCTTCCTCTTATGATCTACCTTTAATCACATTTTCTCTTCTAATCATTTACTTTGCCTTTATGAGTTATTGGGCGACGTGCTCATCTAGATAATCATTCTCTTCCCTTTATAAGGTGCCTCTTTTTGCCCTATCTAAATCACCCACCTGTAACCTAGTTGGTAATGGATACTCTTACCTTTCATGTGGCACACTTCGAGGCTTGGTTTTTATTACTTCATAGGGCTCTCCCATTTGCACCAATTTTTGCTTCGCTTTTTGGGCGAATTGTTAGTTTTTCTTACTTACATAGGTTGGTATGGGACACTGGGTTTATCGATTAACCATGTTGATCGGTCATTCTATTTATGAGCCTCTCGACTCTCTTATGATCTTTCTTGAGAATTAAAAACATTCTTTAAAAGCTTCTCTCTTTATCTCAAGCTACTTTTACTTCTAACTCCTATAAAAGATATTGCATCCATTCTAGGCTGCCTTGTGATAACCTTTAATGGTTGAAATTCTCCTTTCGCTGATCTCACTCCTCCACGTTATAACTCACAAAGTTATAACTTTGTGCCGTACTCTAATCTAAATCTTGTTCTCTCTCTGCCTTCTCTTAGGCTACCTTCTTGCTTGGCTTCAAATTGTTGATTTCTATGGATTTTTTGCTTTATTTTTTCACATATAACGACCTTTTTTTTACTATAGATTTTAGGCTCTCTGTCAAACTTAGAGTCCTTGGTTAAGAGATAAATTTGTATCTTTATGGAAACAACTAAAGTGTGTAACTAAGCTGCTGCTATGCATCCGAAGTTCTCCTGGTAGTCAAGACCTATTTGATGCAAATACAAAATTGGTTAGGTTATGCCAATGGTGGTTTCCAACGAAGACTTTTCAATGCTTAATTCATAAATTATTATTTGAAAGTGAAAAAATAGTTTTTAAAATAGTATTAGTGTCTAGAATTCACTTATTTGTCCCCACACACGAGATATGGTTCTTCATTATATAGGTTTCTCTAATGGTTAACTCATGTCATAGACTCCTCAATATCGAGAGTTATAAGAGTGGCCCAAAATTTTAAGAGTTATCGGTCAATCACCTTGTACTTTGTATTTCTCATAAAGATGTGGGTAGCATGCTTTGTTTATCCCAAATTCTTAGGTGTTATGGGACAAGTGGTATAACTTCTTTGTCTACAGTGCGCTCTAAATGATAAAGTCCTCATAAATATAAGGAGGCATGAGTAGATTCAATCTAAGTGAAGGAACTTTCAATGTTGGCAGTTCTCGATCTCATAAAGAGAGTCTCCTTGATTGTAAATTGAGAACTCCTCGACCATAGTGAGGAGGTATTGATCTATACATACTATGCAATGAGCACTAATCATCCTTAGTTTAAATCAGGCCACTTTGAGTTTGTATATTGGGCCTTAAATTACCTCGTAGTAGGCCTAACCATTGTGGATCTTAGTGGACTAAACTCAAGATTTTGGAGGCAACAAAATGAAATAATAAACAAATTCTTAATCTTTTATTATTATTGTTATTTTCTAAAAAGTGAGAGAAATGGGTGTGACGTTATTATTTTTTTCCGGCGAGAGAAGAATATTTACTTTGTTTGAAAAAAAGAAGAAATGTGTAGGTGTAAGGGAATGTTCCGACTCCACTTTGCTTTACAATGATCGTTATACATACATACATACATCTATATATATTATAATAAAGTTGAAGAAATCGACTTTTATTAATGTGACCTTGAGCAGTATGGGAGACAAAAAGGGGCTAGCACTTTGAAGTTTGAAGAAAATTAATTAATTAACAGAGACAGTGTTAGAATGTATTAATTAATCAATCAGAGAATATTCAATCGCGAAGAAAAGTAAAATTAATTATTAGGGTTGTAAACGTCAGAAGATGCTTCCTTAATTTTGTTTGGTTTACCATGATTTAGCCAACTTCTTTTAAACTCGACTGAAAGTCCGGAGTCAGGACATACCCGCATTGGAGGCTAACCACTTTAACATTTTCTTTTAAAAAATTAAAAAGGAAAAGAAAAAGAGCCTCCTGTCCTGTGAATCCTAGATTAAAAAACTAAACTTATTTTATTTTGAAAATTAGCGGAAAAGGAACTTCATTCATACCTACTGCATATCACCACAAAATGATTTTAGTCATTACCTCTACTTCAACACTTTACAAATATAACATTATATATAGCTACTTCCATTCCACCCTAAATTTCCTGGTGCTTCATCTGATCTTTATTTTCAACATTTATTTTTGAGGAAAAAGAAACAAACAGAAGTACAAGAAAGAAACTAAATATAATCAACGATAACTAAATCGAGCTTCATGCTGTCTTCTCACCTTCTGTCGTATACTAAGCCAACTACTCTGTCAATATGAATTAACCCTTGGATCCATGTAGCGGCTTCTCCATCGACATACAATAAATAAACGCAAATTCCTGAAGCACTAAAGTGATAGCCTAAGGTCTACTTCTTCCTTAATGTCTTCTTTTTCTGTTCCTTGTTTGCTTTGAGAAGAAGCTCCAGCTCCAGCTGCTAGACTCACATGATAATTATTAGGGTTTTTCGTCTCTTCCAGAAAATCTTCACGTTGAAATGTAGGTTTCCAAACTTGAACGGCCGGCTTTTTAATTTCCTCAAGCTTTTTCTTGGTGAATCCGCTCATATTCTCCATCTGATCCTTGGTTGCATATGAGCTGCTGCTCATCAGACGATCACGAGCCTCTCGTATGTTTCTGACGAGAGCATAGAACTGCTCCATTTTCTCTTCTTCATGAGCATCCTCTTGATGATCATCATCGTGGGAAAATTTCCTCGTCTTGCTTGCACGGTTGTCCATCATGTGATGCTGTGATGCACAGATACAGGCCAACCAAGAAAGAGCACAAAGACAAACTATATGCTTTCGAGGCTGCTTCTCTGTTGCTTCTTCAACACTCTTTAAATTTTATTTGGTCTCGGTCAAGCTATCCTACCATATTTTTTTTTTTTTGGTAAATTGCTTCGAGACTACATATTGATAAGGGCAAATTTGTCATATATTTTTTCATGTTTTTATTATTGATATTTTATAATTTTATGAGAATAGATGGCTATTTATATACATTATTGTTATTTATAGGATATTTTATAATTTTATGAGAATAGATGGCTATTTCAAATTATGAGTCCAGCGCCCCCGCGCCACAAGTATTTTCGCCCCAGCGCTGAAATAGTGATCGAAATAAGAAAAACGACCTGCTTAAGTCGCGTATAGCGCCCCAGTGCCAGACAGTCATCGCGCCAGCGGTGAAGCCGTTTTCATACAGCGCCCCAGCGCCAAGATCACACCGCTCCAGCGGTAACAACTTTTTCACGCGTCGCCCCAGCGACAGATGCATAGCGCGCCAGCGGTAGTGCGAGTCCTAGTCCGACGAGAATTGAGATTTTCAAGCTCATATCAATCCCTATATAAAGCCACTCGTTCCCAACCTTCAAGAATAAATCCAAGACGACCCAAGAGCACCAAGAATATAGAGCACAAGTCTTGGAGAGCAATAGGAGCTTAATTGAAGCAACTTTAGAGAGAGATACAAGACGTTCTTCGGCATCAAGAGTTCCTAGGCAGCGCAATTAAGAGCAATTCGACGTCTATATCGGTTTGCTAATAATTGTATCATGATTTATAATTATTTTTACTGCTGTTCTCTTGTAGCCATGAGCTAACTTATTTTCTAGGGTTAATATTTGAACTCAATATGTGCGCTTAAATTGCCATATCCTTTAGTATTTAATAAACTTAGTCATTTATTATTTAAATTACTTGTGTTTAATGCTTCAATATATCTGGCCAATATATGATGAATGAATTGGTAATATTATTGATAAACTCGGAAGAGGAATCATAATATTTAGACCTAGGTAATTTGATGCATGATTGTAGAGTAACATTCAATGTTGCATATGCAAGTTTCAATTTAGGATAGGAATATACCTAATTGGCATGTATGATCAATAAGACCTAATCTTAATGAATCTTAATTTATTACAAGTACCATAGGAATATAGGTATTTGGTAAATTAGGGTATACTTGCATGACCTTGGAAGAGGCTTGTGAATACATTAGTGTCTTGATCAATAATAAAGACTAAGTGAGTTAAATATTAGAGGATTAATCATTAAAAAGCATATTGAGGGATAATATTAATCCTAGGTTTTCTCTACGTTGTTATCTTTAAATCTCATTGCATTGTGTTTTTACTTTTATATTTTCTACATTCATTCTTGAATTTTTATTTTTCTGAATAATTATTAGGAAGATATAATTTTAATAATTGGTTAAAAAGAAACAATTATCCCTGTGGGTTCGACATCCGACTTATTTAGTCTCTTTATTACTTGCATACGATAGTGTATACTTGCACTTAATTTATGATATAGAATTATCGCATCACATATCAAATATTCATTCACCAAAATGCCCCCACCCTTTGTTTACATAAACAAAATCATTATAATTTAAAGTAATACTGTATTTTTTAAATATTATCTCAAATTTTTTTATTTTAGTATAATTTTTTTTTCATCTTTTATTTTTTTCTTATTTTACCTAACTATTTTTCTCTCTCGTATTAATCATTTCTTTCCTTATGTATACAAATATTATATTTAACTTTTTTTAACAACTTCACTTTTTTTTTAACTAGTGGGAAAGATTAAAAAATTTAAAGAAAAAAATATTTTGGTAATTTTGAAAATAGAAAGTGAAAGTATTCTCTAAATCAAATTTTATGGATTTAAATGTCTTATTTTTTAAAAATTTTTAAGTTAAAGTTTAACCCATTAGATAAAAAGATTGATATTAACACTAAAATTGATCTAACGTGACTCATATCTTATGTTTATTATATTGCAATACTCTGAAAAAGCCTGTAGAATTTTTACCAAAAGTCTATAGAATTTTTACCAAAATTCTTTTAATTCAAAAGGATAGATTTTAGCTTGAATATGCTCTAGGAGTAGTTTATTTCTATATAAACTGCCTTCAAATGAGAGAAATAACACTTATCATATAATGTCTGATAAAAAACATCATAAAATTATAAAAGAAATGAATAACACTTGTTATAAAATCTAACAAAAAAATTTATAATATAATCAAATTTACATAAATAATTAGTAAAATATATTACCAGCTAGTATTGATAATGTAATATTTAATTTTGCATGATATAATATTGATGAGCCAATTGAGTTAACCACAAGTAATCAATTCTAACTATGCTGTATATGTACTTATTTTGCACTTTTTGCTAAAATAAATAAAAAAAATCAAATTTTAATTGGGAACTATTTTCACTATTTTTATAAAATAAATAATGAAACTAATAAATCATGATTATTAATTATTAAAAAAGTAATCAAATTTGTAAGTCATTTAAAAATTCATAAATAAAAATAATTGATTTTGGTAGATTTTACTTCTTCTATAGTGCGTTCAAATTAAAATCTATCCTTTTAGGTTGAAAGAATTTTAATAAAAATTCTACAGGATTTTTTTCTTCAGAGTAATATAATATAATAAACATAATATACGAGTTATGTTAGATTAATTTTAGTGTTGATACAGTCTTTTTATCTAATGGGTTACGCTTTGACTTAAAAAATTTAAAGAATAAGACATCTAAATCTATAAAATTTGATTTAGAGAATACTTTCACTTTCTATTTTCAAAATCACCAAAATATTTTTTTCTTTAAATTTTTTAATCTTTCTCACTATTTTTTTAAAAGTAAAGTTGCTAAAAATAGTTAAATAATATTTGTATACATAAGAAAATTATTAATACAAGAGAGAAAAATAATTAGATAAAATAAGAAAGACCCTACCTTTATAGTGGGTCTCATTTAAATTAATTTTTAAAAATAAAATAATTACACTTATCTTTAATCTTAATTATCAAACGAAAAATAATTTAATGGTTTAAAATTTACATAAAAAAATATGTAAAAAAAAGGTGTCATAGACCCTACATCATATATATATATATATATAATATACCATACTAAATAATTTACATGTCAATGTCTCTCTCGCTTAGAATCTCTCTGCTCGACTGGGTTTTGTAACTACGTTTTACCATCTCATACCTTTACTCGACCAACCCAGCAAAATTACTTTAATATTTTAGATAATAATCCTAATCCAATTCTAAGTCCCTCTGCACAGCTTAAACCGAAATGATGTAGATCTAGTTCTTGAACTTGCTTGATGTACAGAAGCATTAAACTTATGAATATTCATAGGGAATGACACTATAAGAAAGCTCTGGAATAATAACCAGCTGAACTTGTAATATTAATAACAAATATAAAGAATATAATAAGGAAATTGATCGGAACTATACATAGTGTGACTGCCGACATATGTTGGTGGTAGACTTCACTAAAATGTATAAAAAATTTGACTTCTTTACCGAAGAACCATTAATGCAAAAGACAAGAAAAAGAACCTAAAAGAAGTTTTGAAGCACATGTCACATTAGAAGCTATTTTTTAATTAATGGGTCCAAATTATTTTCAACCACTCTGAAATTTCCTTGATGTTGGCTAACTCTGTTAACTGTCAATTTGGCCAAAGAAGTTTATTATTGTTCTTTCGGAAGTTACTTCGCAGTTTTTTCCAAGTCTTCATCATGTAAGAGCTGAAACTTGACGGAAACAAAGTATTCCCGTCACTCTCAGGATCAGTGACGTGTACCTCAACAAGAAGCATAATTGAAAAACGACCAAGAAAATGAAAATCACGATATGAAGAAACTATCAGGGTAATTGATTCTTATGAAACTGGCTCATTTCGAGAGAGACGATAATTGTAAGAATGGATGCTGAATATAATTATTTCATTACAAGTACCCTTTTTCAATATAATTGAAAGAGTAAAATTATTTTGCTTCAGCACTTTGACGTCAGAATTCTACTGCTTTGTTTGTTACCCTGCCAAGGAATGCCATCCCCGTCCATGACTGACAATTCCCTGTATTTTTTATGGGATAAAATGTCATGGTTGGCCTGGAGACTTTGGTCTTCGGCGTCAAGTCATCACAAAGAGGACAAAGTGAGATGCTCGTTTTGCTGGGCTGTTTTTAAAAGAATCGAGCCTGCATCCGTGGTCATTGCTTGAATTGTTATTTCGGGCCCAAATGGACCATTTTTATCTTTGTCCTTATCGCATCTAGGCTTGGCAGACCTAAAAAAGAATAAGACGTCTATTTGCGATGGGTGCAGAACGATAGAAAATCAGTCAAAAATCCAAGTTCGTGTTGTGTTTTTCATCCTGATTCATAGGTTAATTAAACTTCGTTGTCCTTTATTTGAGATAATGACAATTTGCTTTTTTTGAAAAACAATTTCTTGTTTATTCTAATCTCTCAATTTTTTTCAATCATGGACAATAAGTTGGTTACTTGTACGTGTGATTCATGATCTCATCTCACAAAGCCGACCAGAAGAAAAGTTTAATATATTATATTCTCTATATGCAAAATGCATTATAGTGGGTAGATGAGAGATGCTGTTAGTGGGCTAGATTCCTCTCTTTATTGGGTAGGTCAACTTTAGCAGCCTTCCTTGCCCATATTCATGCGGCATTCTCTCCATTTCTAGGGCAGTATGAGTTTCAGAACTTTTACTTTCCAAGTTGCGAGTTGCTGCGAACAAAACCACATCTTTCCTTGTGTAAATTTTCTTGTCTCCTATGAAGCTTTTTCAATTATCTAGATGCTTGAATATTAATGGGTAAGAATGGATGCTTTGTGTCTTATGTGACCTTTGCGAGCATACTTGGCCAATTGTCAGCTTCTACTCGGATTGCATCATGGGTTGACCTGACCAAGTATACATTGTTATCACGAAAACATTTTCCCACCGAAAAGAGGTAGAAAAGAGAAAACAGAGGAAAGAAATTGAATTTTTTTTTTTTGGGTCTTAACTTAGGAAGGTCGAGAAACCGAAAAGAAGATATGGGTATGGGCGGAAAAAGCCTAAATACATGATTGAAGATTGAGAAATGGTAAAGAGACCTACAATGATATGGGATATCCGAAAGAAATTCGAGTTCTTTTAAGTCTTTTCAATTGGTAAGAAGTTAACTGAAAATAAAACAGAACCAGGGAATAAATTATAAAAATTAAATTAAATTAAAATAGGAGAATGTCCATGGGTTAAAAAAGTTACTCTGCTAAAGGAATTCCTCTTTAACACAGAGTAAGTGAGCATTAGTTTTTATATTTAAATAGAGAGAGAGAGATTGAAAAGGTGAATTTGGTGGGTGGCCATTGGATTTTGGCCCGTGCACCGACCGGCACTTTTCCAGAGCACGTAAGCCTACAATATATCATTACTTTGATTTATACTCAATATTTTTGTTTATGATTTGTAGCCACTTACGCGTGCAACTGAGATTGAGATGGTTGTCCATCCACTTCCACCATAACTCCCCAAATATTAAAGCTATTTCCGAAATCGACAAATCTCCTTGATTGAAAGTTTCTCTTCAACTCACTTACTTTCATAGTCACAGACTCATCTCTAATTATATATATTCCAGATTTTTCTGTTGTCGTTGTTGTGGGATTTTCACATTTTCTTTTGCACCGCATTCATTTCTTTATGTGATCTTTTTCTCACAATGTCCCGCCCACAAACTCATATGGCATGCGGAAAAGTTGGAATATTCTGCTTTCTCAATTGCATATTAATATTAATAAGAAAAGGCATCTTAAACTAACATTAATTGTTGCCACATCTTGAACAGTTGCTTCTACTGGATCACATCATAGGGTGATGCATAGAAATTATTCGGTAACGCAAAAATTTAAGTGAATATTATAAGAGCTCCCTTAATAAAAATGATAATGATCTTATCATTGTAATCAGCCGTGTCTTACGAATAATAAGGAGCTTCCTCCTGATCTTTTAATTTAATGTGAGCGCCATTTTTAATTTAATGTTTGCGATTCATTGCCATTTAACTATTTCTTAGAGGGAATAATTAACTCAATCTTGGATGGTGATGATTTATACATGGCTTGCATGGAATGATAATAATGATGATGTCCAGCATTCCTCAACATGCAATCCTTGCTGAAGCCTCTCACACTCACAACATAAAGCCATAGCCCTATAGTGCTTCAAAAAAGAAATGACTCTGTACGTCGACGCTATGCTCTAAACAGAACCTATTGTTGGGTATCTCTGCTTTTACATATTCATGCACTTTGTTGCACCGGAAATAGAAAAAGATGAAAATCACCAGAACCGCAGGTGCCGCAAATGGCTAACCTTCAGGTTTACTAGTCAATTTATGTTGGCAAATAAATTAGTACAACGTTGCTTAAAGAACTACTTTATATGAGTGTTGTCAATTAAATTGCAATAATGCTGCTTAAAGAATCTATATTTTATATCCATAGGTGGATAATAGGGAATGCGCTATTGTCCCCTATCACAATGATAACTTTTGACGAGTTTGCTTATAATATGGTAGTAATTAGAATATAGTTAAGGGAGTTTCCTAACTTTCATGTCAGATTTCTGCCTTAGATTTCATAAATTTCGCAATTTTTATATTAAAATCACAAATTCTACGTTTATGGCAACAACCATGAGAATACAAACATGGCAAAACCCAAGACCAATTACATTTCTATTCTACAAAAATACTTGGCTCAAACATTAATTCATAGAAGTTGATTCATACAATCAGAAACACGACTGTTTATTGTCTTGGTGACATAATAGACAAATTTTTTCAAAAATTAATTTTTGTTTATGAGGAAGAGATTAGAAAACACACCTCCCCAATCATCACATAATTAAAAATCCATCATGACAGGCCCCATGATATATTTTTTCAATTATTTACATATATTTGTTTAACTATGCTTTACATATGAATCTAGAGCGTCAGCAATGATCTATTTGATTATCCAAGAGCGATCGAGGAACGCCCTCCAACAAGCAGGACACTGGCGGAATTGTTAACGTTGGCAAATCTCCATAAGCATTCCAACAAAACGGGTCTAAAACTAAATCTCCTTTAGCTGGAAGAAGCTCAACTTCTGAGAGTGTCAAGTTTGTGCATGGCACTGAATCACTGCAGGCAAAATGCATAGGTGGGCTACGAATATCGTAGGTTCCCTTAATATTTGAGTATAGAATGTCAGATACATAGACTGCTGATGTTTGGTTGGTGCAGTCCCTTGTGAGGCAGTAATATTGGTCAATTATAATTGGGTTCCTAACGCTGTTCATATGAATATTACTGAATGTTATTCCTGATACAGCTCCAGATCCACCTTGCCATGTCTTGATCCTAACTCCATTATCTGACACTTTAATCACTGAGTCTCTAACTGTGATATTGGAAACGCAGGCTCGCGACTTGTGGTTTCCTAAACTCCCAATGCTGAGAAGATTTAAGAAGGATAAGTTTGTAACATTAAGAAAATCCTGATAAAATTTCAAGATTGAAAATTCTAAAGAAATTATTAGCTAGTAAAGTACCTGATACCGTGACCAGGTCCACATGTTATGTTTCTTATGTCTACATCGTAGCAACCTGATCCAATGGATACACAGTCATCACCTACAAGAAAGAAGATGATGGAGAAAGTAACTTAATGAGATTCTGAGGGTAGTAATTAAATTGAGAAATTCAGAAAATTTAAGAAGTTTTGGAGGTTAATTTAAAACCATTGGAAATCACTGAATTGTATATTTCAACGCCATTTGTGTTCTCAATGTGGATGCCATCGGTGTTGGGACTCAGTGCAGGAGCTGTTATGTGAATGGATTCTATGTGGACATTCTTACAGTTATCAAATCTGAAGTGGAACTGGGGACTATCCTTGATTCTAAGTCCTTGCACAGTCAAATTAGAGCTCATGAAGAACCTTATGGCCTGCATAAAGAAATTTATATGAAATTAAATTAATGATTTAAGATAACAGAAAAACAAAGATAACAATGAATTAGTGAGCACAACTCACAGTGGGACTATCACATGGTCCAGACAATGTTGTTCCATTTATTCCCTATGCAATAGATGAAGGAGATTAGAAATAATGTAAAGAACAAAGATGGAAGAGATTTCGTGAACAAAATTAGCTATGTACCTTGTGTGGTTTGCAAGGCAGATCCCACCATTTCTGTCCTCTGCCGTCAATTACACCGCCTCCTAGCAGCGACAAGTTATTGATTCTATAGAAGACCAGCCATTGACGCTTACTGTTCTTTTGTAGCCAGGACTCTGGTCCATCAGGAGGCGTAAGGGTGCCATCAACCTTCATAAGTGACCAAAATGTGCACATTCACCATATACAGTCAGTCCTTTTTACTCTCGAAAAAGATAAGCAATAATACAACAGGACTAGAACAAACATTACCTGAAATACTATGCTGCCTTCGCAAGGGCCTGTGAAAATTGTAGATTGAATCATGAAGGTAAGACTATAGGGAACAAGGATGACTGCAGAATCTTTCTGGCAGGCTGTGTCCCATGCCATCTTAAATGCGTCAGTGTCATCTGTTATGCCGTCTCCAACAGCACCAAATTTACGTACATTCAAGATATTTCCATCATCAGGTGAGTTAGAATGCGCAGGGGAAGGAGATGGAGCTCCATTAGAGTTATAGTAACTCCCCTTGTTAGGTGGGTTAGTAGGCTCAGTTGAAGGACAAGGAGCAGCCGTATAATTATAGCCATTCCCGTTCTTAGGTGGGTTAGCAGGCTCAATTGAAGGGGAAGGAGCAGCTGTATAATTATAGGCATTTCCCTTCTTAGGTGGGTTAGCAGGCTCAGTTGAAGGGGAAGGAGCAGCTGTATAATTATATCCATTTCCCTTCTTAGGTGGGTTAGCAGGCTCAGTTGAAGGAGAAGGAGCAGGTGTATAATTATAGCCATTCCCCTTCTTAGGTGGGTTAGTAGGCTCAAGAGAAGGGGGAGAAAATGTGGAATTATAGGTATTTTCATCATCAGATGGACTATCAGCTTCTGGTGAGGGAGAAAGTGCAGTGCTGGAACTATAGGCATTAGTGTCATTAGATGGATCAGCGAGCTGAGGAGGAGGAGGAGGTTCTGAAATTTCGTATGTTTTGTGACGGTGAGTATGCTTGTGCTTCATATGGTGATGCCTTCCAGCTTGAACAGATAGGAAGAGGCAAATGAAAGAAATGCAGAATATAAGTAATGACAACCGAGAATAGCCCATGTTGAAACAGAAGGAAACTAACAAGTTGCACTATTTCTTGGCAAAAGAAAGAAGAATTCTGTTAGCAACAGAGGAGACTCTCACTTTCTTAGAAATGGTAATTTCACTGTCACGAACTAAAAGAAAGGACTGTGATCAGACGGAATGGACCTGAGAGTGAATGTACACACCCTAAGTTTTGAGAAGTTGAAAGAAGCTGGTTTGTCTAACTGAGAACTCAGCGACCAGTTGAACAAATACTATTTACTAAGTCTCGCTTTGGAATGCATCCAGTATCGGAAAGCCTGCATTCTTGTATATATAATAAGAGCAAACTATAGTGAAAGTTACTTTGTAAAAACTCCTATACATTTTAATATTATATTGGGCTCTGGTGGCGGGAAAAATCCAATTCCATTCAGGGATTGGCTCTTTTTTGAGAATGTGGAGTCTGCATATGACCGTTCTGGAATAAAGTAAACGGAATAACAATGAAATCAGATGCTTGGGCGGTTGATAAATACCCCATGTTCTTCCCATAACTTTCACTTTCATCGGTCCCCTGTCTATGTTATTTCAACTATGTAATAATTTATATTAAGCTCGTACCATTTTAAGAGGATAACATTTGCAGTCTGATAATCCTGGAATCAATTATGTAAAAAGATCACAAGTTTTAACATGTAGCAGCATTTTTGAAGCAGCTCAATAGGCGGACCATGTACGGTCTAACACAGATAAGTGGCCATACATATGTTATATATGAGAAAGTTAATTAAAAATTATTATGATATGATTTAAAAGAGAGTCAGATACGTTAAATGTGCGAGGATTGATGATAAACGCGAAAGAAGGTAAAAATATAAGTAATAGTGCCTAGGTATAGACGCCTCAGACAAAACATAAGTGTTGCGGTGCTAAGTGCCCCAATGCCGTGGCGCCTAGTACGGGAAAGTGTTTCTTAAATTTAGTTTCTGACTCCTATTTATTTTAATACTCTCTAAAATGACCCCCACACATTTAGGGTTAATATAAGTCATCCTAAATTTTATATAAAAGTTATCTATTGGCTTGTAAATATATTTTAGTGATTAAACACAAATCTTTGTGATCTTTGTGAGCTTAGTGACCTCTTTGTGATTCTTAGTGAGTGAAATCCCTTATTTACAAGAGAGAATGAGTTTTTTGTAAATCTTTCTTGTAAAAGGCATATTTTGTGAATGCCTTGAGATTCAATAATAAAAGAGTGTGATATTGATCTGTAGTGAATGTAGTAGGCAAGTTGCCGAACCATGTAAATTCTGTGTGTTATTTTTTCTACCTTTCTCTCTCTAGATTCTCAATTACTTTTTTTTGCATAATATTACTTGGATATTTATTTATTTGATTGCTTCCGCTTTAACAAACTAGTATCAGAGCTAGATTTTAAGCAGACATGGCCGCACCCAAGTATGAGGTAGAGAAATTCAACGTTATGAATGACTTCAATTTGTGAAAGATGAAGGTAAAAGTGTTGTTGATGAGTCAACGGTTAAACTCTGCATTAGAGGAGACTACAACTCCATCTAGTGAAGAGGAGAAAACGTCAGAGTCATCTAAGGCTGAAGCAGAAAAAATGAACATTCAAGAAAGAACTTACAGTACAATCATTTTGTCATTAAGTTATGAAGTACTGCGAGAGGTAGCAGATGAGATGATGGCGATTGGTCTTTGAAAAAAGCCTAACTCCTTTTATATGCGAAAATCATTGGTCAAGAAATTGCATATAAAGAAAAAGTTGTAACAGTTGTCCATGTCAGAGGGGACACCAATGAAAGATCATTTAGATGCCTTCAACAAGATCATTTTTAATCGTGAGTCCATCAACATCAAGATAAAAGATGAAGATAGGGCGATTATCCTGCTGAGATCACTTTATAAGAATTATAATAGCATTGTTGATACATTTCTCTATGATAGAGAGAGTTTAACGATAAGCGATGTGAAATCATTATTAAACTCAAAACTATTAGGAAAGCAGATCGAAGACAAAGCAAAAAGTCTATTTATAAAAAAAAAAATGCCCCTATATAGAGATGGGAGGAAAAATGGCTCAAGATTGAAGTCCAGGACTCCTAAAAAGTGTTATTGCTGCAAGAAAAATGGGCACTTTATAAAGGACTATCCGGAGAAGAAAGCACAAGACAGGAAGAAAGCGGATGCTGCATTTGCCTATAATGATAACTACGACAGCGCAAAAACTCTAATTGCTACTAATAGTAAGAATACTGAACAATGGTTTTCTTGATTTTTGTTGTACATTTCACATATACCTATACAAGTCTTGGTTTATAAATTTTCAGCCCATTAGTAGTGGTAAGGTGTTAATGAATAATGATATTGCTTGTCAGATGATGAGAATTGGTAGTATTAAACTTAGCTTACATGATGAGCGAGTGAGAGAGTTGACAGAAGTTAGATATATTCCTGACCTCAAGAGTAACTTGATCTCACTAAGGAATTTATACCAAAATAGGTGTTTCATCAAGATTGATGGATGCGTTTTAAGAGTATTAAAAGGTTCTCTAATAGTAATAAGTATTCCATCAAGATCGACGAATGGATTTTAAGAGTATTAAAAGGTTTTATAGTAGTAATAAGAGAAGAGAAGCACAAAAGTGTTTATATGCTTAAATGTGAAGTTGTAAGTGGTTTTGCATTATTTTCTATAGATGATGAGAATATGCAAATCAAGTTGTGGCATCTTAAACTAGCACACCTAGGCGACAGAAACCTAAAGGAGTTATTTAGTTAAAAGGTGTTTGGTGAGGATAGGTTCCAGTCATTGGAGTTTTGTGACCATTGTGTGCTCATGAAAGTACATAGGGTGAGATTTACTATCGACAAGCACAAGACTAAGGGAACTTTTGACTACATATACTCGGACTTTTGGGGACCAGCTCAGACAGCTACTCATGCTAGTGCTAGGTATTTTCTCAGTTTGTTAATAACTATTCAAAGAAGCTGTGGGTCTATGTATTGAAAAGTAAGGATCAAGTGTTTGATAAGTTCAAGACTTAAAATGCTCTTATTGAGAATTAGACTGGTAAAAGGGTGAAAAGGTTAAGAACTGACAATGACCTCAAGTTTTGCAATAAAGAGTTTGATGGATTTTGCGCCAAGCATAGGATTGCAAGGCATAGAACGGTGAGATCAACACCACAGCAGAATGACGTAACTAAAATGATGAATAGGATCATACTTAAAAGGGTTAAATGCATGCTTACCAATGGGAGAAACTGTAGTGATTGGAGCTTATTTGATCAATAAAAATCCCTCCTCAGCAATTGACTTCAAAAAGTCAAAAGAGAAATAGTCTAGCAACCCTCCTAAGTATGACCACCTCAAAATTTTTGGTTGCCCTACCTTTGTCTATGTCCATGTTAAAAATGAAAATTTTGAACCTAGAACTATCAAAAAGGTATTCATAAGGTATCCGAATGAGTGAAATGATACAATGTGTAGTGTAAAGATCTGGCACCACCAATGAGTATTATAAGTCGTGATATAACATTCGATGAGACGACCATATTGAAAGCCTCCCAAGAAGATGAAAAAGAAGAACATGTGCCCAAGAAAGACTCAGCACCTGAGTCAATAGAAGTTGAAGTTAAGCCTAAGAGTAGATCTAATAGATCCCTAGATCAGCAGTTTAACAATGAAATCCTTAAAGATGAACCAAGAACACTAGTAAGTTCCTCCAAGTCTACCCAAAAAAAGACTAAGGCTTCTGAGATAAAACTTAAAGAGTACTAGTTAACTAGAGATAGACTAAAGAGAACCATTAACCCACCAATCATGTATGCATAAGCACACTTAGTTACCCACGCTTTTAATTCTACTTATACTCTTAAATTTGATAAACCTAGAATATATGGTGAGGTTATTAAGAGTGTAAACAAAAAAGAGTAGCAGCAGGTCATAGAATGAGAGATTTGTTCTCTTAGAAAAAATAATACCTAGACATTAGTGGAGATATCTTAAAAGAAACTAGTTGGGTGCAAGTGAGTGTATAAGGTGAATGAGGAGATACCAGAGATAGAGCCTACGAGATTCAAGGCTAGGTTGGTTGTACAAGGTTTTACTCAAAGAGAGAGAGTAGACTTTCATGATATATTCTCTCTAGTCGTCAAGCACACATCTATTAAGATTTTGTTAGCCATGTGTGCAAACTTTAATTTACATTTAGAGCAAATTGATGTAAAGATAGCTTTTCTGCATGTAGAGCTTGAAAAAATGATTTACATGTTGGGATTTGCGCTTACATGCCATCCCTTTTATGTATAAATATTTGCTTTATGTTTATACATTTATGATTTCAATATATCACTAATTATTTTATTTATAAATATGGTAAGATGCTTGTAACGTTTTAGACATTGTATGATCTGAACGAGTTCAGATCTGATCTAAAGGAGTTTAGATCAGAACTAAGAGTTAGTAAAATCTAAAGAGTTAGAGCCTTATCTAAAATGGGACAAAGACCTAAGAATATATTAATAATGACATAGTTGCAATGGGTTGCAAATGGTGCTAAGAAATGTTGTTATGCAAATATATTCTTAAATTTAATATTCCTGATCTACCTTCACTAATGCGGGTCTGCTAGTGAAGATCTTAATATATATATAGATCAGTGTATGTCTATATCTGGATAGTCCAGATGGTTAGTCTTAGCAGACCATGAGTTTAGTGGAAACTCGTATAGAGATACAAGTATTCAGTAAGGACTGAATATTGAACAGACTCACAAAGATCTCCAATAGACATCCCATAAAGCCGTCAATGGAGGATCTTTCGAGTTGAGTAGTATTCGTGGTCCTTAGACCTGAGTGCCACGGTGGACTTGTTAGTGATCCATCATACTTTGGTTCCACACATGTTAGATACCTTTCATGGTCTGACCGCTGGGTGTCGCTGGGTATGGTCCAATGCTAATGGAGTCCGGTGTGTACAGATATGGGATCCATCAACTCAATTGGGTGAGTAAAATATCCTGCAACTCCAAGATTGTATTTTAGAAAGTCTTATGGCCATAAGCAGACATCCAAGAATTTCTTGGGAAAATAATATCGTGAAAGTGTTTACGGATATTATTTATTGAAATACAAATCTAGAGATAAGTTTATGGTTAAGCACATGGAGACTTGACGGTGTTGATCTATATCTCCGCTCTTCTAGGATATTTATGATGGAAGGATTATACGAATATGTTATAACCTCAACTTGTATGGTCTAATGCGTCGTTTTGTAATATCTGTAACATGTGTGTGGGACATTGTTCACGGACGTGTGAAATAGTTTCATATGACAAATCGGGCATGGACCTAGAGAGTCTCACAATATGAAGTGTACTCGTTGTGCACTGGGGCGGCGAATTGAATTGAATAATTAATCCAACAATTTTCAGCAAAATGAAAAATGTTTCTAGGTTCCTTTTATTATTCACTTGTTAATAATTGAAGGTAAAACACATTATTGGTTTACAAGAGTTGTTAACCAATAAGAAATTGACAAGTGACATAATCTTGCTCCATAAATAATTTACCATGTATTTACCTATTTACCTTACTTGGTAAATACATATATGGTAAATGTAAATATTCAAAATAGTTTTGAATTATTAATATTTTATATATTAATCAAATTATTATTATTAATTGGAATAAGTGGCAAACACCATTTACTAATGGAGAATGCACTTGTTATTAATAATAAGGAAAGTTTACCACTTTGTAATTCTTAAATGATGCACTAAGGAAGTGGTAAAACCACTTAACATTGATTAAATGCCATTTACTCTCTAGAAATTGATTCAATTGGTTGAATCAAATTGGTGAGTGAAAAATATGATAGATTAATGTTTGTAATGACAAACATGGTTAAGTGGTGGTGGAGCACTAAGAGAAATCATTCTTTGCACTTAAGAAAGAATTGAAAGAGTTCAATGTGTGCAAGATAGAGTGAAATTTGTTCTAGGAGAAAGGAAAGAGAATTGAGAGCTTTTCCTAAGTGTTTTTCTCAAAGTGTTGAGAGAAAATGCAAAGGCTTACCAAGCTACAACATATAGAGTTGTAAAGAACTATAGAAAACACCTAATTCTTCTCATCTCTTGGTAGTAATCATAAGGACAAATTATTTTAAGTGTTAAAACAATCATTTGCTGGAAATTCAAGGCTGCCATTCTAGCTTCACAATCCCACCGGATTTAGTTGTGAACTAGAATTGTGCAAGGGAACACTTCAAGGTGAGCTCAACAAATTGAAGCTTGGAGTTCTTGAAGAATTATAAAGCTACCTTCATATCCGGGTAGGTTATTTATTTGTTATTCATTTTATATCATGCATGAAATATATATATGAGATATATATGTACTTGAATGATCATACATGCTTGAATATGTTACATATTGTTTAATATGTATGAATACTTCCGTTGCGTATTTAATTTTTGAAATTATATACATCTATACACATCACACACCATATCACACAACATTACATTGCACAACCACAAGGGTTTGTAGAGCCTGAAAAAAAGGATTATGCTTATTTACTGAAAAAGTCATTATATGGGTTAAAGTAATTACTTAGACAGTAGTATAGGAGATTTGATGAGTTTATGATGGCTTGTGGTTTTAGTAGGAGTAAGTATGACAGATAAATCATGTATTTAAGAAATTAAGTTGTGGGATGATGTATTTGTTTTTTTACGTCGATAATATGTTGATCCTATGTAAAAACATAGAAGAGATACAGAAACTTAAGAAGTAACTGAGTAGAGAGTTTGAGATGAAAGATTTTAGAGCAGTAAATAGGATATTGGGTATGGATATTGTAAGAGAAAGAAGAGATGTTATCTTCTTGTCTAAACTGCAATATATACTTAAGTTCTTAGAATAGTTTGGTATGTCCAATTCAAATGTTGTCTCTACTCCTTTGACCATACATTTCAAACTTTTAGCAGCACAGTCGCCAACATCCAAAGAAGAGAAACTGCAAATAAGTAAAATACCGTATACAAGTGCTGTGAGAAGTATCATGTATGTAATAGTTTGTACAAGACCAGACATAACACAGGTTGTGAGTGTAGTGAGTAGATACATAGCGAATCCAAGTAAAGATCACTGGCTTGCAGTGAAGTGAATTTGGAGACATCTCAAGGGAACGTCGAATCACAGGTTGATATATAAAAAGGACAATGACAACAGTGTAATAGTAAGAGAATATGTAGACGTAGATTATGCAGATGATCTAGAAAAAAGAAGATAGTTGACGGGTTATATATTCACAATGTTTGGGTGTAGTGTATGTTATAGATTTGTTCTATAACATGTGGTTGCACTATTTACTACAGAGACGGGGTACATAGCTGTTAGAGAAGTTATTGAGGAGGCCATGTAGTTTAAAGGCATATGCGCAAAGGTAATGACTACTGAAGATGTGAACACTGATGTGTATTGTGACAGCTAGAGTGCTATACACCTAAGCAAGCATCAAGTATTTTATAAGATGTCTAAACACATTAATGTGCGGCTCTATTACATTCAAAACATTGTCTAAAGTGGTGAAGTTTGTCTAACAAAGATAGCATCGTTTGAAAATCTTGTTGATATGTTGACTACGCCATTGCTCTCGGTTAAGTTCACCCTATGCAAGGACTTAACTGTAGTCGCTACTTTGTGAAGGTGACCGAAGATGAGGAGATTAGATGTTGAGATACTTTGTGAATGATTTGATTCAATGAAGGAATTTGTGAGAAAGTTGATTAAAAATCATCGGGATATGATTTGGAGAGTAAGTCAAGTGTGTTGAGTGTGCGAGGATTGAAAACGGACTCGAAATTAGACAAAAATGCAAGTGGTAGTGCTTAGGCGTAGGCGTCACAGCACCTTAGACAGAACTTGAGTGCTGTGGCGCCTAAGCGAGATGTTCCAGCGTCGCGGCCCTCAGCACGAGGAACTATTTCTCAAATTTAATTTCAACTTTTACTTGTTTCAGGACTTCTTAAAACAACTCCCAAACATTTAGGGTTAATCTAAGTCATCCTAAAACTTATATAAAGACTTTCTACTGGCTTATAAACACATCTTAATAATTAAACACAAATCTTGATGATCTTTGTGAACTTAATAATCTCTTTAAGATTCTTAGTGAGTGAAACCTCTTATTTATAAGAAAGTGAATTTTTTGTGAGTCTTTTTTTATAAAATACATACTTTATGAGTGTCTTAAAATTTAATAATAAAAAAATGTGATCTTGATCCGCTGTATACATAAATAAATTGTCGAACCACATAAATTATATGTGTTGTTTCTTCTATTTTTTTCTCTAAATTTTTAATTACTTACTTTTACATAATATTTTTTTAATATTTATTTATCTAATTACTTCTACTTTAACAATACATGTGCATATCACCGTTACTGCTTTAACATATCACCGTTTCCATGATCAAGGCAAAACACATGCTTATAGGAAATTGGTCAGCAAATGATTTACGCATAATTCGCATCACATGGATATTAAACTCTGTTGAATTATACCTTCTTTCCCTTATAAGCTCAATAATCATTATTCAGTTTATAGGGATCATCATACATGATATCACTATAACTTCTGAAAATTGGAAGCTATCACAGCTCTTTCATCCCAATAATCAATAATGGGTAGCAGAAAGCTTCTTGGGGATATAAAATCACAGAAATAGTTGGAGATAAAGCAGTCTTCCAGTTTTCCACTAGCAATGAATAAGCGGGCGAAGGAGAGACTGCATTGTTCTTTGTTTTCAGTCGTTGCATGATTGCAATTCAATTCAATCATCATGTTGCGAATCGGTTAGGAGTTTTTTTTTAAAAATGTTGTAGAATATTGAATTAACTATAAGCTATTGACATTTAAGAAGCAGATGAAGATGGTATAAGCAACCTAATTAAGTTAAATTAATAAAACATTATCCCCAACCAACAAACCACTTCCAGTTTCGAGTTTCCAAGTTTTGATTGGAAGACAAGTTATCGCGTGGCCTAAAAGTTTTCTGTTTACTTTCGGTTTCGTGGCCAATCCACTTAAGAGCTCTTCCAATACCATTTTCCACCGACCAAATGAATGGCCAGCGTTTCTCGGTTGCTTCTTCAACTTTTAAGTGAAAGCCAATTATGTATTGTTTTTGCCGAAAATGGGACTCGTTGGTGGTCTCAACTTAGACTTAGCTTATTCTTGTGCTATAAAAATTACAAATATTCTTCAGGATTCAGGATGTGTGCTTGTTGCTGTTGGTACCTAATTAATATATTTTGGAAATTATGATTTGGGTGCTCAACATTTTGGAAATTATCTTTTGGGCAGAATTTGATGCAGCATTTTGGTTACCCACGTAGATCGGAATCAATTAAATTTGTAAGGTTTTCGAAAAGTGCGTTCAACAAGTGATATAACCAAACATGCTTGAAAAGGAACAATATATTATTGAAGAAGGGATAGACTTTTACTCTATAAATTCTATAATATATTCATTCAGATGTCATTGTTTCCAAATCTGTACATATTGGGGACACAACTAGATTTTCAATTGGATAGAATTTTTAGTGGAGCAGAATCCAAATCATCGAATTCTAATTGTGCTGTTCAGACTTCAGACTAATTATATTTAGTAATGTTCAATGGACGCTATTCCTACATGCCTGGTGACAATGATTTGTGTTGATTGGTTGTTTTACCGTCTCCTTCTTAAGTCTTAACTAATCATATAAATGATTATAAAGAGATTAAACCGCGACTATTATTACTAAAAGAAGCCAATTAAGCAAACTAAAACGTTTCAATATTCAAATGGTGATGTTTAAATTAGGAGTGCCACATACATCAATGTACAAAGCTATAAAATTGTGCCTTCCTTTTCATCCTTTTGAGTTGTGAGTGGGGGTATAATCCCCAAGCCCATTTCTCTTATAAGTCAACTATTAGGACCACGTTTGGTTGGATTTTTCCATTAATATTATAAAAAAAAATTATAATATTTTTTTATGAATATGTGATTGTATTTAAAAAGATTTAAAGATTAAAATATATAAAAAATTTGATTTAATTGAAATTTTTTTAAAATTTAAACTATTGAGAGGGTAACATTTTGAGATTTTTAAAACTTTTGTATCGTCAAATATATTTTAATATTATTTTTTATTTTTATAATGTATTCTTAATAAAAATTAAATCTTATTCATATAATGTAATAGTTCAAATTATTATCTCTATAATTTACGCTTCACCAAAACTTTTTCCGTTACAGTTCATTTTTTTTTTTAACTTCTTTATCAAAGATGGTAAATTATTTTAGTTGTTTGCTATATGTTAATTATATTGTTCATGAACCTTAAACTCTCGAATTCATATTGGTGGTATTTAGTTAAATATAGTACTAGAGGTATTTTTTTAAAAGAAACTTCAATGTTAATAATAAATTTTTATTTATTTATGTCCTTTTGAATATTTTTAATTAACAACTGATTAATTATTAATATGTAAAAATTCTATTTCTAAAAAAGCTACCAAAAACTTTATTTCAAAAATTCAACCAAATTAGTTAGATTTTTTTTTTAATGATCAATAAATATAATATTATTGATAAAATTATTAATATTGCATTATAACATTATTGATATTAAAATAAAAAAATTATTAAAATACTATACAATAAAGATCTATTAACCTACGCTTGAACTTAATTTTTTATTTTAAGAAACTCAAATTAAACTCACATCGAGAGATTATCCTTATAATTAAAGATCATTACCCTTATTAAAAATAAAAAATTCTACTCTCATATAAAAAGAATAGAAATTACTCTCACATACAAAGAACAAAATAACCCTTACACAGAAAAAGGGATTAGACTGTACAAAATTTACCGTAATATTATATATAACATTCTCTATCAATTTTAAATAATTAACTCTTTCAAATTCACAACCATCCGTCTATAACACAATTAACATAGAACAACAAAGTAAATAACAAGTTAAACTTAGATCCACCAAGATTGGAGCTGTTGGAGCACTGACAGATGGTTGGATCAAACTTGCATGGGGGTAGCGACGAGGTTGTTCTATACGACGGTGGCAGGGGGAGCTTAAAGGCTGCTGGAAATTGCTTTCCACTGGATTAGGTTGAGCGTAAGCTGTTGTTGAGCAGTGCCCGAGATGTAAAGGTTATATGCCCAACAGTAGTTAGCAGTGGTGGCGGGTTCAGAGGGTGGTTAGAGGAGAACACTAACGACAGGGCCTAGCAAAGATTGACGGAAGCTCGGCTGAGGTTGGCAGGCCACGATGGAGGCCGGTAGAGACTCATCGGGGTCCTACATTAGTTCAGCACAGGCCAACGATAAGCATGGTCGTCTGTTGCTCGGCTCGAAAAATCAAAAAAGATGAAAAACATAATGAAAAAATAAAAAGAAAAGACAAAAATATAAAACAAAGGGAAAAGCATAAAATAGTGAGAGAAAATCGGGAAAAATACGAAATAAGCAAATATCTCCACCGAAGAGGGGCCAAAGTGTAGTACACATGCCCCAGTAAAAGCTATTAAGCCTTTGTTTGATTCATTTTGTTATGCTTGACGTGTTGTTTAGCCTTGAGGAATTACCTACACGTGGCTTCTGTTTCACTCAAAAAGAAGCTAATTAATTTTATTACAAGCAAACGAAGATACACGCAGATTTTAGCAATATAGCTTGTTATGATTGGTTGGAGGGACGGTGACTTTTACTGTAAAATGAGGCTACATGCTTCCAACTATAAAATGAGGTTACATGCTTCGTTTGAAAATTGCCCACCGAGGAAGAGAAAGGGAATAAGAAAAAAAAATAGAAAAAGGAAAGGAAAGTAAAAACATAAGAAGGAAGAAAAAGAAATAAAGAGAGAGTAGATAAGAAAAAATAGATAAAATAAAAATTAAAAAATTTTAAAAAATTTTAAAAAATTAATTTGGGTAATTAGATTTATATCCTATGATTTAATGAGTAACAGTTTTATAATATCAGAATATTTATATTTTAATATTTATAATACATATCGATATTAATGATATATTTTTACACTCTATATTATATAATGAATACCGATAATTTGTAGATCCCAAGATTCATAATTAGTTCAGAATTAGTGTACTTTTTATGAGTGGATAACTATATATATTTTATATATTTTAATATAGTAGTTTATGATTTAATTATATGTTATTAAATTTATTCATTATTTATTTTAAACAAATAAATATTTATGTTAATTAGTATATTTAAAAAATATTTTTAAAATTTATTATAGTATAGCTTATAACTACGTTCAGTATAAAAATATTTATTTCAGAATATTTATGTTTTCATGGTATTATATAGTTTGAAATTTTTGAATCACCGTATGAGTACCCGCCCCTTTAGTATAATTGCTCTACGCATACGTTAGACCAGTTTATTTACTCTACTTAAGCAATGTAGCATTCCTCTGGGTAAGACCATGTTCCTTTGCTTTGCCTATGCGTGAGTTATTCCGTCATATAAGACCACGTTTTTTTCAAGTACAAGTTTGGTGTAGTTTCAATATGTACATAGCATATATTTTCAGAGTTACACATATTCAATTTCAGAATAAATTTTATGACAATTTACAATATCCGTATATGATTCATGTTTATGCAGAATACAATTTTTTGAACTTTTATGATTTAAAATTGTATGTATGTTAGTATTATTTTTCACTACATTCTTATAAAAGAAGATATTATTAATATATATACTTATGAAGTATGTAATATTTTTTAAACCATGTCCACTCACTGAGTCACGAACTTACCATTTTCTTATTTTTCTCAAATTATTGAAGAGAGATCGTGCAATATAATTTGTATTTCACATTTGGATGTTTGGCCATTATACACATAGCTGCATAGGTGTCACATTCAGTATAATTTTATATATTTATATATATATATATATGTATTGTGTACACGTGTACACTTTTATTAAGGCACATAGCTTCATTTTGTCAAATATAATGAATATAAGCACATTAATTCTATATTATTATAAGATCCACCTCAATTATCAAGTAGAATTCAGATTAGATCCTGTCACAAAGCCCCTTATTTGATGGAGATGGATGGGATCTGTTAAACGACAACTAAGTTTTTTAAGAGAAATGAGAGAGCCTTTTTTGTTATTGTAAATTTTATGATGCCCTTTAAATTAACCCGAAGTTAAGTGTGGTTTTAGTTATGTTATGTTTTATGCAATTTTTTTCTCAAATAAAAAATAGAAAATTTTCATGATATTAAAATAAAATATTGTAGATGAATCTACAGGTATAGACTGGACTAGAATCTTAATCAGAATACAAAAAATGGGATTCGAATTGAGTTGGGACGGTTTAAGACATAGCCTCTTTTTTTGGTAGGTTAGGTTGAGTTGGTTGGTCTATGTCCAGAATTAAATTTTTATGTTCTGTCCTATTTAAAAAATTTTGGACCGATTTTAATCTATTTATTTTAGTACGTTTATGTTTTTGATGTTTTTGAATGCGTTCTCTTAATTATTTTATTAGTTTTTAATTTATTTATAAAAAATTTATTTGAACTTTTATTTTGGAGATTTTTTAACCAATTTGAGATTCATAAAAATTTTAGTAATTTTCTTAACTCACATTTGATTTATTAAATTAATGACATTAATTATGTAAAATAGTTAAAGTATGAACCAAAATACAAAATTTATTAATTTGAATTGTACATTCTTCATTCTTAATGAGTTAATTAGATATAATCTAATAACTAATAAAATTCAAAGTACCAAAATAAGAAATTAAATAAGTAAATAGGAAAAAAAACACTTAGTAAAATTTATATTTATATTCATAATAAAATTAATTAACATCCATTCTAAAATACTTAAGCACATGCTACACATCTTAATAAGTGTTATAATTATTTTTTAAAAAAATAAACAACAGTACCTCCCTAAATTTTGAACAGTTCCATAAATCATAATATACTTGCAAAAAAATTATAACATTCTAATATAATTTTCAAATCTCTGTTTTTAATTTTTAATTTATTACAACCAAATCACCAAACACCAACAATCCAATATGCTAAATTCCTAATTTATAATATTCTAATTTAGTAAAAGTGAAACATATAGTTAAAAAAAAAAATGATACACAATATACTTATTATATCGTAACGCAAGATTCAGTATTGATCTAAGACTTTATCTTTAAAATAAAAATTGAAGAATTTTTTTATTAAAATTTTTTTATTTAAAATGGAGGAATTGAATTTGATCAAATTGCTTATTTTATAGTTTGATTGATTCCTTTTTTTAGTTTTCAAGAAATTAATTAATTAAAAAATGAATAACATATACATAATTTTCGTTAATTATTTATATAAATTTTTTAAAAAATTTAATTTTTCAACAATATTTTAAATTGTCAAATTTTTAATATATATATATATAATTATCTAATAAGCTATTTAACTCACTGTATAATAATTAACACTATCATATCACTATCTAATAAATTTATAATTTTTATATAATTTTAAATATGTTATAAAATTTTGATACGAGCTCACTATCATTTCTAATATATATATATATTGCATTTCGATTCCCGCACCATACCACCGACAGAACCCAATCGAGTCGGAGGAACTAAATGGGTATCAAATAATATCCCATTTTCAAATCGTCCCAAATTTTTGGTTCAAGCCATTTAGTTTAGCTCGAGAGAAGAAATTTTGGCCACCACTGGTTTTCCAATTCTCATTCTTGAAAAATATTTAATATTTGTTCCAAAAATAAGGAAAAGAAAAAAATATTAAATATTTCCGTGTAATTATTCAAATTTAATATTATTTCCAAAATCTTGTATATATAATGCTAGTATCTTATTTTATACATAAAAAAACCGGCTCATTTTTTTTAATCTGTATTTACTTTCATAAATTAGAAATGAAGTTTTAAAAGCAATATCCATTATCTAAGGGCACGATAGTTGTATCTAATATTAGTCCAGTAGATTAGATTCCGGGAGGAAAACAGTTCTTTTTCCAATGACATTACAATCTGGTCAGCATTCCCATTGAGGTCTTGCGTGAATATTAGCAGAACCTTCTCCATCTGCTTTCTACAAACAAAGAGAAGAATATAAATTCTAACAAATAGTAATAATAAAGAGAACAAATGAACTAAGGGATACAAAACAAATAACACAGCTTCCATACGATAAGACTTGATCAGGCCACTAGCTACATCTCTACAGCAGACCACATCTTTTCTGCAAGGAGCAGGCATCTACTTCAGATGACCAAATCACAACCCAAGGAAGGCACACTGCTTTCTCGCATGTTCAGGAATCAGCTTCACCAGCATATCTGCCGGCACTCCTTTCAGTTCTAACAAACAGCAAGGCAACAATCAATAACTATCACTAAACATGCAATGAAGAGGGGCAAAACAAATTCAGTAGAAATTATCATTTCAGTACTAGTTCATTACCATGCGGTTTAAAGTTGAATAATGGGGGAAGGAAACGTCCATTAGGGAGGCGGATATTAGAGTCACGTAGTTCATCAAAAAATGGATGAATCAAAGCTTCCAGCTGCATCAAGCATAAAGATTTATTATAAAAGATGAAAATATTGATGATGAAAACATATTCTGCCAATTCAAAAGAAAATTAATCACACAGCTTCTAAGAGGATTTTACTGACAGCTGTGCTTCGAAGATTTGGAGAGTATTGCAGTAGTCTAGAGACGAGATCCACGGCTTCTGGGGGCATGCGCTTGTGGAATATCTGTGAAACACAGGTATTTAGACAATTCCATTCTTATATGGTAATTTTTAGGAAGTAGAGAAACCACAAGTGGTGTGCACAGTACCTTGTGCCATGGGTGAGCTTTGATTTGTGGAAATTTAAACTCTGTGTAGTTAGGATTCATGCACTTTATTTCTTCCCTAGTTGGAGTACCTAAAACCTGCACGAGAATGACTCAAGGCATCAATAGAAGTGGAAGTTACAACGGAATAAGAGAGATGGAAACATTTTAGACATCCAGCAGAATAGACCAAGGATCTTCGGAATCACCAACACAAAAAATATATTAGATCAATAATTAAACCAATTTGATAATTGCAACAATGTTAAGCATTATTATGGACAAATCATTCTCCATGAGATTTGTCATCTAGGAGTCCCCTACAGAAAAGAATTATCAGAATGCCCAAATTCCCAACCCTCTAAATTCAGATACTAGCTTCAAGTATTGAGTGAGTTTTTATTGAGTGATTAAGTGTATACAGTTACCTTGATTATTTCAACAAGCTGGTCCACGCCACTCTCGCCAGGGAAAAGAGGCTGGCACCGAAAGAGACATTATAAATTAAGTACAGAAGAGGATGTCCAAAAGCACAACAATACAACCTTATAGAATGAAGCTATCTACCTGTCCCAAGAGTAGCTCAGCCAGCACACAGCCAGCAGACCAGATATCAATTGCTGTTGTGTACTCAGTTGCACCAAATATAAGTTCTGGTGCTCGATAGTATCTTGAACAAATGTAAGAAATATTTGGTTCCCCTTTTACCTGCCAAAATTAAACCACAATTAGTATAATCAAATACCCCATTAAAAAAAGCATTAACAAATATATGATACCAAAGTACAAACCAAAACTTTTGCACTTCCAAAGTCGCACAATTTCAGCTGGTGGGTATGTGGATTGACCTGTTAAAAGAAAACAGAAAACTTTCCAGTTAGATGAGCAAAAATTGAATACATCACATATGTAAAGGCACAAATGTAACATGATATCAGCTAAAGGTAACATACCAGTAAGTTTTGCGGCTTTATGTCCCTGTGGCAAACTCCGATAGTATTATGAATGTAAGCAAGCGCTCTACAAATCTGCAGACACATAAGACAGAAAGCATTAACTGAAGACAATAATTACAACTAATAAAAATATGCAAAGCAAAAGAAAGTAGCTTATAACTCAAAGAGTAATATTAAATATAATGAAAAGACAAGCAAATAAATGGACCGTGACACATGGTAATTTCAACAATGGCTAATAATCCCGCAAGTTCACCATTCTTACCTGGTAGAAGTAAAGTTTGACATATATCAGTGGCATCCTTTGGTTCATTTTATAGTGATGTTTGATCACACGGTGAACAGTCTCTGGCACGTACTCAAGAACGAGGTTAAGATAGAGCTCATCCTTTTCAGTTGTTGAAAAGAAACAGTGCTTCAGGGACACAACATTTGGGTGGTCCAGAAGTCGCATGGTTTGCAGCTCACGATTCTTGTACCTCTTGTCTTGAAGAACCTTTTTGATAGCCACAGTTTCCCCAGTCTCCAAGCACTTAGCCTGTATAATCAAAGCAAAATAAGTGCAATGCCCAAACCCTGATGGGTATAAGAACATAAAATCACATGTATTTATGTCTTTCAAAATCCAACTACAAGACTTAACTAATTGGTGCCTAGCTTACCTGGAAAACTACTCCAAAAGATCCTTGCCCGACAGCACGCTCAGCCATGTAGCTTATGGTCTACAATAGTAAGAGGCCACAGATATCAATACAAGATAAAGAAAATACAAACCTTACCATCAAGAAGGGAATAAATTTTGTATTTTCAGAAAAATATTAAACCTGCTTTGGCTGGCCAGTTTTACCCCCAATAGTTGTGACAATTATATGTCCTGTCTCTGTCCCATTACCATCAACCACAGTTGCTTCCATTTCCTGTATACAATTCAACAACATTCATGTAACCCATATGGAAATGACACCAAGCAACAGCAAAACAACCAGTAAAAGCCTCATTTACCTTGTCGTCCCTAATTTTCATATCATTCATCTCCTCAGGTAACGTATCAACACCAACTGTATTTCCAGAGGGATCTCTTAATCCAGAAGCAGGTAGTACACTTACAGAAGTCATCATTAAAAGACAAAATTGAACAGAGCTCCTTCCAAATTCACCTTCTCAACTTGACGGAAAAAATTAATAACTAACCTGAAGAACACTTAAATGTTAGAATATCTGACATGAAACAAATCAATAGCTAGCATGGACATGTAAATATTTTCCATACATCAATGGCAGATACATCCGAAATTAAGTACATTGCATATATTCTGCCAAATCTATGTACTTGAAATTACTTTCTTAAATCTTGATTCAACTTCCATACACACACTAATTCACCACACGCAGTTATAAATGTAACCTTACTTAGACTTGGTACATTAAAGCCTTCAAACACCAATTATTTCCCTGCATTTATAACCATACCAGAATAGTGTATGCACATAAACAGTTAAAAGAAACGTATACGCGGCTAATTAGGCAGTGAAATTTATGAGGAAAAGCCCATAAATACGCATTCCCAAAATTGGAAAACACTTAAAAACGGGAATGACGTGAACTAGCTCCTCAATAACACAATACTTAAGCTAACACTGTCAACTATTTCTCTAGTCTGATAATCATCATCTGAAAAATAATCGAACTCATATCAAAGGACCTAATGAAAACTAACTGTTTCCATTTGGCTTCATCATAAATCATATTAGGGTTCGCTTTCTAGAGGTGTTTAAGCGAAACCAAGACAAAAACACGCGTTAAAAGAAAAATAAATTTAAAATTAAGATAATAAAACAACACAACAAAATCTCCATTGGAACCTCCAAACAGAAAGGAAAGATAAAAAATGCAGGGATCAAATAAATGAAAAAATAAATAATAAAAAAAAGCAGCTGATCCAGAAACCATAAGAAGAACAAGGTTAAGAGGAGAGGGAATTACCAGATGAACTAGTATGAGGGGGTCAGTAATTAAAATGAAATCAAGTGGAATATGTTTATGAAACAAAATGGATCTATGTGGAGTGGAGTGGAATGTAGGGATTTGGAAAAAATGCAGTGGTTAGAGGAATTTCTGGTTGGAATGTGTTAAATGGTTATTACTTATTTGACCAAGGAAAAAGAGAGAGAGAGTAGTTGTAGCTTTTCGGGTCTTGTTTTGATGACAGTCAGTCAACACAGAGCCCAAACATTTCTGTCTTTTTATTTTTTTCTCACTTTTCCGGGTTCCTTCTTTTTGACCGTTCAAACCTCCCCTTCCCCCCTGGCCCCACTCCCTCCCTCCCCCCCTCCTTGCTTTTCATGATTTTCAAGTCTCTCTTTAGTTGCTTTCCATTTTGCCAGTAAAAATTTTAAACATAAAACAATAAATGTAATTTATTTTGCATGGACTAGTCATGCCAATCAAATTTCTGATCGAGTGGCAGTGGGTGCTAGTGTTATTAGGTGGGGGGTAGAATCAGTTTCGAATTAGTTCTGACTTGAATCGATTTAAAATTAGAACCGATCTGTTTTAATAAATTAGAATTGATCAGTTTAAGTTTACCCGAATCGAATTCAGTTCGGTTTAAATTTAATTTTTTTATTATTTTTAATATATTTCTTTTATTTAAATCAAAATGAAACTGATTAAATTAAATCATAAATTAAATTTAAAATTGAATCGAACTGAAAATTTTAATTTAGTTCGATTCATCGATTAACCGAATCGTGCTCACTCTTAAGTGTTATTCAATATTTTCAAATTTATTTTTAGTAATTTTATATCTACAAATATATTTTAATGTTGAGCAAATATTATATTTTTTAATTTTTAAAATTATTTATTATATTACTTAAAATAAAATAAATAAATACTATTTAAAAAGTAGCGTAACATTATTCAATTAATAATAACATTAGCACAAATCTCAATGAAATTATCAAAATTATTTTTTCTTTAAATTTATATGTCATTTATTTTGAAAACAATTAAAACTATCTTGACGAGATCCGGTACTTTTAACTTATCTAATTTAAATTATACATTTTTATGGAATAACATTGTCTAGTAGTCATTAATACTATTATTATTGTTGTTGTTGTCGTCGTGGTCGTGGTCATTGTCATTATCATAAATTTTAATGAATAAAGCAAGCACAAAGACCTTAAATTAAAAAAGTTTAAAGAGAATATATAAGACTTAAAAAAAAAATATCAACCCACAAAATATTCTTGAATTAAGGGTATCTATTTCAAGTTGGACAAAACAATAGTTGAAACCCAACTATCCTATCCAATTAGATTCCTAAAAAAAAAGAGACAAGTCCACGTTATTGTTGTTGTTATTGTTCCCCCGAATTTTCATAAACAAGGCCCAAGGTCTTTGGCCCAGAAGGCACCAAAAGAGTTTAAAGAGAACACATAAGACCTAAAGAAAATGTTAACCCACAAAATGTCTTTAAATCGAGTGTACATTCTTTGAGCTGGTTAGAACTCAGAACAATAGTTAAAGCCCAACTACTCTATTCTGTCAAACTTATAAATGAAAGAAGATAAGTCCACACCCTCCGAGCTTGTCAGAACAATGGTCGAAACTTAACTACCTTGTTCTGTCAGAATCTTAAATGAGAACTACGATCTATTCAAGCTGGTCAAAGTAGTGATCGAAGCTTGGCTACTCTATTTGGTCAAACTCATCACACATAAATCTAAATAGAATAATAGTCGAACACCAACTATCTTGTTTGACTAGGCTTTGAACAAGAAAAAATAACTTCTACTCATGTCGAACAAGAGAAGGTCCAAAAAAAGACCACTTCGAATAATCAAAATAGTTATTAAAAATAATTTAATTTACAAGAGACACAAAGAGTTATAAATAAAGTCAAAATTATTAAAGAAAATTTATAAAATAAATTGATATTGCTAAAAGGACAATATAAAATTCTAGCAAAAGCAAGCAAAATAAAGTAAATTTTCAAAAAACATTACGATAACTAAATCCATTAAAGGAAAGTTCATAAAAACATTCACATTAAAAAAAATTTAAAAAGTTAAGGTAAAACTAACATATTTACCTTATAAATAAAGATAAAATTAACATTAAAAAAAGATCATCTACAAGAACAAATTAAAGAATACAATAATCCTATAGACACATAGCAATTTGTTTAGATTTGTAGTTTTTCTTATCTTATTTTATCTTTTTTCAAATCCTTGTTAACTTAATTATAGAGTGTTTATATTGAAAAAATCTCTGATACAACCCTATATTTTCTTTAATTACAAGATCCTATATTTTCTTTAATTACAACACTTTATTTGTGAAGAAATAAGCTATTCATTATTTTATTTTTTTAATCACATTTTTATTATTCAAATTAAATTGTCATAGATAAATAAATTTAATCCTTTAGATTCTCGATTACCAACTTTTGAGGTTAACAATTATTATTATTATTATTGTTATTATTATTATTGTTATTGAAAATGCTCCGCATCATGTTTATATACTAAAAAAATCAATCACATATGCAACCTCTTTAAAGTTAAAAAGATTCAATTATACAATTGAAAGACTAGTTATACTTCCTGTCTCGTCAAACACTCCATTTTTTGTTTAAACTTCTTTTTTCTTTTTTCTTTTTTTTGGTTTTTAGCGATTGCAGAAACATTAACCGCATGCATTTTTTTGGTCAAAAACATCTAGACTTCCTTTTATACAAATATATAAAAAAATAAAACTCTTCAACTTATTATTATAATGAGTTAATGACTATATTAATGTTTCATATTTAAAAAAAAAAACATAAAATTGGACCAAACTACCTTGCTTTTTAGCTGCTCCAAATCCAAACTGTCACCAAACTTTTCATTTTCAAGCTTTAATGGCGATTACTAATTAGACTTTCCCTTTAAAATAACTCGGGGCGCGCCTTTTGCCTGGAAACTAGGACTTTCAAATGTTTGTTTAACGCGTCCGATTAGAAAAAGAAAGACAGAAGAGTTTGAATTTGAATGGTATGACATTATATCCAGGACGACGTCGCTGCTTCGTGAATCCTCGTATTTTATTGGTGAGACGAAAATTTTCAAATTTCGAACACTATAAGTTCTTAATAATTGTGTATAATACCAAGTTTAGGTAATTAGGTTGTTTTATTTTTATTTTCGATTTTACTGATCTTTTGAGTCTATTTCTCTCTTTTTTTCTTAATGCATTTAAATTGACAGCGATGTCGCTTTTACTCGAATTCAGACGAAAAATGAAATATTATATAGTAACTACAACGAGATCATCAAGTTTTATAATTGCAATTTAAACTAAAATAACTCCTTGATGACATTCACATGTTTTGTTTTGCATTTTCAAGGACAACCAATAAAGTAGTGATACACATGCCACGTGAAATCGGATAAACATGAAGTTGGTATTCATTTCTTCAAGAATCATTGTTCAGTGGTTGCAAATTGCGAATTTACGATGGGTTTCACCAAAAAAAAAAAATGAAAAAAAAGAAAGAAATGTGAGACGAGATTTGGAGTTCGATTTCCAAGGTGAAACGTTAAGGCCCGTGTGCACCAGAGTTTGAGTTGTTATATATATATTTTTTTAAAAATTGAGAAATTCAATGGTACAGGCACAAGGCACAAGGCACAGAGACATGCGACTATTGAGTATTCAATTGCGAGTGCGACGGTGTTGAATCGTCACCTAATGGTGCAAATTGCGAGCATTAGCTGCTGTGTGTTAATTGTTGTTCGTTGCAGCAGTTTAAAAATTCTTTAATTGTCAGTGCATTTGAAATCCAATCCTCGTCTCCGTTGAAATTTCTACGCCATCGCCTCTCAGCACTCCAGAGTGCACCAAATCGCTGTCGCACGTTCCGTGAAATCGTCAATGGTGGCTATAATAAACTTGATTCTTGGATTCAATTTTTTTTTTTTCCAATAATCACTGAATTCGGGCCATGACTTCGTGGGTGGGCTTTATATTATTGTCTTTGTTACGACGGAGGATACAAAACAAATGGCGATGATAGGAATCGATCGCATTAGACAAAAAGATAGGTGTCTCTCCATTTAGTGAACAGATTATTAGAGTCTGGACATTTGTGTTGGTCTCGTAATCTACCCGAGGATTCAAAAGCCACTATAGTTTCATATGCTCAAGGATCATATTCATAGTGAAGGTAGAGAATTGAGATCAACCATATGGTTTTATAAGCCGAAGCACGCAACACAAGGCTCAAGGTTCCGGGACAATACTCCAACAAAAGCAGCATCCACGTCTAAACCAATGTAAGAAATTAATTACCCGTTGAAGCTAAGAGATCCTGCAAACATCGTTACATGCATGATATCATTTCACCATGCATATTGATATTAGCCCGGCTAGATTAAAGAAATTCATAACCACAATTTCATGTTCTGATGTCTATATTTTTCCTGCTACTAAGTATGAAATTCCATTGAATCGCTCTTCAGGTTAGAGGGTAAGATTGCTATTATCACCGGAGGAACTAGAGGTATCAGTGTTATAATTATTTGACCTCAAAAACCAATTTTAGATTTACTTCATCAGAATTTATTTTCTTGTTATTGGATAAAGTTTCACATACATAATTTATGGGTATTTATTCCTTAATTACTATATTTTTTAATATTATATTAATTAGGCAACATTATTTAAAAAAAATCATGCTATGGTTAATGCTCCTTATGTGGGGAGTAATAATTTTTCAAGACCATGTAAACTCAATTTGTTCTGAGCATTTGGTGTTCAAATTAGATTGCCTATCCATCTTTATACTTTTTGTATTTCTATATGATAGGATGAAGTGACATTAAGCAAATATATACCAAACATAATTCGCAGAGAACACATTGTATGTAGTAATAATTGTCCTAAATTCAAAGGTAATTCTACTAGAATTTATTTGTAAGAGTTCAACGAATCATACATATTACTACATTGATATGATATTATTCACTTTGAGTCTAAATACTTGTGAGGCTCTATTCAAAAGGTTTTATACCAATAGAGATATAGTATACTGCTTATATACCCATGATCTTCCTCATTTCTTATCAATGTAGGACTTTATTTGCTTCCTAAACAATCTTTCTCTCGAACAAATGATCACTAAGTCTCCCCTTAAATGATATTACATTCGTCTATTTTTCACATAGAAAGATCTCGCTCTCTTTTTAGTACTCAACTTTTACTTATCTTCACTGCTTTGTGGTTACACGCCTTACATGAAGCTCAAAGTAATGCATACCTCGAGAGTCCGCTCTATTAGATTAACTCATTGATGTGAACACCAATGTGTACTGTAATAGTTAGAGCGTTATATACTTAAGCAAGCATCAAGTGTTTCATGAGATATCTAAATATATTGATGTGCGATTTCATTACATTTAAGAGATTGTTCAAAGTGGTGAAATTAGTCTAACGAAGATAGTGTCGTCTGAAAATTCTACTGACATGTTGACTAAGCCACTGTTCTCGATTAAGTTCATTCTATGTAAAGACTTAACCAGAGTCACTATTATATGAGGGTGACCGAAGATGCAGATATGAAAGATCGAGAATACTTTATAAATGATTTTGATCCAATGATGACTTTTGTGATAAAGTTAATTAAAAATTATTGTACAATGATTTGGGAAACAAGACAGGTACATTAGATGCGCAAGAAAACAAGATGGACGCAAAAGGAGGATAAAAGGATAAAGAGGCACTGCCCAGACCTAAGCGCCGTTGGCAGCACCTGGTCGTCTTAAAGCCTATATAAAGGCTCTCTATTGGCTTGTAAACACATATTTGTGATCATAGTATTCTTTGTGATTTTTTGTGAGAGAAACTCATAGTTTACAAGAGAAAGTGAGCTCTTTATAAGTTCTCTTGTAAAATGCATATTTTTATGAGTACCTTGTAATTCAATAATAAGAGTGTGTGATCTTGATCCACCGTTAATGTAAGCAAATTGACAAATCACGTAAATTTTATGTGTTGTTCTTCTACATTCTTTCTCTAAATTTCTTAATTGTTTGATTATTGCGCTATATACTTTAAATTTATTACTTGTTTAATTGCTTCCGCTTCAATATTACTAATTATCCTTAGACTAAAGAATTTATATATCTTTATCTATTATTTATATAACCTTAATATTGTCAACTAGTTATGTTAATTTTATTAGCTATACCAAATATATTGGGTTATATTTATGATATTTAGAATATATAAATGTTTAATATGGAATCAATCATTCTCAAATTAAGAATGCATATTCAAATGATTTTAATAAATCAATTAGACTCAAAGAATGCTGGCCAGCGCTATTTATTAATGTTTTGAAATATTTTAGAGTTCAAATTTGATAATTAAAATGAAGATATTAAAAGGTTACATGAACTATAGATTAGACAATAAATTTTATCTCGTATTAATAGTTCATATAGAATATAGCATGGTTGAGGGATTGATTAAAAATTGTAATAAAGGACCTCATTTGAAATTCTCTGTTATTCAAGAGCAAATTGTAATGTGTTGACGGACATCATTGTAATTAGTAAAAGTCTATCAAATTTGATTTGATTGAAAGATAAAATTAGATAAATTTAATGTCTAAAATATCTCAAATTAAATTTGAGAGTGATTAGGATATTATGGAAAGTAGGTTCCCATTTTTTTCTTTTAAAAAAAATTGTTTAAAATTCTGTTACCGAAGAACTAGAGATCTTTTAAGGATACCAGTATGTTTTTCTTCATATATATATATATATAAAAGAGACTATATATAAAAGAAGTTGGCCACCATAATTTATTTTGAGGTGTTATAAAAAATTAGAAAATTTTATATGTTATCATATTAAATTAGACTCTTTAATCTAATACTATTTAGGTATTAACTTAAACATAATTTTAATATTAGTTTGTTACGAAAAATTAGCCTTTACACTAATTCTACTTAATAATTAACCTTATCATTAATTCTATTCATTGAGGTTTTAGCACCGTACAATTTTATGCACTTTGCGAAAAAATTTACTCGCAAATAAAATAAAAATAAATAAGATCAATCACATAATAAAGATAACAATTAATCACATAAGGTGTAAGAATATATGTAGTTCAGTAACAAATACCTGTATTCGAGATGGATGACTAGATTCTCGTTTCTTTTATTTAGTTCTTTTATATACACAAAACTCTAACAACAGAAACTCAAAGAATACAACAATAAATGAACACTTAAAAAATCTACCAATTGCTTTCTTACACTTATGTCCAATACTTAAGCACTCCATAACACTCTTCCATGCTTATGCCCAATGTTATAACTGTCCTAACCCTTATTCTTTATCTTATTGATGCATTTATAATTCTAATAAATTACAATAATTTATATAATATTTAAAAAGGTTCCATAAACTACAATTTCTTATTGGAATAAGAGTCCATATAAAAGAAGAGTCTAAAACTAATTCAAGCACACGAAAATCTTTAAATCGTAATTTCTCGAATTATCATCGTCGTGACGCCACTGACCAGCACCCCGGTATTAGTGCAACTTCAAATCAACACCGTGGTGCTCAGTGGTCAAAGTCGCAATGTTAGGCGTATTATCCGTAGTGCTGCAACGCTAAACTCTCAGCGTCGAGATGTCCATACCTAGGTAGGTTTTCCCTTGTGCATCCATGCTCTTTCCCACTTTCAACTTTCTATTTGTCATTTTTTTTGTATGTTCATTGTGTACTTGATCTCATGTTCGACTTTTCTTTGGTTTTTAACTCAAAATCAAATTCAACTTTAATTTTGAATAACCAAAATTCTAACAATCTTCTCATTGCATTAAAATCCCTTCAAGAAGCTTTACCAAATTCCATCTACCAGCACTTAATTACTCTAGAGTTAATTTCAATTAAATCTTATTCCAAGACTTAACTTCTTTAAGGCTCATGACTTTGGTCTCCAAATATACGAATGCATCTATCACCGGATAGCCATCATATTATGATTTTTAGTGTCCCATAAACACCATTACAATACCTCTATTGCTAAATCCTCCATTACCATATATTCTCTTTTGACTCATTTCACTCTAGTGAGATAATCTCTAATGTTGTTTATTGGTATGCATCCCCTTAATAATTTAATGTTGAGACCCCATAACATTCCATCAACCACATAGTCTCAATTATACTTCTCACTCATAGACCCTTTAATTGCCTCTCATATTTCTTCTATCAGAAGCTTTCAAGGATTCTATAACTTTAATTCTTTTTTTTTTTAGCAATCTATAACTTTAATTCTTATTCATAGACTTATTGCAACATCTCCACCCTTGGAGTCAAGTTTTTGCACTACTAAGCTCTTGATCTTTTTTCTTATTCTTCCATCTTCATACTTGTTAATCTCCATGCTTGAACAACTTATGCTCAACTATTAATCTCAATCATGGCTCTGAAATTTGACATCACTTAGGTATCAACTTAGTCATATCAAGCTTGGCTCGCAAATTTAACATCACTTAGGTATCAAATTTGACTCATTTCACTCTAGTGAGATAATCTCTAATGTTGTCTATTGGTATGCATCCCCTTAACAATTTAATATTGAGACCCCATAACATTCCATCAACCACATAGCCTCAATTATACTTCTCACTCATAGACCCTTTAATTGCCTCCCATATTTCTTCTATCAGAAGCTTTCAAGGATTCTATAACTTTAATTCTTTTTTTTTTTAGCAATCTATAACTTTAATTCTTATTCACAGACTTATTGCAACATCTCCACCCTTGGAGTCAAGTTTTTGCACTACTAAGCTCTTGATCTTTTTTTCTTATTCTTCCATCTTCATACTTGTTAATCTCCATGCTTGAACAATTTATGCTCAACTATTAATCTCAATCATGGCTCTGAAATTTGACATCACTTAGGTATCAACTTAGTCATATCAAGCTTGGCTCGCAAATTTGACATCACTTAGGTATCAATTTAGTCATAACTCTAACACCAGTTTGTTGTGAAAAATTATTCTTAGCACTAATCTCACTTAGGAATTAGCCTTACCATTGATTCCACTCTTTGGAGTTTTAGCACTCTAAAATCATATATGTTTTGCGAAAGACTTCATTCACAAGTAAAATATGAATAAATAAGACCAACACACAATAAAAATAACAATCAATCATACAAGACATAAAAATATACGTGGTTTGACAACAAACACATATGTCTACAGTGGATCACCAGATTCTCGCTTCCTTTATTTAGTTCATTTATACAGTGGATCACCATCTGTAAATTGGCAAAATTCAGTTCTTTTGCAAAGTCATCTTCAACCTGTTCTCAAGGCGCAGCATCTTCTGGGAAGATCCAAACAGACGGAGGAATTATCTGGTTTTCTTGAACAAGAATTCTTTCAAGTTCTCTCTTTTGTTGGATTACTTCTTCAGGCCAGAGTTTAATTAATTCCTTTAGTGAAAGGGTAAAGGTGAAGTAATTCTTGACAGTGGGGTAATAATGGATTTTATGATCCGAAACAATCATACTCTTTCGTTGGAGAAGTAAGACAGACCAAAGATGTTGTCTGGGGACTGCAGCATTTGTGTTGTTTGCAATAATGTGTTAAAATTTAGTTATCCACCATGTCTTTGGGTAAAAACATTGGAGAAAAATTAGGGCTGGATGATCTTCATCACATTTTTCTAATTTTTGGAGGGTTCTAAGTAATGAAAATTCCATGGCGATTGTATACAAATCCAATAGGCACTATAACAAGTAAAAGACAGGTTTAGACCATTGAGAAAATGGGAAAAAAGAGTGTAGGTGAAAGAAAGGGTATTCCAAGTTGAACAAAGGGCCACCAAAAACTGTGAGGTCGTGTTCTTGGACTGTTAAAATGGCATAATGTCTGATGAATTCTTTGGCACGAGAATGGAGTGTTCTGGTTCTGATTAGGTCTGAAAATTATGGTGGAGTAAAAGGAACAAGAGGAGTTATGATAATGGGATTCATTATGAAGATGGTAAGAGGGTTGGTTTTCTTTATTACTAGAAAAGTGATTATGAGTTTAGGCTATTTATAGAGTTTTGTGAAAGAAAATCAGTAATTATTTTGTCCTTTCCTTTTACGTGGATGACGTTAAAGGAATAGTTAAAAAACTACATTTTTCATCGCAGTAATTATGCTAGTGGAATCATTTCTGTTTGAAACTGAGCATATTAGAAAAAGCAGACATGTCAATCTCAATGAGAAAATGATGTCCAATAAGGTGGACTATATTTTTAAAGAATTAAAGTATGAGATATAATGTTGAGATCTATAGCTTAAGAATCAATTGAACTAAAGGTCTTTTTATTGAAGTTTATTTTTTGATCATTTAAGATAACGCCTTCAACATTCTGATTTGAATGACAACTTAGTTACGTAGAAATGCTACATTATTTTTATTTTGAGAATGATATCAAGGTAGTGAATGATATTATGACATATGAGTATATGCTGAAGGGATTAAAATTTTCAGATGAGTTAAGAATTTTATTTAAGAGATTAGTATAGGTATTCTACATCTATGTTATTCTTTAATGAATAAAAGGTGAAGTGTATAGATGCCTATTAAATATTGAACGAACGGGTGAAAAGAATAAAATATATGTGTATAATTTTATAAGTCCATAATGTGTGCCATTTATTTATTTTATGGATATATGTTTCGTATTCCTCTCATATACTAAGCTATAAGCCAACTTAGAGATATTCTAACATATGAATGAGTGTTTATCAAGATTTTAGACCACAATGAGCAAATCTTATATACCAAAAGGATTGCTTTGTAAATATTTTATGAATAAACTATACAGTTGAAAAGGCAACTTGGGAATAAGAAGAGGAAATAAGATCTAAGTAATCTTCATATGTTTGTTTAAGTCATAAATTTCGAGGACGAAATTCTTATAAGGAGGGAAGAATTATAGTAATCAGTATCCATAATCGATAAAAATAAGTATTTATATACATATTTTATTTGTATGTGGGTGATACTTGATTTATGTATTGTTATTAGTAGTGTTTGTATAGGTTAATGACATACTATTAGTATTGGGTTTATTTGCAAGACCTTAGATTTATTTTAGGGACCAAATTGTAATACTTTAAAAGTTTTGGGGGCAAATTCATAAATATAAAACATTAGCCTCTTAGTATAAAAATACACTTTTGAAACCCTAATTTATTCATTTTTGGGTCAAGCTACCCCTTTAGAGAGAGAAAAGAGAGAAATAGAGGGAAGAGAAAGAGAAGAAGAAGAAGAAGAAAAAGAAGAAGAAATTAGAATTTTGGGTTTTAAGAGGTATATCACAACTATTTCTCAATTTATTGGTGTTAATTAAATTAATTTCTTTACGTTTTGATTTCTGAAAATATGTATAATTGAGGATTTGATGTATATTTCGTAAGATATTGTGAGAATTGATGATCTATGTAAATAGCTTGATAAATATTAATGAGTTGTAGAATTTTTGCTTGATAGTCTCTTGATCCAGGAATTTTATAAATTATTTTGATTCGATTCTAGTTTTGAATTTTTAGTATATGAAATTAGACATGTTTAGGATCATTTGAGACTTTGAATCGATTGAAAATTCTAGAAATTGAATTTTTAGTGAATTTACCAAAATAACCTTGAAATTCTAGAATTTTCTGTGTGAACAGTATGATATAGTGGCAAATAATTTTTGGTCTGCTGAGTGGCAAATAATTTTTGGTCTGCTGAATGATCTTCAAAAAGTACAAATTTACAGAATATGATAATTTTATATGTCTAATATGATATACTCAGAATTGAGAATTTAGATCAATGTGGTTAAATTGTTATAATTTTTTAAAGTGTATCAGCTCATTGCAGTATTTGATTAACCAATTTTCAAAGCTATAGAATAAAATAGTTTTAAAATATTTTTGGCAGTTATTTTAAAGTGAAATATTTATCATGGATTGAGATATGTGTCAATAGTATTTAAGTGATAGTTTTATAATTTTTGAGTTAGTATATGATTTTATAAAATTAGGAGATTGAATACTATTTAGTAAATATTTTGATCCTATCAGGATAATAGTTTGGATTCGATAGTGTATATGAAATAGACTGTATAGGAATTTTGATATAATGTTCATATATAAGAAGGATATATGTGTCAAGAATGATATATTCTGATTTTGGAGTAATTGGACATCATTTGATGTATTAGAAAATTTTGTTAAGTGTGAGTGATCAAAATGACAGGTTTTGAGAAATCAAGTAATTAGACCAATTTAATGTGATAAGTGCAATAAGTATAATTTTGTAAGCTATTTAAATTATTTTGTGTGAATTGTGAGGCTTATGAAAGGATTAATCTCAATTGATAGGTTACAAAGAATTAAGAATTGTACCCAAAAGTGCTAAAAGGTAAGTATACTAGACTTTTTACTGAAATCACAATAAACATAGTAATTATTTTGTATGATTTTGTAAATGTGGTTAAGAATATGTTTATGTTATGTCAAAGTATATTTTGATATGAAATGTGAAGATATGTATTTATGAATGTGAGCATGGATGTACATGACATATATGTATTTTTTTAAAGTGAGCTTTCAAAGTGAAATGTGTTTAACAAAGAGAGCTTTTGAAGTGTAATATATCCACGAGAAATATTTTTTGTTTTGAGGGTACTTGAACTCACTGTTAACTTAGTAGGCATTTTATGTGATTTGTGGAGCCTTTATGTGTGGTCTTTCCTTCGGGATTGGTATATGTTATGTGTTTTATATGTAGAGAGGATTCTATTAGTACCTAAAGGAAAAATGAGTCATCACATTGGTGTGGTGGCGTATTGATGCATGTGAGAGGACTCACTGATGATCAGGGTGAGGGTTTGGCTTTTACCATCAGGCATGAGCATTATATATGTGTGATTTAAAAATCTCACTTGTACTATTCCTCTCATACAGTATGTCACCTACGAGTGACATTTGACTCATTATGTGATATGTGATATGTAAGTCCTACTAAGTAGTAGTTGAGTGATGATAATCCTATTATATATTTTAAAAGAATGTATACGTGCTTACATGACATGTGATTTGATAAGATTATGTTTTTGATTTATCACAGCATATCATACATATGCATTGTGTACATATATGAAAAACTAGTATGCTTATTGAATTTAATACTCATTATAGTTTACGGTGATTTCAGGTAAATAAGGTACATATGTACTTAGCGGATTTGGCAAGGTTTCTGTTGTTCCTTGAGTTCCCTAAGTTGCTAGGTTGCTGAGTGTTTCATTTGGGGACATGTGGGATAAGATATTTGATTTATCCCTATTGAATAAATATTTATGTATTATTTTATTATGTATGGTTGGATTTAGTTTAAGTTTCACCAAGTGTGGTTATGGATTGATTTTAAGTAAGAATTTGCAATGAATATATTCTGGGCTTCCGGTAACAAAATTGTTATTGGTGACGTAGTAGAGTGTTAATCTCTGAGAAAAGTCTGCGTATCTCCGGTTTACTAATTGTCCCAGTCATAATTCAATTGCTATAATTCTGAAAGAAATTAAAATGAATGTTTAAATATTATTGAATGAATGTAAGTTATGTCATGTATTACATTCCCATTAAATCGCTAATATTCAATTATATGGTATTATGCATGTAACGTTGCTGACATTGTAGATTTGAAGGAGTTCGAATCAGATCTAAAGAGTTTAGATAAGGGCTCATAGTCAGCTACGCTGAGACATATAATTGCTAAATGTTAGTACAGTTAAGTGTTAACAGGTTATAATACTCAGCATATCCAAGAGTTGGAGCCTTGTTTGTAATGGGACATAGACCTGAGAATATACTAGTAACTGCATAGTTACAAGAATTGCAATCGGGTGCTAGGAAATATAAGTTGCGCAAGTATGTACTCGAATAATAGTCCTTGATCTATTTCTGCCGATGTAGGTTTGTAGGCATTCACTTTATATATAAATCAGCATATGTTGTACCTATCGGGTATAGACGGTCTTTCCTGACCGATTGTGAGCTTGGAGCTCGTATTGACATATGGTATCCAGTTAGGACTGGATATGGGACAGACTCACGAAGGCCTCCGATAGACATTCAATATAAGCCCTCAACGGAGGGTCCTCTCGAGTTGAGTAGTATACGTGGTCCTTTGACCTGAGTGCCACGGTGGGCTTGTAAGTGATCCATCATACTTTGGTTTCATACATATCACAAACCTTTCATGGTGTGACTGTTGGGTGTCGCTGGGTATGGTCCGATGCTTATGGAGTCTGGTGCGTACAAATATGGGATCCGTCAGCTCTCATATGGAGTTAGATATTCAGATGCTCTGAGATTGTATTTCACAAAGTCTTGTGGCCACAAGCAATAATCTTGGGAAAGAGTTCCGTCAGGGTCGAATAATATGGCAAAGGAGTTTGCGCATATTGTTCATTGAGATACAAGTCTGGAGAAAGGACATGGATGAGCACATGAGAATTTGACGGTAATAATCTATATCCCGCACATCCTAGATATCATGACGAAAAGACTATACGTATGTCATTGTAACCTTAGCTTGTATGGTTCAATGTGCTGATTTGTATATCTGTGAGGCATTGCTCAGAACTCATGAAATAGTTCCATTTGACGAATCAGGAGTAGGACTTAGGGAGTCTCGCGATATGGAGGGTACTCGTTGTGCACTAAGGCAGCGTGTCAGATTAAATTGTTTAATCTAGCAATATTCAGCACTTCTACGGGAATGCTTGCGTGTCTGTATTTAAGTGTTAAATACAATAATTAGTTAATAATTATTAATTACTAATTAGATTATAACACATAGCGTATTGTGGACTCTCAGTTGAGTTTATCCAAGTGTGAAATTTGATGGGACCCACTAATGGGTGAACTTGGTAACTATTCATGAGGAGCAAAATAATCATTTCTCAATTTGATTATTTAATAGTTAAATAATTAAAATATCTTTCTTTTTATATTATATATTATATAATATATTATTATATTATTTTATATTATATTATATAATATATATTATTTTATTATTTTATATTATATTATATAATATATATTATTTTATTATTTTATATTATATTATATATATATATAGTAAAAGAAAGAAAAGAGAAGCAATTGAAGGCCAAACGGCCGAGAATGAGAAGAGAGAAATGGATAAGAAAGAAAAGAGAAAGAAGAGAAAAGAAAAAAAAAAGGCGAGGGAAAATAAAATTGTTTCATGTTTTCCTTTGCTTTTAATTGGAGCAATTGTGAATTGCTTCAAATCTCCATTTCTTATCCTTTTGGAGAAAATGATGTAAATTTATTCCCGGCCATTTTGGGGATTAAGAGTTAATCCCATGCTGATATGGAGCTGCTGTTCTAGCTTACCAAACCCACCGAGTTGGTGACTAGAATTACATGCGAGTTGATCTCTATGTGGATTCTAAAAAAAATACGTGTATAACGTTACACATTTGATGAGTTTTTTAATTGTATAAATATATTAATGTGATTAATATATTTATTTATTGTATTTTTTGTAAAATTTATATTTTCGCTGCGTTAGTAATAGACACAATTGTACATGCATATACCCACGTGCCTAAGATCTAACTGTGTCGACATACTCAACCTCGTATTTGACTATTCTTTAATTTTCAACTTAAAATTAAATTCAATATTAATTTTGAATCATAAAAATTTTAATATAAAAGAAAACAATGTAAATCACTTTAGAAATAAGACATTTGCTTTATTATTACTTTATAAAACAATATAAAAATTTGATGTTTACGATATAATTTCAATTATATTTATATAATTCATATTTACAATATGATTATATATATATATATAGAAATAATTTAATAAACTATTTAACTCACCATATATTAATTAGTTATTGTTTAATAAATTAACAATTTTTTATAATTTATATAGAATTTATAATATACTATAAAATCATACCACATCTCCTGAGCTCACAATTTAATAATATATATATATATATATATATGTTATTGTCAGGATAAATGTTATCAGATAAACTTTCATAGCGAGGCAGCTGCAAAGCTTTTTACTGAACATGGCGCCTTGCTTGTCATTGCGGAAATTTAACATGAATTGGCAAACTAAGCTGTTGCTTCAGTAGGCCCTGAAATAGTTAGCTATCGGCATGGTGACCTAAAAGATTAAATGCAGGTTGAAGGAACAACTAACAATGGCCTACGCAATAGAGAAATATGGCAAACTCAAAATCATGCATATTAATGCCAGAATTAATCATTGGTCCTATGGCAAGGATCCTCGACTTAGAAATGACCCAATTCGACTAAACCATTGCTACAAATCTGTGTGGTTCACATTAGTCGTTATGCATGCAGCTCGAGCGATGATGGCTAATCAAATATGCAGTTCAATGATTTGTACTTCAAGTGTTTCTTTAACTCTATGTGGCAGCGTAGCGGGCCTCATTTGTATACCATATCTGGGCATGGTCTATTAGGTGTTGTTCGATCTGCTTCAAGCGAGCTTTGGAAACATAGGATTAAAGTCAATTTTGTTTCTCCTTTGGACGTTCCACTCCTATGTCAACTGGCATTAACAGTGTAGTTCCAATCGCTATAATTACTGCTAATTTTAAGCTAGCCAACTTAAAAGGAATTATGTTACAAGCTAAACATGTTGCAGAGGTTGCTTTTTTTCTTGCTTCTGATGAATCAGCTTATATAAGTAGTCATAATTATTTTGATGATCAAACTTTGATGCAATTGTCCTACACCGTGCAACAATATACTAGTTTAATTAAGCATATCAATAAACCAAATTGTTCTTACAATTCTAGTGTGGTGTTGTTGAAGTCGATTCTTTTGAAGAGAACTTCAAAAGAATATATATGGTTACGGAGTTTGATTAGTCAATTTTAACGTTCCAATTTCAATTGATTGGCATCGTTGGTCTTGCATTATACAAAACACCAAATCGATCGTTAAAATCAAGGACAACAAAACAAATATTGACGCCCCCACCGTTGCGGTGTGAAATATCTATTAATGCTACATGTTAATGTCAAGCTAAGAAGATTTATACTATTCCAAGATTGTTGGGGAAAGAAGATGCTAGTAGGAGCCGATTTGATGCATATGTTTAGTAGGATGTATTATTAATTAGGGTGGTGTTATGCTTATTTAGCGAGGATACAAAATTTTTATTACAATTGACGTGACAACAGACATATCTACTATTAATTGGTATTATATAATCATTATATTAATAAAAAATAAAAAATCAACAACTATTTAATACGTTGTAGTCATTAATTAATAACATATTATTTAATATACAAATTTTGCATCTCAATTATATATGTATAACACTATTCTATTAATTAATGACAGAAATTAACATATTAATTTGCTTGGTCCACATAGCATTGAACATTCTCTCAAAGGATAATTTATTTATATGAGTAATATTGTACTTTTTAAATAGTATCTCAAAATTTTTATTTTAAATTAATGTATTAAATAATCATTATATGATTAAATTCTATAATTTTTTAAATAACTCATTATACTATTTTACTATTTAATAATTTATTGACACATCATTTAGAATGAAAAAATTTAAAATATCATATGAGAAGTGTCATCAATAAATTGCTTGTGGAGATGATATTTAGCTGCTAGGTTTAAAGGTTAGTGCTTAGTATCAATCTCACTTTTTGATTTTTGAATGGGCTTATTTTTATTTTAAATTTTAGTGTATATTTGATTAGATTTTTTTACTGATTAAAAGAGTTTTTTAATTATTAAAAGTTATTTTTAAATTTTTTGACAGTGCTTAATTATAATTAGAGAAGAATTTTTAAAAATTAAAAAAATTATTCTACCTCTATTTATAAAAATTCAAATTAACAATACAATTTTTTTATATTTATGTTATCTCATATACCGTAATTATATTTTTTTATTTTTATTATGTACGCTTAATAAAAATGATCTTGAATTCTAAAGCATACAACTTAATGTTGCATAATGTCCGCATTATATAAAAGTTCTCCTCTAAAAATACAAAATACAAAAAAAAAGAAAGTAAATTCTTCCTCATTTCAACTTAGTGTTCTATGCAATGCATGATAAAATACCATATCTGTGGTAGTTAAGGACTATTGACTTATTCTTTTTTTAAATAAAAAAAATATAATTAATTTCATGTATTATTGAATTTTTTTATTATGTGTTGAAATTTTAGTTATTTAAAATTAAAATTTAATTTAATTTGAATTAGAGATAATAAAGAGTCGAATACAAAAATCAAGTATATACTAAACATATAAAAAAAAAAAGACGAAAATAGAAAACTAAAAATACAGTGAGGCGAGAAGGCACAGGGGAGGGCAGTTACACCGCCGCAACACATACCGCTTCAAATTTAAAGTTTCGGATTTCAAATGATCCTGAATTCGAGGAGCAATAATTTCTTATGTCCAATTTTTCACTGATTCCAACGTGCTAAGAAATATATTTTTATTTTTTGGATTTTAGCTCCGTATCGAAACTATTAAGAGAATAAAATGTAGAACAAAATGCATTCAAACTACATCTAATTTGTGGCACTTAAAAAATTTTCTAGTGCTAAGTTTTTGCTTTTATCTGCAGGGTCGCAAGTTCTTTTGGTGAATGGAAGTGGATCATCTCAGGCATACAACGGTCATGTTCCTCAACAAAACAATCACCCCAATAAAGGCCATCGCTTTAAAGAATCTTGATATTGTCCTCGTGTTCTAATAAATCATGTTTATACTCTTAGACTTATATATATTAGTGAACTTATTTTTTATTAAATTCTTGTTATAAATAATAAGTTTATACTCTGAAAATAATATATCTTTTTTAAATATATTTATGGACTATGTGTATATTTATATCATTTTATAAATTTTTAAAATATTTCTGTAGACCATGTGCATATTTATATTTCATATAAATTTTAATTTTATTCAAATTATGATTGTAAAAAAAGAACTTTTAGAATGTGGAAAAAAAGATTTTTATATTAAAAATATGTTTAAAAAATAGATTTTTTAAAAAATAAAAGTTGACTTTTTTATAAATTAATATTAATTTTCTTAACAAGGTTAATTAGATGTCGCAAATCTTGTTTGGTCAATTAAAGTTAACCTTTTTTGACATAACTAATTTTGGCGGTTCAAAAAAATTTTACATCGGGGATTGCATTGCCGTTTGTAGAAAGCCATTTTTTCCTATAATGTAAGAAATCAGATATATGCTTTGTAAGGAATAAGAAGGTTAATTTAAGGAAAGGCAGTATTAAATTTAAGGTTAAAGTTATAAAAAAAAGATAGTAGGTATTAAGAAGCTTTACCTGTATATATGTCTCCAACCATCTAAGATGGATGTATTAGTAGTTTTTGCGATTCTAATTATGATCATTTTGAGGACTTTGTCCACCTAAGAATTTTTATTTTTATAAAAAAAAAATGTGAGAAAAATTCTAAACAACTTCCAGCAGAATTAACAGAGATTAAAAATAAAGACGAAAAAAAAAACCTTTTCTCGGTTAAACTTAAATCAGACTAGCTATAAGCATTAAAGAAAAAACCAATAACATTAGATTTTCCAGGACAACAATGTATTCGGCAAAAAGCAAAACTATATATATAGCACTATAAATTATTCGTCAGATGTCACAACAATTTTAGTATTATTACGTTTACATGAAATTCTATAAGCTCCGAATCTACGTATTCTTCGTTTGAGTATCTGAATTAAGAAATATGTACCAGCTGGCGCTTGATAATGCTTGTGTGAAGCAAACAAATTAATGAATGCTAAATATGACAGCAAAAGAGAAGAAAAAAAAAAAAAACGAGCAGGTTCATTTTCATCTTTTTCTGCGCCATCTTCTTCGCAACTAAACAACAATTTACGATTGCGGGACCTTGATGATGATGAAAATCTATGTCCTCGATCGATCACGCCACCCGAACGATCGAGCCAAAGCTGAATGATCAGTACCGTTAATGTTTATGACTTTGGACTAAGGATAGGAAATTTGGAGGTTTTGCCAAGATTAGCGGATTTGATGCAACAAAAGTTGCCATGGAAGTTTTGTCTGCGTTGGACAAAAGAAACGGTTCTGACTTCACCAGTGAAGACTTCTTCATGAACAAGGGATCAAATTATTTTCTTACGGATGTCGTCTTCTCTCTATCGGAATTAGGGTTTATGTGAGGTTATAAGCAACGAGACTAAGTATTAAATTAGAGCTTATTTTCAATACTAAAAAATAACTTCATTCATTCATTCTTTCCTATTAAGTTTGAAAAAAATCAACAAAACTTAACTATATTTTTGTATTTTCAGTGAGTTATTACGTTTAATAAAATGGATAAGGATAATTCTCGTTTGATTCAATCAATATATATATATATATAGTTAAAAAATTGGTGATTCAATAATTTTGATTAGATAAGAATTGAAATGAACACTAAAGTAGAGAGTCACAAGAAGTTTAGAATGTGTGGGACACATATGAAGAAGTTTAGGACGTGTGGGACATGAAGGGGGAAGTGAAACGGGACTCGAAAACGCAAAGGAAACAAAAAAATCGCGGGGAGTTGACCAGCGCCGCGGCTCCCAAGGCTGAGCACCGCGGTGCTCAACACAGAAGCCCAGCGCCGCGGTGATGGGCGCGAGAAGGGTTAGCGCCGCGGTGCCAGAACGCGTAGAAAAGTCCGTTTTAGTTCGGGATTTCAAGTTTTGGGAAGTTTTAGACTTTCAAAATAAGTGGACTCTTACTCCAACAAGGAATAGGGTTAGTAGGCACGAAATACACCATATATAAACACTTGTAAACCATTTGTTTAAGATCAAGCATCTAAGGTTTCAAGATGTAACCATAAGAAAGAATAGAGGAGTTAGGTAGGCACTAAGTGCGTGGTGCACTAGGGTGTAACTTTTGAGGGTGTTTTCTTCTTTAGGTTCTTTGAGTGAATAAAAGAGAAACATCATAGATTCTTTTGGCTTAGATGCTCGGGCTATTCTTGTGTTCCTTGTAAAAATCTCTTATGATGAGATACTAAGGGGTCTTAAAGAGTTATGATGATCAAGGGTAAATGCTTAGAGGTCTCTATGGGAGATACTAAGGGGTCTTGTGGGATCATTAATGATGTAATAAGATACTTAGTGATATATTTCAATAGTAAGAAGCTGGATCATGGATCCTCCGTGGACGTAGGCAATTTTAGGCCGAATCACGTATATCTTGTGTCTTATTGATTGGTTTGTTTTCTTTATATTTATTGGTGTGTTAATCTTATGTGTTCTTTCTTATGATATGGTTTTTCGCTGCGCATAGAGTGAAATGAGGTATCAAGATTATGACTTAGTTGATGCCATAGGAGTGTCAAATTGAAATGCATGGCATGATATCCTCAATATATAGAAATGTTCTAGTACTGCTGACTGCTGTGAAATACATTTCTTCCAGCTTAATTTTCCCATTTGCTTATGAGGTGCCCATTAAACTGCTGATTCAAAGTTCGATTTTGCTTTTCTTTATTCTACTTTCGCAACCTTTCATTCCCTTTCCTCCTTGTAAAAAATGTACTGTTAGAATTTAGTAATTTAAAATTAATAATAAATTTAATTTTGAGTTAAAAATTAAGAAAGAGTTGAAATGAGGTCAAAGACACATTTGATAAATGAGAAAAGATAAAAAAAAAAAAACAAAAGCCTAATACTAAAAGGAATGCAAGAGGGAATTTGGCGTATGAACATCGCAACAATAATTTTAAAAAACCGAACGCTCCAACGTTAGTTCTACGCCTCAACATTGGTTGATGAATGACGTGACATTGGTCCGATAATTGTATTACTATCCCAGCGTTAGATATTGAACGCTGCAGCATTGTTTATTCAACAAAAATTTTATTTTTTAGTATAATTACTTCTTAAAGTCCAAAAATATACTTTTATACAACGTATGAACTCTTATTTTAATTAAATTTAGGGATTCTAGGGTTGGTATTTACACTTTATAAATTCTTGTAATTCATTAAACATAAAATCATCAATAAGATAGATAATAGAGAGTTTAGTTCAAACTTGAGTGTTTTAAGCACACAAGATAGTGTTATATAGATCCTTGAACGCTCTGGGCTATATGGGCATTCTTTGTTCTCTTGTGGATGGTTTTTTGTGTACAAAAAAATGAAATAAAAAAAGTTAGGATCTTAAGATCTATTACAGTATCAAGTCATGCTCTTCAGTTTGACACGCTTACGACATTAATTAAGCCACAGTCTTAATACCCTTTTATGAGCATGCGAAAACCATAACTTACAAATAATTTAAAATACATACGATCAATACACCAATAAAAAAAAAACTAATCAACAACAAGAAACAAAGATATATGTGGTTCAGCCCATAAATACTTACATCCATGGAGGATTTATAATCCAGCTTCTTTTATTGATATAGATTACCAAGTATTTTCTGACATCGTCAATGATCTTACAAGACCCTTTAATATCTCTCATAAAAACCTCTAAGTATTTATATAGATTACCATAGTATATCTTATAGAGACCTCAAAATATCTATATAGATCACTATAATATCTTCTATAGAGACCTCTAAGTATCTACCATTGATTACTATGATCTCCTCGATACCTCTTAGTATCTCCCCATAAGAGATTTCTACAATGAATACAAGAATTGCCCGAGTATCTAAGCCAAAATGATCTATAGCGTCTCTTTATTCTCACAGAACAATTTTTGCTCATACAAAAGGTTTTACCCTAGTACACACAGCACTTAGTGTCTACCTAACTTCTCTATTATCTCTTATGTTTTACATCTTGAAATCTTAGATGCTTCACTTTTTCTTGTATTTTGAAGGGCTTATATAGTGAGTAAAATATCACTAGAAACCTTAAACCTAATTAGAATAAGAGTCTTTACTTGTAGAAGTCTAAATCCCACTTAAAGAAATCAATTGAGTCAAAACATAAAATACCCTTAAGTCACCGAGTAAACAGTAACATCGTGAACAGTACTCATCGCGCATGAACAGTGTCACTACGTGAACAATATTCATTCTTTTGACTTTTTGTTTTACTTTTTTCTTGTACACTCAATGCGTACTTAACTTCAAAGTAACTCTCCATTTAATATTTATCTCAATTTTTGTTTACATAAAATTATTAAATCGTCAATTTTTAACATAATTTACCGTAAACGTAAACAGTTTGTGAAACTATATACATTGATTGTGTACTTCTTTTGATTGCTTGATTATTTTAACTTCTTAACTATATGATCTTTATTGTTCTTCATTACTTGTGAGAAAAAAATTCCGCAGGGCACTAAGAGTTATTAAAATGCATGCTAAAAAACCTGCAATAAATACCTTTTCATGTTTGCTCATTGATGACTACTTGAAAAAGTTTTTCATGCGTGTATGTATATTAAGTCATTCTATCATATTGAAATTATAGTTACAATATAATACCAGATTAATTTAAATTATCGGATCTAATCAAAGAACCAATCTAATGCATATAAATAATCCCACTATTGATTCTGTTAAAAACTTTCCGGTATTGTAAAATAGTCTTGTGTTAGAAAATTTTATTAGGAGTCATTATTAACATCTAATTTTGCGTAACCGACCATATAATCCTACTTTATAGAAGTAATTTACGTGCTTACGGTTGACTTCGTACGAGGGATTACAGTATATGCTGAAGAAATTAAAATGAATATGTACATTTCCAAGTTCGAACAAAGGCATGCACAAACATGGTTCCAATTTCAGGATCATATAATTTAGAAATATCAAGCGTTTAATATTAGGTGTCTTAGACGTATTTCTCTCTTCACATAAAATAAACTATACAGTGGACTAGCTGGTAAACACAGGGCCAAATGTATAGCCGTGGTTATTTCCTAAACGCAACTCATAGTCAGTGGCTAAAACTGTTGTCTGCCCATGAAAAATATTAAGAAAACAAAGACCAACCACCATGAGGCAAGAGCTAGCAAAGTTTGTCGTAATATTAAAAATATAAATGCTTAAATACTATAAATGGTCAATGTATAAATAACATTGCAAATAGCTGGTGATTTTTTTAAAATATTTTTGTAGTGATTAATTCTGTTTTCTTTTGCATTTTAGACTTTCTTATCTGCTGTATTTTGCTGGGTTAAGCAATAAAATCTTCTCTGAATATTAAAAAAAAAAAAGCACGTATACATAATAGTGAAGTGAAGCAAACCAATTAGATGGGCCAATCACATAGTGGGATGCCAAGGTGGAACACCAAACTCGCTATTACCAACTTTTTCTATTATCCTTGTTCAAGTTGTTTGCTGTTCCCATAATGGATCGACCTATTTTTTTTTTGGGACCCATAAAATGAATAAGCAAATTATTAGATGGATAAGAACACCAGGAAGGTCAACGTTGCGGGATTAGCAAAACAACTTTTCTTCGTTTACCTACTTCGCTGACATCAATTAACAATTTAATTAACATTTTAGAGATGCTTTTTTTTTTTTTGGGTATTTCAGCTCAAATTGTCATGGAAAAATTATCAACTGCAGTTTTAAGTCAACAGTGAATGAGACCATGAAATTAGTTAAAAGTTAAAAACACTCGTCAACGTCAACGGGAGATTAAAAACGTCTTAGTCGTAAAGTTTGGTTTGAAACGCGCTATTTCCCGAGTTTTTAACGGTGGCTAGATATCAAATAGTCATTAGAACAAGTTGGTTTGATGGTTGGGATAATTGTGTCAGCAATTCCTGAACGTACTATCAAGTCATTATTCTAATTTGTAATTAAATTTGTCAGTCAATCATATCATTTTTTTAGTTTCAGTTTTTTTTTTCAACAAACACCCAAACTTGAATAAATTTAAAAAATATTCAATCCGATCCGATTTCATCCTATTAATTACACCAGTAATTAAATTTGGATTCATTTTGCACATGCCCAACAGGTCAAGCCATAAAAAAAAAATCACTTGTTTTTCCCTCAAAACAGAAAAAAAATAATAATAATCAGACTTTTCAAATGGTACTGTAGAAAATACTGCGGCATTAAACAAGAGGATCGTTTTATGAAAAAGGGTGCAGCGGTTTCTGACAATCCCAAGGCGAGTCGAGATTTACCACGACCGTTCAAATGAGTGGGCCCGCTCACATTATAAATCCTACGGTCGTGATGCTACTGTTAACGCGTCCTCGCATAAATTAACAATGATGTGTCGTTTATACAAAACAGACGGCGTCTTTTCGTCTATAAACCCAAACCCCCTAAAAAATAACTTTTACTGATTCATACTTCACCACCGCCTCAAAGTGTGAATACATAAGCGAAAACATCAAGCGTGCACACTTAATCCTGTAAACTTTTTATATAGAGTTTTTAAAAATAACTTTTTTTAAAGTCATTAATTATTTATTTATTAATTAAAAAAATTCTTTTAAAATTATTTAATTATATATTATTAAAATTATTTTTTAGTATTAAATTACTAAAATAATATTTAATAAAATTTATATTCAAATTTTAAATAATTTAATATTTTTTATATATAAATTTAAATTTATCATAAATTTTCTCAAATTCAAGTTTTTAAAATAAAATAATTGAGTAAAATTAATACATAGTAATCAACGAATCAATATAAATTATTATATTTGATACAAAATTTAAAAATAAAATAATATTTTTTTTTGTTTAAAAATAAAATAATCAACAAAAGATTTTAGTATATTCTTATAAAAATATGGTGATTGTAGAGATATAGAGAATTAAATATGTTATAATTTTTAAGAAAATATTAAAAATATATTAGTTAAATAGAATTTATTTTTATTAAAGATATACTATAAAAATAAGAAAATATTATTATGGTTAATGTGACATTATACATGTGTTAAAAAAGTTATGTTACTAAAAATTTAAAATTTGAAATTTTACAAGTAAAAATAAAATAATTTTTTTAATTTTAAAAATTTATTTTTTAATTATAACTAAACATTATAAAAAAAATTTGACATTAAAAGAACTTTCTTGGTCAGTAAATAAATTCAACCAAAGAGGCACTTAAACACATTTACAAAGGGAAATTTTTTATAAACAACTCAATTTTTTAGATCAATTTAATTTTTTATAATTAAACAAAATTAAAATTAGACAATTATACTTATAAATCTTATTTTCATTTTCTACCCTTAAAATAAAAACTAAAAAAAGTACACACACTTTCTTTCATTTTCCAATGCATTCTCTCTTTCTACAAATTCTCTTAACTCAAATTTTGTTAGATTGAAGATTTAGAATCTGACATTGTATGGATCAAACTTTGATCATCATATTTCTCAAATTAAATTTAGAAAATGGCTGGTTCTTAATTATTTTTTTAACTTTAAATAAAAATTTAATTTATATTAAAAATATATAAAAATGATTAGATTACAAGTGACATAAGTGAAAGATGTGTTGAAAAATATGTTGAAAAAGTAAAAATAGTAAAACAATCTATGAAAATAGTTTAGAAATTGTAGATACTCAAATGTAAATAACAGCTGACGCAACGGTTGATTGCTACCTGCATCGAAACGTTTTGCATGGAGCTCTCACAGGGACTCCCATTGTGCACACCAAGTGTTTTGTGCGTCACTTGGTGTGCATTTTGTTAATTTTAATTATTAGTTATAATTACTTATTAAGTTATAAAAAATAAATAAATATTTAAATTTATAATCGCTCGTGCAAGAATTTTTCATGCGTTGCATTTTTTAAGAAGTTGCAAAACTTCTCAATACTTTTTAAATTTATGATTTTTTTTTCTCTTTGTTCACCTTATTTTTTTCAAGATTTCCATTACCAATTATTGGAGTACATTTATTTGAATAGATTTAAAAAAGAAAGTTGATTTTTTTGAAAAAATGTATGCAAATAGCCTTTATTTTAAATTCATATATTTTTATAGTCCCAAAATTAAAATATAATTTTTAATAATTATAAAGTTTAAATTCGAACAATTTTATACTTGAAGCATATATTGCCTCTCTTCTATCATTTTCCTTTAAAAACTTACTCAAACAACACTTATGTTTTAACACTAAAATTTGAGCTTAAGAATAAGTAGATCGGGTGTTTGGACACTAATATTTTAAAAATTAAAAGTTAAAAAAATTAATTTAAAATTTAAAATTTAAAAAAAAGTAAAATTATTGAGTTTTAAATTTTTTTTTTGTATTTTTGTTAGAAATTATTATAAATAAGTATATTTAGAGTATTATAGGTTGAAGATAGAAAAAATTTACGAAAATCACTAGAGAAGATAGTTGAGAATGGCAAAGAGCATAGCGCACGCAACCCCTTCTCACATCGCGCATGCGAGGCACAAAATTTGAACTTTTCTTATTCATTATCTACGATTTTACTATTTTTCTTGATTTATTGTATTTTCTCATCGACACAGTTTATTTCTTCTTCATTTTATTACAATACATTATCACTATATATTTATATTTATATTTTTATAAATTAAACACACAAAATTTTTTAATACATAGTGAACACAACAAATTTTTAGTTATGTTATTAATAAGATTAATTTTGTCCATTTGTTATCTTATTAGTTAAATAATTTTTTATTATAAAGATTATAACTTTTTTAAAGGCGTTATTTGTGTGCATTAATTTTTTTTTGTGTATTTTTATTTAAATATATTATTTTTTGTTATTTTTTATTAATTAAAATAATTTTGTCCAGTTTGTACTGTTTGAGCTAATTAAAAATAACTTGTTATTTTGTTATTAGAAAATAAAATACTTAAAAATATAAGCTATTTAAAAAAAAATTCCTTTAAAAGGATGCCAATTAAGTTCCCCAAAGCGCCCCTCGTATCTTTTTGAACCCAAAAAAAAACCTGATATTGTCTATAAAATCAACTTGACAACTCATCCATGGACGAAGTTGTCATTGTCGAGGAAATAACCCTAGCAAAGTTCAAAGGTCACACGTCAACCTAAAAATATTCACCTGTCCGTCAAGCTAAGATTTGATTTTTAATTCTTGCTTGTGTGATCAACAGACTTCCAAATCATATGGCACAACAACCCACACGTGTCCTCTAATCAAACTACTTTGCTCTGTAGCCACCGGTTACCGGTCTCCCCACTCCTCACCTTATGTATTCCAGCTCATTCCCACTCGCTCTAAAAATTTTGATCAATTCCGCGAAAATTAAAAACACTTTAAACGCCAGAAAAAATAGCAACAAATTAAGCTTTAAAAAAAATAAATAATTTTAGTAAGTTCGGATCTTAAGAGATTTGAAGAGATATTTGGATTGGTGATTGGTAAATGATTTTTGCAAGATGGTAGCTGAAGCGGAGATTGTTTGTTTGCAACAGAGCGTGGCTGTGTTGGATGTTAACAACTATTTCGGTAAAGGGGACAAAACTGAAGAGGTTCGAGATATTTTTACGGTTTCACCCCCGGTTTCTCCGAGAAGTTTTAATCAGGTTCTTGTTTCGGAGCCTGTTACAACCGATTTATTCAGCTCTCAAGCGGTTAGTTTTTTTTTTTTTTAAATTCTTTATATGTGTTTTAGTTAGGTTTGTTTCTTTCGTTTTTTTTCTTCGAGATATTTTTGAGCTAATATGGATTTTTGGTTGATTAGATAATATATATATATATATTTGCTTTGAGATCGAAAGTCGATTTGATTATCAGCTAATGGTTGACTTAAGTTGTTAATGATACTTTATGCTGTTGTTAAGCTGATATAGATTATTGCTGAAGCATGAATTGTACTAAAATTCAATTGATCTTCTTGATGATCGCTTCTTTTAAAGGACTTACTTGGTTAATTTTATCAAATACTCAATATGCTAAATTTTCTAGAAGGATTACCCCAATAAAGGCTAGTTAGAAGCTAAGATAACTAATGTATCTTGTAAACGACAACTGATTGGGGTAGTTATGCTTGTCTTCAGTTCATTATTTGGGAAAGTTGGGTATATTTTTTTTTGGAGAGTCTAGGTTTTGGGAATCTGATTCTTTCATCATAAGATCTCAAACCTACCTTTCAGTCATGCGTAATTACTGATATATTTGTTTGCACAAGTTCATTTTTCTCATCCATTTGACTGGCCGTAATAAGGGACTGTTAATGTGATTGTTACCTTTTGAAAAGATAACATCTTAATTCTCATCATTGTGAGCTTGGAATTATGTTATGCCTATGTATGGTTAGTTTACAGGAAAGTTATGACAAATTATTGTGACTGACTATTTCCTTGTGATTTTTGAGTGGTAGATTAATGTCAGATTACTTTTTTTTAAGGATATAAAACCCATAGAAAAGATTCCAGATGTGAGTCTTGAATCTGCCGTCCTGCAATTTGTCCCCAGCATTCGATCTGGGAGTTTTGCTGACATTGGCCGCCGTACATACATGGAAGATGAGCATATACTAATTGATGATCTTTCTTCTCACCTGGGAAACTGCTTCAAGTTTCCCAAGCCAAGTGCATTTTATGGGGTAATTAACCTCTCTGATGTACTGTTGTTTCTAGCTCATCTTGATAATATTGTTTCTTGTATAACTAATTAACAGTACCTGTTATCAGGTGTTCGATGGTCATGATGGTCCTGAAGCAGCTGCATATGTCAGGAAAAATATTATTAGGTTTCTTTTTGAAGATGTTAATTTCCCGCAGACTTCTGAAGAAGATGATATTTTCTTGGAAGGGATTGAAAGCTCCATTCGGAAAGCATATCTTCTGGCTGACCTAGCTCTGGCAGATGACTGCAGTGTAAGCAGCTCCTCTGGGACAACAGCCCTTACTGCTCTGATTTTTGGAAGGTAAGTTCATTCTTTTGAACCTTGAATCCCTCCGTGCATTTTAGTTAGATTACCTCGTCCTTTCTTCTTTCTTCCCTCCCTAGCTGACAAATTCTGTATTTCTTGTTCTGTCTAGGCTTTTGATGGTGGCCAATGCCGGTGATTGCCGAGCTGTTCTCTGCCGGAAGGGAGAGGCAATTGACATGTCTCAAGACCACAGGCCTTCATATCCATCAGAACGGAGGCGGGTTGAAGAGTTGGGTGGGCTTGTCGACAGTAGTGGGTATCTCAATGGTGTTTTATCAGTTTCTCGAGCCTTGGGAGATTGGGACATGAAGCGCCGCCCTCGGGGTTCTCCTTCACCTCTCATAGCAGAGCCCGAGTTCCGCCAGGTGGTTTTAACAGAAGATGATGAGTTTCTAATCATTGGGTGTGATGGAATCTGGGATGTCATGTCAAGTCAGCTTGCAGTTAGCCTTGTGCACCGAGGGTTGCAGAAGCATGATGACCCTGAAAGATGTGCCAGGGATCTTGTCATGGAGGCCTTGTGCCGCCGCACATTGGACAATCTCACTGTTATTATTGTATGCTTCACTTCACCTGATCACAGGGAGCCATCACCACCTCAGCAACGGAGAATGAGGTGTTGCGGCCTGTCTGCAGAGGCTCTGCGCCGCCTGAAAAGCTTAATGGACGGTTAGTGCCAGCTGTTGAATGTAAATAACATTTCCAAATAAATCTCCTGATTGGGAGAGAATTTATACTGTTTCTGGCTGCTTCAGACAGATTCTAGAAAAAGCGGCTAGCAGTTTTGTAGGTGTTTCCAATCGGATGTGGGGTGAGTTCCTGGTTGGTGTAAAAGATGGGTCCTAAAATATTAATTTGTGTAAATTCGTTGTGGATTGTTTTTAGCTAATGATCCAGGGTGGCTGCCCATGTTGATGTCGTCCATTTTTATTCGCGACGTATACTGTATCAGACGTGTTACATCTTAATTCTAAATATAATAAAAGAATTCTTACTTTTTATTCCCTTTAAAGATTTTTGTAGAAAATCTCTTATCTGTTTTCATTTCTTCCTTCAATTTTGCCAGGGCTTGGGGCTTAAATGGAGCTGTGGCAATTGTGCCAACGAAGTTTTGCTGTTGGGCTTCTATCGATGTTGAGATACTCTAAGCCCTAACGCGTACATTTTCGGCTGTTGGGCAATGGCATAGCACTAGCAGTTACTTCTTCAGTAGCTGGTTCTTGTATATATTTGAAATTAGTTTGTGAACAGGAAATAGCCAGAAAATAGGCAATACATCTGTTGGGACTCGGTGATTATTCTACGGGCTGAATTTATTTAAACATGCCGAAGTTGACATTACTGCAATGTAACTCATCTTCAAAAAATGTATATTTGATGTCTAAGGCTCTTAGTTAGGGATCAATCTTGGTGGTACTAATTTTAATTAATTTTTGAGAGAGTTATTAAAAATTAATATATATTATCGAGTGTTAAGGAAGTAAAGAAAGGACTGCTGATCATAAAAGACTCAGAACATCACAACAAAAAGAAAAAGTCCAATCTGATTTCAGTGCAGTCTCTGCACAAGTTGTACCAGTTGTGGTAACAAATATGCCAGTTATTGCAGAGTTATTATACCAACTCATTACTCCTCAAAAGATTCCTATCCGTAACTACCCTCTTAAAAAGATTTCTATCCGTAACTACTTTTTTAAAGCAAATGATAGTACAATCATTTACAACAAGATAAAAGAAGATTCAAGAGATAGCATTGGTATAGATGGTATACCAGAATTTGCTCTGATCAAATATCACAGTTAAAAGAATATTCTAGAATGGATTAGTTTTTGAAATGAAAATTGATATAGATGTATATAATGCTGTGCAATACACCAAGAGTCGGGTATGTTTCTTTCTGCAAAAACAAGTGTAATTTTGTTCTCAAAAAAAGCAGAGTAAAAACATTAATTTTTAAGTCCGAGCAGAGTGTGTTATAGTTATATATATATTATATACGAGGCTTTCGGCTTTGCTATAATTTATTAAAAAAAAGGGCAAAATTTCATTCGTATCTTTTGTCGTAGAAAAACTAGAGTGAATGGATTGGATATGAACAGGTTAGAGCAAGTTGGCATATTAAGGGCCTAACAGATGGCATCCAATCCACACCGCACAATCTTGATATATACTTCATTCGGAAAGGCTAGGTCTGCGACTCAGAGTCTTAAATAGTTAAACTTCGTGGGTAGACTATTAATGCTTTTAATAGCGGGTGTAGGAAAATACTTTAAATTCGTTGTTTAAAAAATAAAATATTAAATTATTTTTAAGTTTTATTATGAATTTAAAATTTTAATACCAAATTTGTTTTAATAGGTATGTAGTCATTATTAATTGTAATGAGTTATTTACAGATTTTAAACGAGTTTAGTAATTAGTACATAATATTTAGCACACATGTTAGGAGTCCACACTAAAAATGCAACGTTGCGCTCTTAGTGCTTTGCACATGTGCTAGGAATTCATGCAAAGTATGCAACATCACATGCCTAATGCTTAGCACGTGTGTTAGAAGTGCATGTTAGGTGTGCTCCCCTAACGCTTAACACGCATGTTAGGAGTTTATGTTAAATATATAACGCTTAGCATATGTGCTAGGAGCCCGTACTAAGCATGCAACATTGCCACCTAACACTTTAACATGCGTGTTATGAGCGTATGCTAAGCATGTAATATTACACATCTAACGCTTAACACGCATGCTAAATACGCAAGCGTATTAGACATGCAATATGCATTATATTGCATTTTGTAAAAAAAATTTAAAAATGTACTAGAAAATACCTATAAATTTTTTACTAAATTCATATCCGTCCCAAATTCATTGCAAGTTTTAATTTTACATATCAAACACATTTCAAACGTTATCGAATCCTTCCCATTGAAGGCGAATTTTAATAGATTTGCGAATCTACAGATAATTTTACCATCTCTAAGTAAGTGCGAGCAAAGACTAAGATCTTTACGTTTGCTTCTTGCTCGTCATACAAAATCAGGGCATTCTAGTTTCAGAAACGGACCAAACTGCGAGGGACTTGAGTGAAAACAAACGAAAAACAGTACAAGTTTAACAAGCAGGGAAGAGAATGAACAAGGGCGCCATCTCTTAGTTCTTTATAGGAAGAGGATGATTAAAGCACTGCGTATCTGTTCAGTTGCAAGTGGAACAAACTTGTTAAGAATGGGATGAACCATTGCAAGTATGATTTGTAGATAATTTAACGAAGTTATCGACGAAGATACTGCACCTTTTCATTATTTTGAGGCGGGTACTATGGGAAGTACATATCATCAGCAATATAAAAGACAAGTGAAGCCTGATCAGGCAGTTTCATTTATGGCATAGTGAAACCTGATAGGTGGATTCTGTCATTATTGTTCATTAATAGTTGCCGAAGCCCAACGTAGAAGGCCCCAACAATTGAATATCTCAGAATATCCATGTTGACAACCGGCACCGTGTTTATGCAACAGCAGTTCAAAAAAAAAAAAAGATTACACGAGTCTTTTGTAACTTTACAAGGTACACAATACAATCAAAAGTTAAGCGAATCATCATTCATAGGGGAAAAGATTCAACATAAAAAAAAATTGGTTATCAAACATATAACATTTCATTACACCATTGAGATTGTCATGAGTAGCTTTTTGCAAATGTTGAAAAGCGTTCTAAACCACGACTCAGTAAGCTTTGGAGGAAAGGTTGAAGTGCCTGAAGAAAATTGACAATAGAAGACATGATGATTACATCGCACTACATCAAATGTAAATAAAAGTTCTTGATAAATTATCCATCTTTATTGCCACCCAAAGGTCATGCAAAAATTCTTCCACTGTTTCATTTTCATTTTCCACCAGAAATTGAAAATGTCCCTTGAATAAGAATCAGAATAGCATCTAAATGCAAGGTGAGAATACTTACTGATGCAACTGGGACTAAAAGTTGAGGAACCTTGTATGAAACAGTTAGCTGAAAAGGAAAAGCAATTCTGTAAGGGCCGGCCTAAATCAAAAAAGACACAAGCAAGGAACATGGAATGTCGAAGAAAACAATTTTGGGAGATCAACATAAACCACAAAAGTTCCTCATTCTTAGTTTTTGTTCTCTCCAGACCATGCGATGAAGACAAGAATAAGTGACCATACTGTTGGATACCAAATTGAACAATTTTAATTCCCATGTGGCATATCCACTGGATTAAAGCATATGTCCATGTATGTAGCTTAATGTGGAAAGTGATCGTGGATTCATGAATGTGCATAAAGAAATTTTTAACTTCTATAAGACTGGTAATGACATAACATCAAATTGAATATTTCATAATGAAGCCTCACTTCTACCACACATGATGAAGGGCCTTTTGGAAAAAACCGAACAGCACCCCTGCCATGAGGAAAATCAATTTATCAGGATTCTGATATCAGTTTATTGCAACTAAAATGACAGTATTGAATCATCACAGGCAATTAATATAAAAAGATATCATATAACATATAATTTGATCTAAAGTTTCAAAAGACTTGGAGAACTTGGACCAACAAAGCAATTGTCATAAGGGTTAAATCATAGCCAATAATATGTACTCAATGCCAATGCCAATTCACAAGTAATCTTAAGTTTTAAAAAATGATAGCGCCTCCAGGATGGTTCTAAAGTTGCACATTGCTTTCATGTTTGAAAAACTCTGATTCTCTTATGAATCTTATTCACTTAGGTATTATTATATCTCAGTTGAAATGAACAAGATATTCATACTGCAGCTAGATGAAAATCTCAGGTCGTTAGCGCCCCATAGTCTCCCTCCTCTATCCTATTTGCTACCTCCACTGGATGAAAAATCCTTTAACTTGAAAAAGGAGTTTACTCTCAGTAAATGCTATGCAGTCACCCAGCTAAGAAGATTTACTGGTGTCATTTACCGATGCATTCTTGATTACCTTTAAGAAGAATCATTGTCTTTTCATGCACTCATTTCCAATATCAGTTCTTCAACCCTTCATGAATTTTAATCTGTCTCTCGGTTCATATCTAAATACAAAAACTGCAATTTTATAAACTAACTACATAACCACAACTATTAAATTAATGTGAATTAAAGTCAGCAATAAAAAGAGGCATATGAGAGATTTCCCCAATATAACCTTTTCTGTGTCAGCTGATTTTAGCTCTCTAAACCCTCGCACAACATACAGTAACAAACTTGAGCAAAATAGATGAAATATGTTGATTCTACAAACACCTTGTCTCTAAGAACATGCTCACATGAATTTTTCCAACTGGGATTTATTATGTTTACCTGTTGGGGAGACCTTCCATAGATCTCCAGTGGATTTTTTGATTTGCGACAGGCTGCAAGTCATAAATCTCAGCATAATTTGAACGAGAACAAGATAATAATAATAATGATACTAATAATAATAAAAGATGACTGTTCAATATCTCACATTCCTCACCTGCAAATTTCTAGCAAGCCAAGAAAATTCAATATCACGACCAAATGCTTTATACTTGAGTGACCATTGTGACTGGTCAGGCTTGTCTTCCAATATCTATTACAACAATAACTGAATCAATAATAAATTTCTCATAGAAACTCAAAATCTAAGCTGCAATCAACTAAAGTAAAATGAAGAATCAAATGAGTATCATTTTATTTCTTAAAAACAAAATTTCAAACTCTATATAATAACATAGTAGTACACACTAGCGAATCATTTACAACATTAATCGCAGCTTAACAAAAAGTAGAAAATCTAAAGCATGTGAGCTGAAGGCACCTTTACAGAGGAAATGAATGGCATCCAACGTGGAATTGCTTCACGATCGGAGTAACAATTGTAAGCCACCGAAACAGGAACGTCAATTTCAGTTCTGACCCTGCATTTAGTTTCCCCACAACTTCTTGCAATTAGCAAAACACACTAGAAAATTTCTTTTTTTAAAAAAAAAAAAGAAAAGAAAAGCAAAGGGGAGGGACCCAAAAGAAAAAGTTTTATAAAAGAGAAGGGATTACGTGCAATCTTGCCACTCCATAATAGGAAAAGAGAAGCGTCTAGGGGCAGTGAAAATAGAATTTCTCTTGAAGGATCCATGTGGGACTCTAAATAGGAGTTGATTGAGTGATCGTGGCTTTGTTAAAGAAGAGTTTTTACAGATGGGTATTGAGTGAATAACAAATATACGTGTGTTTCTTTGCAGCAACAAGTGAGTGAGACTCGGTGAGTTGGGGCTTGAAATAAAGGCAAGTGCTGCTGCAGACATGCTCCTGTCCGGCAATAAATTTCGATAGAATATATTCCGACTCGCCCTCTCACCACAAAATTGTATAATTCTAAAATCCACACTCGAAATAAAAATGTTTCCCACAGGCGCATACGTTTTTTCCCCTGATAATCTAACGGGGCTGTGACTTTGCAACAGACAGACCAATCAAAGCGTGGTTGGTTATGTGCACGAACCGTGGCTACGCGTCTACCCGGTGACGGGACGACACGTCGTCTGCATTCGAAATTCTTAGTAATTTTAAGCCCATTAGCGCAATCTTTTAAATGTCAAACAGTATAGCCCAACAGCCATAATTGTCGTCGTAATTATCTACATTTGAATCAGTAATCTATCTATATATGACTAAAATTCTGGAGATCAAGTCAAAAAGTAAATTTCGTAAATTAAAACTAGTAATTTTTTTAATGAAAAAAATATTTTTATCCTATGAGTTTATTTAATTTTTAATTTTATTTCACAAATTTTAAAAAATTTAATTTTATCTTAGTTTATTAATGAGATTTCATTACTTTTAATATTGAAAGAATAAAATTGTCACTTAACACAAAATTTTAAAATAATCTGATATAAACTAACAACCACATTTTATGTCCACGTGTCATTCAATAATTAGACATTAAAATAAATAAAAAAATACATTGAGCACATTCTATAAGTTAAAATTTTAATATTTATTTATAATTAAAAATAAAAAAGACTGTTGGAACCGCCAGTAAGCGGCGGTTGATTGCCATCAGTTATAAAATTTATAAAATAAAAAAAAAGATATAAAGGTGGCAAAAAATAAGGAGATGCGATGGCTACCAAGCATTACCATCAAACAGTGGGGCTGTGACGTGCACCGCCCCCGCCACTTGACAGATCAGCGACCGATCTATCATGTGGCAGGGGTGGTGCATATTATCGCCCCATCGTTTAATGGTGGCCAACATTGGGGTGAGGTGGCGGCCACTGCGCACCACCGTTAAACAATGCGACGGTGATGTACATCGCCTCCACCTTTTCTTTTTTTTTTTATAGAAAGAACCTCACTATTGTATAAATAAAAAAATAGAGTTTAATTATATAAATTTTGATTATTTTTGTCAATAAAGTTCAACGACAACTGCCGACGCCCAGCCATTGCTCGTTGAAGGTTTCAATAGTCTTTTTTATTTTTAATTATAAAATATAATTTTAACAAATATTAAAATTTGAACCTATTAAAACATGCCACGTGTAATTTTTATTTTTTTAATTTCTTTAATGGGCCATTAATGAGTGACACGTGGATATCATGTGGTGATTGTTAATTTGTATACACCCATTTACGTCACTATTTTCAACTAATATAATAATTATGGGCAAAATTGTCATTATACTACTAAAACTTATTTTCAATTAAATCTAAAAAAATTATAATAATGGACTATGATAAAATTGAATTTTTTAAAAATTATGAGACAAAATTAAAAATTAGGTTAAACTCGTGGGACAAAAATATTGTTTTTCCTTTTTTCAATTGAAATTTCTTTTTTCTTTTTTGATGCAAAAAAAGTTGTTAAGCTTTTTAACAAATGCATACTATCCCCTTATTAAATAACTGATGTGGTAGATGAAGGGATAGGTTCAATATTTCTTTTAGTTTAAGAATGTCCGGAATAAAGAATTAAACTAAATTTATATTGATTTTGAAAATACCCAAGAATTTAGAATGTTAAATCCCGTTGATTCAACAATGCCGAAAAATAACAAGAACAACTCAAAAAATTTATTTCATAATTGAATAATCAAAATAACAAGTCTATTCTAATGTTACAAAATACACATATTTATACTAACTATTAATTACTCTAAACTTACTCAAATAAGACTTTCTATTAAATTAGGAATATGACTCAAATAATAATTACTAAACTAATAAAACATTATAAAGGGAAAAAAAATTAAAACAAGACTCAAACTAATTAATATATTTATAAAAATAATAAACTCTAATTTGATTAGAAATTTTTGTGATTCTTAATATGCATCATTCTCCCCCTCCTAAAGAAAATTCGCCCTTGAATTTGACTTGAATTCATCTTTGAATGGTTCTTCACATGCACTAGAATGGATTTTCAAAATAATATTTTGATGTAGATCTTAAACATTTGAAATTCCTAACCTTTGTCACAATGTCCATCCAATCACTCCAATAGCATGTAATGAATTCTTTAATCATCAATTTTTTCTAATAAAATCTTTAAAAGATGTTCATCCATCATTTTAAAGCAATCAATAATGAATGAGTTTTTCTCAAACTCTTCTATATGTTAAAAAATCTCACAACTATCACTTTCATTCGAATCAAGAGAATATAATATCTTTAGAAGATGTTCATTCATACTCTTAAAGCAATCAATAATGAATGATTTTTCTCAAAATCTTCTATATGTTGAAAAATCTTACAATTATCACCATCATTCGAATCAAGAGAATAGAACTCGATTGTATTATTTTTTACCTCATCATGAATTTCAACTTAAAAAACTTCATCAAATATTGGCAATTAATCAAAATCAATAATTGAATCTAGAGAAAAGACATCAATGTGAATGGCTAATTATCTTTTAATTCATTAGCAATGTTTATGACCTTAATATTATCTTCCTCATTAAATTTATCATTTTCATCTAAATACTTGAATAATAAATCTACACACCTTTCTAGATTGCAAAGAAATATTATCTCATTGAGAGATATTGTGCAATTATGAGCTCGATTATTTTTCAATTCAGAGAAGTGGACGTAAATTTATAAGAACTGAACGACTATAAATTCAGGTGTTCTTACACATTTTTATTCTATTGTCTATTGATTTTAAATTTTTTGAAACTTGGGTTGGATTGAGAATTTTTCAACAATGGTATTAGAGCCAAAGGTTTGAGGGATTAAAAAAGACTCAAATATAAATTATCAAGAATGGTGACCACCAAGTTTGAGGTGGAGAAGTTCAACATGCAAGGAGACTTTAGTTTATGATAGAAAAAGATGAAGATATTGTTGGTAAAGTATAAGGTTGCCAAAGCCTTACTGAAACCAAAGGAATGAAGATCTTCAGTAACTGGCGAGAAGATCGTTGAGATGGATGAAACCACATTTGACACCATCATCTTGCAGTCGTCCAACAACGTATTATGGCAAGTTAATAAATAGACCATAGCAAGGGAACTTTGAGGTAAACTTGAAAGCCCATATATTTCTAAATCTTTATCCAATAATATCATTATAAAAGAAAGATTATTTAATTTTCAGATGAATCCCTCAAAATGTTTATAAGAGAATCTTGATGAATTCAAGAGGATTTATATAGATTTGGCAAATACTAGTGAAATAATCAGTGACAAGAATCAAGCAGTTATTCTCTTAAATTCTTTGTTAAGTTCTTACAGGGAAATAAATTTGGTAATTAAATATGGTAAATAAAGTCTTATCCTATAGGATTATTTGATTGCCTTAAGATTAGGGGAGTAAGAAATAAAAACTAAGAAGAAAAACAGTGAAAAAATTTTGTTTTCCAAAAAAATACTAGAGAAAAAGAAAAGTAAAAAAATATAGAGGAAAGTTTAGGTTAAAGTCAAAGACTAGGGGAAGAAAATGTTTATTCTATAAAAAAGAATGGCATTTAAAAAGGTACTGCTATGAAAAAACTGAAACATTAAAAGCAAAGGTCTCAATTTATGCAAATGCAACAATAATATTTGATGAGTATGGCAGTGCAAATGTTCTCACAGTTTTAGCGGAAGAAAATTTAAAAGATTGGATCATGAATTTTTGTATGTGCTTACCATATGAGTCCTAATAAGAATTGGTTTAATTCATATGAAATGAATGAGCTACGAATGAAGAATAACAATTAATGCAAGGTGATTGGGATATGTACAATTTTTATAAGGTTGCATGATAGAATAATAAGGATCTTAAAAGACGTGAGACATGTTCTAAATTGAATAAGAACTTAATATCTTCAAGGGTTCCGGATGAGTAATGATTCACCTATAAAATTAAAGATAGATAGGTAAGGATAAATAAAAGTTCTATGCTTATGATAAACAATACCAAGTGAGCTGGTTTATATATTTTACAAGGGAGCACAGTCGCTAGATATACGACTATTGCTTATATAGGATACAATAAGACTGAGTTGTGGCATAGAAGGGCAAGCTACACAGAGAAACCAAGCTTACTGCATCTGGAAAAACAGAGTCTCATTGGAAATGAAAGGCTAGTTGTAATAAAATTCTGTAAAAACTATACATAGAGAAAATAACGCAAGATTAGTTTCAACACCAACAATTACAAAGCAGATGAAATTTTAGAATTTTCAACAATGGAATAAGAGTCATGCTCTATAATTAGCCATGTAGAAGAAACTTTCAATGCCAAATGAAGAGGGTGAGCCCTGGATAGTTTGCAATGAGATTCGTGATTGAGCTCTATTAAAAAAGGTAAAAAAAAGGTGGAAGAGAGATCATGGATATATAAAGTATAAACAATATCTCTAATAGTATGAAGCCTTTTGGGGTAATGCGCAATAGCAAATCTATGAGGGTCTAGGCCTACAACGAAAAATATCATATCAATGTAGAGATATGAAATATTAGAATACATCAATTCTAACTTATGAGAGCCAACAAATACAACAACACATGGTGGTAATATGTATTTTCTATCATTGGTTGATGACTACTTAAGGAATGACCACGTAAAAGTAAATGAGTCAAGGAGAACTCATAATAACGTAGAGAAATCTCACATTGAGGTACAGTTATAGCTCCAAACTCATTAAAATAACATCCAAGGTAAACCAAAAGATGATCTATAGTCTTAAACTGATCATAAACCAATACATCAACAAACAGAAATCTAAAACAGAGGTCTAAGATAGAGGTCGAGACAAAAGTCCAAAATAGAGGCCCAAAATAAAGGTCTAAGAGAGACACCTGTAAATATTGTATAGTTATATGGATTAGTTTAAAAACGTAAACTAGACAGATCAGTAGTAACATTATTTTTTGGAGTAAAGAACAATTGGACCGTTAAAGTTTCTTGAAAGTGATAGTTTATTCATTATGGTTTCGAAAATATATAAATACACCCACCTCCATTAACTTTTTCTATTAAGTTAGATTGTAATTATTACAATTACTATAATACCCTTGACCAACAGTTGATCAGCATTGACTAGCTATTGATCGACATCGGACCGATTCATCGTAAACATTGTCTAGCTCCAAATTTCATGATCTACGCAACATTGAGGTTATTTTTACCAATAAAATATTATAAGAGCTTGAAGTTAAATTTTAAAAAAGAAAAGTAATGACCTATTATTTTTCTTACTAATTTTAGTGCTCCTCCAATGCTTCATTGATGAAAATAACTTACCGTAGCATAGATTACAAAATTTAAAGTTCGATAATATTCACAGTAAATATTGTAAATATCAATTAACGTTAGTCAACATTGATCAACAGTCGGTCAATACTGATCACCGTCGATCAATAATTTTAACATTGATCAGCATCAATCAACGTTTTGTCAAATTATTTTCACATGTCTTTAATGAGTAAAAAATTATATTATCCATATTATCGTTTAAACTAACAAAAAAAAGTTAATAAATAAAATTTATTTATTTACTTTTAAACAAATTTAAAGGATCTTATTATTATTTTTTTCCTTCTTTTCGGATAATAAATCAATTATTAATCTAGTATTCACGGAATGCAATAACACGTTCCCACATAACTGACAGTTTGTCAAATTGCATTTTGTCTGAATGGTCAAACTTGTTCCATCAATGCATAGCCAATTACAATGTAAAGATAGAATTTGTCATTTTTATTAACGATGCTTACTGAATTATATTAGAATTTAATTAGCAAGAGAATATCTAGTTAGAAAATTTTGTCACTAGTAATGTCATCTTCCTCGTATTTAGATTGTATGACTTCATTTGTGTGTTGTGAATGACAAGATTGGTGGTTACATTACATAATAGAAACATTATTACCTTTGGTTCTAGATTTCGCCAGAAGTGGACACAGTTTCACAGTTTCTTTCAACGTGGTTGCGTGGCCAAATTACTATAATCTTATTGGAAGAGATTGTTCTTTCTTCGTGGGTTTCCGAGTGGCATTTCAAATCAAATGCATGATAGACAAATTCTTGCTGTCATTTACTAATTACATCTGTTTAATATTACATCTGTTTAATGCATGGGCTCGTCATTTTTCTTAACCCTTGGTTACTAAAATTGAGAGATGTGACGCCAGGCCAGACTCGATCAAACTTCGTAATTAAGATACAATAATGCAAAGGCCATGGCTGTCTTCGGGATAAGCAGTTGACAGATTTATAATATTAAAGAATTTGAATTACGGAAATTTCAATTTATTCATCACACCGGAGATCGACCTTAAATTAAATTTTAATACAAGTCAAAAGAGAGTTGAATCTACCCCACATTTCTTTATTTTGCATGATAGCAACAGTGAACTAAACTGCTAAACGAACTAATGAGAAAAATAAATAAATAAACAAAAGGACGAGGGCTCACAATAGCGTGGAAAGAGCAAGGGAGGAACAAAGAGTGCATTATTAAATATTAGTTATGTATGTCGATAGAAGAAGAGGTTAGCACAGAACTGTTCAGAATAAGAGAAGTTCAATCCAGCGCGTAGCTATGATGACAGATACACACGTTTTCGGGTTCAAAGTCATACCAACTCCATCTTCTTTACGCTTACATACACCAATCCTTTCCACCTATAAATACTCTCATACCACCAGCTAAACTCGCACACCATCTCCACAATCAGCTTATCAAATCTCTAAAAACCTTCTCCTTTATCTTCCAGAGACTTGAGCATCAGTTAGCTTAGAAGCAACTTAATTTATTGTAAGCTCGTTTTTCTCTTCACAACAATGAGTTCCCGTAAGATGAACATTCCTTCATTGCCTTTTTGCATTATCATGATGAGTATCCTCTTGGTAATTTCCACCTTGCCTTCATTGACATCATCGGAAAACCTCAGAGTAGGCTTCTATAAATCTACTTGTCCGTCTGCAGAGACAATTGTTAGAATAACCGTAAACCAAGCCGTGTCTCGCAATCCTGGCATAGCCGCAGGTCTCATCAGGATGCATTTCCATGACTGCTTCGTCAGAGTACGTATGCTCATTTTCATCTTTCTCATAACTTTCATATCTCTTGCATTATAAATGAAACTGTCATTAAACTATATTTTCATTTCTCAGGGTTGTGATGCTTCTGTGCTACTAGAAACCGTACCAGGAAATCCACCTTCAGAGAGAGATCATCCTGCCAACGACCCAAGCTTACGAGGCTTCGAGGTGATCGATGAGGCCAAAGCACAATTAGAAGCTCTATGCCCAAACACCGTCTCATGTGCTGACATTATTGCATTCGCTGCACGTGACAGTTCTTTCAAAGTTGGTGGCATAAACTACGCCGTTCCAGCTGGACGCCGCGATGGGCGAGTCTCTCTCAGCGATGAAGCTACGCAAAATCTCCCTCCTCCATTCATCAACGCAGAGCAAATCGCTGCAAGTTTTGCACGAAAAGGGATGTCAGTTGACGAGATGGTGACACTCTCTGGAGCACACTCGATTGGAGTCTCGCATTGCTCTTCATTCTCAGGCCGTCTCTACTCTTTCAATGAAACTCATGCACAAGATCCTTCCATGAATCCTAGATTCGCTGCTTTCTTGAAAACTAAGTGCCCACCACCAAACGGAGCCGCCAGTGACCCAACAGTGGCACTAGAATTTGTGACGCCTAATCGTTTGGACAACAAGTACTACTTGGAATTGAAGAATCGTCGTGGTTTATTGACTTCGGATCAGACGCTGATGGACAGCCCCTTAACTACAAATATGGTGATAAACAATGCGAGAAATGGAGCACTGTGGCCTGCTAAGTACGCCAAGGCAGTGGTGCACATGGGATCTCTTGATGTACTAACTGGCACACAGGGTGAAATCAGAAAACTTTGCAGCGTTGTGAATTAAGATTGCTGCTTTGCCGCTGCTGATCTAGAGGTTTTTGAAAACGTTTGTTTGCGTACGATTTTTTTTTTCTTTTTCTTATACTAAACAATTGTATTCTTTAATCATTTCCTTCGATATTTTCTTTATTTTTTAGGTATCAGATTTGTCAATCTAAGTGTAAATTGTGGCCTACTAATTACAAATTTATAATATCTGACTTTTTTTCAATTGAACTTTAGTTTGTTTTCTATTATAAGAATGATAGGCTTATAAAATTGTGATATACATTTTATATTTCGCTTAATATAATATTTGATTTATTAATTATTAATTGATATTATATAATCACCGTATTAATAAAAATTTAAAAGATTAATAACTATTTAATACGTGATAACTATAAATTAATGACACATTGATTAAACATAAAATTTATAACTCAACTTCGTAAACTTAGTATTTCTCTTTTTATTATGTGACGTGAGTACGTATTATGTTCCAACCGAACAATTAGTAGATGCAAGCATAAAATTCAACAATTATATCTACAATTTTTCATCGGTCCAAACATTAGAAAAATGCATGTTCTCTCCGAATGATAAAAATTAGTTGTGGTATGCATGTGTACGTTAAGAGTGTGCATGATTATTAATTTGTATTTATTTATTATTAAAAATAAATAATAAAAGTTATTCATTCAATTTTATATTTATAATTTCAATTGTTTTTATTTAAATATCATCAAATTCTTTCATTATTGTATGTAATCTTAAACTTAAAAAAAAAATATTATTTTGATCTTTGATTTTATGAATATATATCAACGTAGTCCTCACTTTTTTAATACATACCATGTTAGTTCTTATAGGAACGAAAATAGTAATAAAAATTTACTAAAAAGGTCCCTAAAGGACTAAAATGATATATATTAAATAAGTAAAAATAAAATTGGTATATATCTATAAAATCAGAGATCAAAATGATATTTTCCTTTAACTTAATATATAATAGTTGTATACAAAAAGATTAAGATTAAGTATAATAATCTAAATTAGTCTTTAGTTTGAACGAAGACAAAAACTTCATTTAATAGACTATAAGTGCAATCTATTTGTATATTATATATAATGATATCATCCAAATCATTCTATGTGTTGATATAAAAAAAAATGGAGGCACTTTATATGATGTTGATTATATAAGATTAGATTATGATAAAATTAATTCTCTGTAAATTATATTAATAAAGATAAACTATTTTATTACAATATAATCATATATAGATTAATCTTAATTACGAGTGAATAATGAACTCCTATTCATTAAGTTACATTTATTAATTTACAAGGGAAATACTAAAAAAATATTTTTAGTTAATTATTAAATATTTTTTAATATAACGAAATTAATAAAATCCACTCCTTCTGAGAATAAGTTAAATAAATTATTTACTTAATAATTAATTTTAGTTTTGAATATAATGACTACTTAGTTTTCTTTAACGGTTAAAGAAAATAATAAATTTATAAATTTCACAAATTAAATGTTCAAAAGAGGATCAATGTAGATAAAAAATAAGTATGTAAATTAAAGAGATTAACGGACACTAGGCCTAACTCTAATTATAAACACTTGTTGATAATTGATCGATATAAAATAATTATTAAATGGACACAAATATTTCTCTATTTATAATTTATTTGCAAAATTAATAGTTTTAACTTTATATTTTTATTGGAGTAATATAAAGTTAATAAATAAAATTACATTGATTAAAGAATTTTAATCAAATAATTTAATTTATTAGAGTTTAATTTTATAGGTCCATCAGGTTTCTATGCTCGCTCCATTAAATATTAAAATAAACTATAAGTTAATTGTTGAATTTAAAATATTAATTGGCCCAAATTTAATTTGATTAAACTTATTAGAACTAATTAATTAATTTTGATGGCCCATATTTAATTTGATTAAATTTATTAGACTCAATCAATTATTGACCAAATTCATAATAACTATAAAATTAAATAAATAATTAAATTTTTTATTTAATTTGGATAATTATAAGTTATCTAAATTATATAATTAAAGATAACATTAAATATTATCATAATCCTTGTTAGATAAGGATTTATCCTTTTAATTATCTAAATTAAAATAATATAAAATATGATGTAATTATAATATCCATGATTTATTTATAAAATGTAACGATTGCTATGAATCCTTTCTTTTATTACAAAAAGTCCATGTATCGGTTGTAATAGTAATTTTGCTTTCATTATTTTTTAACAACTTCATTGTTTTGGATTTCTCATAATCATAAATTTTTATGATATTGTTTTTTTTTTGTGTTTTGTGAAACTATTTTAAATAATGGTTAAACAGAGCTGATGAACTTTCAATTACTAAGAGCATACTCATACAAAATTATCATTTTTGCAAGTTTTCTCTGTAAACTTTTTTTGATCAAACGTATATATTTCAACTTTCACTTTTCTTTTTACAGTCTTCAATATATCTTTTACATCTTTTTATTTTTGCATGGGACATCTATGCTTTGTTCCTTTCTTAATTGTTCTCTCTTAGATTTTTAGCAAATATTTATAAACTTATCTTCTCTATAAGTTTTTTGCCTTTTAAAGTGATTTCAAATCTTAAATCTTAGATTTTTAATAGAAATCTCATCATGTACGGTTTCAAAAATTAACATCAGATCAATCTCATTAGATGCTTCTTTAAGTTAGTCATTAAATTTTGTTTGAAATTGCTTATTATTTTAATTCTCCATTAATAGTGCATATATTTTTCCTTTCACATTTTAAAAAATAATTTGATATAAAAAATTATATATGATTATAAAATAAAATAAAGAGATACTTAATAAAATAATAATAGTAGCCATGAAAAGAACAACGTAAATTGACAAAAATTTGCTGTTAGTTAATTAAAATAATAAAATATCAGTAGATTATTGGTAAAATTTGCAGTACCAGCAATAACAACAACAACGACAATAATAATAATAGATAGCATATCAATTTTTACTTTCATGCATGTTCATGTATAATAACTTATCGAAAGAGACGACGAATCTTACTAAATTGAATATTAAAAAGTCTAGTGACCATTAACAGTAAATACAAATCTCTCTCACCTTGGCCATCTCTTTCTTTAAGCAATAAGAAAAATCAAAGTTTATTAATTCCAAAGCTATCTTCTTTCGTCAATTCCACTGACACAATCAGATCGTGAAGAAACTCAACATTAAACATTCAATAAAACACTATAATATAGCAAATTCAATTTTGAAACAAGAAACAGAAGAACAATATTAAATAAAAGATAAATTTGTTTGGGGCGGAGAGGGCCTCGTGGCCTTCTCTCCGATAGCCCAAAAAATCATCCCCCACCCACACTCTCACCTGTCTCTTCCACTTGCCGTTTTATTTTATTTTTTATATTTTTATTTTTGGCAGCTTTGTCAGTTCTTTTAACAAGTTCGGTCAATTCAACAACCGAAGAGAAGCTGCTCCATCGAGCACAGCGGAGTTGGCGACTTATTAACAGCTCGTGCTTGTTCTCGTCGGCTCATCGACAGTCATCTCTAAGCCCTTGTTGACAGTGGAGACTTTTCAATTTCTAGCATTTTGGATAGCTCCGGTGACCTTTCTTGTTGGACTCTATTATACCCTTAAGTTTTAGTCGACCGTTTTTTTTGTAGTTCCCCACCAAAATTTGTTGGCGGTTTTGGCTACTATCTCGTAGCAAAATTCGAGTTCCAACCATCGCTCTCCACCTCAAGGGATCGCTGTCACCGCTGTCAAGAGCTATTTTTACCGGCAATGCCAAAATTTCAGCTACCACTTTAAGAATTTTAATTGTTGGTCTTTTGAGTTTGGTATTGTTTTGTATACTGTCTTTTGATGTATCTGTCTATTTAATTGAAAAGTTGATGTATCTCCCCCTCTTATGTGAGGGTTTTCTTCATCTCTTAGGGATTAATCTCCTCCTCACTGTTAGGGGTAGATGAGGTTAGGCCATGCGACAGTGGTTAAAAATTTGTCATTTGATCTTGTAATTTTCCTGATCTTTTGATCAGAAACCTTACAAGTTTTATCTTTGTCACTTCACTTTCAATGGATTCAATCATTTTTTTTTTAAAAAAGAGATAAATTTTAACTTACTAAAACGATTTTGTTGTAGTACTGATTTTCACTCGAGACAAAAAAGTAAGTTTGACGAGAAAATAAAATTAATGACGGCTCAACTCAAAACAAAAGTCTTTTATACTAAATTTTAGGATTTTTTATTACATATTTTTAGTTTTTATTAATAAAACTATATTATTAAAACATTTCCTAATAACTTAATTAAATACAAATTATAAAATAAAAAATTAATAAACCACATAATATATAAATATATAAATATATACTAAAATTTACATTTAATATATCCATATAAAATGAGGCGGGGAGACTTAATCATATCCTCGCCCAATCCCATCCTCATTACATAAATAATTCGAAGAATAATTTTTTTATTTAATTTTTACAAAAATTATCCCATTCCTACTCTATTCGAGACAAGATCCCACGAAGTTTTATTATCGCGTGACATTTTACTATCTCTAAATTTGAAGTTTAAATAGAATAAGAATATGTACACTATAAAAATAGGGTGTTTAGAGACTTTATAATTCAATTCATAATATTCGTGAAAAAAATATGTGCTTCTCTTTGGGTTGATTTTTTTATGGAGAAAAAAATATTAATAACATAAAATTAAAATTTTCATAATTAATCAACTCTCCATACAAAGTAATTTATTAGTAGGAGATATAACATAAAAAAATTATTAATATTGATAAAGAATATCTATTAAAAAATAATAATTAAAGTACTAAATTAAAAAATAGTAATTAAAGTACTAAATTAAAAAATAGTAATTAAAAGTTCTTGTAGTGTAAGCTATAAATAATTAACTAGTGTCATAATCAGGGTTTCCCTCTTAATTATTATTTCATTATAAATTATCTTTACCAACAATTCAGTTCATGCTTGACCCCGCAATAACAAATTGGATATGGTCAAATGTGGGTATCAAAATTGATGCCCAATTAATCATCAATTGCAAGAATCATGATTAAGGAACAGGAACGGGTAATTTTATACTTTTTAAATATTATTTAAAATTTTTATTTTAAATAATAAAATAACATATTTTAAATTTATCTATTACACTATTTTACTATTTAATTATTACTTATACATTATTTAAGATAAATTTTTTTAAATAATATTTAAAAAATATAACATTACCCATTTCTTAATCACAATTCTTGCAATTAAAATAATTATTAAATGATAAAATAATATTTTTAAAATTTATTTATTTTATTATTTAAATATTACTTAATATATTATTTAAGATAAAAAAATTTAAATAATATTTAAAAAATATAGTATTATTTTTTAAGCAAAGGAGCTCGACAGTCTTCACACATAAAATGTAAGAAGAAAAACCTTTAGCTTATGCGATTAATTGAATAAACTTCATGCCATGGACAGTATTAGTTTGGACTGGCTAGCTTCAATTTATTTTAATGGGTAATAACATCTAGGTTCCTATACATAGTTTGTCTATTTATATTAATATAGCTAAACCCAGTGAAATGACTGAAATGCCCTTTAGGTTAGGTTACATTTACATACATACACTTTCATCGCAATAATCAAATTTCAATATTACAAATGGTACTTTGGTCATTTGAATATTGATAGGGGACTTATATCATACAAATTGAAAAACTATTTCCTTATATATTTAAAAAGAAAAATTTAGGGACTCAAATGTTATTATCCTTGACTTCAACCGAATCTCGGACGACGCATAAAGTCGCCATATCACTCATATACACCGCTATGAAATTTGTCATTAACCAAGAAGTCGGGGGCCATTTACGTAAAATAAACACACACTATTTCTCAATCCCACAAAAACCCTAGCCCATTGTCCCTTTGTCCTCATCTGCATTAGTCTAAACCCCAGCCGTAAAACCCTCTGTCTCTCTGAATCAATCACAGCCCAAAGAAGATGCAGATCTTCGTCAAAACCCTAACGGGTAAAACCATAACGTTGGAGGTGGAGTCCTCGGACACCATCGACAACGTGAAGGCTAAGATCCAAGATAAGGAAGGAATCCCGCCGGATCAGCAGCGCCTCATCTTCGCCGGCAAGCAGCTCGAGGACGGTCGAACTTTGGCCGATTACAATATCCAGAAGGAGTCAACGCTTCACTTGGTGCTCAGACTTCGAGGTGGGGCCAAGAAGAGGAAGAAGAAGACATACACTAAGCCCAAGAAGATCAAGCACAAAAAGAAGAAGGTGAAGTTGGCTGTGTTGCAGTTTTACAAAGTTGATGATTCTGGGAAGGTGCAGAGGCTGAGGAAGGAGTGCCCTAACGCTGAGTGTGGGGCCGGGACTTTTATGGCCAACCATTTTGATAGGCACTACTGTGGTAAGTGCGGTCTCACTTATGTTTACCAGAAGGCTGGCGGTGATTGATTTTCATGGATATCGGTCTTATTATTAGGATATTAAGTTGATGCCTTTTGTTTTCTTTAAATAATTGTTGGACTTCTTTTTAAGGTTTTATTTTGGATATGGAAATTTTGGATTTAGCATTTTATTAATTTAAATGCTTATGAATATTTGATATTGTTTGCTATACAAATTTTCTTGATATTTGCCTGTTGGTGTGCCTTGTTTTAGCTTCAATTAGGTTGAGCATTTGATTTGCTGTTTGTTCAATTTGGCTATAGTTTCTCTGGTGGTGATTTGGGAAGCACGGATTTAGAATCTGGTGCTTGTTAGGATATAAAGTTATATGGTATCTCCTTTCTCACCTCTCAAGAAATTTATATATACATAGCTTTTAGAGAGAATAAGTCGGAAAATTTTCATAATTTACAATAATATTTTGAATTATTGTTTTGCTATTCAAAGATTGTTTGGATTCTATATTCAGTTTACCTACTAATTCATTCTGAGTGATTTAATTGTTTGGGAAGTTATAAGGTGTCAAAGTATGTAGTGTGGAGTCTTAATAGATTGAAGTCTCAAGAATGTGACAACTTATGAGAAAGTCTACAGGAACTAAAGCTCTGATGGTCTGAATTTTCTGCTAAGGGGCAAAGGCTCACATTTTAGTATGCCTTTTGTTTTGGTCAGTTGCTATTAATTATAGAAGAGTAAATCAACTTACAGGATCTTTATTGAGCTGGTCAGAATTGTAATGTTGTTGGGAACCGTGAACGAGTTGAAACAACTCCTGGCTAAATTATTTTTTATCCTTGGATACATATGTTCATTGTTCATCTCAAGGGTATTGGAGTTCAATGTGTGCCCCAAAATTCCTTGATTTCCCTTTGTATATATTGTGCCATTGTGATGACGGTTTCCAGATAGGAAACTGTATCTTGTTATGTGCTATAAGTAGAGTAGTGTAGTGTGACAACATCCATGAATGAGTTCCAAGGTACTGCTTCTGTTTTGCTTGCTTCGGATGGTCTTGAATTTGAATGTAGAAAGGGTCTCAAGTGAAAACACATATGTAAATGTTTACATACAATTTGTCATGAATATATGGGTATATTTGTTTTCAATAATTTATTGGGGTAAATTTTCAGGAAAATATGCATAAGAATTTGGTTCTTTATTGATACATCTTGGATGATGCTTCAAAGTTGGATCCTCGGGTTAGCTCAGTATTACTGGAAAATATAGCAGGTTGTGGTCTTATTGTATTCTTGTGACAGAAGGTTGAGTGAAGTTTGTGTGACTTGGTTTCAAATACTGTAAACTTCCTTCTGGTAAACTTCCAATGTCAATGGCAATGACTATGGACTTAATTGAGGAAGTTCAAATTAGCTGCCGCTCTTAGCATTTCATTGAAACCTGGTCTCCATAATCAGTCTTCATTCAATGCCAACCTGGTTGACCTTACTGTGTCCAGGGTTTTTGAATTTGTAAGTGTCAATCTATTGGCATTGAAATTCTGACAGGAGGCAACATATGCAAAACATTGGTTTCAGAATTTAAACATTTAAATTAACAAGCAACTGGATATACAAACCATATTATCCGGAGGACTGATTTTAAGTTTCCTTCTTACAAAACAAGTGGATAGAATGAACAGCGTAAATGAAATGCTGTGGTTTCATAGTTCCAAATTCAAATAATAATAAGGAACTAGTATGATCTTATAAAAGCACGAGGAAACAATCTGGGAAGAATGAAATTTTTGGCTTTTACAATCAGTGCGAAGATGCCATAACAGGGTACATGGATGACAGCCAGAAGAAAATACCTGCAGGATGGGAACGTTCATTAGTTGATTTTAAAAGAACCATGTTCAATGTGAAAGCAAAACGAATGAACATAGAGTTAGTGATATTACCATAAAGGAGCCCAAGGCGTATCAAGCTCGAGGAAAGGATACGGCCACCTGACAAGAGCTCTAGGATATGTAACGAATTCTAGAGTTTGATTCAAAATCCAGGGTAAATTTTTGTAATTATGCTTACGATGTATAACCGCCGGCATGAATGACCCATTGGAAAACGACATAGAGACAGCTCCATTGGATAAAATATGCAATCCGGAACCAAGGAAATGGCTGCAGAGCAAAGATGGAAACTGGTTTAACTAAGCAGAACAACATAATTAGCTAAGCTGCTTTCGACTTGATTATTGCCATACTTACAAGATTATTGAGAGCGGTATCTATCAGAATAAAAACAGCATTCAACGTGTGCATGCAACCCATCAGCTGCCAAGTTCGGAAATAGAAATATTTAAGAAATTGATTCATTAGGTTTAGCGCATAAAGAGCAACTAGGAATGAAGGCCAAGGCTGGTAAGATATGCATAAATCTACGGAAGTGAATCCTTATCCTGCAATAGAACTAGGAATTTTCATATATTGAATGTGACGTAGAAAGTTTATAAAGAAGTGGGCTCACCGTGTTTAGACCTAGATGTGTATTTGATAAAAATGGTACTATAACGCACCAAAATACAAAGTCTGTTAGGATGACAGCGCCTCCACAAGTCTGCAACAAAATTTAAGTAAATGAACAAGCATTGGCAAAAGCAAATTCCGTTTTCAGAAGTGATACTTGACCTGATAGATAGATTGCATAAGATATCCCCAAAATCCAGCTCGTTTTTGAATCTCTTCCTCAACATAATGGCTTTGCGATTTTATGCCAACACAAACTTCTTTTTCTCTGTAAGTCATTGTGTTTGCAGTTATATTTTGTTCTACATCCCTTTTCAAAAACTCTTGCCCTGTTCCATTTTGGCGAGGGTGTTCTTTCGAGCACACAAAACATCCATATGCAGATATAACTGTGCCAAGCTACACATAGAAACAATATGTATAATTCAGTGGCCGCTTTAAAATGTGTCTGGCATTTTCTTTGTTTTTGTTAATGCAGAAAACCATTAAAATGCTGTGTTAAATATATGTATCTGGTCATTTATAAAACGCTAAGCAGAGCAGTTAAATACTTGCTCCAAAAGAGGGAAAAGAAATAAAAAGAGAAATCATGGTGAAGTGCTTCGCATACCGCAAAATAGACCATAACTAACGTAAACGTCCACCTGCACATGAATTAAACCACATGAATGATGTTTTCAACTCAAAAGAGAAAGATCACTTTCACAAAGGAAGATTAATTAAACTCCAAATTCATTTTGTCGTTAAATTAGCTTCACGGCTATAAAAATAATAGTTGCTAAAGAATTTCAATAATGTAATATTAAATTTCATCGAGTTGATGGGTAATGGCACACAAGAATCCGAGTCGTGCTGGTACCACACTACTCTTGCCTAGAGGTTAAGTTTTCTTCACTAGCCACAGATATATAGTCTTACATTCCTTGACATTTTGATACAATTTATGAATGAAACATTTCATGCTCATTACTGATCAGGGATCATATTATAAATCATGAAACGCGTCTTGTCATCATACTAAGGTTGTTCGATAAATCACACAGTTAAGTCACATAGTTTGCTCTTTTTTATATCATATGGGAGAATGATAGTGGGTTATTTATTCTCAAATAGAACTTTTTACCGACCAATTTAAATTATCCACCGGCCAGTTTAAACTACTAGCTTGCTCTAATTTCGTACATGTAATATCTCTGACTTGTCGACCTACGATGAATACTATACCAGTATATTTAGAATTTTGATGAATATTTAACCAAATGCCAAACATGGAGAGAAACGGATCATTCTTTATCAAATTAGTAAAATGAAGGGGTAAGAACGTACTCGGTGTAGTAAATAAAGATGGTTGCATCCCAATCGATGATATCCCAAGAGAGGAATCCGGCCATGATTACTAATGACGCGAACCGAGTCGCCAACAGCCATCCTGGATGCAGCCCTTTCCAGCAACTGGTCCAAAGCTGGTGTGAGCCAACATGAGCCCTTGGTGTTGCACGTACGAACCCATCACTGTCCGGTCTAGCCGCTAGCAGGCTTTCGTAAATGGAATTATCATCGCTTATGGAGGCACCTTCTTTCCTCCAAAGAATCAACACGGAGAAAATAAAGGCAGCAGCCACAATGCCGAAACAAACGAAATCATACCAGTAAACCACTAGCGCCATCACCATGGCTAGACTTTAACCAATATCTAGTCCTGAAACAGGAAGATGGGAAAATTGATCTTCAAGTTTTAAGACAGGTTCTGAAGTTAATCATTTTGGGTACAAGATCTAAAACAAGTTTTAGTTGAAGTCTTAGCCGGTGGCTTGACACGAGACTGTTAGTTTTGACTGTCTGGTTTAATAACATCTTGAATCACGTTCATGATAAACAGTAGGAATATTCATGTTGTCGCGTCAACGCTTAGGTACTTGGGCGGTGTTAAAAAGTTAAGTTTATTTATTTAATTTTTTAAAAGTTTTTTTGAATACTTGTAACATTTTAATACGGTGATTAAAATTTATTTTTTTTATCGATTATAAATTACATATTTATTTATTTTTTTAAAATAATTTAATTTAAAAAATAATTTTGTTACTAAAATATAAGATATAAAAGGATGGTTAAGAATTTTAACAATAACAAATAATAGAACAGGGTCATACCCAATTATTATTATTCTTTTGACACGAAAAAGGAATTTGAATTTAAATTTTATATTATTTTATTATTTAATAATTATTTTACGTATTATTATTTAAAATAGACTTTCACATAAACATTTAAGTAAGTGGGGACCACACCCAATTAATTTGAAGATTACTCACTTAAATATCAATTTTGGCAGCGCAAAATCCAAATTGTCTGTCTCTGTTAGTAGTTACTCTCACCAAATCCACGCCGTTTAATTTCACTCACTTCCAGGGCGTGGTTTTCAAATTTCGCTGCCTATTTCCAATAATACGATTACGTGGCATGTTATTTAGCAAGAATGGAATTTGAGATTCAGCAAATGCATCAACATTTTTTTTTAAATCTTTTGCAAATATTCAAAAAATTGGACCACTTAAACTAATTTATAGTAGTTCAAAATTGTTAGCTTATTTAATTAAATACAATAAATTTGAACAAAATATACTTTTTTACTATTTTAACCGTATCCATTACTGTAAACCATGTTCATTATAATATATTTTGTTTATTCAAAATTAAAATTATGTTTATTTTATTTATTTATATTATTTGTTAATTATTTAACATATTATTATAAAATTTAAATAAATATTAATTATTTAATGTAGGTAAATTAAAATAAATAAAAAAGATAATTAAAATTTAATTTTTATAAATAAATACAAACTTATTTTTTATTTATTTAATAAATTTATATTTATTGATAATTAAATAAAATAAATAAAAATTTAAATAAATATATTTAATTTTAAATAAATAATTTAAATTCATCATGCCACATTAAGAATGCGATAAAAATTATCACGCTCACATTAATAACTTGATAAAAAATATCATGCACATATAAAATGGCACATATGTGCATGTAAAAAATATTATACACATATAAAAAAATAAGTGGCATGATAAAAAATATCACATCCTCAAATTAAAAAGTATAGCACCCTTAATGTGGGTACAATAAAAAAATATCATGCCCACTTTGAGTGGGGGCTATATATGATGGAGGCAAAATATTAATTTGGGCACAAAATTTATAATTAAATCTAATTATAAATATTTTCTTTTTATTTAATTAAATAAATAATATTTTATTTAATTTTTAATATATATAGTATAATTAATATATATTATTTATTAAAAATTATATATAATAAATAAAATAATATAACTTTAATAAAAAAAATATAAACTTAAATTTAAATAAATATAAATATAATTTTTAATAAATATTATAAATTAATTATGTCACATAATAAATAAAATTATAAATAAATTAGTTATTAAATAAATAAAAAAAATTTATTGTAGTGACATGATTCACTGTAGCAATATTATTTATTGTATCGGAAATTGTTAAAATAATAAAAGAGTATTTTTATCTATTCATTAGGTTAAAAAGATTCAAAAAGTTCATTAATGACTAAATTAATTAAATATTAAAAAATTGTGATTATTTACGAAAATTTCTCTATCTTTTTCAAATCAATTTAGTGGATAAAAGTTGTTTGTGAGTTTTGATTAATCGTGTATATATATCATCCGTCTCTGTTCAATTTGCCGCTCCGCTGCCTCAATCATATAGAATTAACAGAGCCCTCAAAATCTCTTTCAAATATTATACTCTTAAAAGAGTCTGCGGTATAGATATCAAAGATGTTGGAAATTTAATTCCTCGTTCCAATCGCATTGTCTTTGTCAGGAGGCTGGGCTACGCTGGCCCATGCAATTTGCGTAAACATAGTTTAGGAGGCCCCTTGGAAACTTCTACTTTGGGCCAAATTTGGGGGAAGATATAGATGTAGGCTAATATCACATGCAAAAAACTATAACCGCATGAAATGCATAACGCGGCTTCTAATTTCACACAAAGAGTTTGTTACTTGATTTGGTTTAAGAAATAACCGACGATTTGTAAGTCGCATTGGATGGTCAGCCACATGCTTGATGCTTCCGCTGTCCACATAAAAGAAATAAATTTCTAACAAGAACGACAACAATCCCCGAGTAAACCCAAGTTATAAATTAGGACTAGAATTTCTGTTGCCATTTCTGCTTTCCGCTTGAAGAAATCCCTCTTGAATACTCTCGCCAGCAAAATATCTAGTTCCTATGTCCATCGCCCAAACTTTAAGACAGTTTAAAATTTTCACTCTATTTTCTCCCTGCAATAAATAATAATAATAATAATAATTAAATAAGGAGACTAGAGGACAGGGTGTTGGGGATCTGCGAAGGCATAAGACGTGGGCGGACAAGCTTGAAGAATTTATGACGTGGAAAATTGAAAAAAGATAACGCTGCTGATTACAAGGAAAGTGCACATGCCAAGTGCTGGTAACAAGGGTTGACTACACTAAAATCGCTTAAATTTTACACCGAAGCAATAAATAAATGCCAACCATAATGTAAAATATTGGCTACTTGACCTGTAACAAACCAGCTGCATTTAGATGGCTGCTGAAAAACTGTGATTAACCACCGTGAAGCCTCCATCAACAGCCAAATTGTGACCACTGATGTAAGTAGATTCATCGGAAGCAAGAAATAATGCAGCCTCTGCAATGTGCCTGGCCTTCAAAACAATGCCCTTTAAGTTGGCCAACGCACAACTATTAGCTTCAACTTCATCCGGCTTCAAATTGTAAGCAGTACATGAAAGAGGTGTGGCAACTCCAAATGGGGATATGCAGTTGACTCTGATCCCATAAGCCCCGAGCTCGCTACATGCTGATCGGACTAAACCAACTAGAGCATGCTTCGATGTAGTATAAGCGTGGGGCCCTGTTCCTCCTAGCGAAGATGCAACACTTGTAGTGCAAATGATCGATCCCCTTGTATTTCTAGCCACCATTGCGCGAGCTGCATGCTTAATTGTGGCCGCAACTCCTCGAACGTTTGTGGCCATGGTGTTGTCAAATCCAGTAATGTCAAGTTCCAGGATGCCTGTTAACGGGCCTATGATTCCAGCATTGCTGAACAAAATATCTAGCTTGCCATACTTCTCCAATGTGTAACTTACTGTTTCTTCAATTTGCTTCTCATCTCTTACATCACAGTGATGATATGAAACTTTATCTGTGCCTATAGCTGAAATTACTTGATGCCCCAATTCATCTTGGACATCAGCAGCAATAACAAAAGCTCCGTTCTCAGCAAATAATCTCACTGCCTCTTCTCCGATCCCGCTAGCTGCACCAGTGATAAGTGCCACCTTACCCTCTAACCTAAGCCAAAAAAAAAAAAAAATTATTTGCTTCGAGAACATGTCACTAGCTAATTCATAGTGAGGATTTAATACAGATAAGAAGAAAACGACGTTGATGCAACAGCATGAGGATCTGAGAGGTGTAAGTAAGAGATGGTTAATTACCTTGACTTAGACATTGGTGAAAATCTTGTTCTGTTGATAAGCTTGCTCAAATTCTAAAAGGCTAGCTCTTGGATCTGCTGTTTTTATTATTACCTTATGCCATGTTCTCTCAGATTTATAAGCTCTTCTAGACTCTACAATGCTCAAAATATTTGACTGTTCAACAATTTAATAAGTTTGTTTGTTTAAATTTTAGTAACATTAAAAAAAATAAAACAAGTGCGATCAACCGTCCATTTAAGTCAACCATCCTAAAAACTTATGAAAAAGGAAAATCGCATTATACAATGGGACTACGGGAGTAACTGTTTAAACTAATTGGAATATTTCTCTGCGTAAATTTATAGCAGCACTGAATACATTGCCTGCCCATCAGAAAATTTTTAAGGTTTAGATTATTGCGACCGGCTCTATAACCTTATTCAATTCATTGTTCCTTCGTGGCATTATTAATCACATGATCACATTGGCTCAACAGTTGGAAGCACTAGTAATGAAGGAAAGAGAATTGAGAAAAGTTAGGGCAAACAAAGAAATTAAACCATCTATATCATAAGTGACTCCCTATACACCTATTTTATATTTTCTGAGATGACAAAACAGTTGAAGAGAAATAATGTGAGCTAGTCAATTATTGTCTTTTACCATTTCAACAGGCATAAATGTAGGTTACTATTTACCTTAACATTATTGAAGGGTTTATCGCCAACGCGTATAGGATGTAAAGCTATATTCTAATTTAACAAGCTCATCTTTTCTAATATTATAGATTAAATAGGTTGTGGTGCTCGAGTTAGTGCAATTATTAGAAGCGGAATATGTGAGATTACTGTAAAGGAAGCAGAAATTACTGTGCAACATAGAGCCATGAGAAACACTAATTTGCTTCCTGACATCTAGAGGACAACACTAATTAGCTTGTAATTAGGGGGAATCGTGCAACTTTAGGGCTTCTAGCACAACTAAACAAGAGTGTTTGGTGAGTGAAAGAAAATTTTCTTTGTAAAACAAATTTTTTGGATTTCTATTTTTAATGAATGAATTACAAAGTACATAGAAGAGTTTATATACATAATAGAAGAATCTAAAAACATAAAAACTTTGGCAAAAAAATAGTCTAACTTCCATAACAACTTGGGCCACTTGTATAAACTATCTAACAATCCGTTGAGTTAACTAATAGATTGTCGACTTAGACTATTGTCAACCTATATACAAATATCTCCTCTCAAGCACAATCTTAGAAAAGACCTCGAGTTTATCTAAAAAATATGAAAATGGGGAAGCTGTTATGGTTTGGTTATAATATCAATAATTTGATTTAGAATAAAGCAAACATCAAGAAATTTGGCTACAACTTTATCTCTAATAAAGTATATATCTAACTCTATGTGTTTTACACGAGCCACATGATGGAGAGCAAGAGTCTGCACTTTGATTATCATATCACAAGATTGGAATATATTTGGGAGGATTCGAAATTTCAATAAATAAGAAAGTTAACCAAATTGTTTTAGTACATATTAATACCAAAGCTTTATATTCAACTTTAGTGGTAGATTTGACTATTGCCTATTATTTCTTGCATGACCAAGACACAAGATTATCACAAAAATAGATGCAATATATCCTAATGAACTTTTTGTTATTATGATCACAACCTCAATTTGCATTAGAATAGCCTATCAGCATTAAGTCCCTTGTTTGAACAAACTCTATAATTAGAAGTAGCTTTCAAGTATTTTTAACACCCTTTTACAAGTTTGTCGATATTTCTCACTAAGTGCTACTAAAATCTGACTAAGTTTATGTGCAGAGAAAAGAGATTTCAGACCTAGTTAATGTGGCATATTTCAATGTACTAATCATATTGCGATAAAGTGTTAGAACAGTAAAAACACCAAATTCTTCCCATAACAGTTTATAGCTTATATTCATGGGAGTGTTAACACCATTGAAGACACTCATATGAACTTTTTGTAGAAGATTAGCTATGTATTTTATTTGAGAGATATGTAAACCTAAAACATTGAGAGTAACCTCAATGCCTAGGAAATAACTGAAGTACCTTAAATATTTTAAAACAAAGAAAAGTCCTAAGTTTATTGATAAATTGCTCCAGATTAGAAGAAACGGGTTTTGTTATAATGATATTATCTACATATATGAGCACAAGAATGAGTTGGCCATTGGATTGTTTAATATACAAGAAAGTATATGATTTTGAATTGAAGAAACCCCACTATAAGAAAGTTGCTTTAAGCTTATCGTAACAAACCCTATGAGCTTGTTTAAGATTATAAAGAGCCTTTTGAAGCCTGCAAACATAATTTAGATAAGCAAAATTTATAAAGCCTTTAAGCTAATTCATAAACATTACCTCAGTCAATTCACCATTAAAAAGGACATTATTGATATCAATTTGCCTAAAAAGCAATTTGTTTATGGCAACCAAATTTAAGATAAATCAAACTATTGAAGTTTTGAATTTGATCATAAGACTAAAAGTTTCAAGATAGTCAATACCAAGTGTTTGAAAAAAACCTTTAGTAATCAATATAGCCTTATACTTAGAACCACTACCATGTGCATGATATTTAATTTTGAAGATCCATTTATTGGCAACTACTTTGACTACCTTTGTTATTGGAACCAAAGTCCATGTTTGGTTTTTGTTGCATATTTGTCATCCTTAATAGCTTTCAATTTGGGATTGGTTAGTGTTTCTTTTATTGAGGTTAGTTCAAGAGAAGATTCCGTAAACTTGAGTTAAAAAGGTTTTAGATTTGAAAACATCAACCTTTGATTTAGTGATTATAGGATGAGTAGAACTTGGTATTGTATTTTTGTTGATAAGTTGAGTTGATGATGATACTGTAGTGGGCAGTAATATATTTGGGAATGATAAAATTGAAAGTGGATGAGAAACTGAATAAGGAGTTGAGGAGCAAGAGAGTCCTGCTATTGATGAATTATGCAATAAGGAAGGAAAGGATAAGCTACTGTTATGAGAACTTTAAAAAGCAACAGAATTCATACAAGAAGAGGAATATTAGAAGAAGATTGTATATAGAAGAATGAGGAATAAGAAAAACACGTCTTATTAAATTTAACATGTCTAACTAAGTCTATTTAAGGAATGAAAACACTTATAGCCTTTATGAATTGGACTATAACTTAGAAATAAACATTGGTAAGTATGATAATCAAACTTGTATCTATAATATGGTTTAAGAAAAGGATAACAAGCATAACAAAATAGTTTAAGGAAATTATAATAATGCAAAGAGTGATATAATTTAGTAAAAGGAGATTAATAGTTAAGAATTAAGGTTGGGCAATCAATTAATCAAATATGTTGCAGTATGAAAAGATTCCTTCCAAAATTTAAGGGCATATGTCAACAAGGTGTCAATGTTTTCTTTCATCCACACATTTTAATGACGTATGTATGGACATATTAATCTGATTTGAATACTATGTTATGTCAAGTAATTAGTAAAAGATTTATGTTCACCCTTAATTAGATTGAAGAGCTTTAATACTAAGATAAATTATTTTTCTACTTAAGATTTAAAGAAAAGAAAATCATTAAAGGCATTAGATTTAGCCTTTAAAGGGAATATCTAATAAAATTTGGCAAAATCATATATAAAACTGATATATTATTGATATTCTTTTTTAGAAGCACATGAAGAAGGACTTCAAAGATTTGTAAATATTAGTTTTAAAAGAGATTTGGATTTTATAGTTCGAAAAGAAAATTTATCTTATGAAACATTCCCATTTGACAGACATAACAAAAACCAAGTTTAATATTTGAATAATACTATATTTCCCAAATAACATCTTAAATGATGTGTTAAGCAATCATTATGTGGTAAAATGATAAAATAGGTGATTTTGAAATTTGTACAATTTCACCACTTAATAATTGCTTGAAATATCAATTTGAGATATAAAATTTAGTATATCATTTGAAAAGTATAGCGTTACTCTTAATATTATATATCTGAGAGATAATGGTTTACAAAGTCTTAAATAATGAATTCAAGATATGAGAATATGGATGATCAAGCCTTAAATGCAAAAAAGTGTAATCATGAATAGAGGAAACAATCTTATAAATATTAGTCATAAAGGACTAAACAAAACAATATGATATGTTTTGATTATAATATTGCTTACATGAATCAAAGGCGTAAGGTTAATTCTTGTTTACATTACAAAATTCCTAAGTAGACAAACAAGGCAACATAGTGCAAGTTAAAGATGAATTAGAGACAAAAGATTGTGAATTTTGACAATAAGCAGATGAAGAACATATTAGGAATTTATACAATCCCTTCATGGTAGTACTTTATAATAGAATGGTGCCCATTTTCGTATCATTAACAAAAACAAACATTATAGTGAAACTCTAAAAGCACATCATTATCATAAACAAGTTTAAAAACACTAAGTTTTTGGTAATTTTGGAACATATAAAAGATCGTTGAGCAATAAAGAATGATCAGTTTTAGACTCAAAGCTTAAGTAGTAAATAAACATTACATTCAGCCAATACCATTATCAATAACAAGTTCTTCTATATAAAAAAATTCATTCTTTATGTCAAGATTGTCAACATCAAGTGTAAGAAGATAATTAGCACCTAAGTCGAGGTATCATTTTGAATTAGTAGATTAGTAGTAATAGTAGTGCTTTATTTAATTAACTATTCATCATTAATTTAAGACTCTAGGAAAGAATGAGCAACATATATAACTTTAGGCATAATTGAACCAATAGGTCCAATACCACAAGATCCATCATTATCATTACCAGCATTGGATGTGAAATGTGATAACCACTTGAACTAGCTAAGTCTTGTGACAAATAATCCTCGTTGAACCTATAGAGACATTTGATAGCTGAATAACCTTGCCTCTCATAAATTTGAAAAATATGTTTGTTTATAGTCTTAAAACTATTTCCTCTACTAAAGCCACTGATAAGGTTAAAACTAAAGCTGTAACCACCACTAGTTCCAAATTTGACCATTATAAAACCACCATAACTTAAGTTATTTTCACTTGTCATTTGATTTTTATAAGTATAATTTGCCATTAGTTACTAAAATTTGCACTTCAGCTACTTAATTTTGTAAATTTCTACTCTTTTAAATAAGAAACATAGCATAAGTTTCATTAAGAGTTATTGAGCCAATCTTACAGATTATAAGTACCACAAGTGGATCACAATCATATCTAACTCATAAAATCAAATGTCTTATAAAATCATCATCATCAACTTGATGACCTGCAGTAGCAAGTTTATCTACTAGACTCTTAATCTTTAAAAAATAATCAGACATAGAAAGTAAACATTTTTTAATCAAATTGAGTAGCATTTTGAGCTATATATTTGATTGAGAACTAAATTACTTTTTAATAGCATTCCACAATTTATTGCTTGTTTCACTTCCAATTACTAAGTTAAGAATGCTATCATGGATTGTGGAGAACAATTATTTAAATAAAGTTTGATCATGTTACATCCATTAATGAAACTTATGATTCTCGAAGACAACATTAGATCTACCTAAATTCATTATTCTAACGCATTATGCAAGATAAATTTTCACACCAATAAGTAAATCTTCTGCCATCTATTGCCGATCACCAATCAACATTTTAATCAACTCAAAAAGGTCAACCAACCAGTAATTGGTGGTAGCCGATGGTGGAAACAACGGATAATGGCTAGCTGATAGGACTCGTCTTGGGCTTTCTTTAAACATTGAGACAGATTCTGTGATGACATATAACTAACTTACTTATACTCATTACTTATGATATAAGAAGCTGTGTGCCTAACTAAAAATGTATATGTGGAGGGTCAACCGCGGGAAGAACCTCCTCTATAGTTTGGGTGACCTCAGTGCTCGAGGCAAAAGTAGAAAAAAAATGGGCGGGGTTAATGATGGCAACATCCTCATCACTTTAGGTCAAGCCCTCAGCATCTTCTTCCCTTGCTTGACCAATAATTACATCCTCAAGCTGCTAGAGGTCGAGGTATAGGTAGTGTGCCTTGAAAGCATTGACACACTTTGTGGACCTATCCATGACCCCATAGACCATGTCTTATATTGGGATGCCTAGTCTTTAGCATAAGTAGCCTTTAGCTCCTCATTCGGTTGCTTGGTTTTACCCACTATCTCAACTAACTCCCTCTCAGCCCTCCCCGTCCTCTCTTCTATATCGATCTAGTCCATCCTGAAGGTCTCTGTCATAGCCTCAACCTTAGAAACATTAACCTTTAAGAGCTTAGTCTACTTTATAAGGTCCAAGGCCTTACTCTCGACTATTGCCATAGCTTTAGTTGCCTTATTCCCTTGAAGCTAGCTTATCTTGTCAACTTTAAGAGCTTGTTTTTTACCTCAGCCTTTTTGGTCTCAACCTCCTCAGCTTTTGCTTTTAAGGCCTTAAACTCTTTAATGAATGATTTAGCTTACTTATTTGCCTCGACTATCTTGTCTTTGAGCTCTTACATGTTCAGCTCATCATAAAGGCGCATATAATGTTGTTGTGGCATCGAGAAATGGAGTAAATGACCTGAAAAAGATAGTAAAGAAATTAGAGACCCAAGTAAACAACACTTAGAGGAAAAAGAAAATGAAACTCACATCCATCATGCTGCCGAGGGCAATATAGGTGACAATAATGGGTTTCACTCTAAGACGCATTGAGCCTGCCCCTAAGCTGATATAGTGCCCCTCTACCTTACGAGTAGGACCAAGTGCTCAAAGTTAGCCCTCTTGTTAACAATGATATTTGCGAACTAGAATAAAAGCTCGGTTACAAAATTTTGTACTCTCTTCTAATCAATTTGCTTGGATAACCTTGAATTAAGAGTGGCCTTAATTTGAATAAAAAAGCCCATAAAATAATCTTTTATGGTGAGATGTCATCCCACTTAAGAGAGATGTTTGCATAAACGACAAGGGGTTAACCATCTTCTTGCCTTTGTCTGCCAATGAGAGAGTACTTTGAGGATGCTTCTTTAAAAGTTCATCGATTTTCTTTACCAAGGACACCCTAGGTGATTCTCTACCACTGACCCTCAGTAAAAAAACTGCCTCCCTATTCCCTTTACCCAAGCAAGAAGTCGAGAATGATGCTTTATTTTGAGGTTGCATCCTCAATTCTAACCAATTCTAGTGTGACCTTTTTTTGTTGCCACTGCCTTCTTGGTCTTGCATTTCTTTAAGTATGAAAACAAGTAGCAGGTCAAACTAAGAAAAAAACAACTAGAACAAAAAAAAAACACTAAGGGACTCTTTCTTTTCTTCATTTTATTAATGGTTGGAGTGTTTCTTGGTATCTGTACAATAAGAGTTAAGGTTCGAAAAGATGTTATGGATAGAAGATCCTTCCAAATTACAACATATTGCAATGCAACTTTGACTCTCGCCTAGTCCAAGTCAGAGATCTCTGATCTAGTGGACCAAATCGTTACAAAATAAAAATGTTAAGTAAAAAGTCCTTGGTAAGAAGTAAAAGATAATTAGCACAATGAACGAAAAAGACTTGTGTTTGATGTGAACCTAGTGGGAATAAACCAAGTTTCCAACATAGGCTTAGGACTTCTTACAAGAAATCAAAACCCTTTTTGATGTAGGAATCCGTATATAAAGAGTTCAGTGGTTTTCGAGCATACATGAAAGAAAGAAAAGGAACAAAACAACGATTAATCCGACTATGAAAAAAGCTATTATTGCAAAAATTGGAGAATGCAACCAATTATCATTAAGAATGAGTAGAATTAGTGAGAGGTGGTGATTTACCCTATGATGGATGTTAGCGGTTCGAGTCTGCTTATCTTCAACTTGTGAACTTAGCCGATTCAAATCTATATGAATATGATAGCACCTACTTTTCCTCTAGCATTATGACTTATACCACAACAATGTTGTCCATAAATCAAATTCTTTCATGGATTAGATTTCACTTGACTATCTACGTCTCCAGCCCTACTCCCATCTAGCATAAAACTATTGTGGTTTTTACCCATTATTATTTGAGGGTAACTGCTTACTATGGAATGGACCCCTATAAGGGGTTAAGTAGTAGAAACCTTTATTCTCGACCTAATTTACCCTTAGTTAATGTAGGTACTGTAACTTCTGAATGGCGGGCTCAGTTTGACCAACCCTTACCCATTTTATGAAAAGTCTCAACATGACCTTTTAAGGATTCGAGCCTAATTACGAAGGAGTGATCCTGTTTCATTGAACATCTTAACAAAAGGTCATCAAGAAAGGAATAATGAACTACACCCAAGTCAAAGAAATCAAGGTGTAGGGTCACCTCTCTGAGCTCATGCTGGTTACCAAAATCATCAACAAGCTTAAGGTCATCAAGAAGGGAATAATAAATTGCACTCTCAGACACTTTAAATCCTTGGTAGTCACGGTAGACTCATAATAACATATATCTAATTCGAAGTCCACCCCCTAACTATTAGTAAAGGGCTCTTAGACCTCATCCTCCTCGCCCTTTATGTCTTATGGCTTTAGGATCCTCGTACTCAGTTATCTTAGTAGGGGCATTCCCTATCCCCTTAATCCTAACCACAACCATAATGGCCTCTGGCTCTAGTCCCGAAACAGACCTTAGTGTATCCCCCTCCCCATTTTCCTAATAAGTTGAATCTCCTTTAAACCAACTAACTCGTTATTTTGTTCTCTTCAATGAGGCATCTTGTTCTTCTATAGTGGTCTGGTTCTCTAAGCTATGGGATTCTATTTAGCTATAGGTCAACATCTTAAAGCTAAGTACATTTTGAGCGAGGTCAGACATTATGATCTAAGAACAGATAACAGTTAACAACAAATTATAAAAAAAATCTCAAGCATAACACAATAAAAAAAAACTACACGATTTCAAGCCATATAGTGAAGCATAATACTAAAAACATAAAAAATTATTCATGAAACTAAAATGTATCCCAGTAACAATATTCAAACAAAGTAAAATGCATTTAGCAAAGATAAATAACATTTTTATAAAGAAAAAAAAAGCATAATTGAGGAGGAAAACTCATCATAGATTACTGAAAGATAAGCAATGATGGATGTATGTTGATTAGAATCAGCAACCAGAATCAGAGAGCGGTTGTTATAGTGAATCAAATGCTTTCTTTTTTTAGAATGCAAGTAGACCCTCTCTCTTTTCCCAAACAACAAAAATAAGCAATGCTAAAATAACCTAAAAGCCTTATCTTTATAGTAAGATCCATGAGTCTATCTGAGCTATTGAAGTAATTGACATTCTAAATGAGTTCGCACCCAAATACAACACTTTAATTGATCGATGCAATCGTTGAGGCCTAGATGATCATAGGCCCTCCAAGAGGTGGACTACTTATGTCATGCTCCAAACTCAAAAGATCTGACACACGACATAACTTACATTCATTCAATAATGTGCACTCATAAATAAAATTGCATAAAATTTCAAATTTTAATTCAACACAGGAATCCTTAACAAGTTGCTAGTAAGTTCAACACTAAAATCAACTCATAACCTAAAATATAAACATAAACATTTATTGACAATATTTAAATATTCATTTTAATTTTTTAGAATTATACAATTGAATTATGACTGGGGCAATTAATAAACCGAAGATACTCAAAGTTTTCTCAAAGATTAACACTCTACTATGTCACCAGTAGCAACTTTGTTACCGGAAGCCCAGAATATATTCATTGTAAATTCTTACTTAAAATCAACCCATAACCACACTAAATAAAATAATACATAAGTAATTATTCAATAGGGACAAATCAAATATTTTAAATCACGTGTTCCCAAATAAAACACTTAGCAACCTAGCAACTTAGGGAACCCAAGGAACAGCAGAAGCCTTGCCAAATTCGCTAAGCACACATGGACCTTATTTACCTGAAATCACCATAAACTATAATGAGTATAAAACTCAGTAAGCATACTAGTTTTTCATATATCAAATACAAATACATATATGTACACAATGCATATGTATGATATGTTGTGATAAATCAAAATCATAATCTTATCAAATCACATGTCAGGTAAGCGCTTACACATTCTTTCAAAACATATAATAGGAATATCATCACTCAACTACTACTTAGTAGGACTTCCATATCACATATCACATAATGAGCCAATGTCACTCGTAGGTGACATACCGTATGAGAGGAATAGTACAAGTAAGGTTTAAATTACACATATATAATGCTCATGCTCGAAGGTAAGAGCCAAACCCTCACCCTGATTATCGGTGAGTCCTCTCACATGCACCAATACGCCACCACACGAATATGATGACTCAAACTTCCTTTAGGTACCAATAGGATCCTCCCTATATACGAATACAAATACATATCTGTACACAATGCATATGTATGATATGCTGTGATAAATCAAAATCATAATCTTATCAAATCACATGTCAGGTAAGCGCTTACACATTCTTTCAAAACATATAATAGGAATATCATCACTCAACTCCTACTTAGTAGGACTTCCATATCACATATCACATAATGAGCCAAATGTCACTCGTAGGTGACATACCGTATGAGAGGAATAGTACAAGTAAGGTTTAAATTACACATATATAATGCTCATGCTCGAAGGTAAGAGCCAAACCCTCACCCTGATTATCGGTGAGTCCTCTCACATGCACCAATACGCCACCACACGAATATGATGACTCAAACTTCCTTTAGGTACCAATAGGATCCTCCCTATATATGAAACACATAATATATACCAATCCCGAAGAAAATGCCACACATAAAGGCTCCACAAATCATATAAGGTACCTACTAAGTTAACAGTGAGTTCAAGCATCCTCAAAACACAAAATATTTCTCATGGACATATTACACTTTAAAAGCTTTTTTTTGTTAAACACATTTCATTTTGAAAGCTCACTTTCAAAAACACATATATGTCATGTATGTCCATACTCATATTCATAAATACATGTCTTCACATTTCATATCAAAATATACTTTGACATAATATAAACATATTATAACCATATTTACAAAATCATACATAACAATTATTATGTTTATTGTGATTTCAGTAAAAAATCTAGTATACTTACCTCTTAACACTTTTAGCTACAAAACTTAAATCTCCTTAATCTATCAATGGAGATTAATCCTTTCATGAGCCTCAACATTCATACAAAACACTTTAAATAGCTTACAAAACTACACATATTGCACTTATCACATTAAATTGGTCTAATTACTTGGTTTCTCAAAATCTGTCATTCTGACCACTTACAATTAACAAAATTTTCTTATACATCAAATGATGTCCAATTACTCCAAAATTAGAATATATCATTCTTGACTTATATATCCTTCTTATGTATGAATGTTATATCATAATTCCTACACAATCCATTCCATAAATATCATCAAATCCAAACTAATATCCTGACATGAACAAGATATTTACTGAACAGTATTCAATCTCCAAATTTTATAAAATCATATACTAACTCAAAAATTATAAAACTATCACAGAATTACTCATGACACATATTTCAATCCATGATAAATATTTCACTTCAAAATCATTGCCAAAAGTATTTTAAAAGTATTTTATTCTATAGCTTTAAAAATCTGTTAATCAAATACTGTAATGAGTTGACACTCTTTAGAAAATCATAACAATTTAACTACATTGATCTAAATTCTCAATTCTGAGTATATCATATTAGACATATAAACTTATCATATTCCATAAATTCGTAATTTTTTAAGATCATTCAACAGATCAAAAATTGTTTGTCTTTGTATCATCTGTTAACGCAAAAAATTTCTAGAATTTCAGGGTCATTTTGGTAAATTCACTACAAATTTAATTTCTGAAATTTTCAATTGATTCAAAGTCTCAATTGATTCTTAACAAGTCTAATTTCATATACTCAAAATTTAAAATCAGAATCGAATCATAACAATTTATAAAATTCATGGATCAAGAGACTATCAAGTAGAAATTCTGTAATTCATCGTGATTTATCAAGCTATCTACATAGATCATCATCAATTCTCACAATATCTTACGAAATACACATCAAATCCTCAATTGTACATATTTTCAGAAATTAAAACTCAAAAAAATTAACCAATTTAGCACCAAAAAACTAAAAAAAGAGTTATAATATATCTCTTAAAACTTAAATTCTAACTTCAACCCGACCCATCAAGAGATTAAAAGTTGTTCCCAGATAAACAAATTCAACTTATTAGCTTAAAAGTTCTCAAATAAAGGGATAACAAATATATACAACTAAGATGATTTAACTACATAAATTAATATTAAAATTATGTTAATACAAATTTTATTACAATTTTTTATAAAGTTATTTTCTTTCAAATTGTAGATATCTAAGAAAGTTGAAAAAATATATATTAATTTTTTTCATTAAGTCAAAATTAACATAAAATTCTCTTTAAATTAGAAAAAAAAAAACAAACATCCTACTTAAATAAGTTAAATCAAATTATATTCAGCATTAAGTAAAAAAAAAAACACTTATACTACTTAATTACTCCAATACAATTAAAACACTGCGTATAGTATAAATGGATGAGTGTTTATGAGAGACATATTGAAATATATAATGATTAATGATTTTCCCATGTTCCTGGGTATTTTTAATGCTCCAGCTAATTTCTTTCATTGAGCAGATTTTACCATTCACTGCAAGCTACAATGGATAGATATATCGAGTTGTTTTCTTTTTATATTTTTTGGTCACTGTTTTTCTTATACAACAAATGCATTAGCACGAGCTTAATTTCCCACTCTATATACAACCTAAAAAATCAACCATCTCGCTACTTATACGTAACTTGTGATCAACTTTAATGCATTGCAATTATTTTGATCCTATTGAAATAGAATATATTCAAGTAAATCAAGTTACAATTTTCTTTTCACATATTTCATCACTATAGAGATATCATTTGTATAATCCTCCTTTTCTCAAGTTTATGATCATAAAAAAATTTGGCATGATAAACATTTATGAACAAAATGTATTTACAATATAGAATAAACAATTAACTTAAATACTGAAATAAGAATGTATTTAAAATATTTAAAGTCTGCAAATAATTCATTCATGCCGTACCTCTCCCATGCAAAGCGAGCGCTCTACCGTTTTGAGTTACATCCCCATGGCTTGTAAGGTTCTCAATTTGATATATCAATGGCTGTTAATTGTGGAAAGCAGTTCCTTTTTCTTGGACGTCGATTTGATTTGATATATCTACTTCCTCTCATCTCCAAAAAAAAACAAAAAAATCGAGAGCCACTGATTTTTCTTCTTTTTTTTTTCAACACCGACGTTCTACATTCTACGGTCTTCCACAAATAAGCGCCGCATATTTAAAAATAATAATATTATAAGCTAATAATTTTCTTTAATCTCATAAAATTAATAATAATATAAATATATAACAATAATATTATAGGCCTCATATGTTGAAGGCCCATTTGTTTAATAATTGTAAAAATATTTAGATAAAAATAATAAAAAAATAATGTTATATCAAACATTTGTGTTGCTTTTGTCTATAATTATACCTTAGGCGCGGCGAATAACGTTGCACTTTTATATTTGTTTGTTTTATTTTAATACTTTATATGTAAGTAGTGTATTAAATATTTAATAGATAGTTGGTTTTTATAAGTTTTAAAATTTTATGGTATTATTTTATTATTTAATAGTGGGAGAAAATTGATTAAAGATCATTGTAAAATGATTTAGCGAATTCGGTGTTGCAGCACCAGGGAGCCATTGTCGCGACGCCAGGAAGTAGGCACCGCGGCACCCAATGTTGAAAACAGTTTTTCGTTTTGATTTGATTTGTTTCATCTTTCACTTGTTTTAAGACTTTTTAAAACGACTCTCACATATTTATGAATAACATATGTCGTCCTAAAACTTATAAAAGACCCTCCATTGGCTTGTAAACATTATCTTTGTGATCATAGTATTCTTTGTGATTCTTAGTGAGAGAAATTCTTAATTTACAACAAAGAGTGAGTTTTTTTTCTTGTAAAAGACATACTTTATGAGTGCCTTATAATTCAATAATAAAATAGTGTGATCTTGATCTGCTGTAGACATCGACAAATTACCGAATCATGTAAATTCTATGTGTTATTCTTCTACTTTCTCTCTCTAAATTTCTTAGTTACTTAGATTGCACTATATATATTTTGGGTTTATTGATTGCTTGAATGCTTCCGCTTCAATAAATTAGTATCAGAACTGGATTTTAAGCAGATATATCCACACTCAAGTATAAGGTAGAGAAATTCAACGGAACGAATGACTTTAATCTGTGGAAGATGAAAGTTAAGGCGTTGCTGGTGATCCAATGGTTAGGCTCGCCATTAAAGGAGACTGCAGCTCCATCTAGTGAAGAATAGAAAATGCTAGAGTCATCTAAGGTTGAAACAAAAAGTATGGACATTCAAGAAAGCAGGTGAGACGATGACGATTGATTTTTGGAAAAAGTTTGACTCTTTTTATATACGGAAGTCGTTGGCCAACAGATTGCATATAAAGAAGAAGCTGTATTAGTTGTCCATGTCAAATGGGACATCGATGAAAGATCATATAGATGCCTTAAACAATATCATTCTTGATTTTGAATCTATCAACATCAAGATAGAAGACTAATATAAAAGCAATCATCTTGCTGAGTTCACTCCCAAGAGTTATGAGAGCTTTGTTGATACACTTATTTTCGGCAGAGAGAGTTTAACAATAAGCGATGTGAAATCATCATTAAACTCAAAGCTATTAGGAAAGCAAATCGAGGGCAATGCAGAAAGTTTATATGTAAAAAGAAGGTCCTCATATAGATATGAGAAGAAAAGGGGCTTAAGATCGAAGTCCAAGACTCTTAGGAAGTGTTATTGCTATAAGAAAGAAGAGCACTTCATAAAGGATTATCCAGAGAAGAAGGCACAATACAAGAAGAAAACGTATGCTGCATTTGCTTATAAAGATAGCTACGAAAGCGAAAAAACTCTAGTCGCTATTGATAGTAAGAATACTGAATAATGGATTCTTGATTCTGGTTGTACTTTTTACATGTGCCTACATAAGTCTTGGTTTATAAATTTTCAGTCTATTAGTAGTGGTAAGGTGTTAATGGGTAATGATGTCGTTTGTCAAATAATGAGAATTGGTAGTATTAAACTTAAGTTGCATGATGGGAGAATGAGAGAGTTGACAAAAGTTAGGTATGTTCCTGACCTCAAGAGGAACCTAATCTCACTAGGGACTTTAGACAAAAATGGGTGTTCCATCAGAATCGACAAATGAGTTTTGAGAGTATTAAAAGGTTTCATAGTGGTAATGAGAAGAGAGAAGCACAAATGTGTATATGTGCTAAAAGGTGAAGTTGTAAGTGGTTCTACGTTATTATCTGTAGATGATGAGAATATGCAAACTAAGTTGTGGCCTCTTAGACTAGCACACATAGGTGAGAGAAACCTGAATAAGTTATTTAATCAAAAGGCGTTTAATAAGGATAGGTTCCTGCCATTAGAGTTTTGTAAATATTTTGTGCTTGAAAAAGCACATAAAGTGAGGTTTAGTATCAGCGAGCACAAAACTAAGGGAACTCTTGACTACATACACTCGAATCTTTGAGGACCAGCTCAGATAGCTATTTTGGGAGGTGTTAGGTATTTTCTCAGTTTAAATGATGATTATTCAAGAAAGTTGTGGGTCTAAGTGTTGAAAAGTAAGGATCAAGTGTTTGATGCATTCAAGACTCGAAAGGCTTTGGTTGAGAATCAGACTAGCAAAAGGGTTAAGAGGCTAAAAATTGACAATGGCCTCGAGTTTTACAATAGAGAGTTTAATGGGTTTTGTGGCAAGCATGAGATTATAAGATATAGAAATGTGAGATCAACACCACAGCAAAATAGCGTAGTTGAAATAATGAATAGAACCCTACTTGAAAGGGTTAGATGTATACTTACTAATTCAAAGATGTCCATGACGTTCTGGAGAGAAGCTGTGATGAATGCAGCTTATTTGATTAATAGAAGTCCTTATCAGCAATAGACTTCAAGACGTCAGAAGAGAAATGGTCTGGTAACCCTCATAAGTATGACCACCTCAGAATTTTTGGTTGCTCTGTCTTTGTTCATGTGATTGAGAGAAAGTTGGAACCTAGAGCTATTAAAGGGGGTGTTTATAGGGTATCCCGAATGAGTGAAAGAATACAAGGTGTGGTGTAGAGGGTTTACACTACCAAGAAGTATCATAAGCCATGACATGACGTTTGATGATATGACAATGTTAAAAGCCTTCCAAGAAAATAAGAATGAAGAACTTATGTTCAAGAAAAACTCAGCACATGAGTCGATAAAAGTTAAAGTGAAGCCTGAATATAAATATGATATATCCCTAGGTCGGTACTTCAACAATCATATATTTGAAGATGATTCAAGAACACCGACGAGTTCTCCCAAGTTCACCCAATGAAAGACTATGACACATAAGATAAAACTTAAAGAGTGACAGCTAGCCAGAGACAGGCTAAAAAGAATGATTAACCCACCAATCGGGTATGCTCAAACAGATTTAGTTGTTCACGTTTTTAACTATGCTTACACTCTTGAATTTGATAAGCCTAAAACATATTGTAAAGTTATGAAGAGTGAAAATAAGAATGAATAGCAGCAAGCCATGGAAGAAGATATTACTTCTCTTAGGAAAAATAATACTTGAAAGTTGGTGGAGAGACCTCAAAAGAAACTAGTATGGTGCAAGTGGGTATATAAGGTTAAGGAGGGGATACCGGAGATAGAGCCTATAAGATTTAAGGTTAGGTTAGTTGCACAAGGTTTTACTCAGAGAGAGTGAGTAGACTTTCATGAGATGTTCTCTCTAGTCATCAAGAACACATTCATTAGGATTTTGTTAGCCATATGTGCAAATCTTGATTTACATCTAGAGCATATGGATGTAAAAACAGTTTTTTAGTATGGAGAGCTTAAAGAGATGATTTACATGGCACAACTACAAAGTTTGTAGAGCCTGTAAAAGAGGATCATGCTTGTTTATTGAAGAAGTTGTTATATGGGTTAATGCAATCACCTAAACAGTGATATAAGAGATTTGATGAGTTTATGATGACTTGTGGCTTTAGTAGGAGTAAGTATGATGAATACATGTACTTTAAGAGCTTTAGTAGTGGAATAATTTATTTGTTTCTATACGTCGATGATATATTGATCGCATATAGAAACATTGAAAAAATACATAAACTCAAGAGTTAGTTAAGTAGTGAGTTTGAGATGAAGGATTTGGAAGCAGAGAAGAGGATATTGGGTATGAATATTGTAAGGGAAAGAAGATATGTTATTTTCTTGTCTCAACAGTGATGTATACTCAAGATCCTAGAGAAGTTTGGTATTAAATTCAAAGACTGTTTCTACTCTTTTGGCCATATATTTCAAATTGTCAGCAACACATCGCCAACATCCGAAGAGAAGAAACTGTAGATGAGTAAAGTACCATATACAAGTGTTGTGGGGAGCCTCATGTATGCAATGGTTGCACAAGACCAGACATAGCACAAGTTGTGAGTATGGTGAGTAGATACATGGCAAATTTGGGTAAGGATCATTGGCTTGCAGTGTGAATTTTGAGATATCTCAATGGGAAGTCGAATCACGGGTTGATGTATAAAAGAGATGAAGACAATAGTGTAATGGTGAGAGGATACGTAGACTTAGATTATACAGGTGATCTAGATAAGAGAAGACCGTTGACGGGTTAAGTATTTATAGTGTTTGGGTGTAGTGTGTGTTGAAGATCGTTTCTACAACATGTGGTTGTACTATCTACTATAAAGGCAGAGTACATAACTGTTGAAGATGCTATTAAGGAGGCCAGATAATTGAAAGGCATATGCGCGGAGGTAATGACTACTGAAGATGTGAATACTGGTATGTATTGTAATAGTCAAAGTGTCATACACCTAAGCAAGCATCAAGTGTTTTACGAGAGGTCTAAACACATTGACGTGCGGCTCCATTACATTCGAGATATTGTCTAAAGTGGTAAAGTTAGTCTAACAAATATAGTGTCATTTAAAAATTCTGCTAATACGTTGATTAAGCCATTGCCCTAGGTTAAGTTCATCCTATGCAAGGACTTAATCGGTGTCACTACTTTACGAACATAACCAAAGATGCGGATATAAAAGATTGAGAGACTTTTTGTGGATGATTTTGAATCAAGAAGGGAATTTGTGATAAAGTTAATTAAAAATTATTGTAAAATAATTTAAGGAACAAGCTAGGTGGGTTGGATGTGCGAGAAAGTAAGACAGACGTAAAAAGAGGACAAAAGGAGAAATTGATGCCGAAAGTTAGGAGTTGCGGCCCCGCTGATAGCACTTGGGCGCTGCGGCGCCAGGGGCTCAGCACCACAGCGTTGGGCGCAAGACATTCAGAGCCGTGGTGCCTAATGCGGGAAATAGTTTCTCGTTTTGGTTTGATTTGTTTCGTCTCCCACGTATTCTTAGACTTCCTAAAATGACTCCCACACATTTTAGTGATAACCTAGGTCATTTTAAAGCCTATAAAAAAAGGCCCTTTATTGGTTTGTAAATATTATCTTTGTGATCTTAGTATTATTTATGATTTTTAGTAAGAGAAACCCTTAATTTATAAAAAAGAGTGAGTTCTTTTTTGTAAAAGACATACTTTGTAAGTGCCTTGTGATTCAATAATAAAAGAGTGTGATCTTGATTCGCTATTAATGTAGATAAATTATCGAACCACGTAAATTCTGTGTATTGTTCTTTTATTTTCTTTATCTAAATTTCTTAATTACTTAAATTGCATTATATATATTTTTGATTAATTGTTTACTTGATTGTTTTCGCTTCAACAAACAGTTATTTAATATATTATTAAAAATATATATATTAAAATTTTAATTAAAAAGTGTAACTTGCTTTTTAATGAAACCTATTTACGTATAACAATATATTCAAAATCACAAATTACTAACCACGCGAAGTTTATCACACACTTTTTACCAAGCAAAATAAAAATGCAATTTATGTTAGAAGTAATTCTAATATTTTTTTTCATAATTATATTTATTATGTCATAAGGTATTATTGTGAAACCTGAATATTACAAGTCTTTAATAATCTCAAATAATAATATTAAAATGCGCACACACACACATATATATATATATATCTAAGATATTTTTTTTAATGTCAATTTTAATGATTAATAGTCAATAAGTTTGGCGAAAAAAATATATCAAATTTCATATGTTATATGATAAGTATATGTTGTATTAAGATTTCCTAATATAAAATGTATATATATATATAATATTAAGATTTTTTATATATTTTTTATTTTTAAATATGTGTGGTTCATAAATTTATTATATAGTATATATTATTATTATTATTTTAATGTAGGATCTATATTTAAAAAATGTGTTAAAAAAAAGAAATCCTTGTGTTCGGTGTTTTCATTGGATGGAGAGAAAAGAGAAGAGGGGGAAAGAAGAAAGAGAAAAAAAGAAAGAGAGAGAGAGAGGGAGAGAGGAATAAGAAGAACAAAGGGACGGAAGAGGAGGAGAAGAAGAAAAAGAAGAATAAAGGGACGGAAGAGGAGAAGAAGAAGAAATAAGGGAAGAGAAGGGAAAAAGAAAGGGAGAGAAACCGTGAAAGAAAATAAGAATGAAAAAAGAGAGAAGGTGATAGAAAAAAAATGGAAGAATTTTGAGTGTGCTCCATCTACATTTTGTGAGCGGTTTTTTTTATTTTTAATTTGTAAATATATTTAATTTAATTTTTATTTTTGGTTGATGTGAGAATTATATATGCATGTATGTATGTATTAATATGTATATATATACATATATATGAATTCGTATGTATGCATGCATAAATGTGTATATATATTCGTATGTATGTATGATGTATGTATGTGTGTGTGTGTGTTTGTATATGTGTATATTATATTTTACTAGCCATGAAAATGATGTATATGTATGTATGTATATTATAATGTACAAATTATAGAATAGATATGTATGTATGTATGTTTGTATATTATATTTTTATTAGCTATAGAATGATATGTATGTATGTATATATGTATTATATTTGTTAGAAAGAGAATTGATATATGTATGTATGAATGTAAATATGCATATATTTATGTGTGTATGTATATATATATTTTATACTATATTAGCCATGAAATTGATGTGTATTATATATGTATATTATATTTTATTAGTTATGAAATTGACATTTATGTATGTATGTATGTGTATTATATTATATTTGTCATAGAATTATTATGTATGAATTTATGTATGTATGTCTTTATTTATGCTTTATTGTTAATGGCTTATGTGAGTATTTATATGTGATTAATAATTAAGAAAGAGTTTATGGAATTGGTGTGTATGTAAATATATTTATATGTATATATATGAATGTATAATTATATATAGATGCGGTTCAAGAAAATAAGAATGAAAGTTGTAAAAGGTGAGTTAATACTTTATAAAATACATATGTGATGTTTTTAATATAGTAGCTTTATAATTTAAATTTATCAGTATTGTATTTATTTTAGATGAAAATTTTTTGTGATTAATTAATTATGTTTTTAAGATATGTTTTAGAATGTTTATGAAAATGTTAATCGTAGAAAGTTTATAATTAGAATATTTATGACTTATGATAGTATATAGTAATAGAAATATACTTAAATAATTTATGTGATCGAAGTATAAAGTATAAAATATGAGATAATTAATATTTAATTTTTTATAATTATTTTCAAACATGTTTTATTTATTTACATTTATCTTATGAAAATGAAATGAATTGAAGTATATAAATGAATGTGTAATTAGTTAAGAAAATATTATGTTTGAAATATTTTTTTTTATGTATCAGTACTTTTTTTTAACTACTTTAGAATTTAAATAGTATGAGACATTATATAAGAAAATGATATACGTTTATGTGTTGTATAAAAAAAAAGATTTTGAAACCACTAGACTGTATCCTTTCCCTTTAAAGAGAGATATGAGATTTAGATCTTTAGGATCCGTCTGTACACACACAGAGGTTTTGAACCGTGTGTACGAACGCTTTACTTTTTGAGAACCAATTTGCTCTGCGCATGCATAAGACGAGAATATGAGATGAGATAGAAAGAGTAAGTTCAACGCTCTGCCCGAGAAGTATTCCGAGTACAACGAAGTTTTTCCTTAGGTACTAGTTTAGTATGATTTTTAATATGAGTATAATATGTGATATTTTCATATTTTTTATATATTTTACCATGCTCAGTTAAGAAAAAATATATCAATAAGCTCTAGATATTGATACATCAACAAAAGTTTATTAAATATATAGTTTCAAGATTATTTTATATTACAAGTTTTAAGGCAATTTATGATATTCGTATATGTTCATATTTGTTTATCGCATGAATTTTTTTAATGTTATTTATGATGTGCACTTTTTATAAATGTTTAATTTGATCTATAAAATGTATACATGTATTTCTTTTACCACTCACTGAGTCATGAGACTCACCTATTTTTCTTTAAAAAAATTTCTTCTCAAGTATTGCAGAATTCATGAAGTCCTGTTAAAAAAATTTCTTCTCAAGTATTGCAGAATTCATGAAGTCCTGTTAAGCTACGCATCGCTAGTGATATGCATCAATGTGTATTAGTATATTTATGAGGTATTTAGTGAGGTTATGTAAAAGTATAATTTTTTATTTTTTTATTATTTTTGCCTAGCAAATTTTAAAGAACTAAGTATATAATTAACAATTCAAAGTCCTAGATTCACCCTTACACCAAGGTGGGGTTGGGGCGAGTTATTTCAATTATGATGTCATTTAGTTGAGAAAAATATTACTATAAATACCAATATGCCAAAACTCTGTTGTAACTTCTCAAAAGCATCCATCTTATAACTTTTAAAAGTATTTACTTTTTAGTATGACCCAAATATAAAAGATTGTGACTTATCCAAAGTAATCATCTTATACCTTTTACCAAGTATTTTCGTTTGTCATTTTATTCATTTTATTTTTAAATATAAACAAAGTTTCCTTTAAAAAAAAAAATTAAAATCAACAATATAACGAGGGAAAAATCACATATTAACAATAATATATTGTCAAAATTGGTGATTTAAAAGTATATTTGAACATAATTTTAAGTAGAAAACCAATGAATAGCTAACACGAAGTCGAATACGTGACCAACGTATGAAAAAAGAACAAAGCGAAGAGTTAGAAGCTAGGATGAGGGAAAGAACATGGAGGAATCACCTCTAGGGTACAGAGTCGTAACCATGGCTTTGCAATGCCACAATGCAAATTTCAGACACATTGGCGTTGTAGTATCAGCCTTGCGGCGTTGCAACAAGGTCGCGCTAACCCAATATTAAAATAAATTATTTTTAGCTCGAATTGACTTCTTTAAGTAGGATTTGGACTTCTATATGCATGAACTCTTACTCCAATTAGATTTAGAGTTTCTAAGAATGTTTTATACACTATATAAATCCTTACAACCCGTTAAAATTCATAAAGCATCAAAAGTATCAAAGATGTAAATATAAGAGAAAATAGAAAGCATATGCAGCCCTAGGGTGCTGAGTGTACTAGAAATTGTGTCACGAGAGTACTTGAGTTTGAGTGCACAAGAGAGCATTGATAGATCATTTAAGAGAAAGCTCCAGCTATTTATTGTTTTCCTTCTTAAGTCTTTTATTGTAAGATCTAAATAATCTAGAAGATTTAGTGATCAATGAAATCTAAGTAATTTAAGGAAACTTAATAATCTGGGAGATCTAAAAGATTTGAGAGTTTTTTGTGAAATATTGTTTTTTGTGAACAGTTAATTAAAGAAGCTTGATTATTGATTTGCTGTGGATATAGGCGTTTGTTGTCGAACCACATATATCTTGTATCTTGTGATGATTATTTCTTTATCTTTGTTGTTGTAATGATCTTTTATATTTTTGATTGTTTGTGAGTAAAAGACTTTCACAAAGTGTTTAGGGTTCTTAGAGTATACGCTAAAAACTCCAATAATGAAGCTAGTGCAAAGGTTAATTCCTAAGTGAGATTAGTATTAAGGTTAATTTCTCACTATAAAATGGTGTCAGAGTTATGGCTATGTTAATAACAAGTGTTGTCAAATTGGAAAGTCTAATTTAATACCTCAATAAACTGATATCAGAGTTATGATTGAGGTTAATTACAGAGCCATACTGCAAAGCATAAGTTGTTCAACCATAAAGATTCATAAGTATGAAGAAATTCAATATGGAGGATGATTATCTAAAAGAGAAAAATATGATGGCCTTACTAGTGAGTTTATAGTTAAAAATAGCTCTTGAAGAGACTCAAGCTACAACTAGTGATGAAGAAGCCTGTGTCATATAGATCCAATCTAGATTAAAGAATTATTCAAATTGAACACAAAATAATTAACGAAATGATCAAAGTCTAGAAATGCAACGATATTGACTACAAAATGAAAGGTTGAGAATAGAAATAGAAAAAGAAGAGCAATCAAGATTGAAAGACAAATCCAACAAGCTTAAGGTACTTAGGTAAGGGATTGTTCGAAGAAAAAAACCAAAATAAAAGGAAAAAAAAATGTGATGCTGCAATAATTTATGATTAAGACTTAGAAGTTGCAGAAACCTTAATAGCTTCTGCAGGAACATATGTCTGGTAAATGAATACTCAATTTTAAAGTGTAGTTTTCATATGAGTCTTAATAACTAATTATTTACCAATTATAGATCCATTAAGGGTTGTAAAAGTACCAATAGAGAGATCTATAACTTTTGTAGTCATATATAGAATAAGATTGAGACTATATGATGAAAAAGTAAAGGAGTTACTAGGTATGAGATTTGTTCTTAATCTTAATCTCATAGAAACTTAGTATCCTTAGAAGTGCTAGATAAAGTGAGATATTCATTCCAGGTAAAAGAAGGAATACTAAAGGTGTTAGAATGGGTTTATGGGTAAGAACATATTAAAGGCTATATGCTTGATGAAAGTACTGTATATGACTCAACATGAGTTATTGAGAGGATGTAGACTAAGAACAACATTAAAAATTATCTCATCGATGTGATAAGGGTTGAAAAAGAATGTATAGTAAATGAGTTGTTGGTAGAGATAAAATCTAGCCATGAAGGTATTATAATGCATTCGTATCATTAGAGACCGAAGTCACGAGCCTTAAAAGAGTTAAATCGACTATAAAACTTAACTGAAATCAATGCTAAAGTAATTAAGTGTTATGAGTTTTTTGAAATTTGCGATTCAACATTATATTTGAATATGATTTTGAGTTAAAAATTGATAAGGAGTCAACATGAAGTCGAGTATGCGATAGACATACAAGGAAGAAGCAGAACGGAGAATTAGAAGTAAGAAAGGGGTGGAGAATATAGAGGAATCACCTTTAAGGCGTAATGTCGTGGCAGTGGCTTTGCAACGCTATAGTGCAAATTCAAGAAACATTGTCGTCACAGTATTAGCATTGTAGCCGCGACAGCTTCGTAGCGTCAAACCTTAGCGCTACGGCACCCAGTATTAAAAGATTTCATTTTTAGCTTAAATTGACTTTTTTAGTAGGATTTGGACTCTTACACGCATGGACTCTTACTTCAATTAAGTTTAAGGCTTTCAGGTATGTTTTGTATACTATATAAACCCTTATAACTCTTAGAATTCATAAAGCATCAAATATGTAAACATGAGAGAGAATAGAGAGATTAGGCAGCCTTAAGGTATTGAGTGCACTAGAGAGGGGAGTACTTGAATGTCGAGTGCACTAAAGATGGTCCAATGAGAGTGCTTGAGTGTTAAGTGCTAAAAGAGCATTAATGGATACTTTGAAAAAGAGCTCTAACTATTCTTTGTTAAATATCTTATTATCAGAGCTAAGGATATGGTAAATACTAGTGATCTATGAGATCTTAGTGATACGAGTGATTTAGGAGATTTGAGAGTTTTTTTGTGAATTGTAATTCTTTGTAAATAGTTAATAAAAAAAATTGGATCATTAATTCGTTGTAGACATAGGTGTTTATTGCTGAATCACGTATATCTTATATCTTGTTGTGATTGTTTCTTTATTTTTATAGTTATGTTAAATTTTTTATATTTTTGATTGTTTGTAAGTAAAAGGTTTTTGCAAAATATTTAGGATTCTTAAAGTACATGCTAAAAATTCCAACAATAGAGTTAGTGCAAATACTAATTGTTAAGTGAGATTAATATTAAAGCTAATTTCTTACAACAAATTGATAACAGAATTGTGATTAAATTGATACCTAAATGGTATCAAATTAGAGTGCTTAACCTAATACCTGAACATATATGAAATAATGCAATTTGATGTTCAAAATAAATCCAATCATCTTATTAATAGCTAATAATGTAAAAAAAAAATATATTCTTTTTGTTGTCAATTGCATAATTATTTTTTTTTACAAAAAAGTATTACACTTTTTAAGTTATCTTAAAATTTTATTTTTAAATATTATATTAAATAATAATAAAATAATATAATTAATTCAATAATTATAGTAGAAGAAAAGAATAAGAAAAAGGGTTCAATACTTACCAAAGTTGGACCGACCGACTAGTTCGGCTACGGTCCACAATTACGTTGATGAATTTATAATAAATCTTGTTCCCATAAAAAGGTAATTTCCGAGGGAAAAAAGAATTAATATCATTGTGGAGGAGTCGTCTTATTATCTAGGGTAATACATCACATCATCATCATCTAAAATCTATCATCGTTCGCGATTTCTCCTAAATTATCATCGAATCATCTTAATCCGCCGAGCGTAATTTGGTTGACGTACTCTCCCCGGTTCTTTACGTACAAATAACGCTGAAATTAGGTTAATCAAGAGAGATGGACGATAGCTGTGCTGTGTGTGCCGATACTTTGGAATGGGTGGCGTACGGGGCGTGCGGGCATCGGGATGTGTGCTCGACGTGCGTTGCTCGGCTCCGATTCATTTGCCAGGATCGTCGTTGCTGCATCTGCAAGACTGAAAACAACGTCGTTTTCGTCACCAAGGTCAGTTAGGGTTTCCGCCTTTTCAGTAGCTGTTAATCAATTAAAAATCGATTCACCGTAAGTCGATCATAATTTCATTTCGCTTGAAATTTCATGGCTTTCAATTTGGTATTCAGATCACAGGGTTCATGCGTCGGTATTGATTTTGATATTACCATGTTCATATCGTTGTTTTAAGCTCAGTTTTGCAGATTAATGTGCACTCGGTCCAATTTGTTTGAAATCAAATTGGTTTTGTTTGCACTAAAGGAAACTCTTAAAGCAGGAGAGTTGACATCAAATCTCCCCGTGCAAAGTCTGCAGCAGATTTATTAATATATAAATCTTACTGATGTTCGCATAAAATTTTTATGCTGCCAATTTTCAGTGGATCTGCTTTGATATAATGAAAGATATACGATGACTTTGAGCATTGATTAAAAAACTGGATTTTAAGTCATCTAATTCTTTCTCATAGTGATATGCTCTAATTAATAGTGTGCTATACTTATTCGTAGTATGCACTGGTGTTATTTTGGTTAAAAATTTGATGTCCTGTGATTTTGTCACTGGTGCTAATAATTAAAGCTAAATTTTTATATAATTATTCTGTTTAGTTCTTGTATATAATTGATGGATATCCCCTTGCAACCAATTAAATTTCTAACTACTCTGCTGATTGCTGCTTTTTAGGCTTTAGGTGATTATACAAGGATGATTAGTGACTTTTCAGTCTTGCCAACTGAAATAAGGGAGGGTCGAGCAGGTTCATACTGGTACCATGAGGACACACAAGCATTTTTTGATGATGTAGATCATTACAGGATGATCAAGGCAATGTGCCGGCTTTCATGTAGCATGTGTGACAACATGGAGGAACAACCAAATGATGGGTCAAAGCGGCGTGGGAGGTTTCGAAACATTGAGCAGTTGAAGGGTCATTTATTTCATCGACATAAATTGTTTATGTGCAATCTCTGTTTGGAAGGACGAAAGGTAGATTTATATATCTGGCATTATATTGTTTGGATTGTTATCTGTTGGAGAACTAGCTAACAGAACTAAGGCTTTTACTACTTTTTGTTTATTGATAATAATATTTTTGGAGCCCTACTTTTCTATCTCAAAAAAAATATAGCTACATTCCATCTTCTTCTTTTTCTTGACTAGCATGGTCTTCTTCCTAGTTTTGTTGTGAGAGAATCAAATGTGTATTTGTTAACAGATATTTCTTCGTTTTGCTTGATGCATTGTTATCTCATCATTGTATTTGAACAATACAGGTATTTATCTGTGAACAAAAGTTATACACTAGAGCACAATTGAATCAGCATATAAACACAGGTGACTCGGAGGTGGATGGAACTGAGAGTGAAAGAGGTGGTTTCATGGGACATCCAATGTGTGAATTTTGCAGAACCCCATTCTATGGGGATAATGAGTTGTATTCACATATGTCCACAGAACACTATACTTGTCATATATGCCAAAGGTAACAGATGTTTTGTTATATGAGAACAATGTGTGTAGGATGCGTTTTTGGACAAGTAGAAATTAAATGACTTTTTATGTTGATCCTTGTTTAATGCAGGCAGCATCCAGGACAATATGAATATTATAAGAATTATGATGACCTAGAGGTGAGATACATTCTCTTCTCTCTCTGTGGTTAGAGATGGAATGGTGATTTACATTGATCTTCATTACTGTTTATGAACAATGAATGTACGTATTAATAAGTCTTTTGCCTGTAACAGATTCACTTTCGACGAGATCATTTTCTGTGCGAGGATGAAGCTTGTCTTGCCAAAAAGTTTATTGTGTTTCAATCTGAAGCAGAAATGAAGGTGACCTCTTAGACATTATGACTGTTGTGATGCTAGGGAATTTGTGTGTGTGTGTGTGTGTGTTTTGGTCTTTTACCGCATCTGGGAGCACTTGAAACTTAACTAATTCTTCTTCTCCAGAGGCATAATGCAATTGAACATGGTGGGCGTATGTCTCGTGCAAAACGTAATGCAGCACTACAGGCATGTATTCTCTTCTTATGCTAATTCCGAGAATCTGATTCTTTATAGTTATGTCTAAACTTGGTGTTGCTGCCTTAAATTTATTCATTGATTTTATTTTTTTTGTAAATAATGTGCGTATTTTCTGCTCTTCCAACTCGGGTAATTTACTTTATTTTGATTTGTTGTACAGATTCCAATTTGCTTCCGTTATCGTCGAAGTAATGAACAAGATCATCGTCGTGGAAGTCGTGGAAGGGGACGGGCATTTCATCGTGACTCTTCTGATGATAATCAACTTTCCATGGCCATTGAGGCAAGTCTGGAGGCATTTGGTACCGAAGGCGGATCTTATGATCCATCAGCATCCAGTGCGCAACAATTCTCTGATCGTGGAGATACAGATGATAAAGATCCACTCATTCAGCCTTTTGAATCATTGACTACAACAGATTCTGAAACATCTTCTAGGTACCTTCAAGCCTTGGGGCAAAACTCGAGGAGAGCACCCTTGGAAAGATCTTCTTTTCCTCCTCTTCCCATGGGTTTCAGCAGCAGTCAACAGAAACCAATGCATAATTCGGAAGGCTTGCCTAGTAACAGCATGGCCGCTCATCTACGCCGCCAAAACAAAGTAACTATTCTTAATTCAACTCAGGCTTGGCCATCAACAAGTCGCAAGCCTATGCAACCATCAAATAACTCCACCCAAGTTAGGTCTGCAGCAAATGTTGCACCCCTAGTTTCACAGAGTTCTGGTGGCGGGCCTGCACTATCAAGCTATGCTGCTTCTGCTCAAGCCCAGGTTCAGCCATGGTCAACCACAGTCCAAGGACTAATGCTATCTTCTTCTTCTAGGAACTCGGGCAACACTGGAAGGATAACCCACTCTGCATCAGCTCCAAATCTTGCTGATAATGGATCTCTGGAGCCTTCTGTTTCTGAATTCCCTCCTGTTTCTGCAATGCAAACACGCAAGTCATCTTCTAGCAGCAGTCAGCCTCTCCCAAACTTGGACAATGTTCAAGTTGCAAACAGATCCTTGGTAGAAAAGATGCGTGCTGCTCTTCGGTATGACGAAGACAAATTCACTGCTTTTAAAGACATATCTGGACAGTATCGGCAAGGTATGATTGACACGGGAAGATATCTAGAATTTGTGCAGCAATATGGCTTATCGCATTTAGTTCCTGAGTTGGCTAGGCTTTGTCCTGATGCTCAGAAGCAGAAAGAGTTGGTTGAGACCTACAATGCTAGTTTGCAAGGCAATAATCAGCTAGAGAATGGTTGGGCTAACAGTGGTGTTCGGTCGAAAGATAATGGCAGTAAAAAAGGTAAAGGGAAGGCTGTGGTTGCTGAAGAGAATAATTCCAAGGATACTTTACCAAATAGTATTATAAGCACTGTTAGGGAACTACAATCGAGTTACAAACCTTCTGAAGAAGATGTAGAGGTGCTATCAAAGGATGGGTACCGGGCCTCTAAAGGCAAATCAAAGGTGAAGGTCAATGAGCAGCTGAGGGGTAATAATGATTTGCTGTCTGCTGGCGGTGGATCTAATCAAACATCTGTGGATGAGGGTGGTGGGGGCAAGCAACGGAAAAAAACCTCAAAGTTCCACAGAGTGCGGCTTGGTGATGGTTCAATGGCAGCACTTCTGGATCTAAAAAATTCTGATCCTGAACTGGATCCCAAGCCATTGGACAACAGGTTAGATGGAAATCAAAATGTTACTGAAGGATTACCTGTACATGGTGTTTGGCGAAGGGGCGGAGGTCAGAAACTCTTCTCTTAATTAATAGTTCTAAAAGGAAGGGCAAATTAGCTGTGTGTTCTTTTGATCCTCACATTTACAAGTTTTTCCAATGCCATTTTGAAATTGAATGGCATATCTGCTCTAGATGTTTAAGGTTGTGGGCTCCGGCCTGAGTGATGTTTTGGCAAGTTTGGTGCTCGAGTGGGCTCTTTAGTCTGTCATCCTGATTTCTTCCTAATTGCAAGTGTTTATATACACTATAGAAATTAGAATATATAACAGAATTTGAGGTTTTGGCTTGTGATCGACACTTCTGTATTCAGGTATAGCGGTGATAAGCAAATTCCGACGCATTTTGTTTGATTTTAATTTCTGGATGTCATAGAAGTGCTGGAATTTCAAAAGAATGTTGCATTATTTGCAATACCTCAAATAATCAGCAAGGTTTTTCCCGAATAAAATATAATAAGACGATGGAGTCACTGAAATCTTCTTCCTGGCAAAGTCTTTAATCATCAGACCTTTATAGAATTATTTTCACCCCTAAATCCTTGAAATACAGAAATTCAAGGCTGAATATTTGTCTTTTGGGCCTCTCTTTCTCATCGCCAACAAAATAATACTTATCCAAACTCAATAAAGTGCAAAACCGGCAATATAAAGCAATTTTGAACCTGTTTCAGGTTCAAAATTGCTTTTTTTTTTTAAAAAATAATTATATTATTATTATTTTCTTTTAAAAAGAACAATTTCGAACCTGAAAATGAATAGTAGATTTCAACTAGACAGAGCGGCATAGCCAAAGGCATACGCAGACGAAATAATACAAACGGAGGGAAAATTGCACTTGCAAACATGTCAATGATATGCGTTGTAAAACAACACACAGACACTTGTGATGTTTATAAAATCTGTAGAATGAACGATGACACAGATAATTGAGCGTCAATACCAGATAGAATTACCTACATAGATTCTACAACTACAATGACGAGAGGAAGATTCTACAACTACAATGACGAGAGGAACGCAGAGTTATATACATTGGTTCTACAACTTCAATGACGAGAGGAATATAAGATGTACAAAGTTCAATTTTAACAAGTCTGAATTCTGGCATAACCAAAGGTATTCTCACTGCTACAGGACATGTACAGAAATCCATCCTCGTCCTTGAAGGATTCATAGATCGAGTCCATTAGAGTAGCTGCAGATGGCAAGGAATAACATTATCAGTAGATTATCTCACAGCAAACTTCATATTAATATAAAAAAAAAGTCATGGATGATTTCAACAAAACTTCACCTGTTTGAGGTAAATTATTTTTCACAAATATAAAGAGTTTTTCCAGGGGCCAGGTGAAGCCTGCTGCTTAAAATGTGAATGAATTGCCCAACATACATGTCTCGAGGAACCAGAAATCTAATATCAAATAAGAAACAGAAGTAAATTATGGAGATAATAAACTACGTTTACTAGTCCTTGCATATGTGAAGAAGGTAGGAAAAGACTATGAGAAGCAAATTTCTATGATTAAGCAGACGGCCAGTCGACCCCTCAAGAGACCTGAAACTCGCGTTTTCATTTAGAAAAAATGCCCATTCTTCTTTTCTTTTCTTTTTTTCCTTTTTAGGTTTGATAAATAAGTTTATTGAGGAAAGAATTGCATTCAAGCACACAGAACATGAAATCTGACGAAGTTACCCCGAAGTCAAATTACATGAAACAAGCGTACAAAACTCTGAAAAAGAAGCAAAAGAGCACCAGAATTTTCCTCCACTTGTACAAAACACTTTTAAGAACATTTCTACAATGAAGTTTCAATAGCCTCAAAAGCGCTTCACCTCTGCCTTTTCCATCCTTCGCCAATGAACTCAGAACTTTTATATCAAAAGATAAATGTGGCTACTTAGCTTTGTTAAGTAATATACTGAAATAAAAATTGAATAGATCTTAAATATATGGGCAGGTAGATAATATTATTTAATAGGTTAAATTTTTAGATTAATAACAAATAATTAATTCATGATAAGTAGTATGAGAGTATATTTAAATTTTTATTTACATATAAGCCTTTAAAATCGTCTTAATAAAGATTGTCACGTGAGATGTGGATCTTATAAAAATAGTAAAGATGAATATAACGAGCCAAGTAAGTCTTAAAAATGTGTTTTGAGTTTTAATAGAGATTGCCACGTGAGTAGTAAATCTTTATTGTCTGGGGAGATAGGCAACACAGGCTAGATTGACTATTAAGTTTGAATTAGACTGTAACGAGAGCATTATGTGATTGAGTGGGAGAAAACGTCATGTCCCATACCAATTAAAAATCAGGTTGATCTTTAGTATATATGAGCGGAAATATAATATTATCTAACAAATTAATCTTTTGAGTTAATAATAAATGCACAACTAACTTTTGGTTTAATAATAAACGTCTAACCCATGATATAAAGCAATACTCTTTCTTGTAAGATAGAGTTTATGACATTCAACAACAATTTAGGTCAAAATTTCTTTTTACTATAAATTTTAATTGATTGACACAATGAACAAGTGTACCATTACTCATTATCATAGAGCATTTAGTCACACAATATTTATAATTGTTTAGGCAATTAAACATAATAATCCCACACTATCACCCCTAAACATAAACAATAACAAAATATGTGGGGATCAAACCACTACTATACTTATAAAATATTCATAGTTAAATCACCTAACTACTGGTTCACTATCATTAAGTATCTAGTCACACAACATTTACAGTTCTTCTAGACTATTAAACACAATAATCCCACATTAATACCCCCAAACACAAATTAATAATAAAATATTGTTAAAGTCGGTGCTTACGTGTTATTCCTGAATATACATATACTTATATATTTATACAAGTGTACATTCTCATTAAATAGCTAATACCCATTAATATGGTACTATGTAATATAACATTACAGACATTGTACGATTTGAAGGAGTTCAAGTCAGATCTAAAGGAGTTTAGATAAGGGCTCATAGTTAGCCACGCTGAGAGATATATATGCTAAATGTTAGTACAGCTAAGTGTTAGCTGGTTATAATACTCATTGAAGATCCAAGAGTTGAAGCATTGTCTGTAATGGGATATAAACCTGAGAATATACTAGTAACTGTATAATTGCAAGAGTTGCAATCGAGTGCCAGAAAATGTCAGTTGCGCAAATATGTTCTCAAATAATTGTCCCTGATCTATTTCTACTGATGCGGGTCTGTCGGTAGATACTTTTAATATAGATCAGCATATGTCGTGCCTATAGGGTATAGATGGTCGTTTCTAGCCGACTGTGAGTTTGGAACTCATATTAACATATGAGTATCTAGTTAGGACTGGATATAAGACAGACTCACGATGGCCTTTGATAGACACCCTATGTAAGCTGTCAACGGAGGGCCCTCTTGAGTTGAGTAGTATACATGGTCATTTGATCTGAGTGTCACGGTGGGCTTGTAAGTGATACACCATACTTTGGTTTCACGCATATCACATACCTTTCAATGTGTGACTACTAGGTGTCGCTGGGTATGGTCCGATGTTTATGTAGTCTAGTATGTACAGATATGGGATCTGTCAACTCACATAGGGAGTTTGATATCCAAATACTTCGAAACTATATCTCAAAAAGTCTTGTGGCCATAAGTATTAATTCTGGGAAATAGTTTCTATCAGGGTGGAACAATATGGCAAAGGAGTTTGCACATATTGTTCAGTGAGATACATGTCTGGAGATATGATATGGATAAGCACATAAGGATTTGACGATGATAATCTATATCCTCAACACATCTAGGATATCATGACGGAATGACTATACGTATGCGTTGTAATCTTAACTTGCATGGTTCAATGCGCTGATTTGTATATCCGTGACGTGTGCGTGGGGCAATGTTCACGAACTCGTGGAATAGTTTATTTGACGAATCGGACGTGAACCTAGGGAGTCCTACGATATGGAGTGTACTCGTTGTGCACTGAGCAACGTGCCAGATTAAATTATTTAATTCAACAATATTTAGCACTATCACAGGAATGCATGCGTGTCTGTATTTAAGTGTTAAATATAACAATTAGCTAATAATAATTATTTACTATTTATATAATGACACGTGACGTATTATGACCCTCGGTTGAGTTTATCTAAGTGTGGGATTTAGTGAGATCCACTAAAGGATAAATTAGGTAACTATTCATGATGGGTAAAATAATCATTTCACACATTAATTATTTAATTATTAAAAAATTAATAATATTTCATTATTTTATATTATTATATAATATAATATTTTATACATTATTATTATATTATAATGGGTGATAGTTGTCACCTATTATTTTTTTTAATTATTAATATTATATAATATTTTATATTATTATTTTTATTAATATTATATATATATATGTGAGTTGTGTGTGAAATTGAAAGGTGTGTGTGTGTGACAGAGTGAAAGGGAAAGGAAACGAAAATTTGTTTCATTTCTATTTTGGAGCCGAGAAAGAGAAGAAAAAAATAAAAAATAAAAAAATAAATTTGTTTCATTTCTCTTTTTGATTTTAAAATAAACAACTGTAAATTGCTTCAATTTCTATTTTCATTCTTTTTAGTGAAAAAGAAAAATATACACAATCGGTCATTTTTGGGTTAAGAGTTAATTTCGTGTTGAAATATGAGGCTGCTGTTCTAGCTCATTAAGCCCACCGAATTAGTAATTAAAATTGTAAACGAGTTGATTTTTATGCGAACTCTAAAAAAATACGTGTAAAATATTACACGTTCAGATGAGTTTTTAACACTATTAATATATTAATTTGATTAATATATTTTATTTATTATATTTATTGCATGTTTAAATGTTTCTGCTGTGTTTAATATATATATGATACGTATTTTAGACAATAGACACAATTACATATACATACACTTACGTATATCAAATTTCCAACAAATATACGAGGGCCGCACAATATTTACAATTTTTTTGGGCTATTAAACACAATAATCTCACACAAACACCCACAACAACAAACTAATAACAAAATATGTAGAGATCAAACCACTGTATATGTTTAAATATTTATAATTAAATCGCTTAACTAAAAGTTATTGGTCACTTATTATAGTGCATTATGCAATTAAAGAGATTCATAAACTTGATCGGTAGTTTTGTTTATCTAAACAAGTAAAGTATTTGTCAATTTTAAACAATAAAATTGTTAAAAAGTTTAGGAACTAAATAAGTTTAAAAAAAATTAAAATTAAAGTCTATCCAAATAAAAAAGCGACCATAGACTTTTGAACAGTATATTAATTAAAAATTAAAAATTAAATAAATTATTAAATTATTAAATTAATACCTACCAAATAAATAATATAAAAATATTATGTAAAAATTTATTTATATCATACAGTTAAGTTTGGTTCAATTCAATATTTTTTTTAAGTAAAATCAAACTAAACTTAATTTATTCAAGAATCAATATAAATATTTTGATTAATTAATTTTTATACTTTAGTATCAAATTAAACTGACCAATTTAATATGATTTGATTCGATATTTTCGATTTGGTACTTTTGCACCCGCTCCTACACCTAACACAAGATTAGAAATTGGGAATAAATTATATCTCTACAAACCGTATTAATAGAGAAATAAGCAAAATGCCAAAGCTTCCATCTCGCGGGGATAGCTCAGTTGGGAGAGCGTCAGACTGAAGATCTGAAGGTCGCGTGTTCGATGCAATACCATCTTTTCGTTTTAGATCATTTTCTTTTTTCTTTTTCGTTTTTACATTTTTTGCCCATAAAGTATTGGAAGCCCATCTAAGAATTCTCTAATTGGGCTTAATACTTATTTAGCCTATTTAATTATGGCCCATGTTATGATCCGCCCACTTTAACTTCTCTAAAGGTGGCGGCAGGCTCGGAGACCCGCGCCGACTTTTTAATGAAACATAAACTTTGCAACAATTGTACCGCAAAAGGCGTCTAGACAGTAGCGAATACTTTGGAGAAATTTTTGCTTCTCTGTTTTCTCCATCTTCCTTCTGACATCTCATCTCTTCCTTTTCTTCTCACCGGTACTCTTTCTATTTCCGTTATTTTCTCACTTTTAGAGTTATACTTAGCTACTCTAGTTAACTTGAAGATTATTTTCTATTTAATCACTTTCTTTCTGACTTATTTTTCAAAAAATGAAAAGGTTCCCGCTCGCAAAGTGCTCCTCTACAACTTAGAAGCAGGAAAACTGATAAGATGGTTTCAAGTTTTTGAAGGAATTCGCGTGCACGGAATTACTTGTAATTTAATTTATGGCTGTGAAGGATCATCGTCTACAGTCACTTTCGAAGTGGCTCTATTTGGTCAAAAGAGAGTGAAATTGTTTTAACTTAAAATTTGAATTGTCAACGACTTCTCAAAATCATTCTGAATTATGTGTCAATTTGAGTTTAATTCACTCATTGCCAACGTTAAGTCATTGGATTCTCGATATTTCCTTCTTGAAGGTCTTGTTTGTTTGTTTTTTATTTTTGTTTGTAAATCTAATTTTGAAAATTTTCATGCTATAATTGATATATTTACTGTGCCAGGGCTCTGAGGGTAGCCATTGTCTTGCCATAGGATGTAGCAACAATTCAATTTGTGTTTGGGACATCTCTAAATGTAGTATCATTCTTGAAAGTTCTCTCTCCAGGTTTGTTTTACTTGGGTTCTCATCTCATGGACTATCATTATGTTTAGTGTGAACTTTTTTTTAGGGACTCGTTTGGTTTTGCATTGTAATGTAGACAGGTCCCTTATTTATTCCATGAAATTATGGGGTGACAATGTTGAAGCTCTCTGAATTGCATCTGGTACTATTTATAATGAGGTGCAAATCTTCCTTAGAATCATTGGTATTATAATTTAAAAGATGGATATATTTCTTTCAATTCAATCATTGAGTTACTTAGCATCATTATCTGATGTCTCTCAGATTATAATTTGGAAAATGGAGGAAAACCACACATATGGAAGCAGTTTAGTCTCCAAATGTCCCGAACTTTATTGCCAGCAGTTTAAAGCGGTCAATATATTCAGACTTATAGGACATGAAGGTTCCATATTTCGAATAGAATGGTCTTCCTATGGATCAAAACTTGTTTCTTTCTTTGATGATTGGAGGTGAGTAAGTTTCCAAGTCCTAACATCATTGTTTCTACTTCTTTCTTGGAATGATTTGCTGCAACATTATGCTTCTTTGTTCCAGCGCTTGAATCTGGGCAGTCCATGCTGAACAGAAAGGTTTTGATTGCATAGAGGAGGTTGACGGCTCTGTGTTATATGGTCACAATGCCTGAGTATGGGACTGCTGTATGACTGATTTTGTAAGTTTTGCAAATTCCTGGTTCACTTGTTTATGGGGTGTTTTTTCTGGTATTTATGATGTTCCCATATCAGATATAATTGTATTCTTTAGTACTGTTTAAGCCCTTAATCCTTTCTATACAAGCGCTAAGAAGCTACTTACATAAATGAGACACTCTCCAAATATGTAATCCTATTTGACTCGATGGTTTGTCAGTTTTCATTATCTTATAATGGATTTATATTTGTGAGCATGCTAGGGATGTTGTTGGATGGTGAAGTGATTACTTTACATAATGGCTGCTGTGGCTTTCATGAAGTAGATAATAATGGAAAACCAAGACTAGATGGTCGGTAGCAGACAAGAAAATTGCATGTAAATTAAACTGTCTCTTTTATGACAAAGGAATAAACTTTTCAACAAACAGGAACAGTATTTTTATAAAAGTAGATGCAGCAGTCATTCATCCCATTCTTTTAAATTTTATTTGATGGAATTGTTTTCTTTTTCTAGCTTGAGATATTTGCCCAATAGATGGCTTTGGACTGACTTCAATACACAAAATCAAATAATTTGATTGGAAGTGTAAGCCTGTTGTTGTCTTAATTTAGATTGATCTGTGGTGTGAACTAAAAGATCTTATGTTGTCTATATCAATTTTTAGTGACTTTAGAGACCATGCAATTTGGCAATGGTTGTCATTTTGTTTTTTAGTATTGGCTAGTTTTTATTGGAGATATGCTGGAAAGCAATACTTATGTGAGCCTGCAATTGACCACCTTATCACTTTTACCTCATGGCTCTGTGCTGTTGGTGCAGTTCCATTACATGTTCTCATTGTCTCTTTTTCCCTTTATTTGAGACTAATGTATGAAGTTACTTTTTCTGTGATTTTCATTCAGATATAGACTTTAGGATGTGGAGCTGACTCTGTCTTGCATGATATTTTAGTGTATTATCATTGCTGGTGAGGATTGTACATGTCATGTGTGGGGATCAGATGGTAAACAGCGTAGGATGATTAAGGAGCATATGTAAGTTGTGAATATGGCTTTTTGTTTTTGAGAATTTGGGATTGTTTATTGCTTTGGTGGTATATGAATTTAGAATCGTAAGTTTGATGCTTTCATAATTTAATTATTACTGCATTACATGAGCCATATAAATTGTGTTCTGGGTATAAGAATCCCAGGAAGAAGTATCAGAGTAACAGACTCTTTGACTTTCCATAGACAACCGAGAACATGACCTACTTGTGGACCCTCATAGTTCTACACTGCAGTTTTTATTTTTTTACTGGTAATTAAAATTTTCGGGGGGGTGGGGTGGGGGGGTGGTGGGGTATCTCAGTTTTGATTTTGAAGCTATCTCGGGACCATTATAGAGTGATCTTGTAGATCAACAATATTTCTCTCTTTACAAAATTCTGTGTGCTTTTTTAGTTTGCTTTTTTCTTCTATTACTAGAATTAAAGATAATGCAGCCTAGATGCTTTTTTTGTTCCTTTTGGCTGATTTGCTGGTGCATAACATTACAACTGTTGTAGGTATTGTTCTTCTAGTCAATGGTTGTGAATGCTTTGGACTTTGGTGATCTATGTTTCATGATTACCAGTTTAACCACCAAGCATAAAGGGAGCTAGTCTTCATCTAACTACTATTTAAGCATTCATATTATAATTGATATGGAAAATATTTACAGCTTTGTTATTGCGCAGAGGAAGAGGCATATGGTGATGTTTGTATGAACTTCTGTGCTTCTTTATGCCTTAGTTGGCTCCTTTCGTTCTTATCTTTTTTAATGATCTGTATATTGTTGGCTCCTTTTGTTGCAGCCAAAGTGAATATGTACGTTGTTTGTGTTTCACTTGTGAAAATACCCTATATGTTACCACAAACAATGGATATTTGTACCGCGCTAACTTATCTGACATGGATAATGTGAAATGGACTAGACTTCTGCAAGTCAGTTAAGGGATGCCAATTATTTGTATGGATTTGTTGTCAAATGAACTCAGGGATTCAAATGGGATTGATGTTTGGATTGCTCTTGGATATGGTAAGGGAAATATGACAATTGTTCGGGTTGTAGGCAATGTTTCTACTCCACAACTGGGCTTCACCTTTGCATGGTCACCTGGAAAAGAAAGACAACTACTGGGAACCTACTGGTGCAAATCACTGGGATATAGGTATTAATTTCCTTTTCTAACATATTAACATAACAGTTATTATTATGTATGTTTTCTTTGTCCATGCAGTTAGTAGGTAGAATGCCTTGCTTCGGTTGTATTGTCTCAATTTGATCTCATTGTTGATTTCCTTCAGATGCCTCTTTATTTTTATTTCTTTTGATGGCCAACATAACATTTAAGGTTCACCAATCAATTTTAAAATGACAGTTTCATGCCATGTGGGAAATTGGTTGAAGTCCTATATGTCTATGACACTTACGATATTACCTAATTAAATGAGAGATCTGAATCCTCCTGCTTTAGTTTTAATATATAGTAGGTATTTACATTATATCCTTCCTATAAAAAAAAGGTTATTTACAATATATCTGTTTATGGTCTGTAGGTTTGTTTTCACTGCTGATCCTAGAGGAGCATTGAAGCTTTGGCAGTTACCTAATTCTTTCTCATCTGTTTATGACGAATCTGCAAAGAGTTCCAAGGCCTTTCTTATTGCTGAAGTTTCCTCTTCTTTTGGGGCATGAATAATATGGTTGGATGCATCATTTGAGGATGAGGTAGCTATTTATATCATTCATCCTTCTGATTTCATTTCAATGAGGTATAAGATAGGAATCCCATATAAAAATTCTTCAATTCATCTGAATTCCTCTGATGTCTATGGAATTATTTTTTTTAATCAATTATAAGAATACCTTGCATAAAAAGAGAGGTATTTGTGTTAAAACCATGTGGGTTACAGGTTTTCTTTTGCTTGAAGAGAATTTTGTTTACTGATAATAGTAGCTGAATACTTGCAGGTGCTGGTATGTGGTGATTTACGTGGGAATCTGGTTTTGTTCCCTTTGCTGAGGGACCTCTTGCTGAGCACATCTGGTGCTTTAGAAGTAAAATTATCTCCACTCAATTATTTTAAAGTTGATATTTCAGTTTCGAAATTGAGATCCAATCATATTGAAATCCGATCGGTATCATACAAGAACATCTTTCAGATTTGCAAACAAGTAAATCATATATCCTGCTGTTAAGTAATTTATTAGGAAGGAAAATTATTCATATGCTTTCCAATTTTTCTATTTTTTTTGGTTATTTGGTTATTTTTGTTTTGAAAAGTAAAAAACATGGAAGAAGAATGAGAATCAAGAAGTTATTAGCATTAGCATAATAAAATGACCCAAGGGGTTGGTTGGGTGCTAACACTCTTGGTTTGCAATCAAGACATCATGGGTTTCCACCCTTTGGGACTACCTACCTAGATATTCTGCCCCATAAGTTTCAGACCCAATGAACACACTGAGGGATTTCTTTGTTATAAGAAAGAGAAAGAAGGCGTAACTGAAAAGAGGTTATAATGAGCAACAGAAATGGCATTTCTTGACTTGCTGCATTGGAAAATGTTTTTGAGACTGACAGTCTACTAGCTGAGAAATGTGTGTGTGCATGCATGTATATTTTTCACGATACATGTATGTTTACTTCCTTATATGGGCATGCGATTAAGAATTCAATATGTTAGTTCTGCTTTTCATTTTCTTGTTCAGACCGGAGGAGATGGTTGCATATGCTACTTGGAATATGACAAGGATCGAGAAACTTTAGAATTTATAGGGATGAAGTAGGTCAAAGAATTGAGCTTGATTCAATCTGTCTCTGCCGAGAACAACTATGTTTGCAGCTATGCAGCTGGTTTTGCATTGACAGATTTCATATTATGGAACTTAATAACTGAGGCAAAGGTAACTTCCCCCCCACTCTCTTTGCTGAAAACGAAAAAAGAAAAAGACTGTGTTGCTATTGTCCCATTGCGGATTCTTTTTTATGCCTAAGGGTGCATGTTGTGCAAATTCCATGTGGTGGATGGCGACACCCTCATTCTTATCTCCTTGGTGATGTACCAGAGATAAAGAACTGATTTGCATATGTTAAGGTATGTCTACTTTACCTAGTTCAACAATCTTTATTTTAACCATGTCTCCCTCTGCCCATTCAGTGCTTCTTGCTTGAAAACAAAATAATGACATAATTCAACTCTTTGGAATTTTGGAAAATCAACTTTTGGTATTGAGAGACTTCAGTTGCTTAATGAGGTGGATTCTTTTTCATGAACCTTTGACATAATATGATATGAAATTATATATGCTGAAGTTTGCTGTGTTTTTTCCCTTCTGTATTCTTATACTTTTATATTTTTTGTTCAAAAGAATTTCCTTTTTCATAATTTTACATGGGACCAAGGTTTTTGGCTTTTGCACTAAACTTGGTGTGTGCACATATGAATGTCTCTTATAATATTTCAACATATTCAATTTTGAGCCACAATATCTCAATGGTTCTTTAAGACGTCGACCCAATCGTATTGTGAAAAAGCTGCAAACTGCCATAGTAGGCCTTGAAATGGCCATGGGGCTATTTTCTAGTATGGATTTAAATCTGTCATCGTTCATGAAACTTATGGTTTTCAATTTCATTTTTGTTCGCTGCTCATTCAAAATTCTTTTGAAGGATGAACTTATCCATATTCATAGACGCTGGATACTCAATAGTGAGAGGAAGATGTTCCTAAAGAATTTGCATATGCATTTCACGGAAGAGAATTACACACCTTATGCTTCATCTCTGAAAATTTGCAAGTTGGGGCAAATGTGAAGAAGAGTCCTATGGACAAATCAAGTTGGATGTCAACTGGCTGTGAAGATGGAACTGTGAGGTTGACTAGGTATGCTGATTAGTATTTGCCGCTACAAATCTGACATGAAGTGGACAAATGTTCAATTTATGACGTTATGAGATCACCTTAGTGTAACTTGCCACCCCCTTCACTCCCTCACTCCCTAGTTCTCTCTTTATTTTACATTAATTTTTCAGAGTTGGAATTATTATTGAACAGTAATTAAGTCACACATGATTGTTAACTTAGGTAACACTCCTGGAATTGAGGATTGGTCCTTGTCAAAATTACTTGGGGAGCATGTTGGTGGATCAGCTGTGAGATCTATATGCTTTGTATCAGAAATAAATCGATTTCCTACAGTTGTGGACAACGTATCTGAAGAGATAAATGACGCTGCAGAGGAAAAAGAGAGTCCATTCTTATTGATATCGGTTGGTGCTAAGCGGGTCATAACCTCTTGGCTGCTAAGAAATAGGATGGATAAGACGGAGGAAACACCTGTTGAGCGAAAATGTGATGGAAATGGAAATTGATGTGAGCACTCATTAGGGGCACCCTCATCATTGTCATTCCCGTGGCTTTCCACTGACATGCCAACCAAGAATTCTAGCACTCATGGGATACCAAAAGACATTAAGAAAATGCAAGACAACCAGAAACATTTCTAGTATGAACACAGATGCAAAGACAGGATTAATTGCTCCAGAAAGTGGGGAAACTGGGCAAAACTCTCCTTGGCAATAAATATGAAGATGACTGGAGAAACCTTGCTGTCACTGCATTTCTTGTAAAATGCCTCGGTTCCAGGTGAGATAAACTTTGATTTGTTCTGCTGATTTTCTATCCATATATTTTGCCTCAATCTAAGCATCATAAAGGTCTCTTGTCTCTTGTCAGGGTAACAGTCTGCTTTGTTGTTGTCGCCTGTTCAGATGCCACACTTGCCTTATGGGCTCTTGTTTAACCACATCGGTTATGGTACACATATAGGGTTACGATTTTTCCGTAAATTTACCATCAATCATTTTCTTTGTCATGCTTGGAATTTACTTTTTCTTCTGACCCATCTCAGGTTTGATGTTGCGAAGTTGATTCCACTGTCGTCACCAGTATTAGCTTTGCAGCGTGTCATCATTCCTCTACATTTGCCTTCCAAGGGTTAGTCTATTATCATACTCTTTACTTGTGTTATAACATACAGCCAGTACAATTCATCTAGCCATAAAAGACACTTCTAAATTTGAAAAGTTTCTTCCTGCAGTCACCATCCTTTTAGTCTAAAATTTATTTTTTCCTCTACATTTATGATAGTATTTGGTATGAGTAACTAATATATGTTACCATTCAGAAATTCTGCAATTTGTATTGCATTGTCTTCCACATTCCTAGTTGGTCTAACCAGCAACTCATGATTTGTTAATCTTTATCTGATAAACATTTTTATCTTCAGATTATCTACAAGTCTCTGTCCCATCTGCTTTATGTAAGCATCCTCCCACCCTTCAAATTCTTTCATTCTTGCCTCCCTTATGAAACTAAGATGCATTTCATTTGTATATTATTTTCTCCCCCTTTTTTCTCAAAAAGGATGGCCATTTCGTGGAACATCAAGAGTAGAATCAGGACTGAGTGGGCTCTGGCTTGTACTTTTGGGTATTGGTATTCTGAAACAAAATCTTAGAGTGAGTGATTGTGTGATTCAAAATCTAATTTGAGCTTTATTTATACTTGCAGTAAGTTTAGACTTTCTGATTTATTTCACTTTCCTGCTTGGTGTCAACTAACTGTTGTGAACTTGACTGACAGAGAATGTTCAAATTGGATCTATATATTTTGAGATTAGTGGAGCCACTGATGGAAGCATTGCATTCTGGGATTTGATCGAATATGTTGAAGCTTTTGTGCAGCAAGTGTCAACTCTTGATGTAGAGAAATTCATCGATTGTCAGAAAAAGCCACGAACAGGAAGAAGTCAGGGTGGGAGACGGTGGAGAAGTTTAAACCATACCAGGGCTAAGAAAAAAACAAGTAGCAATGTAGTTAGTTCAAATGTTGAAGAGGGAGTACAAAATCATGCCATGTGGAGTATCTGCAAAATCAAATGATTCAGAGAGTTGTACAGTCAGAGATGAACATGTTGCTTCTTCTGAGCCAGAATTGAATACCATTGACTCAACTTATGAAATATGTGAAATCCAGCCTATACATGTTTTGACTAACATTCATCAATCTGGTGTTAATTGTCTCCATGTTTCAAAGATAAAGAACTGTCAGGTTACTGATTATGGTTTTCAATTCTATGTTGTGAGTGGAGATGATGATCAAGCAATTCATAGTCTTAGAGTTGATTTATCACTGCTACCAAGAGGTCTGGATTGCGAGATTATAGCACCACATGTCAGAAATTCGATCATTGGATCTGAAAATGTAAAGAGCCTAATTTATTATGGTTGGAAACAGAATAAGAATTATAGGATCAGATTTTTTAATCAGTACAGAGCAATCTCTGCTCACAGCTCTGCTATAAAAGGTAAAATAACTTATCCTTGTAATCATATATTTCAAACTTACTTTTAAATGGTCTAGTTTTATTGTCTTTCAAGATAGGCAAACATGAAGTGCTTATCTCATTGGGTTTTGCCGTAATTGTCTCACTACTGTCTGTTGCTAGGATGTTTCCATTACAGGTTTTGGTTTTACCATAAAAATACCTTGTTAAAAGTCCTTCCATTCTACTGCTTTAGTTGCTGGTGTTTTGTTAGACACCTCTGTCACTTGTCAGAAATGTTCTGTATTCTGATAAGTAGATTTTTTCGTGTAATCTTCAAATCTTGGATGGTATGTCCTCTCAAAAGACTAACTGCTTCAAGAACAAATATGGGCCTTTTAATGTCTGAGCAAGGTCTTTCATGCAAATATTTTTTTACTTCTGATGGATTAAAATGGGTTTTCTTTCATGAAGGCACTTGGACAGATGGGATCTGGGTGTTTTGTACTGGTCTTGATCAGTGTGTTCAGTTCTGGCTTCTTGAGAAACATGGTAAACTGACTGAGCATGCTCATTTAAGTGTAAGTGTCCCCGAACCAGAAGCATTGGATGCCAGAGCCTGTGGCAGGTAGTGAAGCATCTTTATATGCAACTCTAAATCCACAGCTTCCCTTTTTAATGGCATTATTAAAACTATGCCAATGTTAATTATATGAAGTTTGTTTCAGGACTCTTCTTATGGGTGTTCTTTGTTTCTTATGCAGGAACCATTATTGGATTACTGTAAATCCTAATGTTCTAATGGTTGAGTTCTAATGTTCTATAAATCCTATGATGTCGATGAGGACCAATGAAGTGGTTTCTGGTGATTATGGTTTGATCCCTGGTTGAGGATCTGATGACAGCCAATTTGTTTGGCATAACCAGGTTTATAACTGCTTCTTTCAACTCTTTCACATGTTAACAAGGATAATGTCATAATCATCATAGACAATATGACAGTACAGAGCCAGATAGAATGGTCTTCCTTGTCAGGTATTATGCTTTGGTCAATATATTTTTTAGCACTGGATTGACTGTGCCTGATATGCTGTTTCTTTCTTATTTCTTGTAACAAGAGACGAAATTCTCAGTAAAAAGCTTATCCTTCAAAGATTCGAAGATCTGATGGGGTTTTTTTCATATGCATCTTCAGGCTTGTGTTGTAATGCAGCTCCACTGTTCTTTTATTTGTTTATTTATTTATTTTGGTGACAGTCTAAGTTGTATGCCCAAATAGTACTACCATCTTGAATAATCGTGTCCTTTATTTAGCTGAATATACAAGGCTGTATCAGTTTTAGGTGGGTAGAAATTTTGCTGCATGAGTTGGTAATATCACTTTCCAGGGAGCCAGGCGTTGTTGTTCACTGGGTCAGCAAGATGATGAAAGGTTCTCCAGAGGTTCCTCTATGTTATGGTAGCCCGCACAAAGAACATGGCAAAGCTCTGCAACCTGTGTAGATGGGGTCATTGATCTCCAGCAACATGGTAAGCTTCAAAACAACCCATAAGGATAACAAGGGTGACCAAGATGGCTACAATGCTCTGCGCATGATTGGATTTAAGATTTCAAGATAGATTGACCTCCCTTTCTGAGGGTTTTAGCGGCAGAATTAAACCACAATACCTCTCCTAACTTCAATTCTAGAGAGTTCAGGGAAGACAATCCCAAAGCCGCCAAAGCATTGCCCACCTCGTGTGAAGGACTTCAAGTCCTTGGTTCTTGGCAAAAGGTTTCAGGATCTGCTGATGGTCCAGCAGTATCCAACCCTAGTCACTACTCCAGGGAATCACCAGTTACGTATGATTAGATCAGAGAATGGTCCAAGGTACTTGAGACAGTCAGATCAGGACCATATCAGGGAGGAAGCATCTGTTTTTCCTGCTGACTTCCTCATTGAGCCCCCACCATTGTCATTAGTGCCTACATTTGATGATGTTTCTCTGCCCCTTCAATTAAAGGAACTGCCGTCCATGTAAAAGGGTTGTGAGAGGATGGTCGCCACATATTCTACCTTTGGAGGGTTGGTGGGTAGGTGCTGCATTTCCTAATGAGTTTTGACTTGCGGTATAGTTTTGCTAATTGAAGATTGCTCTTATATACTATCCATGTGGATCATCTGCTATTTCGTGATTGGGTCATGAAGAGATGGAAAGGATTAAAAATTCTGACCTATCCTCCCAGTCAATAAATAATACAGTCGTGGTTTCTAGTCCCATGCTAGGGTCACTCTTGATTTAGTTTTTAAAGATCCAAGTCAATACCGAGCCTTTAAAATTAATACCGGTAATTTTAAAGGTTGAGTAGAGGAAAGTCTGTGATCACTCAATTAAGAATTCTTGCAGCGATAGCTAACTAATATTAGACATTAATTTTCATTATATGAAAAGGAATCAAGAATTGTAGGCCGTTCAGTTGCCGTTCATTTAATTATGGGAAGAGATCTAAGCCATTGTGATATAGGATTTTTGTTGTTACAACAGTATCATTCACAGCGAGTTGCATCTGATGTTTGTAAATTATTCTCAATCCATATCTTGAAGTTAGTAATTTATCAGCTGAACATAAGGTGAACAATTTAAGAGAAGAAAGCTTTCTTTTCGTAGATGGTATTTGACTGGTCTTTTTCTTTGTTAATACTTTATGTAGTAAATTAAGAATATTCATGAATAATTCATTGTATGTACAGTAGAGATTTTTTTTTTTTTAAAGTGTATACTATACTATTACAGCATGGGAATGGGGGACTCGAACCCCTGATCTCTAATTGGGGGTGTACTTACAAACGAGACTTACTATTTTGATTAAGCCCCGTGTGCTACAGTAGAAATTGATAACCATGTTATTAAAAACCTCCTTCCTTTAAAATAAAGCAAGATAAAAAAAAAGTGTCACATACTGTGGATACTCGGCGGAAAATTTATATAAAAACAATATAGATTCAAACTCTCTGCATTGCGTAGATCTTACAAATTGGGAGCATGCATTTAAGGTCATTGTATTTTTAATTATTAGATGACAAATTTTTTGTGGTCAGCGTTGCAAAATTCAAGACACGGAGTTGATTTATTTAATCAATTTTATTATGCTTCATGCAGTAGCCAAAAGAGTCGGTCGACTATGTAGGTTTGAAGCATTCCATCAGAATCATATCTAAATGTTTACAATATTAAAACAATAAACGAAGCTGCAAATCATATAGATTTTAGAGCAATTTGCATATAATGTTGAATGTTTTATGCAAAGGGCGGGACCATGAGTGCGAACAAAAACACAGACACCTAGGCGCACCGCACGCGCACACCTCATCTCCAATGCTCTGCAATCTGCTATCTGCTATCTGCATCCGGCTCCAAATCCAAATCCAATTTCTTTCTCAACTTCTAATAAGGTCCACAATTTTTAACCCAACGGATCACAATTTGGCAATCCACTTGATGCTACAGAGCTTTTGTCTTTGTATTACATTAGGGTTGAATACTCATACTTCATGTAATATTAAAGAAAATTACAAACAAAAATGTAAAGATAGTTATATAATGTGAAAACTTCCCTTTGTATTCACACATGCCAACTTAGATTTATACCGACGATATAAATAATTCGAAGTGAGGAAATCATGTAAGTGTAACTGCTGATTGATAAAAATCATCACACCAACCGCGTACAAGCGGCACGTGCCCCAACCTTTTGGGAATTCCTTGTGCAAGTAATTTGAGTATCGAGTAATCGCACCTATTTAGCCCCTATTGAATCCCAACCGCCCCCCACTCACACTGATGACTTTTCCTTGAGTTGGTGCCACGTCATTTTGTGCCTTAACTCAATATCTTTGCTTTGGCTTCTCGGCTTCAACTTATATGGCTGGCTTCTGTTGATTTTGATTTTGATTTTTCAATTGATTATGTGGTTGGTGACCAAACACAGGCTTAACCTTGTTGGAAGAATTGCCATGTTCTCATTTTTAATTTTTGACCATGACCTTGAGAGACTCGAGTTTGAAGACTGGCGACTGGCCACCAACACCCTCAAATAATTAAATTATTCTCAATTCTCATGTAGATACTTGTGACTTCTCGCTTCGTTTGAATTGGTATGTATCGCATTTTTAGGTGAAAATGCAAACACAATTATTGCTTGTAAGGCTTTGTGTTGTCACGATTTATGGGCCCAGTGTTAGTTCGGCCTTTTCTTTTGATTTTTAGAAGGAAGCGGGTAAGAAATACACATCAACGCTCTCTTTCAGCCGTGCCCATAAAAATAATAAGGAAATGGCCAAGGTGTGCTTAAATGAAGATGTTGCTTTGAAATCCTAACGTTTAGGCTTCAATCCCAGCTCTATCTGCTCGCTCCTGTTATTGTCGGCGGTAATTGTTATCCTCTTGAGAAGACTAAAATACCCCTATTGAAATGTTATCATACACACCTTCTAAGAAGGGCAACGATATTCCCACTGGATTCCGCCTTTATGGACCATGAATATGACACAAACTCAAAACTATAACATAACATCCCATTCCTTCCTAATCGACAACTGTTAAAGTTACAGCATAAATTCTTTCTTCTCTTAACAATACTTTTTTTGATTGCTATGCTTTTTCCACATTGTCTTACATTTGGCCTCTGATATCATCTCTTTAAATTTTTAATTATAATTCGTTTATCTTTAAATCAAACATTCATTAAAATAACTTTCTTTTTTCTAACGCTTGATTGAGCACAAATTTATTTCTATATATTGATAAAAAAAAAATTTATATTTTTCAATACAATTATAGCATGATATGACTTTGTTTTTGGTGTTGTTTAATAGATGTCAAGTGCCGCTTTTCTCCATTCGAGAATCTCCATCTATTCTAAGTGGACGAGCTAGAATTCTTATATCAGATTGGTTGTTCAAAAGACTTTTTTTCTCTTTTTCTTTATCCTTTGCATCTTCATCTTTTCGAAAGTCCAGACTTATTTTTTAAAAATTTTATTAATTTAAAGAGATTGAATATTTTAAAGTTCAATAAAAAATATTGTGACTAATTATTTTTTATTTTGGATATATTTTCACTATTTATTTATTTATTTATAAATAACTCTCAAGTATTAATATTTTTGTGATAAAAGAGATAAGAATTATATATGATTCTAAATTCATTTAATAATTTAACTTGAATTCATCATATGATTTGATCACATAATATAATCCATAGGTAAAATAACCACATGCTACAATTTTCTCATTTTAATAACACAAATCGAAACATGAAATGTACCGCGTTCATGATATTATTTAATATTTACCATCCACCCTAATTGATGCATGCTTAATCCATAACAGTGATTGGGATTTAATGTTAATGTCATGCGCTGAAAAAAAAGAGAAGCTTTAGGCATGATCAATGATTAATAATGGATCCCACTTCATCAATCAAACGGCACACCTAAATCTCAGCACAAACAACTATACCTAATAATTTCCTCTCTTTGTGGGACACACAAAGTAACCACATTTCTTATCTAAGTAAATCCTCAACCTCCCAGCAAAGCCTGCCAAGCCAAATGTCTCAACTCTCAACTCTCTAAGCCATAAGCCATCAAGCCGGTTACCGATGAGGGTTGGTGAATAACCGGCGATTTCCGGTATGATTAACAATAAAAACTAGTCAAATGAATAGCAGCCAATAAAAGACTTAAAACCAGACGCCAATGCGTCCTTCTCTCTCACCAACCCCAACTATTCTCATCTGTGAAAAAACAACCGCACCAGATCTAGATTCCACCCCCAAGAATCCTAACCTCTCATTCCGGTAACAGGTAAGTTTGCCCATTGATCTATAAATAGAGCTCGTTCAAGACTAGAAGAGTCGTCCAAAGCGTTGAGTCATACGCCTGCATTGCATTAGAGGTCTGGTCTATAGAGAGAGCCCACGCACGCTAAATAATCTAATTCCGCACCGAAACACTCGCCGCAGGTAGCTTGCTTTCTATTGTCATCTCCGGCAATGAATTTTTTAGTTGCCCATTGTTTTATGTTTTCAGATTCCTACATTCGATTTTTTTTTTCTCTTTTTATCTCTCCCCCTGCCACCCCCCCCTCTTCTTTTTAGTGTTTCAAGCTGAGTATATTTCCGTAAAACTGGCTTTGAGTGAAATGCTTACAGATCTGGAGGCTAATAGCTTTTCTGCTGGCTAGTGGTATTTATGAATATAAGGATCTTAGTCTTTGGAGTTTAATTGAAATCTGTGAATTTGAATTTAAGTTTCTTGGCACAAGAGGTGTTGGTGGCATAGTGGGATATTGTAGATCTGAAGCTATCTTTTTATATTTTGCATGACTACTTGGATTTGTATTCTTGAGTATGCTCTTGATATTTGGAGTTTTGATTTAATGGATCTGATATTTTGCTGTTATTTTAGCGTGCTGAATAGTAATGTTTATCATTTTCCCTCTGTCGGCATATCGTTTTTCGTTGCTTATCGTCGTTTTCAATGAATTAATTGCTAGATTATGTGGTCCAAAAATATTTGTTAAAAACTTCTGTATATTGTTCTAATTGTGATAGTTAGAGCCCTAGTAAAAATAATTCTTCAATTCATATGCTGATTGGTTTCGCCTCATCTACAGTAGCTGACTTACATTGTTAAAATCTTTGTGCTCCTTGATTCTATATTCTTTTGCAACTTTATATCATAGGAGTGCGTGAAGAATCTGCTAGTGTTTTTTATTCCCGCTATTATTGCCCATTTGAGTGACTATAGGACTTTGAGAGAACAGGAAAAAGTATAGGAGGCAGATTCGCCATCCCTGTTTGTAAACAATTCTGTATGATGAATTTCAATCAATCTTGAAATACTTGCGTTTATTCTCTATTTGGTATTCTTATATCTATACTTTTTCCATTCTGTAGCGTGATAAGATGGAGACCTTTCTATTCACATCTGAATCTGTTAATGAGGGTCACCCCGACAAGTTGTGCGACCAGATCTCTGATGCAGTTCTTGACGCCTGCCTTGAGCAGGATCCTGACAGCAAGGTTGCCTGTGAAACATGCACCAAGACCAACATGGTCATGGTCTTTGGAGAGATTACTACCAAGGCCAAGGTAGACTATGAGAAGATTGTTCGTGATACATGTCGTTCCATTGGATTTGTTTCCAATGATGTGGGTCTTGATGCTGACAACTGCAAAGTCCTGGTCAACATTGAGCAACAGAGCCCTGATATTGCCCAGGGTGTTCACGGCCACTTTACCAAGCGTCCAGAGGAGATTGGTGCTGGTGACCAGGGCCATATGTTTGGTTATGCTACTGACGAGACCCCTGAATACATGCCTCTGAGCCATGTCCTTGCTACTAAGCTCGGTGCTCGCCTCACAGAGGTTAGGAAAAATGGTACCTGCCCTTGGCTAAGGCCAGATGGAAAGACCCAGGTCACTGTTGAGTACTACAATGAGAATGGTGCCATGGTTCCAATCCGTGTCCACACTGTCCTCATTTCCACTCAGCATGATGAGACTGTCACAAATGATGAAATTGCTGCTGACCTTAAGGAGCATGTCATTAAGCCTGTCATCCCGGAGAAATACCTTGACGAGAAGACCATCTTCCACCTTAACCCATCAGGTCGTTTCGTCATTGGTGGGCCTCATGGTGATGCAGGTCTCACTGGACGTAAGATCATTATTGACACTTACGGTGGCTGGGGAGCCCATGGTGGTGGTGCTTTCTCTGGAAAAGATCCTACCAAGGTGGACAGGAGTGGTGCATACATCGTTAGGCAGGCTGCTAAGAGCATTGTAGCAAATGGGCTTGCCCGCAGGTGTATTGTTCAAGTCTCCTATGCCATTGGTGTGCCTGAACCATTGTCTGTTTTTGTGGACACATATGGAACCGGCAAGATTCCTGACAAGGAGATCCTCAAAATTGTAAAGGAAAACTTTGACTTCAGGCCTGGAATGATCACCATCAACTTGGATCTCAAGAGGGGTGGCAATGGCAGGTTCTTGAAGACAGCTGCCTATGGTCACTTTGGAAGGGACGACCCAGACTTCTCTTGGGAGGTTGTGAAGTCCCTCAAGTGGGAAAAGCCCCAAGCTTGAGATTAAGTTGAATTCTATCCCCGCTGTTCAAGCTTGCTTTATTGGTAGTAGATGAATAATTTGAATGTTTTATCGGTGCTGCTTTATAATCCTACGAAACCCCCTAATGTTCTAAACTCAATACATGTTTCCTATTCTTTTCTCTCTCTCTCTCTCTCTCTTCTTCTTTTATCCTTCCTTTTTTTGGTTTTTGATTTAATGTACCATGTTAGTATTGTTGTCCTATGATAATGTATGAGAAATTTTCCCAATTGGTGCACCGAAGTATTGACAAGCCTCCATCTATTTGCGATTGTTTGTGGAATGTAGTAGCAAGACAGCAGCGAAATGCATTAATTTGTGCTTTGGCAAAAGCCAGTCGAGTATCGTCCGCTAAATATTTCTTTCTATATGCCCGTCTGTTTTTACGTTACTCATATTGTGAATTGAACCACAATCTAGTCCATTTAAAAATAAACAGTAGCTACCTAATAGTTCTTCAAGCCTATGTCTGCTTGAATTTGCTAGCATTTATTTCAAAGCGTGTCTGCAGCTCAATTAAGGTAGTTGACGTATACATTGCCGACAATCTTGATATCTGGAATTGGGCTAAACCAGATTTCTCGAGGCTGCAATGTAGGGAGTTATCCTTCAATTCATCAGAGTTGTTGCTAATTCCTATTAAATGGGATGGGCCTTGGTTATCATGCGATTCCAAATTTCCGGAAGAGTCGGATTACGTTGATTGTGAAGCCTTGTCAAGTCTTGCGACCTTGGGAAGGGGTTTGATTACTCCGATGATTTTTTGAACGACATGTCACTTCTTTATTAACGTTTTCAACGAGAAGTCGCCAAAGTCACAACCAACAAGTCGTCCAAGTTTTGCGAATATGAATTGCTAATGCACCCATCCACGCAGGAGTCCGAAACATTTTGCCATATATAGAAGAAAACACTCGCAAAGAAGTCTGCATTTGACATTGATTTTTCAATTTTCTTTCACAACAACCTAACGGAAGAATCACAGACTTCCAAATAATAATTATTAAAACTGGTAATTAACCATTAGAAAGTTTGACTGATTTAGATGTTCGCATGTTCTTACTTCTTCATGTCCAGTCTTTGACTTTGATCATGCTGGATAGTAACAGCTGCCCACAGCTACCAAAAAAACACATCAAAAACAAAATCAGTCAAAACCCAGACATACGCCAGCAAATTAGAAATGATGTGATGCCATATACAGCTAATTGAACAGCCAATATTGAAGATACTAGCAATGGTTCTGAGTGACGATGAGACCAGTGCCATTGAAGTGGCAGTTCCAGTAATTCTTGCCAGCTGACTTGTAGAAGAGATTCATAGCGAAAGAAGCATGTGATATGACATTGTCCGGATGGAAGCAGCTACCACCTGGTTGAATTGCCTTGCAATCCACTCCACTCTGCCAGCAGCTCTAATCAATGTTGCTGTTAAGCCTCTCATCGTCTGTGAATGGCTTACCAATGCACATGTTACATCATTTTTCTACAAAACATTTTATCAATTAGAGAATTACCCTAATAGAGGGTTGCTTCTTATTCTAAATTAACTCGGGAAATATAAAATGCTATATGAATGTGGAAACTTACCCTTAGTTCTTGGTCTCTTCCCTTAGAAGGCATAGTTAAACGTGCATGGCGTAAGCCCAAATTTTGTAGCGTTGTAATATTCATATAGAAGATGATCTCCGGAGCAAAATAATTGTTTAAGAAAGAAGAGTGTAATATGCTAACTGCAGCTAAAATGACTTCCAAATATAAATTAGTTTATAAACAAAACTTTCATAGAAAAGTTGCATAGAAACAGTGCATAATAATAATAATAATAATATGTAAACAGTTGAATTCATTATGCATATGAAGAAGTAGGAACCAAACGAACCTATACAACCAACAAAACAGAGGAGCAAAACTAAATCTCTAAGAAACAACGGCCAAGGGTGTTTTGTGCTCTTCATTTTTTGTTTATCACAGCAAGGGCAAAGATCGAAATTAAACTCAGAGAATGGAAGGGCGTGTGTTTGCTCACTGAAGGAAATGAAACACTACAGATGTCTCCACATATACATACATTGAAATGAGAGAATGCGTTACAGGTGGTACAAAATAAATTGTCAACAATGCCCCTTAAATAACATTCTATTTTTTTTTTTCGGATGAAGAAAGATAAGGGTGATTTTAGGGACATTATGTGAAATACATGTTTAGATAAACGCATTGCATAATGCATATATATTGTACTTTTAAAAAATAAAAAATTTGAAAAGGAAGTAGGTAAAAGCAGAATATCAATGGATTTGGTTAGGCGGGAAAGTGGCTCTGTTGGGTCGTTTTAAAGGGACAACGAACAACTAAGTATGGAGATTAGTAATAGTTGTTTTTTTTTCCTTTGTTGTCATTCATGCAGCTTCTGAGTTACCGTCTCTCACTTCCAGATTTCCAATGCAAATGCAGAGCAAGCAATACCTGACCCTGTGCGTTTCGTTGTTTTTTTTATTATTTTCTGGCTCAGCATTTGACCACTCCTAGTCCCAGGTTATAATACAATTCATACATAAATAAAGCTGCCACATTATAATATTATTTCACTTACTGCAAACCCTAAAACAGCACCCCAATCAAGATTAATTCTCCAGCTAAATTTTTGTTTTCAGCTAGATCAATAGATTAATAAGAAAAAGTTTATCGAATATTAGAGGTGATACAATCGTTTAACAATATTATGATATATATTTGTTTTTATTTATTATAACTACTAACTAATTTAATAAATTTATGATATAAAAATGTTATTAATTTATTATGTAAATAACGTGATGCCCTCGCTTAAAGCTCCAAAATATACACTTATTCTATGCGGTTCCCATTTAATATAATATTTTTAAAATATATTTGACTTGAGCTTTGTGTTACAAGTCGGATGTTTGTTATTGACTTAAAAAATTAGACTATTAAATAATGTTGTATACTATTTTTATATATTCAAAATTTATTCAATTTTTATTTGACGTGAGACATGACATTCTCGCTCACTCAATCACGTGACATCTTTATTACGGTATGATTCAAACTTAAAGACCAATATAATCAGTATTGCTCATTCCTTTAGAATTAAGAGACTCACTACCCACGTAGTAATCTCTATTAGTGCTCAAGACAATATTTTTATAGCTCATTTAGTTTGTATTGCTCATCCCCCTAATGGTATGGGGAACTCACATCCTACGTGACAATCTCTATTAGAGTAATTTTAAGAGCCCACATATAAATAAGAATTTGAGTATATTTTAATACCACTTGTTATTAGTCAGGCGCTTACTATTAACCCAAAAGATTAGCTTATTAGGTAATGTTGCATACCCACTCTTATATACTCAAAATTCGCCTAATTTTTATTTGATGTAGGACTTGACACTTAGAATGACTTTTCCTTTTGTCATCTTAATTTCTCTCCCCCTTTTTTTTTTGTTTGAAAATTTTGCAATTAACCCTATTTTTTATTATTAAACAATTTTGACCAAAGTCAATTTTTTATTATTATTTTAACTAAAAAAACTATTTTGGGCCTGCTCCTTTAAATTTCGAACCATCTCTCTCACACAAGCTCTCTCTCTCATACACTTTATAAAAATCACTCGATCTAGTTGAAAAATTGTAAATCAATTTCAAACTCATTATATTTTGAAGATTAGAAATAAAATAATTGATTGTGTAGTTGAAAAAAATTAAAAATAGACAAAAAATGGTGAGTTTTTATTATCAATGTATGTTTTTGTTGTGTTTTTGTTATTCTACTAGTTTAAATATTTAGATTTAATGTTAAAAAAATAGAAAAAAAATAATTAAAAATAAGTATAAAAAGCCACAAAATGTAAAAAATGGTCGGAAAAGACCAACTTTGGTCAAAAATACATATATCTCTCGCAGAGCACCACACACAACATGTGATGTGCCTCAATCGCGTTGCATAATGCACGTTGTGTCACATGGCAATTTGATTTTTTTTTTGCTTTTATTTATTAATTTTATATTTTATTTAAATTATTTTTAAAATCTATATCATTGATTATTTAACTTTGTACTTTTTTAATTTATTAATTTTTTTATTAATTTAAATTTTGTGTATTAAAATCCACAGATAACCTATAGCAAGTTTGATAAGGAATACATATTCGTTAGAGCGAGTATAATTATAAAACTCCACCTTGGTTTGAACCCCAATTGTGTCTTTCCTTTTTACTTGCATCAAATCACTATTACCCATCCTTACTTGTGAGTTAATTGAAGTATTCATATCTAAAAAATATCTTTATTAACAGTCATATGGTTATTACAGCTACTATCCAGAAACCAAACATTTTTTTTTTGTTCAGAGACACTTTGGCAAGTAAAAAAAATAAACTCCGTTCACTTTCTTTTTCTTCTGCAACACTTGTTTGTTGATTATTTTTAAATTTACAACCTTTTTGCAAGTGCCCAAATTTTTAATAATTAAAACATTGAAGTTTTACCTTATTCCAACAATCTCTCTCTACACGGTTGCTTTTTTCTCTCTTACAAATATTGCACTTTTTGTTGACTATTATGAAACTTGTACAATTAAAGCATTGAGGTTTTATCTTATTTTAACTATCTCTCTTTACGTAATTATTTTTTTTACAAATATTCTACTTTTGTTGTGATTGGAATGCATCTTCACTATTAAACCTTTATCTTTCTCTTCCACTATTTTCTCTTCCTTGTTTGCTCCCTCGACCAGAGTTCTCTTGATTGAGATTATATTGAAACGCGCTCTAAGCAGATTTTTTAAAGCGTCGCATCAATTTTCTCTCAAAATATTTTAGAGAATCCATCAACTCATGCGTTGTCAATAAAGAAAGATCCTTTGTTTATTCTATCACATAAATAATTGGATCAAAATTTTTAAGCAAACTAATAAGGACTTCCTCAACAATTCTCTTGTTTTCAATACATTCACCATATATTTTTATCTAATTTACAAGTTCTGTAAATCTACCTGAAAATTATTGCATAGTTTCATTCTCTTTTAATTTTATATTTTTAAAATCTCTTCTAAGATCTTGAAGTTTATAAGTTCTAACCTTTAAAATCCCTCTGAATTCTTCTTAGAGAATATACCACGCCTCTTTTGCTGTTTTTACACTAATTATTATTGGAAAGATTGTATCTAAAATGCCTTGTTGATATCACAAAGGGCTTGTGCATCTTTTTGTTACTTATCTTTTAAAGATCTCTTTTGCTCTTCTATCAAATTTTCTTTTGGATCTTCTTCTTTGACTGAATTAGCTTCTACAATTTCTTATTCTATAAATTTCATAAATCAAGAGAAAGGAAAAAAAATTTCATCTTTACACACTATAAATCATAATTTTCTCCATCAAATAGAAGCACATGAGATTGAATTATTGTATTTGATGAACTTGTTCTTTCGATGGCAATTCTATTTGTAGTAATTTTCTTATTTTGATCTCTAGCTCTGATACCAATTTATGTTGAATGTTTGGATAGAATCATGAAAATAAAAAATAAGAATAACATGAATAAGGGAACACTTTTTTTTCTTTTATTTATTTTTTATTTTTTTTCAACATCTAATTTTAACAAACCAAATACCTATATAAATACATGTTTTTACGTTATCTAAGTAGGAATATAAATTCTAACTAAACTTTTACATAGAAAAGTCTAAACAAGAATAGAACTCATAATTCTACTTATAATTAAAATCACATGAATTAACAATATGTCCAGCAGTTGGTCTCTTATTAATCTTCTTTTGTACCAGATGGACGTATGAATAATGGCCACGTAGACAAGCATAATCTTTAGGTGTGGAGCCCGTGATGTCACGAGCATTCTTCCATGCTTCAATTCCTACTTGAAAAGATGGACCAATATGAATATCATGAAAAGATGGATCAATTTCACAATATTCTCAACCACCGATAAAAACTGATTTTGATTCCCCCTATCTAAAGAGTAAGTGAGAGAGAACAAGAAATAAGAAATTTATATTCTAACATGATTCGAGTCTCGTAATTCAATCAAGACCATGCATGTATTCTAACCATTACTCTCGGCCAAAGCAAAACAAAAACCATTGAAAAATACAACAAAAAATGTAAATTATGTAATTTGTTGTTGCTGAATAAGAGAAAACGACCATTATCCTTTGTGGTATCAAATAATGTTTATTTACTTTCTTTAGTTTCAAAAAGAACCAAAACCTTCATATTATTATGAATATTCCGTTATTTTTTAACTCTTTAAGTAATTTTATAATTTTACCTATAATAATATATGGTGTGACAATTTTGTCCTTAAAGAATTTAGAATAAAAGAAAAAAAATAATAATACCATTCATCTCAACCATTTAGCCAAACTTTAAGTTTAATTAACATTTTATAAAAAATATATATATACCATATAAATAAATTAGATGAATTGTTAATTATAAATTAAATAAATCTTGATACAAAAAAATTATAAACAATAATGAGTATAAAATATGTTAATAACCAATAAATTCAATTCAATTAAATATGTACAACAAAAGATTTAAAAATTAAGTTTTAAAAATTTATTATAAATTATCAAAATTAATTAAAAAATATTAAATGATAATTGATAATTACATATGGAAAATAATTCTAACTTTTGTTGGAATTTTTTTTTTCTATAATTAACATAGTTATCAATGCCGTCTTTTTTTTTAAATTAATTTAAGAATAATTAAAAAATGATAAAATGTTTATAATGGGTTAAAAAAATTCATTTTTGTAAGCTTATTTAAATTAAACATTATTTACAATACTTTTAGACTTATAATTATTTATGATTTTGAGTACCAAAATTTATTTAATTTATAATTAATAATTCATCTAATTTTTGTTATAGGGTATATGTTTTGTTTTTTTTATAAATATTAATTAAACTTAAATTTACCCAAATGCTTAAGATAAATAATTATATCTTAAAAATCAAGGGTTCAAATATCTTTAAAGTCTTTATTTTATTTTTAGAGGGGGTAATAATTATTTTTCCTACTAAATAATAAAGGTGTTTTCTCATTAAAATGAGTTCATACTTTTGTTCAGTTAGCAGCACACTCATTTAAGTGCAATGTGACTTCACCATCACGAAAGATATCATATGTGTATATATATATGTATACATTAAGGAGTAAAATTGTAAAATAATGTAAAAATTATAAAGATAACAGAAAATTTATAATAACAAAAAGTTTTAATTCTTTTTAAAAACACTTAAAAAATGAATAACAAAAGCATTTTTTCATTAAAATAAGAATGTTCATACTTTTATTCAATTAGCAGGACACTCATTTAAATGCAATGTGACTCCACCATCACAAAAGTGCAGCAACTGGTTATCAATTTTTTTTAAAGCTCTCTTCCAAACCGACAACCTTCTTCCAAGAAACTCAAAACTAATAAGATCAATCAATTATCAGAAAAGAACTTTAAAATATATATATATATATATATATTTTTATCTTAAGACGATATGATTCCCGTGAACATGCGGTTTAACTGCAATAATGTTATTATTATATTATAAATAAAAGTGATCTAGATTTTGTTTGTCGCATTTCGCAACACTGCTTGCAGTGAACGACATAGTTGCAAGCTGCCGTCCATACTATTGATTACAGAGTATTAACCCCCCTGGGTTCACCTAATCGCAGACTTGAAACTTGAAAATAGTGCAATGATTCTAATTTCAACTTTGTAGATCACTTTTTTAGGCACATCGTTTCGCACCAACTTCGTTGAACAGTGAGCTTTATGAGGTCGCCCTTTCTTATTGGGCCCAAATACGTTACACCCAGTTAGCCCAAAACAATAAGCCCGATATTCGAATTGATGACCCAACACTATTAATAAATTACACATATATCTTATTTCGACCCGAAATGACAGGGATTTTGCGTTATGCGAAAAATCCGATTCAATCCCCGTCGGCGGGTTGGTGTAAAAATTTAAAATAAATAGGTTAATCAGTTGGGAGAAGTGAACGGAGAGAACTGAAAACAATATCTGACTCTGAGAGACTGACAAAGAATTTTGGAATTTACCAAGGAAAAAAAGAAAGTTTACCAAATTGTATTTTTCCAAAAGTAATATTGTAAAAAAAAAAAAAAAAAAAACTGTACAAAATAGACGAGTTCAACCGCATTACTTTCGTTGCTTTAAATCAGAGACAAGTATCAATATCGGTGGACTCAAATCCCTCAAATTACTCCTCCCTTGAAATATCAACCTGCACAGTAGGACTGTAGGAGTCAAATCTGGCCAACTCAGCGGAACGAGAAATGAAATTAAAAAAATAATATATGAGCAGTAAGAAAAAAAAAATTCAATTCAGGGACTGCGACGACACAACAACAACAATAACAGCAACAAAGTCAAGGCGCCCAATAATTTTTTCTTCTTCATCCTGCGCACCCCTCATCGCCTTATCCTACGCAACCCTCCGCCGGCTCCATAGATCTCCAACCGCACACTCGGCTCACTCTTTACAAAGTGATCCGTTCAAGCACACAGCTTCTTGCTCTTCTACATCGCAGCTTAGTTTCATGTACGGATCCATCTACTGGACTTTCTTTTTCTTCTCTTATTTTTTCATTATTTTGGAAAACGTACATGCAATCAATTTTTACATTGGCATGGAACGGCTTATTCTCTGCGGAAGTTTTAGTCGAAATGTTAACTATTAATTTTATGACCTTTTTAATTCATAAATGCAGTGTTGTCGAGGCTGTTACTGAATTATGAGTTTTTGCTGTCTAGTGCTTAGTGAATTCTGAGTATGGTTTGTTTTATTATGCTCTATTTGGGCGTTATTGGTTCGATCTATAATTTGGTAGCTGAACTGTAGCCTGAGAGCATGTGGCAATCATCTGGAGTGCAATTTGGTATAATTCAAAATTCTTATACCTAAGACTTTAATTTCTCTGGCTAAAATTTTAGAACTTTGCTTGTATATCTCTACTGATGTGTTGTTTGAACTTTGTTGTGAATGTTGTGCATAAGTCTACCAAGATTGAACCTAGATACCCATGTATATAGATTGTTAAGAATTAGAAACATACACGGTGCATTTGGATTTTCTGTAAGTTTATAGGTAGATGAATGCGGTTGATCCTGAACTAGTAGCCTTTGACCATTGGTGTCAGAAGTTGACCTTGAGTTTATAAAGTTGATGCTACTATGTGTGTGTTTGATTGGATGGTACATGTCAATCTTTGGTGACAGCATGATTGAATGTGTGTGAATGTTTCTGTTAGAAATTGTAAAATGATCATCATCTACATCTTCAATTTGTCTTTTCTTTTTAAACTGCATATTGTATGAAGTTTGAGTAGCTTCTTTAAATTAATTTAAATTAAATTAAATATTTGGAATCAGAGCGGGGCATTATTGAAGCATTGAATCATGAGCTGTTTCAGCTGTTGCAAAGAAGGTGATATGCAAAAAGCTGCTGACAATGGAAAAGCATACATGGTTAAAAGTTCAGCAGGTAATGTAATTCTCCTAATTATTTGAAGGATGATATAACAATATCCTTGCATGTTCTTTTTTCCTGTGACCATGATTCAGTAGTTACTTTAGCTGTTGGCGATTTTAGTTTTATTTCTATCTTGGGTATTTTACTTTTCTCTTCCATGTGTTTGTCACCTTTGCAATCTGTTTGGTGTGATCTCTGTTGAACTTCAATGCAGGAAATGATGGAGGTTATCATGCATCTGAAGCAGTACCTAAGGGTGCTCAAAACGTGAAAGTCCAGCCCATTGAAGTCCCTGCTATTTCAGTGGATGAACTGAAGGAAATTACAGATAATTTTGGGACTAATGCTTTGATTGGAGAAGGTTCTTATGGAAGAGTATATTATGGGGTTCTTAAAAGCGGGCCGGCTGCAGCAATAAAAAAGTTAGATGCCAGCAAGCAACTTGATGAGGAGTTCCTAGCACAGGTTTATTGAAAATATTTAACTTTTCTATTGCTTACAAATCATGGGGCATTGTGCCATTGGTTCAGATTTATGGGTCAATTGACATATAAGTTTACAGGTTTCCATGGTATCAAGGTTGAAGCATGAAAACTTTGTTCAACTGCTTGGTTACTGTGTTGATGGAAGTTCCCGTGTGCTTGCCTATGAGTTTGCTTCTAATGGATCTCTTCATGATATTCTTCATGGTATGTGTCATTGTGCTTCAAATTCCCAATTTAAGAGGATATCATATATTTGATGTTTCAAGCTGTAAAGTCATGATTGATTCTCTAGCTAAGTAGATATGTTTATCTAATAATTTTAAAAAAATTTACAAATACCAACAGCTTAAAATATAATATGGCTCTTAGTTGTAATGGATACAGATTCATATGATGAAATGAATTAATGATTGCCATGTTTGCAATTTATTACTCTAGAGCTACATTTTCTGATTTGGGTGCATTTTGGTGTGGCCTTGCAAAACTGTTACATGCTAGATATTGTATAATTGGTAAAGGAAATTCAACATGTACTCTGCGGCGTGTGGTTTGTCAGTGGTTATTGTAACCTATGTCAAGTTGTGAGTTCCAAAATAACTTGAATACAGCTGTTTTTTATTTGCTTATTGGTATTCACTTAAATTGTGTTGACTATGCAATCTAGGGGATGATTCCTCCCCTGCTGCCCTAGTTCCTTAACACCAGAACATGGTAATATACTTTATTTCTTTATGCAGGGAGAAAAGGTGTTAAAGGAGCTCAGCCTGGTCCTGTTCTGTCATGGCAACAGCGAGTAAAAATTGCTGTAGGAGCTGCAAAAGGGCTTGAATACTTACATGAAAAGTCAGATCCTCATATTATCCATCGTGATATTAAGTCCAGCAATGTACTAATTTTTGATGATGATGTGGCAAAGATTGCCGACTTTGATTTATCTAATCAAGCTCCTGATATGGCAGCACGCCTTCATTCCACTCGTGTTCTTGGAACTTTTGGTTATCATGCTCCTGAGTAAGCTATCTCTATATTTGTCGTGTGGCATCCTTATTATGTTTGTACGTTCTTAAATTCCTTACTGCTTAGGCTAACTTGTGGCAATGAGAGGAGCTTCTCATTCAACAACTATGCCATGAATGAAGCTAAAATACCCTGAAGCCCTGTTTGAATTTTCCTTTACGAGCTTGGCTTAAATGTGTTATAAGTCTCCCTCTTTTAGTTTCTTGTCCATTGTGTTCTTGGGCCTTAAACTGAGCTTGTATAAACTATTAAACATTCATTTAATAAGATTTACATGAGAATGTATATCTTTATGCTTGATCTCTGTACAATTGACATGTGGTTCCTGTGATTTGCAGATATGCGATGTTCAATTGACTTTTGGTTCCTGTGACTTGCAGATATGCGATGACAGGACAGTTGAATGCTAAGAGTGATGTGTACAGCTTTGGTGTTGTTCTTCTTGAGCTTTTGACAGGTCGAAAACCTGTTGATCATACATTACCGCGTGGACAGCAAAGTCTAGTGACATGGGTACTAAATTTATGCTGTTTTATATTTTCATTTCTACCACATGCTTTAATTCAAGCTTCCGAGACACATAACTAGCTTCTTTTTAAACTCTTCCAAATAGAAAGAGAGAAAAAAAAACCTTGTTGTTTACTAGTATTTTTGGATTATGTGTTAGGCTACCCCAAAACTTAGTGAAGACAAAGTTAGGCAATGTGTTGATGCAAGACTAGGAGGAGACTACCCTCCCAAGGCGGTTGCAAAGGTACTTGTTCTGCTTTTCATTTCATTCCCCTTTTGTGGTTGAAGTTCCAGGGAAAACTGCTTACAAAAGCATTTATAATATGTGGCTCTTATTCTGTCTGATTACAGATGGCTGCAGTTGCTGCCTTGTGTGTGCAATATGAAGCTGATTTCCGGCCAAATATGAGCATTGTTGTGAAAGCCCTGCAGCCCCTGCTAAATGCCCGGCCGGGCCCATCTGGTGAAACGGCAAGCTAGTCTCTCTGTGTCTCTCTTTTTTTTTTTCTCTCTCTCCTTTTATGCTTGTGTGTGGCAAGTGTGTACACACGCGGGCTTGCAAAATATAAGGGATTGTGGGCCAGTGGTAGACTGTTTGCTTGAGGGTCAATATGCTTCCATTATGTGCTGTATTTAATTTGTTCATAGTGTGTAAGATTGTTTCTTTCTCGCATCTGGCTTCTTAGTGTCTTCTCTAATTATTTTGTTGGCTTCAATCTATCCTCCATCCTAAATTGGGCTCTAATTACTCCTACAAGTTGATCTTTGCTGGAAATCAAAACAAAACTAACAGAAGAATTTTGTATAAAGTGTACTGCTCGAATGGAACTGTAGGTTCAGAGATAGAACGAACTTTGAAATCCATGATAGCTCAATATGAAAGTGACGAGGGAGGAGTGGAGCTCTTATACTGTGAAGATTTTTTGTTATCTTGAATAGAAGCTAACAAACTACCTCAGAAGTGTACGAATATGAAATTTCTCAGAACCTTAATCAAGAAGGAATAAAGATTCACAGTGACATATCTATTCTTTTCCACTTGCACTTTACATGAGGACTTTATACGACTACACGAGTTCATTGAAAGAAATCATATTCGGTATGCCCAATAACATCAAAGATACCAACTGTGAGTGTGTAATAAAGAAAGAATGGAATAACACTTTCTACGACTTAGATTAGATGCACGGGAGAAGTCAGCTCTAGCTTTAGTTATAGTTATAGTTGCTAGTTGGAGAATGAGATGAGAATGTCTCGACTTCGATGAAACCGGCTATGTAGATTCTCGCCCCCACCAAAGAAACGAATTTCATATATAAGCCGGCAAAGTATACACCTTATTCATATATTTACTTTTTGGCGCAACATCTTTCTATTAGAAGCTACGCGGAAACCGCGGCTTGAGCATGACAATTTGACAGGTAGTAGCAATTAAATTTCTGGGTGAATTTGGACGACTTTCAGAATTATTTGTAGTACACTGATGGACTTAAGTCAATTTTTTTTTTAATTTTTTTTCCAAAAAGAAAATGAACTGATTGGCATGAGAAATATTTTGAAGAGTTGGTGGCTTATTTTCCTTGAAGAAGGACAATGTTGCAGATGCTTCAAATATCAAATGTCAAGCGGTCCAAATTGTTAGGTTCATGTCTACTTTTCCTCACGTGTCATCTCCGATATTAGTTTTATTAAAAGTTAAATTGTTAGATAAGAAATTATTAAAGCAGAAACGCTGAAAAGTTTCATCTCCAAAGACTCAGCTTATTAAAGTCGGTCTTTAGATGAGCAATTATTAAAGCAGAGACGGTGAAAAGTCTCGATAAAAAATTATTAAAGGACACCATGTCCTTGTCGGAAAGCAATTATCTTCCATCTCTATATAAATATATATATATATATATATATATTCATCTACAAATACGTAATCAAAGCCGTTTAATGTTGATATTGTGCCAAAAAAATTTAAAATAAAAAATATAACTCATACTTATATTTACTTTCTAAGGTATAAAAAATATTAAAAAAAACTAGAAAAGAAAGGTTTTAGATCCTATAGTTTTAAGAATAGATTGAAATCAAATAATTTTTGGAATATAACATATATGATTTGGTAATTAAATAATTTTTCACTCCCCTAGTAGATGACGATCAAAGATTCAAAATAAAAAACCGTAAAAACTTAGGACAAGAACTTAAAAGACCCTATAATAAATTATTAAAAAATCTTAATATTATATATTTTTAATGTTATTTTAAATTAATGTGTTAAATAATTATTAAATAAAAAATAATTTAATTATAAAATAAATCATTCAAAATAAAAAATTTAAAATAATATCTTAAAAATGTTATATTATTCATCTGTTATATATATATATATATATATATTATAAAATTTTTAACATAATTATTGAAAATGAAATTTTGCTGAATAAAAAAAAAATTGAAAATTTGACGCAATCAATAAAAAATTGGACACCAATAAGAAAAAGAGAGCTTGGAAGTGAAACTTCAAATTCAATCAAATGGGACGATTTTTGACCTGCTATCAAACTGAAGTTATTTATACGTTATATTCAATTAAAATAATATTAATACAATTTCAACAAATAACAAGATGAGTCAAAGAGAAAAGTTTCTGCTATAAAAAATGAAAAAGAAAATATATAAAAGTTACTTTATTCCAAAACAAAACAAAACAAAAAAGAAAAAGAAAAATTACAAGGCGATTGATTATGTAAACATCGTATTAATACCGACGGACTTAAGTCTCCTTGTTCTTGCCCGCACGCCGCGTTTGAAAAACTGCTTAAGTTTCTATGCAATCACCAGCTGCTACTATTTCTTCAGTCACAGTGCTTAGGTTCCAAAGGTACCCTTACTTTTTGTCTCTTTATTTAAGGGTAAAATCGTAAGTTAGAGCAAGATTTTCTCTTTAAATCACCGCCGGACAACTTGATCGCACCTTCTAAGTAATTGTCCTGCTTTTTACGCATTCACATAAACACACATCAAATCCAAAACCAAAATTAAAATAGTAAATAAAAGAGAGACAGAGAGAGATTCATGCTAACGTACGCCTGATCAACTCTATCGTGCGCCACAGATGGGAGGAGATATGACCGGAACTGCGACCACCGCCATCTCAGCGTCTTCCGCGGAGCCGCAATATGTGACGGCGAAGACGTCGGTGTGGTGGGACATAGAGAACTGTCAGGTTCCAAAGAACTGTGACCCGCATACGATAGCGCAGAACATAAGCTCCGCCTTGGTCAAGTGTAACTACTGTGGGCCCGTCTCTATCTCCGCCTACGGCGACACCAATCGTATCCCCGCGTCTGTTCAGCACGCGCTCTCCAGTACTGGCATTGCCCTCAATCACGTCCCCGCTGGTACTTCCTCTTTTTTCCGCTTTAAAACCCTAGATTTTTTCTTTGTGTAGAAATATAATTTATTTCTAATTTTATTGATGTCGATGTGTGCACTTTATGCTAAAAGATTGATTTTCTTTGTGGGTTTATCGATCGGTTTCATCGATTTGTCTTTGTAGCGTTTCACTGCTTTAATTTCGACCAATTAGGAGTTAGTTGCTTTATATATGAGTTTCCCCTAGTGTTATGTTTCTTGATTTATAGTTAATATAGGCTTTTAGTTCATAATTCTTTATTTTTAAGATCATGTTGTGTTTGGACTGAACAAACAGGGGTTAAAGATGCGAGTGACAAGAAGATTTTAGTTGACATGCTGTTTTGGGCTGTGGACAATCCTGCTCCCTCAAATTATCTGCTGATTTCAGGGGATAGAGATTTCTCTAATGCACTTCATCAATTGCGTATGAGGAGGTATAATATTCTTTTGGCACAGCCACATAAGGCGTCAGCACCACTTGTTGCAGCGGCCAAGAGTGTATGGCTTTGGACTAGCCTTGTAGCTGGAGGACCCCCACTTTCAAGTGGTGAATCTTTCATACATGCTAATGGTCTTAATGCCTTTAATACTGAAATATCATATAGCTCAGTTTCTGAACCTGGTCAAGTAAACCAACCGATGGCCTTCAACTCGAGTAACGGAAGGGCTGGTGAAGCAAAGTACAAAGGGAAATACCCAAGGAAGAACTTAAACCAGCCTAACATATCTAGAGTCACTGGTGCACCAGTTATGATTCAAGAAAGTAAGAACAATGATTACACTTACCACTCAGAACATACCCAACCAAAGCAGTATAAGAAAGCCCCACATGAGTTCTTTGGTGGCACTGGTGAGTCCGTTGTATCTGCAAGTAGGTCTACTCCCAATTTCTTTCCTTCCAATCCTGATCCTTCAGTGAGCAATGGACATAATTTTGCTGGCAATTTTCAGAATCAGTATCCTCCTCCTTTGAGGCCAAATAACTTCCCCATGCAATCAACTTTCCCACAGGATAATTTTGCACCTCATAATTCTCAAATTCATGGTGGTTTTCGCCCTATGCCTCCCGGCTCCAATGGCCCAAGGTTTCCTTCAGCGCCAGTTGCAAATGTGCCTGATATTGGTAAGCTAAGTATGTCCGAGTACCCAAACTATACTCAAAATCATCCTAATTACAATCCTCAAAGTGGAGAAGAATTCAAAACAAGTTATGTTGAGTCTCCAAATCCGGCTAGCCTAAATGTATCACAAAAAGGCCGTGTCATACATAGCAGCCAAGCATTTCACCATGATACTCTAAACAATAGGTCTTCTCGTGGTCCTGAAGGTCCACCTGTTTCAACATCCCAGATTTCAACTCCTGCTTATAGTAATGGTACCTGGGGAACTCAGGGACATACAACACCTCCTGAATATGTACAAGGCCTCATTGGGATTATCTTGCTTGCTTTAAACACCTTGAAAATTGAAAAAGTTATGCCCACTATAGCAAACATAACTGATTGCATACGTTATGGAGATCCAAAACACTGCAATACTGATGTAAGAAAAGCTTTGAATAGTGCAATTGAGCAACATATGGTAGTAAAGCAAAATCTTGGTGCATTGCAATTATATGTTCCTAAAAATGACAAACTGTGGAAGTGTGTGAACCCTATGGGTGGTAATCCTAATCAGTACCCGAAAGAAACGTGGGATGGTATACAAAAGTTTCTAGCTTCCTCAACCGGACGATCAGCAATATTGGCCTCTCAGTGCAGGTAAACTTGTTTAATAATAACTTGGCTACTTTTAACTTACCTATCATTGTAAAGTTTGTTGGATAAACTGTTTGAAATTGTACGTTTGGGTAATTAATAGGTATGAAGCAGCTTTGGCTCTAAAAAATTCATGCTTGGAAAAACTTGCACTCGGTGATGTACTTCAGATCTTGAATCTGATAATCTCTACAAAGAAGTGGATAGTTCATCATCAGTCGGGTTGGCAGCCAATTACTATTATCCTTGCGGAGACTAAAAATGAATCTGGTAACGAAACTGGTGTGTGATCTAATTAATATCAGTTCTGGTACTAAGAAGTGGCTCTAAATGGTTATAATTTCCAAGTATATCATCAAACTATTGGATAGAGATGGGCCACTTGGTACAGAGTGTCTAAAAATTATGGTGAATAGAAATTATGGATCATGAATTTAGTGCACAGGTTCTCTTTTTTTGTTTTATTTTTTTTTGAATTAAAAAATACTGTTCACTGGTAAACACCGAGGGATGTAAGCCGGAAGAAGGAAAGCTACTTACATGCTTGATCAAGTATTAATCAGTGTTGAAATTCTTCGGAGGGAGATTTGCAGTAGTAAGTTGCTCTCTGGACTTTTAGGTCTACACTGCAAATTCGCTGTAGCTTCATTATGAGAATGCTTTCTTTACAGCCATCCATTAGTCCTTTGTGAGAAATTGCTAAACCAAGATTAAGCTAAAGCTTTATCTTCTCACAATAGCCTGTTTTAAGATTGGCACTGCTAGGAAATAGTGGAGATCTTCTATTCAAAGTCTAAGATTTATTAGCAAATTATGCAGCCATCATCATTGTGGTTCTAATATTGTCTTTACCAACTTCAGTGTGGCTGGAATTATTATGTTCTGCCTTGTTATGCTTATACAGCTCTCATGGGTAATGGTACGGGTGTGGTTGAAGATGGTTCAAAACTGGGACTTACAGATTCTGTGCTCTCGAAATTAGCTAGTCAGTGCTGCAACTTGTTATTCGAAATCCACTTGGTGTTCGGGAATGAAATTAACAGCGAAAGAGGTTATGTTGACATAAGTGGAGCTCTTGAAATATGCTTATGGTGGGAACCTTCTGTTTGAATGAAATAATCTCTTGTTGATCCAAATTGAGGAAATATGATGGAGTGCAATCCATGGCCACCATACATGCAAGTTCATGATTGAGGTGTGGGAGATAAATGTCATGAATATCTACTATAATGATGGAACATGCTTGCTAAAACATTATCTTCTTTTGAACTTTTGAATTTGTTGTATAATTATATCCCTAATCTTAGGGGTAAATAAAGAAGTCCTGAGTGAAGCACTGTATTATAAATTTGATTTTTTTATTTTATGTTAAATTATCTGTCTTCGTATTTGCTTAGGCTCTGTTGGTGATCGTATTGAGTTAACGCGAGCTTTATTATTGACGATATACTGGATTGGACGCAGGAAATACTTCCATTGACATAACACCAGTCGATTGGAATCTTGACTTGCACTTTCTAGTCAATAGTTATGATAGGTTTTGAACCATTTAATTGAGTAATGAACTTTGGCCGATAGAAGAGTTGCGGAGTCCAATCTTGTGTATTTAAAATGCGATACAGAAATAAAGGGAAGTCAGTAGTAGCTAAGGGATAATGAGTTGGTAGAAGCCGCCGCTTTCAAATCCTATTACTAACAAAAACTAGTAAGTTCCGCTGGAAATTGAGGTACGGCTTATAGAATACTATGCTATTTACTTTGCAGATGCCCCTTCTTTGGATCCTACAGCTGCAAAGAATTTCTTCTTGTGTTCATATTCAAAGTCAACGTCGTGTTAAAATTGGAAGGTAAAAAAAAAAAAAAATCAGTGGAAACTAAGATTTGGTGATGAGACTGGCGTTTGTATGATTTCAGAGACATTCTAGTCCGTAACAAGACTAGGTGACATAAATTTTTTTATGGTAAGAGATAGTACCTTTTATTCCCTTCGGCTGGCATTTTAAATCATCCTTGATAGGAACCAACAAATTTTTACTGGTAAACAAACCCGTTCCCGGAGACCACAAGAAACCAACCTCTATATAGAGAGACTATTTTCATATTATAATTCCAGTCGACCTCTGAGTTGGAGTAGATTCCCTCATTCCGAGCCTAATAGAATAGCGAGGTCTTGCTTGCTTTCTGGAATATACCAGGTACAACAATATTACTACTCTTTAAAAAGACCCAGGTACGAGAGCCTTTTCAAGCTTAGCTGAGAAATTGGAACTACTTTAGCCCTAGACTTAGCGCCTCCTTACGCCCACCAACTACTGGTACTGAAACAATTGCACTACGCAGGGGGGCATCTCAATATTCCTTCCTGCCTTGCCTGCTTATCCACACCAAAGAGTCGCACTCTTTTTCAGCGGAAAACAATGAAGCAAAGGCCTGCCTTCTGATTGCAAACTCGTTGTCGTACCAACATTCTGAGCCCGGCTCATAAAGGACATTATATGATGCAGCTCGAGCAAATGGATAGGAATGAAATCAATCAATGAATAGTTATTTTAGTGTTTGTTCGATTATACTTTTCATTGGTCAAAAAAAAGTTTTTTTATGTCAGATAATTTTTTTCAAATTTTTTTATGCTATTTAGTTACAATTAGAAAACAAATTTAAAAATTAAAAAAATTATTTTACTTTTATTTGTAAAAACTTCAATTTTAAACTTTAAAATAAAATTTTATAATTTTTTTTAAAAAATATTTGTGTAACATCACATATATTTTAATAATATTTTATTATTTTCATAATATACTTTTAATAAAAATAAATTATATTCAATTAATATTTTTTTAAAAATTATTATATTTTTATATCTCTACGATCATCATATTTTCATAAAAATCAATCAAAATTTTTTATTAATTATTTAATTTTTTTTTTAAAAATATTATTTTATTTTAAATCTTTGTGCCAAATAAAATAATTTATATTAATTTATTAATTACTATGTATTAATTATTCTTAATTTTTATGTTTTAAAAAATTAAATTTGAAAAAATATATGATAAATTTAAATTTATATATAAAAAATATTTAAATTATTTAAAATTTAAATATAAATTTTGTTAAATGTTTTTTGATAATTTAATAATAAATAAATATTTTTAATATTATATAATTAAATAATTTAATACTTAAAAAAAATAAAGTGACAACCAATCAATAGTGTTTTTTAAAAAATTTATCTTGGAAAGTTCGGTGTTGACCTTAAACCTTGTATGGAACCCAAAAACATGACAATTTATGCATAGAAAAAATCACAAACCTTTAACGTCCATTGAAGACCCGGGGTTGACGTGACAAAAAACAGCCCCAAAAACTCGTACTGAAGAGCACAATGGGCAGTATCACTTGTACAATTTGACGCTGACATTAACTGAACCCTCGACAATATCAGATCAGGCCTTTGGATCAAGGAAGGAATGGATTGTGAGAAGAATATGCCTCTTTTTGCTTTCTATAAGCCCTGAGAAAGCAAATAATAAAAGGATTGTTTATAACCAATTAGACTCTCTAGTATATATAAAATAAAACCACCATCCATATCAATACTGCTAATCACGTGGCGGTGTTTAATCCCCCAAGTCCAACAGTTCCCAAAATAATAAAAAGGAATGGAATTCCAACGAAAGCATTTCTTCCTCCCCCATTTGCCATTGGCACTCCAGTTCTCACAACTCGCACATTTGTAGCTAACCAAGAAAGAAGATTATGTCTAGTGGCAGAACAAACAAAGATGAAATAGCCAAAACAAAAAAGCATTACAATAAAATTCCATTGAAAGGTTACCTGAAGCTGGGTACTCTTGCACCTGTGATGATTGGTACATGAAACATGTCAACTCAATATTATCATTCTCACATCTTATACCTCATGAGACCCTATGATTAGCAGTCGTATCATGGTTTGCAAATTCAAAACCTAAATGGACTTGGACAGTCTTTGGACAACCAATAACAATCTCTTTGTGAGTGTGTGTATGTATATGTGCTGCACAGCCATTGTGAGTGTGTATGTATATGTGTGCACGGCTGTGCAGCAAAGGTTATAAGACTTGGCAACAATACTGAAAAAAAGGAAATTTATGAATCAACCAGTGGCAAAGTCAGACAAGAAAAATATCCATGTCAGAATGAGAATGGATAGGATACATCACCAAGCAATGCCATTATTTTCATTGAGCAGAAAACTGACACATCAAGTAAGCTAACATCAAACTCAGCACACTAAGAAACATAGAGAGGAAGGATGAGGAATATATGATGAATCCAAGGTAACTAGCATAATATGCTTACCTAATGCAAAATAGGAGAAAACAGAGGAACTGAGAAATTGAAAACGCATGGCTCAAGGACAATGAGCAGTATATAAATACCATCTTAATAATGGCATATTGCACAATAAATGACAAGATAAGAACAGAAATTTCTTAACATCAAATTACTTTCCATCAATAATAAGTTACTGTATGTGGTTATCTCACTGCTTACTTCAACTTTATGGGCCATATATTAATCAATTAATCTGACAAATCATCATCAAAAAAATCAAGACCATCCTCGTCAGTGGTAACACCTCCAGCAATAGGATTAACCTCCAAAGGTTCAACCAAACCAGCCAATGTAACCATTTCAGCAGGTCTCCTCTCTTCATTTTCATTCTCATCTTCATCTCCATAAAACTGTTCCATCTCATTATAAAGGATCTCCTAAAACAGGAAAAAAAGAAGGAATAAGGAATCCACTAAATCCCAATCCTTCTAAGGAGAATGCAAGCAAACATCCAAGACAAACATTTTGCAAAAAGTAAGCACGCAAGTTTATATGGAATATACCTCATCTTCTTGTATAGGCTGTTTCTCCGACTCCACTAGCCAGTCATCCAATATGCTTTCCAGCAAGGCACTGTCAAAAGAGATCACATCATCAAACTTTCGTCCTAGTTGGTGTTCCCTAAGTCGCACATTATAGTGAACATAGGTAAGATCGTTCCATCTCTTCCGAGACAGAGAGTTGCGCCTTTTGCTGTGAACTTGATCGTAAGCACTCCAAGTATGTTCACATCCAACAGATGAGCATGTCTGGCTCAGTATTCGTATGGCAATTCGCTGTAGTTCCAAACAACTTATCCCATGTTGTTGCCACCATGCAGCTAGTAAGACAATTGAAACAGTCCAAATTTACAGCATCATGAATTTAGTGAACCATTATAAATAATCACGTTGAATACAAATTTATCATTAAATATGTTGTATGGTATCCAGCAGAATCACCTGGATCAAGCTCGGATCTGGTACTAATAGCCAAATCGGTTCCAAAATCAGCTTTAGCAGAAACAAAATCTGGTATCTAGTAAAAACAGAGAGAATAACAATACATTAGAAATATTAATGGTCAGAAATAGGACAATCTTCACGCTACTTTTATGGCCATCTATTGATGCTCAAGGGACATTTTCCCCAAGATACCAAGTAACAAATTGCTCTAGCATCAGATCTTCACTTACATGGTATATCATATGAAAATCAAACTAAATAAGAGAAACCATTACCTGCATGGATGCAGAAATCCTTTTTCCATTATCTGCTTCTAGTCGAACAATACATTCATTTAGACCACGAATTATCTCAGGGGGCTACAGTTACATAGATATAGTGCAAATTAATATTTTCAAAGAGATGGAGAGAAACGGAATAATTAGTAGAAGAGAAGTAAAGCAGGATCAGCAAAATGATAATGCAGTTATTTCCAAAAATTTTATACCATAAAAAAATCAGGATGATAGCGATACGATGGATTTAGAAAGTAAGCAGCCACATGAAGAGGATGATGGAACAACGAGTTCCACTGATTTTCAATCACACTCCAGAATGGTCCATATTTACGTGCATCATCACCATGAATTGCTTTAATGGCAAGCTTAGCTCTATACATGTCATTATATATAAATGAAATCGACCGGCTTTCCTCGTCATCAATCTTTTGGAGAACTTGTGCAATTGGTTCTAAAGATTTCTTTACATATTGCATCTTCTTCCAAAATGTGATATTTAAGACAATTTTCTCCATTTCTTTACCTTCATCAGACTTGGAAAAGCGAGAAGAAAACCATTTGTTTGATTGAAACATTCTCTTAAGACCAATCCTTTGGTCCAACAAACTCTGCAAAGTGAAAAAGCTCGTGGCAAACTTTGTTGTAGTGGGCCTAAGAAGTTCCTGTCCCTTTGTGAATTCTTTCTTCATAAAACTTAACAACAATGTGCTGTTATAAATGAACCTGGTCAATTTTTTGGCTTTATCTATGCATTCTCTCACCCACTTTATGTTTAGAATATCATCAAGCATTCGATCAATGCAGTAGACAGCACAAGGCGTCCAAAATAAATTTCTTCTTTTCTCCTCAAGCATTTTCCCGGCAGCCTTGAAACTAGCAGTGTTCTTAGTGATTACCTGTGATGGGAGTTTCAAGAAAACAGCTTAGCAAGTGGGTAATCATGTACATTTAGAAGGATGAATTGTGGACACAAATATGAAAAGTCTAACTACCTGGACAATGTTCTCCTCACCAACCTCTTCCACCACTCTGTCCAACAACTTAAAAATGCTTGCAGAATCTTCTATCATATCAGTGGCATCAACAGAAGATACAAAATATAGACCACGAGGGCAAGAAACCAAAAAGTTTATTAATGTCCTACCCTGCACATCTTTCCAACTATCAGCCATGACAGAACAACCAGTAATTGACCAAGAAACCTTAAGGTCTGCAAAGTTCTCTTTGACTGCAGCAATTTCATCCTGGAGGAATCGACCAGATATTAATCTACTTGAAGGCCCTTGCAAACCTTGCCCATATTGACCAACTAGCTCCAGCATCTTGTGGAAATATGGGGAGTTTGCAGCATTGGAAGGAATTCCAGCATAATAGAAAAACTTGCAGATAGCTGATATCACTTCCTTGCGAGTTTTCCTTTCAAAACCTGTCTTTGCTTTCGCTTGCCTATGGTGGGATGATGTCTGGCTTTTGAGTGACTTCAAGAACACAGAATCCAATCTTGATCTTCTCATTAAAGGTTCAGTACCATTGCCACTGCTACTAGGGGATCTACCCTTGACATTATATCTGATGTCACTGTCTGAAACTTTATCATCAATAGCCACGAGGTCTTTACTTACACATTGTAAAAACCTACCGTCCTGCTCTTCTTCTTCATCCTCATTATCTGAATGCATGTCGAAAGCAGATATCTCTTTGTTATCAGGTTTCCGATGCCGTCTACCAGTACGGTGCCATTTCATGTTCTCTTTAATTTTAAGATACACATCCTCAGGCGCCTTCTCACAATATGCAACTTCACCGGGGATCCTTGCCAGATGTTGTTTAAAACGATTTATGCCTCCACTGATAATTTTTTCACAATACTTGCATTTTACCCTTTTTTTCTTTTCGTCTTGTGCAATGCAATGTTCCCAACCAGGGTCCACATATCCAAATGATCGGAGAGGAGCAAATCTTATGACCAAGTTCTTATCACCCATCACTTTCTTCCCTCTATGCTTATAACCTGCAAGCATATCTTCTATGTCATCATACTCACCAGAGTGACAACTAAAGGATGCCTGTTCATAGTCAGACTGCCTTCTTTTCCGACCAGACCGACATCCTTCCAGGTTTTTCCTCATATTCACACATACTTCATCTGGAACCTTTTCACAGTGGGTAACTTCCCCAGATATTCTGGCTAGATGCTGCTTCAATCTGAATATTCCACCACTAACTATTTTCCCACAGTAGTTGCATTTAACCTTCTTTTTCCTTTCATCTTGAGCAATGCCATGCTCCCATCCAGGGTCAACATATCCTGTGGACCGAAGTGGGGCCATCTCTTCAAACATACGAAAAGTGGCTAGCAGCAGCAGCTTTATTTATTTGGCTGTGATATGATTGAAAGAAAAATTACAATAAATAAACAGGTATAACAAACAAAAGAAATTAGAATTCAATACTATTTAAGTTTTGAGCAATCTAAAGTGTTTTTGTTAAAAAGGCAACAACAGCATCAGAAACTCTTCATCTTCAACAACAGAAATCCCGGAGCATAAGAGATTACAGGGTAAATGTTATCCTCACAGTGCTGCTGCTTCTAGTGCAAATAGATCTTTAAGTTGATGCCAAACTCGACATAGCAGTTCATGTTAGATTCAATTCAAACATGGTAAACAATGTAGGTTTTAAACATAGGTCTTATACTAACACAAACTAACATTCAGTAGTACTGGACATTTTAAACAAGAAATTGTCTCATTGTAGGTCGATTACATCTTTACTATTATCTCTTTCCACAAACTGAAGTCATAATTTACAGAAACAGGCTCCTAAAATGATGTGAATTCCTTCATATAATGATGAAAACTTTCCCGAGTACACAAGAATTGTTTTACTCATTAAAGGAAAAAAACAATAATTGTAAAAGAATTGGAAGATGAAGAAAATAAAGAACTTAAAACTGTTTCAAAATTCCGATTAATCAAGAGATTTGCAGAGGAAAGAAAATGAGTATTTTCCTGCGACTATTACCAGGTACATGAGGGGAAAAAATTATACTAACATAAGTAACTAGGAGAAAGGAAAATAAAGTGCTTTCAGTCGTACAATAAATTTGCCTGTTTGAGACACTAGAAATCCTTTGCCAAGTGCAAATCACCTGTCACATGCCCCCGCAAAGACACTTTGCACATACTATTATGATCTTCCAACTGGCTGAGTTTCCTCGTATAAATTCCTCACAAGCATCAAAGTTGAAGCCTGATCTAATTACCAAAACTACAGAAACAGGTAAGTTGAAAACTCAAGTATAGATAATTAGAGAAGAAACAGACACCTCAAAATTGAGAAGAAAAAAAGAATTTATGAAAAGAGAGATATTTACTAAGTCAAGGTTATTTAAATACATAGGCGACAAATGAACAAGTGTAACATCGGAGATTCAACATTCTTGAGGCCATAGATAGCAAGGTTAAGATGGATGAGGTAAGGGTCAAGTGCCAGAATTCCATATTGCCTACTTAGAAAAAGTTTTTGTTCTACATATGTAGAACCCTTTCTCAATCAGTATGAGGCATTTTGGGGAGACCCAAGAACAAAACCGTACAGGTCCCCCAAAATGAATAATATCATACTTTGTAGGAGCGGGTCGTTACAAATGGTATCAGAGCCGGACCTACCTCACGGTGTGGGCTAGTGAGCCTACAGTCTAGGCTATAGATAGTGCACACGTGCTATGTACCCTTGGGGTCTAGCCCACATGGGTCAGCTATATGTCCCTAAGTCTAGCGCACACGGGACCATGTGTCCCCTAAGGGGGTAGATTGTAACACCTAAGATCCAAGATTCCTAAGGTCATGATAGCAAGGCCAAGATTGATGAGGAAGGTCAAGTGCTAGAATCCCATATCGCCTGGTTAGAAAAAGAGTATGAGGACTTTTGGGAGACCCAAGAACAAAACCATGCGGGCCCAGACCTAAAGCAGACAATATCATAATGTGTAGGAGCGGGTCATTACAACAAGTCACTACTTCTAAAATGATAGACAGAAATTTTAATAGTGTCTTGTCACGGTCATGTCACATCAGCATAATGTTAATCAGGTGGTAACAGTTATCCAGCAACTTTGGAAGTTCACTAGTGAGTTTGCAAACCATGATCTTCTGGACACATTATAATTTTTCTCACAATATACCAAGACATGAAAAATTACCAGACAGTAGATAAGTGTAAGCTTCTGAAATCTGCGGAAATAAATATCAAAGTCAGGCTCATTCCAGTATACATTTATAAATATATAAATATTGGATATTAAACTTGACCATTCATCATTTGAACCGAAACAAATGCCTGACTTCTTTGTTGCATGGCATCTTAGTGGTGGCAAAGAAAATACCAGAACAAACAATGGTCAAGAAGCAGAATCAAGCTCCTAGCTTGAACTAAAAACCTTGAAAAATGTTGAAGGCACTAGTCACTTACCAATTTGAACTTAGACTCAGCATCAATTTTTTTGTCAACTGGAAAGAGATCAGGATGGGACTCCCATACCTTCCTTCTATAAGCTGCTTTAACCTAAAAAAGAACGCTCAATCATATGAATATCAAACTCGACAAAACCAGTCCATTCGATGCAAACTTAGCAACTCAATTATTTTACAAATACAATAAAATAAATAAGCTCAAATCAAAACTGATAGCAGAGTAAATTTAATTGATTCCTGACCATAATAATTAATCAAATTTCGTACAGTAACCCTAATTTTGTCCTATTGCATATCATATTGTATAGCTCAAAGTTTAAAATACAGAATATCAGTCCTAATAGTATTGAAAGAATGATAATAATAATAAAGTACCTGAGAAGCGGTGGGGCGAGAATTTGGAGGGAAGCCTAGCAAGACCCTGGCTTCATCGCCCTGCATTTCTGTAATTTCCTTCGGGTTGTGTATGGTAAAGCCCCATGATTTTAGTTACTTTACACTTGCAAATTTTTATCATAAGAAATTATGTCCGGAAGGTTTTAGGTGTGAAATGCTCAGACGGGTGTTGATTTTCTAATTTCTACTTTGTAGTGGTAGTGGGTGATCCAGACCACGATCTGATCTTTGATAAAGTTATAAGGCGAGGATGGGTGTGCTGGCCAATCACATCCGTTGATTTGGGGGTTGGATTTGGGTCAGTTTGACTTAATTGCTATAATCCAACCCCCGCACAGTCTCCCTCCTCCACGAGCTCATTAGAGTCGCAACAACGTTCCAATTCCAAGTCCTGAATCACTAATTTTGTGGTTTCCGTGAAATCCAATTAATTTCTAATTCAATAATCACTAGCTTTTTTTTATTTCAATTGGCTAATAATTTTGACTTTAATTAAACATAATTTTACATTAGATGGGAAGGAATCTGATGATTGATTTTGTTATAAAGCAACAATACTCGGATCCGTCAATGGAATAAGTAAATTATTTTTTTCTTTAAAAAAAATATATATTATGGATATTCACGTATTATAATCATAAAACTTTTCTTAAATTATAAAAAAAAGAAAAGAAAAGGAATATAAACTAATTAAAACGAATTGATTATATTGACCTAATCACGTTAAAATGAATCTAAAATAGATTTTTGATAGCTCTTGATGATATTATACTACTCCATAGAATAAATATGAATTTGAAATTTTGTTAAAAATTAAGACCCCAGTGATAATAGAATTCATTTCTTTTATAAAAAAAATTGAATAGAATTGTCCAAATATAAGGTGTACCGGCAAGATCAAGAATATAAATTTGCATGAAAAATGGTATGATTTTTCCCTTTCGTATAAAACCCAACTTAATTAATTAGTTTATAAGAACATAATATTTAATTGATTAGTAGCTATATTATTACCCCATAACTCTCTCAACATCTTTGTACTGAAAATCATTAAAAAAAAAAAATTTGGATTATGCAAGAATCACAACCATTTAGTGGTTACTCTTATATCAAATTTATAGTGCATCTTATCACTATATTCCCACCTCAATAATTCTACTACCATGGTGCCCATATATTTATCTACTCAGAGTTTTTTTTATGTTTAATTACGTTTTTTTTTTTAAATTCCTTGTGCAGGGATATTGAACAAATATCTAAAGATTATATAATGATGGGAGGAGTCTATTTTATTTTTTTTAGCGGGGACAACAACCTCGCTTCTTAAAATGCAGATGTATATGTACAAAGAGTTCAATTCTCTCTATAAAAAAATTAATATTAATTTACATGAAAACATCTGCATCTAAGAATTTACAACATTAAAAGAGTCATTAGACAACAATGATTGGATAATTCATTTTATTTCTTCCATATAGATATATAGCTTCCTTAATGTTCAATTCTCTGGTCCATGAATTACCTGACTTGATCATACATTTTCTTTCACTTGCATACATTAAATAAATATTTCCCATCTTAGGGTTTAATTATTGAAAAACAAATGCTAGATAATTCCTAGGCATAGAAACGTCTACCTGAATATCTGTGATTCTCCACCTCCAATCCTTGAATTTCTGTTTTAACTCCACAAAGACTTGCTTTTGGCCATGTGAGTGTACCTTAATTAGTTTTCAATGCTAGTGAAACAAAAGCAGGACACAGAATTAAATAGTTGATTTGCTGAAGAAGAGAGGATTCTGATCTTTTTTATATATTATTTTATTTTTAATTAGGGCCATTTTTTACTTCAAAGGAGTAGTTTCTCTTTATTTTTCCCGAACTATTGCATGCAAGTCACTGGCAAGGACAATCCGATGATTGAGACATTCTTTCAATAGAAAAAGCAACAGAAAATATCCGAAACTCATTCACAGCTTTACCCGACAAGAGGATGTAATAAAATAACAATGGTTCATATCTACCTTCCTCTTTCTTTGAACAGCACGAGATCGGCTATTTTTATTGAACCCAAAACGAATAAGCCTTGAAGGGCTTATAAACTGTTCGTAGCTAATTTTAGCGTCAAATCTAAACTCGTCCTTGGCATGTCCAAAGCTGGCCAAACTGTCCAGCTCAAGGAATAACTTACCGTCCATTCCATTCAAACATGAACCAGTTTTAGATAACAAAAATTTTATAAAACCAACCGTGCAAAGAACATCAAGAAAGAGAGGAAAGTCTCTCTTTTTCTGTCCATCTTTCTCTCCGGTCCAAGATCTTCTACTTCTTTTTTTTTTTTGTTGAGAAACTGGCATCGGAGGAGAGATTTTTGAAACAATAAAGGGAAAATAAAAAACAGAAAATCTGGAAGAGAATGATAAGCAAAATAATTGTCTCGGGGATTTCCCTCATTCTCGTCATCGGCGTTCTCATTGGGGTCATTTCTGCCTTTGCAAGCATTAATGACGAAAAAAAACGTTTAAATAGTATGTCGATTCAAAGGAGGGCGGTGTTACGATTCTGTGCACCAACTGAGTTCAAGGATATGTGCATTAAGACCCTCACCAAAGCAAATACACCTGACGCAAAGGAACTTATCAAGACCTCGATCATAAGCACCCAGGCAGCGGTGCAGAGAGTGATCAACATGTCGGACTCGTTGATCGCGGAGGCCACCAAGACCGACAACAATTCGAGAATAGATTTGGAAGATTGCAAGGCTGTGCTGCAATTCGCTATTGAGGATCTTAAGGCTACGTTAACCACTGTGCGCAGTACCCAATTGCCGTCCTTGCATCATCGCACTGACGACGTAATGCCTTGGTTGAACGCAGTTGTCACATACCAACAGACATGTCTTGATGGGTTTGAGGGGCTAAATAATACTTTTAAGGATAAGATACAGAATGCTATGGTAGATGCCAGAGAACAAGGGGGCAACCTTTTGTCTACCATTAGCGGGTTGCCCAAAATCCTTGAATCTTTCGGTATCAAGCTCCAGCCTCTGCCAACTAACAATCGCCGCCTTCTTCAAGTTGACAATGATGGCTATCCTTCCTGGTTCTCAGTTGCGGACCGTAAGCTTCTGGCTGAACAAGACTCCGGATCTTTCCCACCTAACGCTGTTGTGGCTAAGGATGGTAGCGGAAATTACAGCACCATTCAGGAAGCTCTTGACGCCTATCCAAAGGACTTAGAAGGCCGATATGTCATTTACGTTAAGACTGGAGTCTATCGGGAAAATGTTACTGTGGCTAAAACTCAAAAGAATGTGTTCATTTATGGTGATGGAATGACCAAGACCATTGTAACAGCTAATAAGAGCTATATAGGCGGCTACAACACCATGAACACTGCCACATTCAGTAAGTGTAGAATGATATTTCAAATTCTGATTCAACAGATCGTAACTTAATTAGCGTTCCTAATTTTCGGTAAAATTAAATGGGTAACTATTATATTGATGCAGCGGCTGTTGGAGAGGGGTTCATTGCCAAGTTTATGGGATTCGCCAACACCGCCGGCCCTGATGGGCGCCAGGCCGTGGCCCTCCGCGTTCAAGCTGACAAAGCAGCAATCTTCGACTGCAGGATGGATGGATACGAGAACACTTTGTACACTCATGCTTACCGCCAGTTTTACCGTAACTGTGTCATTTCAGGCACGATTGATTTCATCTTCGGTGACGCCACTGTGGTTATACAGAACTCCTGGCTCATTGTGAGAAGGCCCAGAGAAATCCAGTTCAACACGGTGACCGCTCAAGGCAGAGAGTTAAGCAGTCAAACGACTTCATTGGTCATCCATAACTCTACAATTGTCCCAGATGAGAAGCTCTGGCCTGCGAGATGGAGGATCCGAACGTACCTGGGCAGGCCATGGAAGAACTACGCCACGACTGTCTTCCTGGAAAATACAATTGCCGATTTTATTCAACCAGATGGGTATGTTCCATTTGTGGGAACTCAACCTTTGGAGAACATCAAATACCTTGAGTATAACAATCGCGGCCCTGGTGCCTGGAGCGAAAGGAGGGTGAAATGGCCTGGTGTTAGAGAGATTAACAAGGATGAAGCTCAAATATTCAACGTTCAGGCAATGCTTCAAGGCGATAAATGGTTGAAAGACGTTGAAATTCCTTACCATGTTGGACTCGTGTCCTGAGCAGTTTCCTATCAATTATCATATAGTCAGTGAATTATAAAACCCCAACAATTTTATTCAATTGTATTACGAAGTAATCTTATGATTCTGTAATTAGGATATAAAAATTATATCAATTAATGTGACATTTCATATCATACGCTCAATTATTAATTCATATTGTATAATTAAAATAAAAAGTCAATAATTATTTAATAAATAATAATCATTAATTAGTGATATATTAGTTAAAATATAAATTTTGTATCTTATCGTATAAGTGTGCACTACTCTTTTTATTTTTATTTTTATTTTTAACTTAATTAGATTGATTTAAATTTTTCTTAAAAAAAAGGCAATTGATTTAGGTATTTAAGATTAAACTTTTTAACTTAATACAAACTAACTAATTTTTCTTTTACTTCTTTTGTTATGAAAATAATAATATAAATGACTTCTTTCATTTTTTTTAAATATTATTATTTATGTAATGTATTAAATATCTTTTTTTTATTAAAAGCGTAAATATTTTTTTTAGATAAATAAATATATTTGATACACGTCTTCTTCATAGAATATTGAATGGTAAGTGTAAGTGTAAGTGTTGATTATCCTAGAGTGTATATATGTGGGTATGTGTTCATCATTATAAAACATGCATGCATATTTGTGCACAACAAAATTCAAAAATTTAATTTTCTAAATAATAAGCACAATAAATCTTTTAAATTATCCCATAATTAAAATTACAAGGGTTTGATAAGAATTACCTTAACAAGCCTTTAGAATTTAAATGAATCGGAGTCCGCGCCTTAAAATGTGTTTGTTGTGAATTATAACTCCTAACTTGGTGGACTTGTGAAGTGTAGAATGACAACTTAATTCTAACAAATGATTCAACACTTGAACCCTAGTTTAACTCTTAAACTAAAAGCTTAACTCCTTCAATTATTTGTTAACTATAAGTTTTAGATGACCTTGGTTCTAGTTTAACATTTAGACAACCAAAATCATTATATTATTGCAAGTAATTTTGTTTGGCTATTGTGAAAAGAAAAAGAAGAAGTTAAGTGTTCTTGTCGTTAAAAAATGTCCTTCCAACACTTTGATGGAACAACACAAAGCTTTCTCTCTTCTCCCTTTTTTTGAATGGTCGTGTATCTCACAACAAATGATCACAATTTGCTCTTTTATTTACTTCATTTTCTTTACCTCTCACACAAAATCAATGGTCTACAAGTATGGCTTATATCTTGCTTGTCCATTTGATTTTGCCTTATAAAATAATTGTTTACAATAAACAATTAATTAACAAAACAAAAAGACATGTGATAAAATGGGTTATTGGTGTTTGGCCGATATAAGAAGCAAAGAAAACAATTTCAATTTCTATTTTACATATTCCAACCCCACCACTCTTCATAAGGCCATGCATATGTGTTTTATTGATTTATTTAATCATTATTAAATTATCAAACACATGTACAGTATGCATTTATTTTTTTATTATTTTAATCAAATTAAAATGTCAATAAATGTATTATAATATTATTGTTTGACTTAATTAATTGTAATATCAAATATTATAATTATTATTTTATTTAATCAATAATTTAATGAATAAAATAATGATCTTACTTGTCCAACAAGTAATGTTATTTTGATAATTTCTAAGTCAAATAATAATTGGTCTACAATGTGCTACGTGTTATCATCCTATTAGTTAATAACTATTGTTAACTATTGATGTACTTAACACTTAAGTCTTGACACGTGCACATCCCAATGGATACTGAAGCAAATGTTCGGTCTGCTGCAATTTATTAGATTGAACTATTTAATTCGGTACGCTGCATCAGTGTACAACGTGTACACTTTATATTGTAGGACTCCTTAGGTCCAAGCCTGATTTGTTAAACGAAACTATTCCGTGAGTCCGTAATGGATACCTCATGTACATGCCACGGATATTACAAATCAGTGTAGTAGACGATACAAATTGAGGTCAAAGCGCATACATATAATCCTCTCACCATTTATATTTTAGAAGAGCGAGGATATAGATCAACACCGTCAAATTCCCACGTGTTCAACCGTGAACTTATCTCCAGACACGTATCTTGATAACCAATATATACAAACACTTTTCGATATTGTTTAACCATGTGGGAAACTCTTTTCTAGGGTTTGTTGCTTATGGCCATAAATCTTTCTGAGATACAGTCTCGGAGCATCCGGACATACAATTCACCCATGTGAGTTGACAGATCTCATACCTGCGCATACCGAACTCCATGAACATCAAACTATACCTAGTAACACATAGTTGTTATACCACGAAAGGTCTCTAATATATGTTGAACCAAAGCATGGTAGATCACTCACAAGTTTATCATGGCGCTCAAGTCAAAGAACCACGTACACTACTCAACTCGAGAGGACCAACTATTGATAGCTTCATAGGATGTCTATTGGTATCCTCATTGAGCCTGTTTAGTATTCAGTCCTCACTGAATACCCATATGCCATACGAGCTTCTAATAAGCTTATAGTCAACTAAGATAAACCGTCTAGATCATTTAGATATGGTCATACACTAATCTATATTAAAAGGTTTCACCGATAGACTCGAATCAGTGAATTAGATCAGGAACATTGTGTTTGAGAATACATATGCATAATAATATTTTTTAGCACTTATTATAACTCCTTACAACTATGTTATTACTGATGTACTCTCGGGTCTATGTTGGTTAGAGACAAGGTCCTAACTCTTAAATTTTGTTGATTTTTATAACCTATTAACTCTTAATAGTGCTAGCTATTAGCAATTATAATTCTCAGCGTTGCTAACTTCTAGCGCTGATCTAAACTCCTTTAGGCCATATCTGAATTTCTTCATACCATATAATATCTGTAGCGTAACAAGCACTATATCATTTAATCAATAAAATTAACGATTTAATAAAAAGTACTACATAAATATTATAAAATAAAATATTTATACAAAATGGAATAGTATATAAACACAAATCTTAATAATAAAATGTGCATTTTCTTTATTTTAATATGACAAAAATCATGCATCCTTTAAAAAAAAATACTACAAATATTTTATAAAGAACCCATATTTTTAGGCAAATTTTTTAGTCTTAAATATAGAAGTTAATCTTTTGTCGTTAAGAAATTGAAATTTAGATTATTATGTTCTTGCGTTATATTTTTTTCTCTCTACCAAATATTTAAATTAGCTCTCTCTTAAAAAGGTGAAAGTTTAAAAATTTTTTGTGTTTGTTTTATAAATATATGAATATCGAAATATAATGTGATGAAATAAGAAAAAAAATAAAATGAATTGAAGAGAAAAAATCATAAATTTAAAAAATCATAAATTTTTAAAATTTTGTACACCTTACTATCACGCGTGTGCAAATCAATTCACCTTACGAAGCACCAAATTTATTATTTAGTTAATAATTAATAAATTTAAGTTATAGGTTATTACTATAAATTCTTCTAAAGTATAATTTAATTACACGAATATCTAAGAGTTTCAAAATTTTGGTATTAATATCTAAAAATTTGATAAAATATCACCAACAAAGTTATATTAAATAATTTTTTGTGAAATTTAATAAGAGGAGAACATTAAAGTCATTTCATCTTATAGATTAAATTAATTTAAAATATATCAATTCAAAACTAATGTGTTGTAATAGAAAAAGGACACAAAGGCTATGAATTAAAAAATAAATAATAAATATTAACAATAAAAATAATATTAACAAAATTAAAAAACAAAACTCTTGGCTGTCTCTCTCTCTCTCTCTCTCGCCTCTCAAACTCTCATAGTCACACACACAGTCTCAGTCTCGTCTTCTTTCTTTCTTAGTTTTCTCAAACTCCGGCATCAAATCGTGTTGTCTCAGCGTCTCCGTCCAGCCTCGCATCACATCGCGGCATCACCATTGCACTTTGCAATCACAGCACCATCCCTCCGTCGCACTAGCAATTGCATCGAAGCATCGCACTCGCAGCGTCGTCCCTCTGTCGCACTTGCAGTCGCATTGCGGTATCGCACTCGCAATCGCAGCGCCGTCCCTCTGTTGCACTAGTAGTCACATCTGGAGTTTCATTCTTTCAAAGATCCAAGAAAATCACTGAATCAATTATTAAAAAAGATGTTTATTAATTAAAATTTGTTTCTGTTAATTTGAAGATGGTGCTACAGTTCCTAAATATGGTGGGAATTTGGTACTTGATGGAAGATGAAAGTTGCAGTGCCAGAGAAGCCTAGTGATGTAAATTGGTTTCTTGGTTTGTTGCGAAGAAGATGGTGGCAATATAGAGAAACCTAGTGATGTAAACTGATTTCTTGATTTGTTTCAAAAAAAAATGGTGCCAATGCAGAGAAGCTAGTGATGTAACTCCAGTTGGGTTGGAGAGTTAGTCAGATTTGCAAATAGCTAGGATTTTGTTTTAATGGCAATTGGGTCTGTTGGTGCTTTTGTACATGGCAGTGGTTTTAGCAAATTTGGTGAAGCAATCGGTGAATTACATGTGCTAAATATATAAGTATTATATTTAATTATTTGTATGTCTTTTGTATGATAGATGTGGGAATGATTTAGTATTTAATTGAAGTAATGGAATTGGAGATGTGGATGGTAAGTTATTGAATTGATTTTAAATTTGTGACGATGGTTGCAGACACGTGGATGGCAAGTTATATTATACAATTTAAGTTTAATTTTTTAGTGCTAAAAAATTAATTTAAGTCTAATTTTTTAATACTAAAAAGACGGGGGCAATTTAAATATTTTATTAATATAAAATTTATTAATTTTGACAAAATATTCTTCAACGAAAATGGATTAGTAAAAATTTTTCAAATTTTTGAGTAATTTTATCAATTTTGAATATTCGTATAATTAAATTTTACTTCAAAAATATTTATGATAATAATGTTAGAATTTGTACTTACGTGCCATTACATTATGTATAAATATTTAATTATAGTATTTATATAATTATTATTTATGATTCAATCGTTAATATTATTAATTATTAAATAGTAAAATATTTGTTACGTTTCAAATATTGTATGATTTGAAAGAGTTCAGATCTGATCTAAAAGAGTTTAGATCAGTGTTAAGAGTTAGCTGATTATAAGAGTTAGCAAAATCTAAAAAGTTAAAACCTTATCTGAAATGAGATAAAAACCTGAGAATATATTAGTAATGACGTAGCTGTAAATAGTTACGAATGGTGCTAGAAAATATTATTATACAAGTATGTTCTCAAACACTATATCTCTTATCTAATTTCATCGATACATGTCTATTGGTGGAACCCATTAATATTGATTAGTGTATGTTTATATCCGAATGATCTAGATGGTTAGTTTTAGCAAACTATGAGTTTAGTGGAAGTTCATATAGAAATATAGATATAGATCTTCAGTGTGGACTGGATGCTGAATAGACTCACAAGAACCTCCAATAAACAACTTATAAAGCCGTCAATGGAAGGTTTTTCAAGTTGATTAGTATTTGTGATCATTTGACTTAAGCGCTACAATGGGCTTGTGAGTGATCCATCATACTTTGGTTCTACACATGTCAGAAACCTTTTATGGTCTGACCGCTGAGTGTCGTTGGGTATGGTCCGATGCTCATGGAGTTCGGTGTGCGTAAATATGGGATCTGTCAGCTCATATGAATGAGTTATATATCCTGATGTTCCAAGATTGTATTTCAGAAAGTCTTGTAGACATAAGCATTAACCTTGAAAAATATATTTCGAATGGATAAATAATATCACAAAAGTGTTTATGAATATTGTTTATGAAAATATAAATCTGGAGATAAGTTCATAGTTAAACAAATAGAAATTTGACGGTGATGATTTATATCTCTATTCTTCCAAGATATAAATGACAGAGGGATTATATGAATATACTATAACCTCAACTTACATGGTTTAACGCGCTGATTTGTAATATCCGTAAAGACATCATTCATGGACATATAGAGGAGTTTCGTATGACAAACTAGACGTGAACCTAAAGAGTTTCACAATATGAAGTGTACTGGTTGCTTACTAGAGTAGCGTACTGGATTGAATAATTTGATTCAATAAATTTCAGCAAAATTAAATAATTATTTCGGGATCTCTCGGGATGTGCATTTGTCAAGACTTAATTGTTAAGTACATCACTTAATTAGTTAACCAAAGTTATTAATTAATAGGATATTGACAAGTGGCACAATTTGGTCAATCAATTGATTTTATCTTAAATTTACCATTTAACATTGGTAGTAGAAATATATAAGATAAAATTAACTATTTAAAATTATTTTGAATTATTAAATTTTATATTATTAGATAATATTAAAATAAATTAATCATGACAATTGTATTTTTTATATAAAAAATGACTTAAATATTGACTATTTAATTACCTAATATAATTAAAATAATTATATTTGGTAGGTAAAAATTAATTTAAGTGGCTATTAATATATTGAATTGAGTGGGAGACCAATTATTATAATGGTGGGGAGAGCACTTATTTTTATTTAACCATCATTTGAAAAAATAAAATGAATGAATTTATTCATTCATTTTTTTGGAGAGAAATTCGACAAGTAAGGAAGAGGTAAGTGAGATAATTTAATTTTATTATTTCAAGTGTTAAAAAAAAATTTCTTCATTTTTTTTCTTTTATGGATGACTTAAAATGAATATAAAAAAAATGCAGAAAGAGATGTGTATTTTAGACGAGAATTGTTCAAAATATTATCATATGAAAATTTTTTCTATCAATTATACAAGAGTTGTATATTTATCATCTCTATTTTAGAAATAAATAATTATACTTAAAGAGTTTGAAAACATGTTACTGAAAATTTTAAATTAAAATTACCATTCTAACTCTATAATTTCACTAAACTGTTATAGACTGAAATTGTTCAAGAATATACTTCAAGGTAAGTTCTTCACTTAGATTATTAAAGGAATTGAAGATTTTATAAAATTACATTCATTAAGTAAGTATTTTTACATATTATTTTAGTATAATTGTTCATCATATATAAATTTTATATAATAGTTATACATGAATATGAATGTGATATATATATTTAATTTGTTAAATTGAATGTATTTTGTTAACATATTTTCGTTACGTGTAGTAAATTTTTAAAATTACATATATACTCGTATATTACACACTCAACTCAACAAATAACTTTTAAGTTATTTATTTAATATTTTTTATTAAAATAAATAAACTAATTAATAATTTTAATTAATAATTCTTTAATAAATAATAATAATTTAAATAAATTAAATAAAAAAATATTTTCAAAATTCTCCCTATAAAGTGTTTTGTTGATTAAAACAATTTCACTATTACGTAAATCATGCAATTTTAGATATTAATTTTAATAATTTTTATTATTAGTCACTAATTAATACTAATCAATAATCGATAACCAACTGCAAACATCGATTCAAGCCCGATCAATATCGTTAGAAAACTGATCACTATTAATTAGTCTTTTTAAATTGTGTCATATATTTTTTTATAAGTAAAAGATTAAGTTACTCTTATTTCTATTAATTTTAACTTTAACGAAAAAAAAAATAAAGTTAACGGAAGTGTAAATAAATAATTTTAAAATAAATTGGAAAATATGTCCTTGCACTAAAATATGGGGTTGCATGGGTGAAAGGTGATAGGACAAAGCAAAAACTCTGTGTCAGCGTCGAACAGGGAAGAAGATGAGAAAACTAAACGGAGGATTCACGTGGAATAATCTGGTTCGGGCGTTGAGGCAGTTACAAAGTATTTCTCCAATTTCGCATACGGATCATCTGCATCCAAGATCATTTAACATATCAGCAATCACCTCCGCTTCACTCTCCATTTTTCGCTGTTGCTCAACTGGTGAGTGTTTCCATATTCATGTCAAACCCTAGCTCGTTTTCCTGAAAAGTAATTTTCTGCCTTACTTTAATTTTTGAATTGTTTTTAATTTAGATTCAAGCTCTTCGGTTTTAGTCTAAAAGAATAAATGTTGTAATATCTGAAATTTATAATTTAATAATCTGGAGTAGATTGTGGTTTGTGGGGTGTGTGTAAAGAACATTCGAGTACTTATATTATTTGGATGGTTTGATGATGGCAGAAATTCAATCTCAAATGTCTACTGACCTTATTAGGATAATGGAGCAAAGATTATCGGGTATTGAGCATAGGAGTGCTTGTCTTGAAAATCTCATAAACCAGGTAATTATTGTTGTTCCTTAATTTTTGAGGAATTTTAGTTGTTTAATTTAAATAGGCATCAAGTGCGTTGCGTGCTGTTTCATTTGTGATGTTGATTGAAGACGGCCAGAAGCCTTACCAGCAGAGTATTCTAAGGCTAATAAAGAGCTTCGGAAACTCAGGGATTCAATGGAACTTATAAATGAATTGAGGAGCAAACAAAAGGTGAACTACTGCCACTTCATGTGAAGATACTTCTATGTAAACATGATTAGGGAATTTTGATATGCTGATGTGTTACCTTAGCTAATGTTTGGCCAATAAGTTAGTTAAGTCATCTGTCTGAAATGTGAAAGGTTTGTGTTCTTTACACTATTACTTCTTTTGGCCAGTTGATCATTTGTAGGAAATTGATGGGTTGAAGTCGCTGATGGCCGAATGTCCTGAAGATAAGACATGCTTGATTTGGCAACCAAGGAATTGCATCAGGCCAGGGAAGAAGAGAAAAAATTGCAGAATTTGTTGCTCAAGTCATTACTTCCTAAGGATGATGCTGATGAGAGGGACTGCATTTTGGAGGTGAGAGCCGGTAAGGATGACGTCACAGATGAGCATCTAAATACAAGAATTTATTGCTTCCTATGTTCTGCTATCAACATACACCCCAGTTTTTCTGATATTTCTCCCTCTGTAATTTTTTGCCTTTTTTTAATCAGTAATGGGAGGGGAAGAAGCCTCTTTGTTTGCAGTAGACAGATTTAAGATGTAAGTTTCTACAGCCTGATTTGCATCTGCATCCAAACAAATTTTGCGTATCAATTTTTAATACTGGGAACGTGACACTGTATGAATTGTAACGGGTATGAGAGATACTCACAGAAGAAGGGATAGAAGTTTGAACTTGTAGATGTAACAGAGTCTGATCTGAGAGGATACAAGGTTTGTCTTTGATTCTTTGTGGATATTAAACATCTCCTTCTGATGCGTCCCATCTTATTCACTAGGTCCTGTTCAGTAGTCAGGAACAGAGGATTTACTACCTATAAAAGGCATGATCTTTAATATTCTTTTTCTACCAAATATGGAATTTTCTGGTGCCTGTTTTATAAATCTTTGTCATGTGCTTTTCCTTACCAACAAGCTAGTGCAACAATCTCAGGAGCTGGTGTTTTCGGCAAACTTAAATTTGAGAGTGGAATCCATAGAGTTCAGGTTTCATTACCACCTATCCAACTTAGAATATATGATGTCTACAAGAAATTACTGACAGTTTTGCTTTGGCAGTGTGTTCCTTTGATGGAGAAATCTGGATGAGTTCGTACCAGTGCTGTGTCTGTTGCCATCCTTCCTCAAGCTGATGAGGTGCTAAGCCCTATGAATTGGAATTCACTTGAATTACAATGTCTGATACAGTGTCACAATTTTAAGCTCATTTTTCTGTTTAGTTGTCACCATTGTAAAACTTGAACTACCATAATCTTTTATCATGCTCAATCTCATTGATTTTCATTTATTGGACTTGCAGGTAGATGTTCAGTTGAGGAATGAAGACTTGAGGATTGATACTTACAGATCTGGCAGTTCAGGTGGTAGCATGTAAATACCACCAATAGTGCTGTTAGAGTAACTCATATCCCAACTGGGATGACAGTTTCGATACAGGATGAATGATCTCAACATATGGTAACGATTCTTCCTTCTTTATTCTTGGATTCTGCTAAGTTTTGAGTTTCTGACTAAACTGGGTTTCTTAACCATATACTGGAGTAGTCATTTCAAAGATCAAAAGGAGACAATGCAGATTTGTTTAATTTACATTGTCTCCTATTTTCAATTCATGACTAATGATCTAACAGTGGAACAGAAAAAGCTTTTTATTCAATAATTGATTAAAGTATAATCGCTGCTTCATGTTTTTGACCCGCAGTTATAGACATATTGTTGTATCATAGAACAGCCAATTGTAAGGCCTATTTTGTAGTGTCAGGTTTTCCTCATTTTTCTTGCTCTTTTAGGAAGTTTCTAGAGAAATGGCTTCTTGTATTAATTTATTAGAACACCAAACCCATAAAATAACAGTTATTTGAATTTTCAATTAATAAGGTCCATCCCTATCCAAACAGGGGGGGGGGCGTGGAAATGAGTGTAGCCTCAAGTACTTCATAGTTCTTTTTTGTATTTGCAACTGAATTATGTGCAACCTAGTCTAATGTGGCTATGGACCATTGCATTTCCATTTGCAACTTGCTAATGTTCTATATGTGGCTAGCTGCATTAACGTTTCAAAAGCGAAGAAATGTACTGTAATGCATGGGCTGTGGGCTTTATGTTTCATCTGCTTTGTCTTATATTCCTTTTTTTTTTCGTGTGTGTGTGTGTGGTGGGGGGAACTTCTATTGGAGCAGGAAAAGCAACGTTAAATGAAGATTATTGTTTTGTTTCTCATTTTTCAGCATGATATGGAGCTCTTGCCACCTTAAAACAGATTGGTGATAGGGACAGATCTGAGGTATCCGCAAGGGCATGTCACTGATCATCGTATTGGCAATAAATGACATGACGCAGGGAGAAAATCTGGATATCTTCATTGATGTGCTACTTCTACAGCAGGAAATGGATGCAATTGCATCATTCAGTACTCTGTGATGGTCATAAACTTTTTAACCCAGGGCCTCGTCATTGTGCTATTACTTTATGTTATTTTTTGTTTTGTAGACTAGTTATATTTGTGTATTTTAATTTTGTTATTCATTAAAAGAAGTCTTACAAGTTTTCTTATTGTTTCATCAAAGGGAAAATTACACTATTGTCTTAATGCGAAAGAGAACACTCATTGCAAATGCATGTTACTCTTAATCACTTAAAGTTACTCTTGTTTAGATTGGTAAGCCATAGCTCTTCGATGAATACTAAAGTCATGTCAACTGAAGCTAGCCTGTGAATAGTGTCTCAAGGCAACAACTTATATTTGTGTATGCTTGGCATGAGTCTTATGAGGAGTAGATTGCAGTGTCAGAATGGGAAACAAATATCAGTTTCACATCAATTGCTGCTCGGGGTGGCGGATAGAGATGTTATTGTCTCTGATCATTCAATTAGGGTAACCATTCAATCAGGATAATTAGTTTCTATTTGGGATTGGGAACATTCTTATTATGGTAATCCGTGACCCACAAAACCTTAGCTAAGACGAAGAGAAATCATAATCGTCGTTCAGTCCCATCGAGAGAATTATTGGCCCACATGTTCAAATAGATAATAAAATGATGTGTGATATCCTTGGACCCAGCAAAGCAAATGAAGATAAGTTGTCTAATTAAAGGTGATAAAATTATGATTAGTTTTGTAATCTAGAAACAAATAATGCTAAAAAGCTTATGCGATGAGAGAATAATTTTTTTGTGGGGTATGGCGCGTTTCTATCTTGGCCTTTCAGATGAGAGTGTTAGTTACGACGTTGACGCAGAAAATATTACCACTTTTCCTGTCAAAGTTCACCTTCCTGGTAGAAAATGAGGCAGAAGCAGAAGCAGAAGCTCTAAAAGTCAGCCGAGAATTAAGATATTGCAACTATTTTAATAAAAAGTGACGTATACATTCGGATATAGAATATAGTAATTTATTGATTTATCGTTGAAATCTCTTATGTCTGGAATTTTATAAATTACATTTTTTTTACCTTTTAGAACTTCTAAATTTACACGGAGAGCACCGTTTTGCGAAAAAAAATATTTTAATACTTAAATTTATTTTTATTTCAAAAAATAAGTGTTTTACTTCAATTATAAGTAGAATGCTCTAGATAAAAAAAAGAATGTTAAGATCTTAATAAACTATTAAATCTCTAAAAATATTATGAACTCGATGAATCAATAGAACAAAAATCTGCTATATTTATAGTGCATGCTCTTAAGTTTTACTCAAATTATGCTTAAGTACACATAATGTGATTAGTTTCAAGTTTATAATTATAGTTCTAACTCATTTGTAAGTCATAATTCAACAACTAAAAAGAAGAATTTAAGTGAAACTCGCTCTCTCACGTGAGAAATTCTTTTTTGTGCAAAATTATACTTAAAATAAAACAGTAATTTAATTCTTCCCTACTTCATAATATCTTATACGATTCATTTTTAAGATTCATGAGTCAATAGATCGGGTTTACCTTGTTCAAACAATTAAATTACTTAAAATTTAGGTTGAAATCTATGCAAACACTTGATTTAGACTTGTTTACCGATGTTGGCTCTCTTAATAAAGACATTGTAGCACGAGATGTTGGGGTCATTTAATAATTGGACCCAAAATAAATGTCCCTCTATAAGTAAAGAATAAGTGTTGGCTAAAGCCCAAAGCCTAACGGACTCGTTTCTTTACTCTCTAAACAACAAGCAACACGTTTCTTCAAAAAATGATATCTTTTCCCGCGTTGCACAATTTTTGGTAGACGAAACTCTTCAATTTTAAGTGACATCTTGATTTGGCGAGAACAGTTTTAAATTCTTTATTTATTTAAACTCTCGACCATTTCAATATCTTCTCATTTTTAAATTTCAAAAGCAAAAAAGTCTCTTGAGCAAACCTTATCCTTCATCTTCCTCACTCTTAGGTTTTCCAATCTCCTCATAAAAATACCCTAATTCCCTAATTTTCCAACAAATTTAAGATGGCAAAGAACATGAGTGTATTTTTCTTGGATGAACTAAAATTTATCTTTGAGTTTTCTCATAAAGTGAAGATCCAGAATCTCTACCAAGAAAAGTCTCTCTTAAACTTCTTTCAGTAACTCCCTCTTTTTAAGGAGCACCTCAATTATTTTCGTCTCCATATTTCATCATTAATTTACGAATTTCTTCATGTCATCAGACTTTTACCCCTCCAAATTCACCCTATTTAATTTTCCATCTATTGTAAGACATTGTTATTGTTAACCATATGGTTTCTCCTCTATATTACCTTACCCTTTTTGATGTTTTCACCACTTATAACCTTTAACACTCTAAAAAAATTTCTACTGGACTCCCAAAGGCAAATGAAAAATTATTTACTATTTTAAGGATAAGAAGGCGAATTTCGACGAGCACATTGTGGTAATAAGCGGCGAGTAGAAGTGTGCTGGTTACTCCTATGAGATCGCTACTACTTTCGATGCCTACAACTAAGAGATAAGTCAGACTTTTCCTTCCATTTCTAGTAGAAAACGATTCTTAAAGAAATTCTTCTAGAAGAATCCCATCTCCCATAAAGAGATATCTCAAACCATCTTCTAAAGGATTACATGTACCATGAAAGGGTATGCCACTAACCCACGCTCTTACCCTTGAGGAGGGGCTTTAGACCCTGACCCCTCCAAACCCAAAATTCATTAGTCGCGTTCCTTCATTTGATGCAATCATTTCAAGAACTGTTGAACATCATTAGACACTTTTTAATTTGGCTCTGTTCCCTCCAAAGATAGAGGTTAAAGACGATAATAGTGAGAGCATCTACTGGTCATTTACTTACAAATATGGTTTTTGAATTGAGCTTGTTCCCACTCATGTACCAACCAAAGTTAGGTAAAGAGGGTTTCTTTAGCTTTTGCACTTAAAATCAAAGTCCATTCTTTCTCTTAGAGAAATCCCAAAGCTAGCTATCTCTTCCTTGCTCGACTTCTTGACTTGCCTTCAGGAATTAAAGTGTTAGCCCAATGAATGACAAGTTTGCCTTCTATTGGGATGGCAGGCAAGTTTTGATACTCAGTTTCAAGCGATTTATTTTCTAATAAAGTACTCAATCAAGCCGTTCAAGCAAACGGATCATAGAAAAGCCATTCCTTTTGTGTGTCCCTAAGAATAGACGCCAGTCTCAGGGAAAATGGCAGTGGATCCATAATCTTTCAACTACCACATTATAAGTGAAAGAGTTGTCTACTAAAAATAATTCACATCTAACAACTTTCTTACTGCTACAACTGGCAGCGTGATAAAACTCTTAACTTGAACTCTTGATTCTTCGAATGCAATCAATTCAGTGTTGCACCTGCAGATATCTTTCTCTTGAAGCTTTATATTTTTTAACGTATCTTAAAATAATATATCTTTGCTGCTTTCATCGTCAACTAGCACACATCGAATGACACTCTTTTTTATGCTCAATGTGATGGCTAATGGATCTAGATATGAAAGCATAATATCCATTAAATCTTCTCGAGAGAAAGATATCTCCTATAAGTCTTGCTCGATAGCCATGATGGTGGGAGCCAAGGTTTCTCTAACACCATTCTCTGTATCTTGGTGGCTCTACTGAACAACGATTGACATTACTCATCTTTTCCTTCCCTTTTTATTGGTCTCCTATGCCTGTCCTCACAGAAGCTTCCTTTGTTACGATAGCTTCATCATCTTCCTTTTCAATCCATTGTTTGGATTTCTGACTTATCAATTTAAAAGACGTAAAGTTCTTTCGAACTAGGTAGCGATAATAGGCAAATAAAGTCCTTGCCACTTTACGATATGCTTGAGCTGTAATATCTAGATCATAGCTCTCAATCTCACTAAACTCTTTATTAAACCGGCTCAGGAAGCTCCTAATTGACTTGTTATCTCCTTATTTCACGAGGAATAAATCTAATGTAGTCTTCATTTTCTTTATATTGTGGTTGTATTAGGCGATGAACTGAGCAATTAGTTTATCAAATGACGATATCAAATTCCCTTTCAAGCATAAAAATCATGCTTAAGCGTGTCCCTTAAGATTGGAAAGAAATATAATACATTTTAGGGCATCATTTATAGAGTGCATTATCATCTTTGCATTAAAGTGAAAGACATGTTCTTCAGGGTCTCTTGTTTTATCGTATATAGAGAAGTTCGGTACAATGAACTTCTTTGGTCTTTCTGCTCTCTTAATCTCCTCTGTATGTGGATATTGTTTCACTTTTTTTGCTAAAGACATAGTGTCCTCAATGGTTTTGAATTTTTTGCTTATTTCGCACAGTTTACTTACATCATTTAGGATTATTGCTCTAAATTCTTACTTGTTGTCTACTCTCTATGTCTGTTCTATAGCTTCTGCCATTTTGGTCTAGTTTTTGAGGCATTTCCTTCCCACATTATCTACAAATCTCTCTCGTTGAGGATACTTCAGCTCTGTCTCTCGATGAGGGAGCTCTTTGAGATCATCTTAGAAGTCCTTGACTCCCTCCAAAGCAGCCAACCGTTCTTATAACTTATGGTTCTCCTTTTTAGTCTTTTTTATTTCTTTCAAGATCTCTGTTAGGACTCTCGTCATGTTAACAAAGGCATTACCTCCCAAGGTCAGAAGCACTGGTGCCTCTATACTCGATATGTTTGGATCCACGGAACGAGAGTTGACGTTCATCATGGTGGTCAAGATACTTTTTAAGTTGAAAAATATATATTTTTTTAGAATGTTATCCCTAAAGTCAATGCCATTAAAAGCTCCAAAATTTGAAACTTTACAAATTGTCCACTTTACTTTTGAGAACTCATTAAATTTATTTAGAAAGCATTATCCTTCCGCAAAAAAAAAATACTCTAATACTCTAAGTTGTTCTTTATCCCAAAAAAATAAGTGTTCTAGGTATGAAGTGCTTTAACAGCAAAAAAAAGTGCTCTAGATGCTTGATCAGAAAATAAGAACGCTAAGATCTTAATAAATCATTGAATCTTTAAAAATTTTACGTACTCAATGAATCAATTGAACAAATACTTACCATATTTATAGTGCATATTCTCAAGTTTTATTCAAATTATGCAGGAGCATATATAATGTGATTAATTTTAAGTTTAATTAGGGTTCTAATTTATTTTTAACTTATAATACAATAATAAATAAAAAAATTTAAGTAAAACCCATCCACTCATATGAGAAGTTTTTCTTCGTGCAAAAATATATTTAATTCTATCTCAATTCGAATAAAACATTAATTTAAAATTATTCTCTACTTTATTATACTTTACACAACTCATTTTTAAAATTTATGAACCGACGAGTTAAATTTACTTGATTTAAATAATCAAATTAACAGAAATTTGAGTTGAAATTCACACAAACACTTTGATTTTTACTAATACAAGTTTCTCTTAATAAAGTTATTGGAGCATAGGCTACTGAGAGCTCATTCAATAATATACCCACTAATTGTATAATTAATTTTTTTTTAAAAAAAATTATGTTTAAAGTGTATGGCTTGAAATCCAAGGCCAAAGATATGGAGAGAATCCCCTGGGTCCCAAAACTGTCCGGATTGTAGGAGACAGCTGAGCTGAACATATCTAAGAAAAAACTAAGTCTACCCTAAGAATCAAAATACAAGAAAAAATGAAAAAGTGGGTTGGATGAGATTTTACTTGCTAAGAGTCTAAGACAGCCTATCAAGGGAAATTCACAGATAATATATTTAATGCAACAACTACAAGTCTACTCCATGTATCTCGTGAAGATTGGCATTTAACCATCTTTACAGCCAACTTTTTCTACCCCATTAGAAAGTCCTTGAAAATGACCCAGTTGTGAATTGAGATTGCTTGGAGATATAAATAAAAATCTGCTAACGCGTAATGCTGCCCACAAAAGTCTCTTTCGTTTCTTGCAAGGTTGAAATTTTAGATAAATGTGAAAAAAAAAACTTTGATTGGCTTAAGATGAAATTTGTCTCTTTTTTTTTTTTCCATTATTGGTTTAATCTTTAACTTAGAATATAATTAGATGATGCTGTATTTCCGGATCTAAACTGGAATCCAATGCTGTAATTGGAAATAAAAAGACATTCTGGGTCTTGCAAGAAATGGTTGGAGTATTTGGTTTTGTCTCTTTTTGATCATTAGTTTCCTGTTTTGGACCAAGAGAATCAAGAATTTAAAATTGTTTGCTTCTAACCTGAGTTTACGATTATATTATATTTGTGTTAGACTTAGATCTGAGCTTAATTGGGAGAAATTGTCTCTGACACAAACTGCTTTAAATAACAGACAAAGAGAAGATTTGCAGCTCAGAGAGCCCATACCTCTGACTCTCCCAAAACTCAGGGCTGCAAGAGTTAGAATCTGATCAAGAGAATCAAACAAGGTACCAGAAAAGATTCTCACTCCCATTTTTTTTCTTCTTCGATGAATTCTAGAATGTAAAATAAAACAAAGGCCAAAAAGTCTTTCTTATTTTCCTGAAAAGAACCAAAAGTTTCTGGTGACATGGAAGACTTTCCGAAGGTATTGTGTGGGTGGAGTTGGGAGGAGAACAAATCGTTTGAACTGGCTTTAGCAGTGGTTGATGACCAAGACCCACATCGCTGGGAAATTGTTGCAGCCATGATTGGAGGCACCAAGAGTGCAGAGGATGTGCAGAAACATTATGTGATTCTTCTGGAGGATTTGCAGTTCATAGAGTCTGGAAAATTGGATCATAAGCTTGGAGATGTTCAGCCTTGTGTTCAAGTTGACTGTACACAATCTGTATACTGGACTGATGAAGATAACAAGTATGTGACCTCTCTTTTTCTTCAGCTGAATAGCTTTTGATTTCTCTTCTTTCCAAATTGGTTTTGCCTCTTCTGTTATTCTTTGTTCTTGTTCATCGCGTGCCATGAAATTTTTATGCTCCTGGTTTCTATTGGCGCATACTGTAGCTGATAATTGAATTCTTGTTTTAACCCTATCAGGGCTACATTTGGGCCAACTACAAGAACCTTAGTTTGCAATCCTACAGAATCAAGTGCAGGAATTGAAATTAAATAGTTGGTTTTCTCTGGTTTTTTTTTTTTTTGTTCTTAGAGCCATTTTACGGAAGTTTCTCTTTTTTTCTTTCTGAAGAAACACATGGTAGGTCATTAGGCACCTGCAATCTAACTTAGAAACTCTGCTATACAAATAGATGTAAGAAAATAAGCGAGGTTCACATGTATTTTTCTCTTCCTCTGAACATAATGATATTGGCTAATCATTGAACCAAGTTAATTAGCCTTCAAGGGTTTTTGAATTTTGCTTCAGGAATACAGACAAGAATTTTGAAACGACTTTCACACCGTAGAGCTGAATGTCTGCAATGATGAATTTGCTAAGATATATTAACTTGATTGAAATTGCTAAGTGTTATTTTATAGAAATAAATCTTTGGCACACCGTTTTGAATTGCATAACTGTGAATTTGTTGCTGTTAAGTGCCTTTGTATAGTGTTAATTTCATCTCAAGCATTCATCGAGAATCACTTCTTAGTTATATCAAAGCTGCACTTGCTGCTACGTACAAGAAAAATGTGCATGAGATTATAGTTTAGTTGTAGTCTTAACCGGTTTTACACTTAACTAATATGCGGAGAGTCATCAATCAAATTTTCCGTTGTCTAGACAGTCATTAATACTTTATTTTCTGATTTTAATGATATCTATGCTTACAGCTTGCTGCTTCAATTGGACATAAATTAATCCTCTGGGCCACCGCACATTTATCAAAACACATGGACTATTGATTAGCTGCATCATTTGTAAAGCTATCAATCATTTTGTTAAGGTAGTTAGCCTTACTCTACTCTCTAAATTGGAAGTTGTAATGAAATGCCAGAAAGATTGAGCTTCCAAACTGTAAATAAAGAAGGGTTTTTGAACTATTTTGGTAATATATGTCACTCTTTGATTTCCTGCTTAGTCCTCATGTGATATTATAATTGCCATTATTTGAGGATGTTCAGAATTTCATAGCTAACCCAGAAATTATCCAATTACACCGAGCACGCATTCATTTATGCTCTTTAGCAGAATGTAGCCATGATATCTGAGATCTGATTTCGCTGATAGAATTCTACTTATCTGTTCTTGTATTTTTATACAGGTTACTAAGGTTTTATTTTTGTAAACACCCTCGTGCAATTATCTAATCTACTGCGTTTCACCACAAAAAGATGTGGATCCGCACATGTGAGGCAACTACTATTTTAATCGTTCTGTTTAATTCGTGTCTGCCGTGCTGCCCAATTATGTAGGTGAATGGAATGGAACGGAAGTTGTTATCACCACTGAATAATGATGCTTTTTAGGCCTAGATTCTGTAATGTGAATCCATCAAGGCTATGAAATTTCAACATCCAACTAGCCATTTTTTAGCTTACGGTGGCCTAGTTTGCTCGCATTTCTTTTGATAGATATTGAGTTGGTGACCAGAACCGAATAATGAATTACCAAAACCCAGTGATATATTGATTTTTTGTCGGATAAATAGCCAAACTTGTTCCACATATACGAAGTTACACATATTTACTATGTTTTTATTATGCTATAGGGTCTAAATATTGGCTTGAAATATACACATGAATTCAAGGGTAGAGTAATATTGCTAGAGCGAAATTTACTTTTGATCAGATGGTGGCGACTGGTGACCGTCTTGTTAACGCAAAACAGCGATTAGAAATCATTGCCGGGGCTAAAGTTATTACCGCATTATCTTTATCCTCTGCTATTTTCCCACTGGAACCACCCTCTGTCATCAGTTGTGTTAGATTTTGTGCATTGAGCATGAATTCACTGAATCACCTTTTCTATTTTCCTTTATCGGTTATCTATATGATAAAAGCTACACAATTGACAGGACAAGAACATTAATAGATGGTTTTTTTTTTTGAAGTAATTGAATTTATTGAAAGAAAAGCATCAAAATATACAATAACAAGGACTTCTCATCAAACAATCAGAGAATTATAAGACTTAAAAATAAGTTTTCACACTGACAAATGTTCAAACCCTTACAATAAAGGGAAACCAACTCTAATGGAGAATAAACCCTTCTAAAAATGGAGGAAAGATTACAACAATAAGAAGTAAAAAAGATTACAACATGCATCAAATGATAATGTCCAAAAACAACCAAAAAATCCTAAGAAGTAGTCAACACTAAATAATTTCCATATTGCACAGGTGGCCGGAGAAAGATTAGACGCCGCCGGAAATAGTTTCCCCTAGCCGGGCAGTGGCTGCTAACCCTTCAACGGAGGAGATCGGCGGCTAGATCTTAGAACTTTTCGACGGTAGACTGTGAGCGGCGGCTCTCAGCAATAGGTCAACAAAAGACCGGCGACATTTTGACGAAACTCTGGCCAGGACAGCGCAAATCTCCAGCAGCGTGGAGGATGCGGTCGTCTCTCTCTGCATCTTGCCTTATTTTTGTGCATGCCGGCCGGTGGGGACCGTAAGAGGTCGGCGGAGCAGTGAGCACAAACGAAAAACTCGTCGAAGAATGCAAAAACGCAGATGGAACACCGCCGAAAAAAAATTTAAAAAAAAAACAACTGAAAAAGGAGCAAAAACAAAAAAGAAGACAGTGCAAGTCTAAACTAAAGGGTGGGTATGAAGAGGGCAGTTAGAGTTTTTTAGCTTTTTAGAGAGAGGGCAGAGAATTTTTTTTTTATATAGAGTGAGAGCCTTCTTTCTAAGAACATTAATAGAAAATTGAAGTTAGAAAAACAAATAAAATAAAATCACCAATGATGTGGGAAAACACTCCTTGAGATTTCATAATGCAGACTCTTTTTTAATGAAAAAGAATAAAATTCAGAATTCTCAATTCGCGATTGTTAAAACAAATTACAGAGAGAATGGTCCTCATTTCACAACAAATCATTGCTGTCAACGCTTGCATTGCTTCCTCTATATTACGGCGGCTGCTGGCACAAACAGACTTAGTCGATGCATATTTTAATTCCCAGACAATAATATCTTGTAATTTGATTCCATGAAACGAAAGAGAAAAAGAAGAGCAAGTGGAGAGAAAAAGAAGCTAGAGAAAGTGGAGAGAAAAAGAAGCTAGAGCCAGGGAAGAGGCAGTGCATGTGTAGAGCTAAAACAGGTTTACTGTTAATTGTTCCATCCATGCTCTGCCTGTTCCCCGTCTATATCTCTTTTGCTTCTCTCTCTTCCAATTTTCATTTTACCTGATGAGTCTCACCAGGCCAGCTCCTGTCAGCTATCACAAAGAGCTTCCAATCTCGTAAGATGCCTCAGATTCATTTTCCTTATTGTGAATCTGCTGTCAAAGAGCTGCTGCTGATTATATAAGACACAAAAAGGCAAAGCAACGACAGGAGGGATTAGATATTAGATAGTACACACGTACTACCAACTTCACTTGCCAATTTTGAAAATTTAGAACTTCAGCGTTTCTGCGAGGATGAAATGTACTACATTCATTCGTGTACTACTCTTGGATTATGGTACTTTTACTAATCTGTTTCTTAACAGCACAAACAAAAATAAAGTAATCAGGTTGTGGGTATCTTGATTCCCAGATATGAGAAAGAAGGTTACCTTTCAAGGAACCGGAATATCTATAAATCCCTTTTACACATAATTTGGTGAGGCAATGCTCGCTCGGCTATCTGGACACCGAAGAGATGGTGGAGAACCTACGCGTGCTCATCCGTCCAAGATACTAACAACCTCATGCGCACACTTTTACCGTCAATTCAACTGCCTTGATATGAAAACATAAGAGTTACAATTTCTAGAAACGCACAACTGAATGATAAAATTTACGTGTAACATAAGAAGCGATCAAATGAGAGAACGTGCCCGCTCCATCCCCCCCTTTTTTCACGTTTCTTTCAGCCTTCCCCTTCTGCTTTGTTTCTTTCTATGAAACGTAGTATGATAGTTATGCAAAGTACAATATTGTACACGACCAATTGGCGGATATAGAAATAAGTCTACAAGAAGTTATTGAGCATTTACCAATCAAAGATACAATGGCAGGCCACTCCAGTTCAACCAGGGAGATCTAAGATTGCCAAGCATCATCATAGATTAAAAAAGAAATCTACAAAACAAATTGCAGAACCGAAAATTTTCACAAGACTTGACTAATAAAGTAATAAAACCTAGAGCTAGAACAGGAAACTATACAATCTACTTAAAACTACATGCAAAAGACTGCAATAAGGAGAGTGAGCAAAGGCACGTACATCAGCACTACAAAATGCTTGCCATGCAAATCCCATCTAAAAATAAATTCTCCAAATCCTTAAGTCAGAGTCAAACTCAATATTCCATCTACTCCATTCCTAGGTCTGAAGACCACAATGCCATATTGGCCGATATCAGGTGCTGTACAATTAATCAGCAATATGAGAAAATACACTGCACCTATGCATATACATGGCATGTTTTTCTGTTATGCCCTGTTCCTTTGCACTTGCTACAATGCAGTGCTCTCTTAGGACGCCCTTTCCATCTTATTCTTCTCTTCTTAGGTGGGCCAGCCAAAGGACGGAGTGGAGGAGGGTGAACTTGAACTGGCAAAGATTCTCCCTGTACAGGCTTATCCGTTGATGGAAGTGGAGTAATAGATTCTGAATATGTTAATCGGAAAGCTTCAGCTGTATAATACTTGGAGCAATAATCATACAAATTCCCATTCACATGCTGAAGGACGGCCACGGCATGGACACATGGGAAACCATTCAGTTGCCAACCTCTGCAATTACAGTCCCAGAGATCAATGTTCACAACATTAAATGAACCCAAACCACGAACCTCAAAAGCACTTCCAAGTCCCAATAGAACTTGGAAAGAATGTATTTTGACAATCTCCTTCTGTAATTTATCCTCCAAAGATGGAGTTACTTTTGACACCAAACGATTTGATTCTATCCGGCGAGTTTGCATCAGCTCTGCAATCTTATGACGAATGGTATCGATAATCTGCACTATTGGTAATTCAAGAGGCTCACCCACCCAACCATAAAATGACTCAGCAATGTGTGATGACATCTGGTTGTATCGTGAACCTTCAAAAAGTGCATTTGCCCAGTATTCAGGTTCACTTCGTAAAATCCATTCAAAACCCTCAGATGAAATACTTTTAATGCTGTCAATGCTTTCTCTAAAACCATCAAGTGTGGCAGCATGGGCAGCATCATACAAATGAGCAACAATCACCCGAACAACTTCCTCGGTATAACTGCCCTTAAGATCTCGTTTTAACTCCTCAGTCAGATGATAAAGGCAATAACCATGGCGTGCATTCTCAAAAATTGTCAGAATAGATGGTCTCAAACGCATCAGTCTATCTGCCACAAATGTTATAGGTTGGCACGTTGGAAGTGCAGATTTCAGTTGAAGCAAGAACCAATGCCAGTTATCATCATTGACAGCGTCTACTACACCAAAAGCAACAGGAAAAATTTCATCATTTCCATCCAATGCGGTCGCAGTCAGTAGATCTGACTGGTACTTTGATTTTATAGTCAAAGCATCAAGGAAGATAAGGGGGCGGCAACCATTCTGAAACCCACATAATGAGGCATGCAGGGCAACAAAAAAATGATGGAAGCTTAAGTCCTCCCTCGTACTCAGAGTAACTATGCTACCTGGATTTGTCTCCAATATTTTCTCAACTAATGAAGGTAACTGATTGTATGACTCTTTGTATGATCCTTGAAACTCCTCCCTTGCATTCTCTAAAGCACGCCATGCTTTAACATAACCTAATTCAATTCCAAAATCTCGACGAATTTCGTCAGCAATTTCTTTTGGTTTACATTTTGGGGTTTCTAGCAACTTCTCTTTTACAATGGATGACAACAGTTTCCTAGAGGCTTGGGAGCGAGTTGTTGGATCAGCACCTACATTACATGTATGTGTTCCATTCATTGTTTTAATTTGAAATAACTGTGTGGTAGGCACTCTTGATGCGTGAATCCTCCAAGGGCAACCTTCAGCTTTGCATTTGGCAGTTACACGCAAACCTTCATTCTTCTTAAAAATGTATGTGAAACCATGAGCAACAGAATATTTGTACAGAGCATCACGAAAGTCATGAACATTGTTGAACCGCTGTTGTACGCCAGTTATGCAATTTTTCCATGATTTAGGAAGTTTCTGCTGCCTAGGATCAGAAGTTGCTGGAGCTAAGGTATTGAGCTGTCCAGTATCCCCAGCATCAGAAGCTGCTGTAAACAAGGTGTTGAGTAGTCCAACGTCCCCCAAAACAGAAGTAATGGGAGCTAAGTTATCATCAGGAGTGACAGACTCAGCCCCTGTTGTCCTGCTCGACCTGTAGGAGCAAGTGTGCGTAAAATAAAATGTGACGGTGACAGTAATACATGCTCTGCTAAACTCTGACCAAGAACCATAAATGCACACATGGTTCAGCAGCATCCCTTTTCAGGTTGCTATCAAAACTCAAGGTTGGACTAGTAGTATAGAGTCCTACCATGAACCTAAACCAAATTATGAAAACAAGGCACTTGATCCATCCAACTAAGTAAAACAGAAACATTATTTCTTGTGTAATCCAAACTTAAAATAGAGCATATTACCTACTGCAAGGTGTCACAGCATCATCTGTAGGCTTCTCACCTATCATGACATAAACATCAACAGTTCCTGAATCTTGGTGAAAATCAATCATGTGTTTTATATCTTTATCGCCAGATATTGTGATGAGAGTTCTATAATTCTTAGGGAGGAAATATTTCATTGTCATGTTATTAGGATCATATTTCCACATCTCTGCCATCTCTGACTTCAATTCATCAAATTTACTTTCACGGTCTACACTGAGAGCATGAGCATCCCCACCTGAGTACACCAATGAGCCATCACTGGATGTTGTAAACTTCCCACCCGACTGACAAATAAGAATAAGCTTTCCCGGAGCCATAGCTTCGCGGTGAGTGTCAATAACTGTAACAAATGCAAGTGAGTATAAAACAAAATATCTTACAAGGAAATGCCCACAAATATCAAAATCAAATACATTAGACTTAAAACTGACATAAATGATAAATCCAAAACACACTTGGTAAAACTTCCTCAAAGTGTCCAACTTTCACATGTTGCCAGATTATCAGAAACCTGTAACCCTAAGACAAAGTTTTTTCCAAATATTGGGTGAGTTTCACATCCCGTTTCATTTGATCTTACCTCTATACAGTGTAAAATTTTCTCAATTTACAGTCCTTAGTATCTCATTACAGGGTTTACAATTGACAAAACCAATGGCTTGATTTCCTTCTCTTGAAACATAATTTAATTTGTTTCAGGAACAAATTGAAACTATAACTTTTCATGCTCTAAGCATTTAAATATAATAAATTAGCTTTCTTTTCTTTAAAGCGAAAAGTTGGCATGTAACAAAACATTAACAAAGAAAAAACGTTAACCAAAAATTCATTTAAAGCATTATTTATACACATATTGAATAGGATTTTAGCAATTTCCCCTTTCTTTTTTTTTTGTTTTTTGATATCCTAAACCCTAGAGACCAGAGTGGCGATCTAGGGAATTCGACTTACGCTACTAAAGCAACTTTGCCGAAATATTAAACATTGTGCAAATAAGGATTATTATAAGTAAATATTAAAAAAAAAAAGGAATTAAGAGTGACAAACCTTATGGAGAAACCCTAGCTCGGCATGCGTTTCTCAGGCTACGAATGGTGGGGGACGAGAGAGACGAGGGAAGAAACGGGGGTGAAAGGTGAAATTGACCAACAGAGGCTTCATTGAAATTCGGATGATATTATTTGGTCCCTTACTTCTTACGTTTTTTCCAAAAATGACGAAATATTTTCATTTTGTTTAGATAACCCCCCATTTCTATTTTTATGGCAAAAATACCCTTCTAAACTGAATTTTGTCTATGCCAGTCGCCTTAAACGTTAAGAATATTTCAGTAATTTAGAAATAGTTTCGATTTGATACAATGGACAAACTTTGACTTTGCTTAAGAAAGCATCAAAACTTTTGGACCTGGATATTATTACCCCAGTCCCCAATTTAAAATGGGCCTAGTCAACACGGTTAATAAAATAATTACACGAATCCAGGGAGAGTTCTATTTTTTAAAAGATTTTTTATTTTTTATTTTTTTAGAAGTTTTTTTTTTTTTTTTTTGTATTTTAAGGATGTTAAATTAAATGGTATCAAATTGTTTAATTAACAATATTTTCCTCGTCGCTCCTACCATTAGAATCTATTAGAAAAATAGAATCAATTAATTCATCCTAAATCAACTAAAATTAGGACTGATAATAAAACGGAGCAAATCCCCGTCTTTATACTTATGATTTGAAAATTTTCATATTCGACTCGTATTTAAATTAAATAGTTTAAGTTTAAAAATAGGAATCCTTCAAATGGAGATAGGGTTCGGCGAGTACCTCGTATTTGAATTTATTTATATTTTATAATTTAAAAAATTAAAAATTATAATAATATATTTTAATTAAAAATTTAAAAATTATTTTCTTAATTCAGAGTTTTGAGGTACCATGCTGAAATTTATTTAATTTTATACATTTTAAAAATATGTTTAAAAAATTATAATAATACATTTTGATTAAAAATAAACTTAATTTTTAAACTATTTTTTTATTTAGAATTTTGAAACAGGGTTCGAGTAATAACTCATTCCCTTACCTATTTTAAATATAGTTTGGGGATGATAACTCATTTTCATATATTTATTCCAAAACTCAAAAAATTACAAAATCTCTTTTCATTTATTTTTTATTCAAATTAGAGCTACACGGAGCCCCACCTTATGAAAAATTTTGTCAGGCTTAAAAGCAATATAAATTCAATTAAAGCTCTTTTATACCTGTTCCCCTTGGAAATCCCTCTCTTTCTGCCTTCGGGTCTGTAGGCCCTGAATTCAACTAAGGTCGACCCTTAGAAGCCTAGTCAGACGTTTCTTTAAAAAAAGACAATTTTTCTCCCAAAAAGTTTACCATAATTTGCATAGCGAGTCCAATCTAAAGGCAGGCTCAGAAGTAATGGTCAATAAGTCTAAACCTGACAGAAGTAATAGAGAATCGATTCGGACTCAGGGGATCTGGTCGACAAGTGAAAAAACCCGTTCCACCTTCGTTGGCTCAAATACACCAACGGCCGAGCAGGTACTGACTACATTTCACAATTTCGCTCTTAAGAATCCCACGTCAGCATCAAATCAATAGGGAATGGTCGTTTAAGATCTGACCCGAGCCAACCAAGATAATATATCATTTGAACTAAAACCACCGGCGGAGGCAAACTCGAGGAATATGCTTAATACATTAGAAGGGACATTTGACGTGGGATGAGAGTATGGTCAGAAAATCTGCAGAAGGATATTCGATGTAAGTCAGGGGGACAGTGTGAAAATATTTGGCGTGTGTTAGAAGTACAGTAAAAAATATTTAGCGCAAAACAAAAATGCTGTAGAGAAAAGCTCAAAAAAGTCTCCAAAAGGCCATCACTATAAAAAGAGAAAGCAGGAGACATGAGAAGAATGATGGAAAACCCCTCCCCCCCCCCCCCCCCCCCCCCCCCCCCCCAAAAAAAAGTACAGAAAGAAAAGAAATGGAAATGAGCATCCCCCACCTTCTAAAAGAACATCTTATTTATGTTTGGTCATTTTTTTAAGGAGAACATTCTTTTTCTGACTTAAGTATTGGAGCGTCTTCATCGAAACCCACAACGACAAGATCACTTTTGAGTTTGTGTTCGTGTTTCTTTACAGCCCCTCCACACAGCTTGCAAAAAATATAAAGTCCAGACCCGCATTAATCGCTCCAATCTAGATTAGGCTTAAGTTCGATTCCCCCTTAACAAATTTAAAATTCGTTGACCTAAAAAACTACTTTTTTTATATTAACAATACCTTTTAAAGACTTTTTGATAAGAAGTACAAGTTTTTAAGATTAAAGAGAAAAAATCTAATGCATCAAAGATATTACATTGTCATACAATGATACAATAATGTTATGTTAACTGTTAAGTATGTATTTTTAAAAAAATACTAATTAGTTAGTAATTATAATAGATAAAAATACATATATTAAAGTTTTTCTATAAAAAAAATTAAAATACATTGTTATATTTAATATAACCCCAAAACAAAAAAAGATAAAAATTAAAAAAAAATTATACATCCATACACATGCACAGTTTAGAGTAATATTATTTAACCCCCTTTATTTATTTTATCAGTCTTCATTTTTTTTTGTTATGCCCCATTAAACCTTTAAAAAAAATTAAAATAAGAGATCCAATTGTAAAAACAATTAATTATTACAGATTATATTGATAATTTGACTACTAATGCAATATATAATTAACTCTCACTTTCGATTTTTTTTATTTCTTTATTTGAGTCTTAAAACCTTATATATTATTTTGATAATTTGACTACTAATGCAACTCTCACTTTCTATTTTTTTATTTCTTTATTTGACTTTAAAAACTTATTAAAAGATGTTACTCAAATTAGTGACTGTAAAAGATCAAGGGAAAATTTTGAAAATAACTCTCATAATTTTTCATTATTTTTTTAATCAAACTTAAATTAATTATGTTTTATTAGCCAGAAATTTCATTTATGAACACTTTTGTTCTAAAATAAAAAAATTAAACTATTCTCACATTCTCCATTGGAAAGCACCGAAAATTTTGAAGTTTCACAAATTTAGTTAGATTGAAAATTTTGAAGTTGTCATTGCATAGATCGAGAATTAAACATTATATTTTTCACTTCAAATGAAGAAAATGGGCGATTTTTAGTAAGCTTTTGAAACTTTTTGAGAATTTTAAATGTTTTTAAAAAATTTGTTAGAATTTACATTTGAAGTTAGAAAATAGGTGAAATTAATGAATTTTATGTGAAAAATGAGTTAGAATGGTGTAAGAAACATTGAAAACGAGCAAAAAAAATGAGATTTTTTGGTGTAATGGACCGATGCTACATTGTTGCGCCACATGGCGCTTGCATAGGCTGCCAAGTGGCGCAAATATAATTTTTTTTTAAAACAAATATTTTATTTTATTTAAATGAAATAAATTAAAAAATATTTAAATGTTAATGTTATTTAAATTAAATATATTAAATTAAATTCTATTTTTAAAATTTAAAATTAAATATCTATTGAATTCATTGTTGGTAATTAATTTCTCTTTCTCTTTTATGTCTATTGAATTAATATAATTGTTTGTGAAATTTTTTTTGGTAAATAATATTGTATATTATTTAAAATATGTATGATTGTTATTATTTTTTCTAATATTAATTTATTATTTTTATTTATTTTTTTTAATTGTTACAGAAAAGATAACGTATTGAAATTTTATTTTATTTATTTAAATTTACACATTGACATGACGGTAATCATATGTGTTGAAATATATTAAATAATTTATAATTTTAATTGATTGTTAATGTAGCATATTAATGAGTATTTGAAGGTGATCCAGCTTAGACAAAACTATTACACTAATGCATTGCCACAATTGTCCACTTTTGTGGATTCATACTTCTTTGTAAGTATTAAATTAAATTAATTACATTTTATTAATTAATATTTATTGATTATTCTATGGCCCCACATTTTTAGGAGACTTTTAGACTCCTTTACAAGGAACACAAAAATAAAATTTCTGGTATTGCATGAAGTGATGAAGTGATGGCATACGCCCAATGAGCCAAATAAGAATTACTCAGTGCACGGATGTGGATTGAGGTTAACAAGGTAAAATATAATATTTTATGTAAATGTTGTTATTTTTGTTTATAACTTTAGTATTATTTGTGAGACTTATTTAAATTTTGTGTAGGTTTATATTCTTGTCAACTACAATCAACAACATTGGGTTACGGTTGAGGTGGATATCTTGCATTGACAAATAGTGATTTACGATTCTAGCATCAAGGGATTTACCGATGGTGTGATTGAAAATCATGTCGTGCCATTATCTACGTTGTTACCCCACTACCTAGATGTTTGTAGATTTTATAAATAATGACAAATTATATCTGACTTAACCCCTTTTCATATAATTAGATTAGATAAGGGAGTGCCACAATAGATAGTGAATAATAGGGATTGTGGGGTTTATGTTTGTATGTTTATAGAGTTTTTGATGTTGTGTCGTGCTCTAAATTTTAGTCCTGATCATGGGTCATTTTTAGGACCAAAATGACGATTGATTTATGGAAAGCTGAAAAAAAATATTAAAGGAAAAATAAATGTTTATATGTTTATAAAGATGTTTTTTTTATGTAATTTATACAATTAATGGTAAATGTATAATTAGTCAATGCATACAGTATTAACAACAATTGGGAAAAAATAAACATAACAAACGTATCAATTAAATACAATAGTAACAAAGTACAATTAACTAGTCAAATAAGGCCCATAACTACATGACTTAAAAATAGAAATATAACTCATAAAGAACATATCAACTACCATGTAATGCAATTGAGTTTTGACAAGTTTGTCGATTATATCCGTGCTGCTTACAACGGCTATATACATTCTTCGTGGGAACCTTACCTTACGATAAAATTCGATTCTTTCGACGTCTTCCTGATTGTCGGCGTACTAAAGGAGGCTGGATGTCAGTAGCTCTCAACTCCTCTGGACAATCCAATCTAATGGATGACCAATTAAATTTACTAGTTCACTGTATGCACGCAATAAAAACTCAGCCGTGTAATATCGCGAACAAAGAGTCTGGTACTAAAATTTGACCTGCCTGCATACTGCAAATGCATGAGTATACGGTAGCTATCACAGATCAAACTTTCGACAATTACATGACTTCACCGGGATGTCCAATATTTTATTTCTTTTTTCGTCCTTAACGACAAAATGAGATTGATCTATTGCATGCACTGTCATCCGAGTGGAATCATCATTATGCTTTCAAATCTTCTCATGGGCCCAATTTATCAAGAAATTTGACATATTTTTTTATAGTTTCACGTCTCTCAATAAATCATCTTTGTTTTAACTCTCTAATCCACTCAATTAAGGTAGTCACCGTCATGCCACGTGCTTCATTTGCAACAGTATTAATGCTCTCTGCAATGTTAGTGGTCATGATGTCATATCTTATAAATGCTCCCATTGATCGAGCTTATTTTGCAAAGCCAACCTCCTCCTCCAAGTATCTCATTGCCTCCAGTTTCATTTCTCGCATCTTATTAATTTCCCTTTAAAAGTCAACTTTGTGATACGCCTTGGCAGCAACAAAATAGGAAGCCAAATATCCCTCGCCTTTTGTTGTCTCTGACAGTATCTTATATCGTGCGACTAAATTACCCTTCAAGTTGTAGTAACCACTTATCTAACATCGAAAAGAATAAATATTTATATATATGTATAATATTCATATTTTATTTGTATGTGAATGATACTTAATTTATGTATTGTTATTAGTATTATTTGTATAGATTAAGGACATACTATTAGTATTGGGTTTATTTGCAAGACTTTAGATTTATTTTAGGGACTAAATTGTAATACTTTAAAAGTTTTGAGAGTTAATTTATAAATACTAAAAGTCAGCCTCTTAGTATAAAAATACACATTTTAAACCCTAATTTACTCATTTTTGGGTTGAGCCACCCCTTTTGAGAGAGAAAAGAGAGAAATAGAGGAGAGAGAAAGAGAAGAAGAAGAAGAAGAAATTAGAATTTGGAGTTTTAAGAGGTATATCATAACTATTTCTCAATTTATTGGTGTTAATTAAGTTAATTCCTTTAAGTTTTGATTTCTGGACAAATGAAAATTTGGGGATTTGATGTGAATTTTGTAAGATATATTGAGAATTGATGGTGATTATGTAGATAGCTTGATAAATCATGATGAATTGCAGAATTTCTACTTGATAGTCTCTTAATTTGGAAAATTTATAAATTGTTGTGCTTCGATTCTAATTTTTTATTTTGAGACTATGAAACCAGACATGTATAGAATCATTTGAGACTTTGAATCAATTAAAAATTTCAGAAATTGAATTTATAGTGAATTTACCAAAATGACCCTGAAATTCTTGAAATTTCTTGTGTTAACAGTATAATACAGTGACAAATAATTTTTGATTTGCTGAATAATCTTCAAAAATTACAAATTTTTAGAATATGATAAATTTATATATCTAAAATGATATATCCAAAATTGAGAATTTAGATCAATATGGTTAAATTGTTATGATTTGCTAAAACGTATCAGCTCATTACAGTATTTGATTTATAAATTTTTAAGGCTATGGAATAAAATAGTTTTAAAATACTTTTGACATGGATTTTGAAGTGAAATATTTATCATGGATTGAAATATGTATCAAGAGTAATTAAGTGATAGTTTTATAATTTTTGTGTTAGTATATGATTTTATAAAATTAGAAAACTAAATATTGTTCAGTAAATATCTTGATCCCGCAAGAATAATAGTTTGGATTTGATGGTGTTTATGAAATGGATTGTATAAGAATTATGATATAATATTCATACATAAAGAGGATATATGATTTAAGAAATATATATTATGATTTTGGAGCAATTGAACATCATTTGATGTATAAGAAATTTTGTTAAGTGTAAGTGGCCATAATGACAAGTTTTGAGAAACCAAGTAATTAGACCAATTCGATGTGATAAGTGTAATATGTGTAATTTTGTAAGTTATTTAAAGTATTTTGTGTGAATGTTGAGGCTTATGAAAGGATTAATCTCCATTGATAGGTTAAGGAGAATTAAGTCTTGTAGCCGAAAGTGCTAAGAGGTAAGTATACTAGACTCTTTTTCTGAAATCACAATAAATATAGTAATTGTTATGTATGATTTTGTAAATGTGCTTAGAAATATGTTTATGTTATGTCGAAGTATATTTTGATATGAAATGTGAAAGTCATGTGTTTATGAATATAAACATAGACATACATGACATATATGTGTTTTTGAAAGTGAGCTTTCAAAATAAAATGTGTTTAACAAAGAAAGCTTTTAAAGTGTAATATGTTCATGAGAAATATTTTGTGTTTTGAGGATATTTGAACTCACTGTTGACTCAGTAGGCATCTTATGTGATTTGTGGAGCCTTTATGTATGGCATTTCCTTCGAGGTTGGCATATATTATGTGTTCCGTATGTAGGGAGGGTCTTATTGGTACCTAAAGGAAGATTGAGTCATCACATTCGTGTGGTGGCGTATTGGTGTATGTGAGAGGACTCACTGATGATTAGGGTGAGAGTTTGGCTCTTACCTTCGGGCATGAGCATTATATATATGTAATTTAAACCTCACTTGTATTATTCCTTTCATACAGTATGTCACCTACGAGTGACATTTGGCTCATTATGTGATATGTGATATGAAAGTCCTACTAGTAGTAGTTAAGTGATGGTATTCCTATTATCTGTTTTGAAAGAATGTATAAACGTTTACCTGACATGTGATTTGATAAGATTATAATTTTGATTTATCATAGCATATCATACACATGTATTGTGTACATATATGTATTTGTATTTTGATATATGAAAAACTAGTATGCTTATTGAGTTTCGTACTCATTATAGTTTATGATAATTTCAGGTAAATAAGACACATATGTGCTTAGCGGATTTGGCAAGGATTTTATTGTCCCTTAGGTTCCCTAAGTTGTTAGGTTGCTAAGTGTTTCATTTGTGGACACATAGTTTAAGATATTTGATTTGTCCCTATTGAATAAATACTTATGTGTTATTTTATTAGGCGTTGTTGTATTTGGTTATGTTTCACCAAGTATGGTCATGGGTTGATTTTGCATTAAACTTACTAGCAACTTGATAAGAATTCCTATGTTGAATTCAAGTTTGAAATTTTATGCAATATTAATTATGAGTGCACATTATTGAATGAGTGTAAGTTATGTCACGTTTCAGATCTTTTGGGTGTAGGGCGTGACACAAGTGATGGATGCATACCTCATGATATACATTAGAAAATACCTCTCTAATGGCCTTCTCGATACTAGCATGTCGATCAGATATAAATATAAGGTTCTCAAGATCACTAATGACTCCTCGGAGTTTTGCCATAAACCATGTCCATGAAGCATCATTTTTAGAGTCAGCAATATCTCATGCAAGTAAAAAAATTTAGTTGTTTCCATCCTTACAAACAGCTACAAATATTGTTCCAAAGTATGCACTTTTTAAAATTGTACCATTAATTGCAATAATCGGTCGAATGGAAGACTGAAACCTTCTAATACATAGTCCAAGCGCTATGGAGAAATATTTGAAGTGCTTACAATCGTCAATCTCCAAATGTGTGACTATACCCAGAAACTGTTGTTCCAATATATGGCAGTATGCAGGAAGTAATTTATATGAAGCCTCTGGAGTACCACGTATCAACATTAACGTATGCTCCTTAGATCGCCAAGCAGTAAGGTAACTTATCTCCACACCAAACTCTTCACGTATGTCTATTTGGATTTTCTTCTGTCTATAAAGTCGACTCACGGATGCAAACTTATTTTTTATGAATTTGCTACTAATTCGAAACTTTACTTGTCGATGACCATCGCGCAATCGATCTAATTAGTACACATGATTTGAATCAATTCTGCGTACAATGAAATATTTTCTTGTATCTATCAACATCACACGTAATCGCCATCGGCATATATCATCATTATATTTTACCTCAAAATGATCTTTTGTCGACCTTAAGACTTTAAAGCTCCAATTACCTTTAAGTGCTAGCATACTAATAGCCTGGTGAAGTTCGTCTTTACTATCAAACAACTTTCCTACAAACACATCGTCAATTTCACTACTCGATATCTTATCCGATATGCCCAGGTCTGATGGTGGTATTGGAGGCACAAACGCAAAGGGGTTTTCAGCTTTATAAAAATCTATTCTTCTACCTTCAACATTTAGGGAGCTTGTTGAAACATAACAACGTCCATCTTCTGCTAAATAATCTCTTTCTAAATTATCAACATTTTAACATCATCACAATCCTCTTTCACATCTCCAACATTTTCAATGTCATCACAAGCGTAATGTGTATAGGTTGGGTCTTCATTGAACGGCATAGGAGAAACATTGTGATACTCATTCATTGTGTTTGAGGGAACCACTGTTAGAATTGATGGAGATGTATGACTCACTTGGTTGCTACCGCTAGCTGACATAAAATGAGTATGAAATGATGGTGAGTTTTGATTGAGGGGCTGTACATCATCTTTATAAATAGGAGCTCTAGGATCTACTGTTACACATAAATGATAGTACGATCTTCTGTTGGCACTAAAAAAGAATCGAATATCATGGTCGTTTCTAATCTCAATGGGTTTTAACTTATATCTCATCGCATTAATTTTGATTTTCAAAGTCACCTTAAAGTTTACATTGTCGACTCCCAAGGTATAACATACTGTATTTAAAAGATCTTCAAAATTAATATCTTTCGGAACCGAAATTCCAAAATTACTATAATCAACATAATTCTCTTCTCTATTACTAGAACTCTCTCGCTTTCTTTCAAAACAAATAATAATTACATCATACTCCATAAAACTTGAAAAAATAGAAATTATTAAAAATATATAAAAATAAACATAGAAAATAAAATAAAATAAATTAATCAAAACAGTTCAGCATCGCGGACAAGTCTGCGATGCCACAACGAGATGCGCATAATGTGTGCATCTCGGGGCACATCTCGAGCCTGAGATGGCCCTGCGATGCCCACACTGTGCACATCCCAAGAATATCTCGGTCCTGATAGCCCTATGCATATCTCGGGGTCATCTTAGACCTGAGATGCTGAAACTTGATGGCAGCAGTACCGGCCGCCGTTTGGTTTCAGCCAAATACACTAAAAATTATATTTTTGATCGAATTTTAACGTTTTTTACACCGTATTAACTCATTTTTCACATCTAATTCATCAATAACATTTATTTCTAACTTTAAATGTAATTTTTATCTAATTTCTAACGAATATTAAAATTTTTAAAAAGGTTTAAAAAAATTTACAAGATTTAGTTATTTTCTTCATTTGAAGTGACAAATATATTCAGCAACACTCGATTTACACAATAGCAGTTTTAAAAATGTTCATCCATCAATATGAGTATTGATTCAGTGGAAACAAATGAGAGGAAACTTATATTTTTTATTTTAGGATAAAATTGTTCATAAGTAAAAATTTTGGCTAATAAAAAAAATCAATTTTAAATTAGTTAAAAAAATAATAAAAAATTATGAGAGTTATTTCTGAAATTTTTCCAAAGATTCAATACATTTGTTTTTTTTACAGATCAATACTTTATTTATAGAATATGTAAAATTTTAGCATGTCATTTTGTAATTTAGAAAAAATAAAAATAGTATTGGGTTGATGAAAAAAATAAAGGCGTCAAATAGTGAGAATCGTGGGCCAGTGAAGGCTGAGTTTCACATTTGGATTCAAAAAGACCGTGATAATTACTGGGCTTGGGATTTGAGAGTTGTGAGGGTGACATAGTCAGAGAGAAGCCTCAAATTTGGAGTTCAAGATTAACCTGTTGAAAAAACATGACATCGTGCGTTTTGTTTTTCAAGAATTAAGATTATTTTCTAAGTTTGTACTTTAGTACTCACTGCAGCGATAAGCCCTCTTACTAAGTGCACTTCTCCAATCCAAAGGTTCGGGTTAAGTTCTAACAAATACCAGGGTGATGTAATAGTTTTTTTTATTAGAGATGCTCTCTCTCCTAGTGGAGTCGATATGTCAGCGTGCGTGAGTGAATAAAGTGAAGCTTTATTTGAGTTGTAATAAAGTTTAGTCATTACTTACACTAGTAGATGTAATTTATGTAATAAAATTTTGTTTTGGTTATATGGGTGACAGAATTTTTTTATAGAGATGGGGCTCGTAGATATCCGCCTTAAATAGAAAGTATTTTGGGTTATTTTTTATTTTTTTTATAGGGCGGATTTAAGTACAATAATTTAAATTTAAATTAAATTTTAAATAAATTTAAAAATAAGTTAATTTTTTCAAATCTGCCCTAAACTCAATTTCAAAATAAAAATTAAAAAATTCTAATTTTTTTTGGGTGTATTTATTAAAATTAATTAGAATTTGGTGGGTCATGTGTTAATTGAAATCTCTAAAAGACTGCTTTTTTTGTGTATTTATTTTACCAGACAAATTACCACCGGGGCCAAAGCTTCGGTCCTATGTATTGTGAAAGGTTGAGGAAAAAATTTCTTGCTTAGGTCTCTATTTTCGTTTTTAAATGAGAGCAAATTCTCAAAAGTCAAACATGTTTGTTTAAAGACATATTCTTTAGTTGATTACTCTTACATCACGGTTGAAATTAAAAATAATTAAATGATTTTTTCAATTTAAAATTTAGACTGAGAAGAGGAAGACAAAACACATTTGAGAAACATTCAAATTGTGGCTAAAAAATGAAGTTCTATTGAGGTCATAAATTAACATGGTCACACTTAATAATTGTTTACTCTTATTAACTAAGGATCTTGGTTACAATTTATTTATTTAATAATTTTTATGTGATATTTATAATTTATTTTTTGGTATATTGTAGTTATATGTGGTGAAAGATTATTTTATAAAATTAAATCGATACAAATAAATAAATGTTTAAAAAATTAAAAAAAATTAGATATGGGATATCTATAAGGATCCCCATCCTTAAACTCAAATAACATATATCAAATATAGAGAGAGTATAAAATTTCTCATACTATTAAAGTATGGGGATGAAAATTGTGATTCCCATCGAATTCTTTTATTGCCACCCCTATTTAGTTGATTGAAATTTAAGTATGTATCAATGTAAAAATAAAATTTTATCTCAGTTGTAATAGAGTATAATTATTATACTAATATAAATAATACATAAATTGCTTGTGATTAAAAAAAAGGTAAACTGAAGTTTGAATGTGCATCAATATAAAAATAAATTCTTATTTTAATTGTAATATAATTTAGTCACTGTATTAATATATATAATGTTTATAATTTTTTAAAAAAATTAGTTTAATTTTTAAGAATTTTTAATATATATATATTATATTAGATATGAATAATTAAGATATAACTTTTTAATTATTTTTTTATCAAATACTATTCATATATTTATAACTATTTAGATGAAAACTTAATTTAAAGGTCAATGGTGTTAACCAACAAAAATAATTTTGCTGCTGGCTGCTGGCTGCTGGATCCCGCGAGGCTCCGTGCCTGTCCTTTCCGTGAAATGATAACATTTTTGGGACTTGGTAAGCCCAGTGCACTTGTAAATCTAATTTAACATTTTGTGGTAATGTGAACTCTTACGATGGTCCTCCAATTACATGAACTTTGGCGCCATTGGATCTGAACTTTCATTTCACTTGTTAAAATTTATTAGATCAAGTACACAACTAAAGTACTAAAAAAAATTTCTTGAGTTTTCGAAGTGATAATTGATAAAAGTTTTCTAACATCCTTCGATTTCGATCTGATAATGACATCCCACAATGGGATAATTATACAAAGACTGCAAAGCATCTAGGATGAAGTTGCCCTGCCCTAGTGGGCTTATTTGGCTTCTCAATCCCAGCACTTTCTATCTGTAGTATCAAACTTCTTTTAAGCAATCTGCTCTTACTTAACAGAGATTTTGTTCATAACGAAGAAATTAAAAACATTGCTAGAACCAAAAGGTAAAAATATTGAATTCTGAATTATGTGAGAAGAATGTCGAAGTCACTAAGAGTCCACTCAGCCACTTCATCTTTGTCACTAACAAAAATTTCAGTACCCATGTCAATTGATGTCCATATTCTTCTAGCAGGATGGGTACCTGGATCCTAAATATAAGAAAGCCATATATATAAAGTAAATATTGATAGTTAAAAAAATTGTAACAAATTTTGAGTAGAAGGTTAATAAAATACAACCTGATAGAAGTATAGTCTACTGGATAAGCCACCAACATTAAGTTCCCAAGTTCTTGCATCACCTACCCAACCTTCCCATTGTTTGGTTGGATAGCCATATTCAGCCCAAATGGGGTGTGGCAGCAACTGAACTATCTCTTGCGCCTGAGGATTGCTGTAAGGATCACAAGTATCGACCGGTTGCTCCAAATGCTGAGCATTTCCAGGAGCGCAGTAGTAGTGATAAGCTCCATATGGGAAGTTTGCAGTATCATTCCTGTAAATCTTTGTGTTGTTTGGAGTAATGTGATAAGGTGGGCAGTTCTTGATAGATTTGGGGTCGCACCAAGCTGCAGTTTCAGGGTTTATGATCATCTCGCTATATCTTGTTACATCTGTAAGCACGTCTCCATTACATGGACTGCCATCATTCTTCCAACAGCTGCCGATATCTATCAAGTAGAACTGGCTCTTGGGTCCTCCCCCTTTCTTGACATCCAAAGTCACTCTGACCTTGAAATTAGGTGACTCTGGAAGCTGCAAATAAACTATATTGTTTATTCATATAATCGTGAATATATTGCAACACTAGAGTAAAAAAGAGAGGCTTCAAAATTGCCACCAAAATAATTAAGAATAATAGGTTCATTAGAAAACTGATGAACAGAACAGTTTGCCTACTTAAAAAATTAAAATTTTGAAAACAAAAATAGGGTAAGTCCAACTTGATGTAAGGTTTTGTAATATAATTATTTGTTTTAGCTTCAATTAGATACAAAGTTGAGCACATAGTATCTTCCCTAACTGCATATAGTTCTATTTTAGTTGGATGGTTTTAAGGCTCAAAGAAATTTTAATGGAGATGAGTCCACTAATTTTAAATTAATAAGATTTCTGGTACGATTAGTTAGGATTTAATGACCTCAAGTTTGGTCCTGGGGATCAAAAAGGTGCACACATGTATGGGCTCTCATAAACATATCAGTATGATTCATGTGACCTGAGGAGAAAAATAATACATCGGTACCTCCACTGAATCTATTTTGAGGTCTATAGACTGGTACTAGTTGAACTAATTCTTAAAATTTTAAGAGAATGGATAATGGACGAGGGTTTGATATGAACTTTCTTCAGAAAGAACTGGTAGTGATTTATACAGGCTGGATAATGATTTATGACTTCCCCCGTATTTGAAATAATATCAATATCAGCCAACTATGAGGAATATATGAACACGAGCAATAAGGCTAACGACCCAACTATTTTTCCCGTGAAGTGAATCAATTATTATTATATAAATTTGAAACAAGAATACACCAGTATCAATTATTATTATATAAATTTGAAACAAGAATACACCAGTATCAATTATTATTATATAAATTTGAAACAAGAATACACCAGTATCAATTATTATTATATAAAGTGAACACATCAAATTTCTAATGATTTTTCAAATTCAGTGGCTAATTAAGGAAAAAATTTCTTAAAAAGAATATAGTCCTTACAGTTTTGAGCATTCCTCTTGTGTCATAATGGTAACCTCCGGAGTATCCCTGGGTGGCATCGGCTCGGAGATAGAGCATCAACCATGGATATTTTTTGGAAGTCTTGAGCTTATGTCTAAAAATCCAACCCCCGGCACCTAATTTCTTCTCCCAAATCACTTCATAGAAAGAAATTCCATCAAGTCCAGTCCCAATGTCAGCATCCAAATCATAAGTACCATTAAAGCTTCCTCTCATTGTACCATCTTCTAAAAGCTGAGTTGGTTGATGCAATATAATGGGCTGATTCATACACCCATTTCCAAAGCAGGGAAATCTTCCCGGATTAAAAGGTGGTATCTTTTTCCCATTTTCAGGACACAAACCAGACCTTGTGTCATAGTTCCCATTTTTCAGCATAACCATCCAAAACTGCCATGGCTTTGGGGTGTCTTCAACTTGACATAGTGAACCCAAGTACAGCTCTTTCTCTGCTGCATAAAGGTCCGGGTTGTTCACAGCTTCTGGGTTCAAACCAGGAAATGGCTTGCCCACCCCAAGTTTGTTGTCAGCTTCTGATACTTTGTGTACAAGAGAAGAACCTGTCCATTGTAACAAAGAATTAACACACAACACAGTTGCCAAAGAAGGTGAAGTAAAGGGCGAAACATTGTAGAACGAAAAAGAAGACAAAAAATAAAGGTATGGTAAAGGTAAGTTCTGAATTTGAGCCAATGTCATACACAATCAGAAAGTAATTTCTTTCTATGTTCATTGGATTTAAAACAAATCAAGCATTTAGAACATTCATCGAAATAACACACCCATGTCAGTTTTTTCCCTACTACTGATTCAAGATTTTTTTTTTAAAAAAAAAACCACTCTGTATTGCACTCTGTTTCCTTCTATGGGAATTGTGCTTACTTGAAATATCAAAACAATCAGCAGCTCGAGGGCTGCCCATGTCAGGAGCTTCCTCGCCAACTTCATTGCAAAAGTTCCAAGCTTCAAAGCCAACTCTCAACCCCTCTCTTCTCATTCCCGGGTCTCCCACTACTGAGACATATTCATTCCCATTTGCATCAGCTACAACACTCAACGATGTGAACACATTTACCAAGAGAAACATCACATGCAACAACTGGCCCTCCATGGCTGTTTCCTTTATGTTCTGTTACAAAAGCATAGCAGTAGGAGGTGTGTTATTTATATATACGTGTCTGAACCTGGACGAAGATTCTGTAGGTGGGTCTGTGCACTGTGCTTGCAGGCGATCTTGGCCTTTCCATATTATTAAAATTCTATTCTATTAAATACCAAATGTATATATATTTTGATACAGTCTGCAACTCTGTCTTTTTTTACCAGATATACAATCTGTGGCTTCATTTTTTTTCTCTCAAGGGAGCCGATTTTCTCTCTTTTTAATTATTGAGATATTTTCAGCTATTCTCATTCCTCAGTTCGAATAAATTATTGAAGTAATAGCATTGTTTAAAGACAAAGGCAGCGTTGTTTTTGATTGTTTGACTTATACTGAAAGGTACCATCTATTTACGCATTAGGTGGCTTTTTTGGTCCCAGAACTTGCACTTGGTCACATGTGGGGTGGTGGTCAAGAAAGGTGAAGTGCCAAACCCAAAGCCAAACTGGTATTTGCCTTATAAGTAAGGATACGGATCATCGAAAAAGCTTATGTTAATTGTTTTATTTATTTATTTAATGAATCGGGAAATATATTCTTCATTAAAAAAAAATTCCTTATAAATGAATGTATTCTGGGTTTAGATCCTTTTAATCAATTCTCGGAGGATATTGATATTGTTGTTAACTCAAAATTTTTTCACTTTTAAATGCTAATTTAAATGTCACATTTCATATTAAGAACAACTAGTTATATTCTAAGTTATTAGTTTACCATATCATAAAATAATGATTCTCAATTATTAAAATGTTAAACTTATGACATTCATAACTCAACAAAATAGAAATTTTTATCAAATAAAAACTCTTTTAAAATAAATTTTTATGAATATACGAATTTGATTTTATAAAAATAAATAATAAAGAACATACATTTTTCTTTCACAAAAAAAATTTAAACTAATTTTAAACCAAACTTCTTATACCATAATAAGAGAAAAAGTGAACTTTTAATTTTTCTTCTAAAAAAATATGTATTCTAAGAATGTATTTTTATATTTATACATTTTCTTATTCCTAGCCTTCTATTATCTTTTTATAATGTCTTTAAAATAATAAATTATTTATTATTTTAATAAATTTAATTAATAACATTTATTAATTAAATTATTATCTCTTTAAAAAGATATTTAATACACGTAAATCACATAAAACCTCATTTTTTGTGGTTAATATATAATATCCAGTAATTAAGTATTACAAGACTTCTAAAATAAATGAATTCATAGTCTTTTAATAAAAGAAAAATAAAAATAAAATAATTTTTTTATAATTTCAAAAATTATCCTTAAGATATTATTCATTTAATTTCTGAAATTAAATATTTAATTTATATTTGGATAAGATATCATCTCTAAAATTATTTAATTCTTAATTAATTAATTTTATCCAAATATAAAATATACATATTTTGATAACTATTTTTTAGATACAAATAATTTATAAAATAACACAATTTCTTTTTCATTGTTCACAGTAACAACTTTGGTATTGGGACTTATGTAACTACAATTTTAAGTTTTAATAAATTTTAGATAATTAATTAAACTCTTTAATTAATTAATTCAGGGTTATTTAACTAAAAATCTAAAATTACATTCTTGAAATTACAAATATAATTTATTCATAAAACTTAAAGCAATCATTTAATTTAATCACTATATGCAATTCAACCCTCCATATATGATTTATAATTAGAATTAGATCAATTACCGTTTTACGTATCTAATTACTTCTTTATGCTTAAGATTTATTAATTCACCATTAAATAGTTATTTTGTAATATTGTTACAAATTGAGTGCTCTAATTGTTTAGTTCCAGAATTAACATTTAAGAGAATCTTCTTTTTAATCTCATTAAAAATGAATAGATTTTATATTTGTAAATCACATTTTTAACTGGTTATCTCACTATATCATTAAAATACAAGTTTTTAACTTATTCTTCAGACAAATTATAATGAGTATTTCAAATGACACGGTAATACTAATAGGAATTTATGATCATTTAAGATTAAGGTTGATTTACATATAATCATCAGTTGATATTATTTGAATTCTTAATTAACAATGGTATTTTACATGAGAATTCAAACTACGTCTGATTCAATTCAATATAATTAACCATATTATATAAAGTGCATCCACTCTAATGTTATTACATTAGTGATTCAAATAAACTCATCACATTCTTAATGTCTGTGGACCACACCAATAATATTTAATTGAAGATAATAAAATTTATTAATTAATTACATACTTTTTTTATTTATTATTAATAACTTTAATATTCTTATATATAATAATTATATAATAAAATTATGATCATATAAATAAATAAGAGATTTTTTAATATTTACGTCATAATACTATAAATATTTTTTAAGTATAAAATTATAATTTTATTTATTTTCATAAAATTTATACAATTACATGCTTTTAGGAAGTATCCCTAATATAAAATATAATACAAACTATTTAAAATTGACCTATAATATTCTTAGAAGCCTTTTTTCTTTACCGCAATTAATACATTTTATTCCCATTTATGCATGTAAATTGGTGATACGAAAAATCAATACATCAACTTCTTACTTTCATTGATAAAAGATGGTATTTTACTTTTGTTTTAACGCGTTTACTTTCACTTATTTAAATTATTGTAAAAAGGTGTTCTCTGCATTTGCTTGTAACAATAACACCTTTTTATATAGGGTAAAAACAATATTTGGACCCAATTTTTTTTTAACGGGATATATTTACTCTTATAGCTTTAAAATGAATAAAAAGACTTCTATCAACTTATGAATTTCGTATATTTACCATTCAAAGATTACCGGTTATAATTTTAGGGTGACATGTATTAATTTTTTTTATTTAAAATAAAATAGTTATAAAATAAATAACACGTGTTATTTTATCATTAAATTTTTATTTTTTAATTAAAATTTTAAAATAAAAAATTATAAACTGAAATAAAAGTAGTGGCCGCCAATGTTGATCGGTGATAGATTGACTCAATCTCTACATAATCAAACTCAAAATTTTAAAATTTATATAATGATATGATTATTTTCGTGAATAGAGTACTAAAGTAGTGTCAACACAAAAGATAAAGTGGCAGCCACCAAATCTCTACCGTTGAACATCAGTGAGTAGTTGTGAATTGCCGGCCCCAATCTAGCCAATAAAGGTAGTGGTGCATTTTCACACGCTACCATTTGATAGTGAAAATATAATGACCACAAATTTATTTATTTATTTTTTCATTTTAGCATTTTTTTGATGTTCAGTTGACAAAAATAACTACATCATTACATAGATTTTAAAATTTTAAATCCGTTATATAAAGTTTAAGTCACTTCGCTACCGATCATTGTCTGACAGTGGCAACGACAATCATTATTGACCTTTGGTTGTTGCATTTTTTTTATTATTATTTTTGCTCTTTAATTTATTTTAAAAAATTTATTATTTAAAAAAAATTAATAATGTAATGATACGTGTCATTAAGTTTAATTAAATAAGAATATAAAAATATTTATATATATATTTTTAACCGTTTAAACAAAAGAAATTCAGTCAACTAATAAGGATATTTTTAATCTCTTTTAAAATTATAAGAATAAATAAGTTTTTTTTAAAAAAAAAATTAGAGTCCAGATATCGGTCACCCTTCTACATATAGATGTCTCATTTAAGCAGGGCCCCTTTTGCAGCAAGTTGAATTCTGCTCAAATTTCCACACGTATATTTAACATATAAAATAGTAAAAATACCACCTAATATTTCCAGTATTTATTGAGCACTCTTAAGCATATATAATGTAATCAGGTGCTTGCGGAGTGACGTTGTGAATTACTTAACCCGTTGCCGGTGCTAATCAGTGAAGCAACTTCTGGCGTGGCGTGCACTCCATCAAATGTTTGGTTGCTTGCATGTATTATGTATATGTATATATTCACGGGCCTGTTAATAATATTTTCATCAAACTAAATACAAAATGAATTTAATATTATATTATTCTTCCATTAGTACATAATCCGGGGATTCTGAGCAAATTATTAAGTTCACTTACTCCATTTATATACATACTGAGAACTTGCATATGTTATTTGATAAGAATAACTAAACACATGTCACATGCTCGCCAGATCTGTATATACAACTGCAAGTATGCATTATGAGGTGCGATTCAGGATTATCACTTGATAATAATGGAGCTGGTAAACATGTTAGGTATATACAGAGGAGCATTGGTTGTACTCATATATGCCATATTATTATGTCAAAGAACAAAAAAAAAAGGCCATGCATGCCCACTAACTTCATGGTAAATGCCTTGACGGTATTCACTGTGGTTGTGTGCTCAGTAAATGACAAAGAAAAGTTCCTTTCTAAGTCATTAACCAGTTCTGTCTCGATTCAATATGAATATCCGCTGCTTCTTACGTAATTTTTTTCATAAACGTTTGCCCTTTAACATTGACTATATATATATATATCAATATGTGATGTTTGAAACGAAAAGCTGGATGATGGAACCCTATCATTTCGATCTTGAATTACAATGCGTATCTTGATGGACAGAAGGTTCAGTTGGGAACTTTATCAAACCTTCAACTAGCTAGATTCGTGAAATATATATATATATATATATATATATATATATATATTGAGAACTGAGGTGTTGGTAGATAGTATTTACATTTGTCCGGATTTTATATATATGGAAATCCGGTCTGTCTAAGCCAGTACCAAGCCGGTTGAGAACGTTCCAAGCGAACCAATATATATTGCTTTATTCCCTGGCAAAATTATAAGCTTCAAAATCACTCAACGAGCCCCATTCTCATTCTTGATTCTTTTTTAGATCTATTGTTATGATCCCCATCGGTTGGATTAGTTGGTGATTTATTAATTTTTAGATACTCTTTTTTTGTAAATCAATTTTTAAATGTGAGTTCTATTTAAAGGTTCGTAACATTGTTATTAGACTTAATTTTAATTGCCCACCTTGTAAAAGGGATGATTTAAGAAGGAATAACTTGAAAGGAGATGATTTAAAAAGGTCAGAGTAAGCCATCTAATGTGGGCATCTAAAATCGATTACCATGGACGGTATTAGAAGATTAACTGACGATTTGTTAACCCTTAAACATTCTTCACTAACAAATCAAATTTTAAGGATGAGTTTTACCTAAAGGTTCATGACATCTATTTTTTACTTTGTACGGCAAGTCTTCCATCTTATAATTGTAGCCGCGAGGCCCATGACTTTTATACATACATCGAAACATTTCCTCATCTTTTTTCTAACGTAGAAAAAGAACAAAGAAATAATAGCAATCTTCCTCTTCTATTTCTTTTGTTGAGAGATGGAGAATTTCCTTGGATGAGTATGACACTACTCAAATTTCATTACTTTTAATTTTAGAAATGGACAATCGTTTTGTCACGACAAATCTAGAATAACTTATGCTCAACGACCTTCTAACACATAGTGTCCATAAAAAAACTAGCTAGTAAATGGGCTATAATTGCCAATTTAGATGACACAGTAGGGTTGCCACGTGCTTGTTATTGACTAAAAAGACTAACATGTTAGGTAATGCTGCATATCTATCTTTATATACCAAAAATCTATACAATTTCTATTTGATGTGGGATATGACATTCTCTCCCACCTAATCACGTGACACTCTCGTCATGATGTGGCCCAAACTCAAAGACCAACCTCACCCGTATTGTCCATCCTCTGAGGTTAGGGGACCCATTATCTATGTGTCAATCCCTATTGGGGTTCAAAACAAAGAATTTTTAAGAGTCCAGTTAGCCCGTATATCCCCTTAGAGACATAGGGGACTCACATCCCATGTGACAATCTCTATTGAGACGATTTTAGAGGTCCACATATGAATGAGAATTCAGGTTTACTCTGATATTACTTATCACAGGCTATGCGCTTGTTATTGACCCAAAAGACTATCTTATTAGGTAGTGCTGTGTTAAAAAATTGGTGATTCAACAATTTTTGTTGGACAATAATTGAGATAAATACTAAAGGGAAGAGTCACAAGAAGTCTAAAACGCGTGGGACACGTATGGAGACATCTAGGATGTGTGGGATACGAAAAGGGAACCGAATTAAAACTTGAAGACGCGAAGGAAATAAAGAAATCGTTGGAGAAGCTGCCAGCACTGCGGCGCCCAAGGCTGAGCATCGTGGCGCTCAACACAGAAGCCTAGCGCTGCAGCTATGGGCGCGATTATGCCTAATGCCGCTGTGCCCAGACACGTCAGGATGTCCATTTTGATTCGGGGTTTCGAGTTTTGGGAAGTTTTGGACTTCCAAAACAAATAGACTCTTACTCCAATAAGGAATAGGGTTAGTAGGCACGAAATACACCTTATATAAATACTTGTAAACTCTTTATTTGAGATCAAGTATTAATAGAGATTCTAAGAGAATAGAAGAACTGGGTAGGCACTAAGTGCTTATGTGCACTAGGGTGGAACCGTCATTTGGATGATCATTGTTCGTGGTAGAACAAGGGTTCACTAAATATTAGGTCCTTTTGAAGGTTCTTCTAATTGAGTTTTCCTTATAAAATCTCTAGAGAGTTAATAAGAGAGATTAAGATCCTTGAATTTATCGTGGATATAGGCAATTGGTCGAATCACGTAAGATTGTGTTGTACTTTTTTATTTTCTGTTTTAGATTCTGGTTATATTTTACTTGATTAATAGGTTATTTCACTACGTAAAGAGGTTAGGGTTTTAGATTAGACTTTAAATTTCTCGCTTCAACATAATCTCAAGAGGAAAAATGATGTTACCTCTTTTAACATACTGTATACCTACTTTTATATACTTAAAATTTATTTAATTTTTATTATATAAAACGTAACATACGTCAAGAAAAGAGATTGGCTGATAAATTTAACTCTCAAAGGTCAAAGTGCAACCGTTAAGAGTAAGAACTGGGCTTTCAAAAAGATGGCTCCGCCCATTACGAAAAGGAGGCAGAGTGGACCTAAAATGACCGGTAAAATGTTCTTAACAAACCCCTCAATTTAATAATTTCCTTTAGCTACGAATTTATCCTGGATCCAACTTACTTGAAAAGGAAAGTTCTAAATTCTAACTATACTCGTGATCACTTGTAAAAGGTAAAATCACACTTTTTCTTGTGATGGTTTCAAGAGAATTTTTTTAATTCGGGAAATAGAGAACATTAGCAGTTTTCTTATTAATAAAGATGGACTGTCATTCTACTGCAAATCCAAATTCCAAGTCCATTCTAATTTGAAAGTAAAAATATTACACAATATATATATATATATATATATCATCAATTCATAATAATAACTAAAAAAACATAGGGCAATTCAAGGGAGGTATAACAAAAGGAGTAGGCTAGTTATGGAATTAAAGTGGAAAACAACACATTTTTTTTTAATAAGATTTATTTAATTTAAATTTGGTTTTATTTAATTCAAAATGTTTTTTAGTACTTACTTAAATGATTCGTTGGTAAATGATTTATAGTGTATTTCTCTATTAAAGTGGAGGTTCCAAGTTTGATGTCTCCTCTCTCAAGTTAAAAAAAATAAGAATTAGAGGCATTAGTAGCCCCACTCAAAAATAAAAAGACAAGAAAAATGATATTTGAATCTTTAATATTTTAAGAAAGGGACATTAAGATTTTAATATTTTTAAAAATTCTATTTACACATTATTAGATAACAGTTTTTATTAATTTTAATGGCATAAAAAGTAATAATAAAAATTCACCATGTTTTGATTGAAAAAAAAATATAAATTCAATTAAATGTTACAAAGAGTGTTGAACTATTTACATCCTAGTTAAAGACAGAAATGTCCATCTTTAATAATTTTGTCATCATTTTCAAATAGATCCATTCAGCGATGTAAAATATCACAATGTGATAAAACAATCAATTCCAATTCAAAAAAATGTCTAATTGGACACACTTTAATCAATTAAGCCTTCTAATTTTATATTTATATATGTGTCTTTAAATTTATCAACTTGTTGTCTTCAAAAGTACATGTTAATAAATTTAAAAAAAGGGCTTGAATTTTTTATCTCATAGTTAAATACCACACTTTAACTAACTAAATTATTCTAACTTTATGTGTTATGTATGTGTTTGTAAATCTATCGATATATATCTTCAATACCGCATGTTAATAATTTTAAACACTTTAATTAATTAAGTTATTCTAACTTTATGTTTATATATGGGTCTGCAAATCTATCAATATATTGTTCTTAAGATGATATATTAAAAAATTTAAACACTTTAATGACTAAGTTATTATAACTTTATGTTTATGTATGCTTATAAATCTATTTACATATCGCTTTTAAGACCATATGTTAATAATTTTAAAAATATCAGTGATAGGGTTTGAACCCTAGTCACCCACGTGACAAATAAAATTACTCATCTTTAAACTATAATAATTTTTTTTATATATACTATTAGAATAAAGAATATAAGAACGTAAAATGATAAGATCTTAGCCATCACTTGCCGACAAATGTCATCGTCGATCATTGCTGTCAGCCATCGGACGATAAAGACAGGTGGTGATTAGTGGCTAGCGGCAATAATCGGTGACAATGGTTGTCGAAGGCGGGGGGCAATGGTTGGTCTTTTTGTTTTACATTTTTATATATTTTGTTTTGAGATTATTTCAATAAAATTTGCTGTAGCATATGATGAATTCTCTTACTTCTTATGTTGGTGATTAGGGTTCAAACATTGTTAATAGTATTTTTAAAATTATTAACATGTGGTCTTGAGAATAATATGTTAATAAATTTACAAACCTATATATAAACATAAAGTTTGAATAATTTAATTGGTAAAAAAATATGTCATCTTAAGAATAATATGTTAATAGATTTGTAAATTTATATATAAACATAATGTTGAAATAGTTTAGTTGATTAAAGTGTGAAGCCCTTAATTATAAGGTTAAAGGTTCAAGTTATTTTTTTGCGTTTAATTAATTTTGTTTTAGTCAAAATGGGGACATTATCGTATTTTTATTATTTTTATCAATTTTTCATTAAAGTTAATAGAATTTTTTTATAGTTAAAATAGAAGTATAATCATACTTTTATTATTTTTTTCATTGAGCATAATCATATTTTTACTATACTTGCCTTTTTTTCATTAAAGTTAACGAAATTTTTTTAAAATCAAAATAGGAGTATAATTGTACTTTTACTATTTATGTTATTAAAGTTAATCGTTATATAACAATGTGTAAATTAGATTTTTAAAAATATTTGATTTTAAATATATATTTTTTGAAAATTTAAAAATTCAAATATCTTTTTCTCAAAAATGATGACTAGATCAGTAGAACTGGGCTATGTTCATATAGCCGGCCCTGCTTTTCTTAGTCCATGTAAAAGAAATGAACTGGGCTGGACAGGCCCTGTATTCAGCAATGAACCAACCTAGGAGACCGATCGGTATGCAATTCTTGCATGCACGATACAACTCGTCATTCCCCGTAACTTCTTCTGATTTCTTTCAAATTCGCAAATAATACACAGTTTACGACCTAATATTGCAGATCACAAGTCATCGATTGTTAATTGTCATGGTTTTAAGTTAATAAGAATGCACTCAGTAATTGGACGATGTCGGTATTGTAGCAAGGCAGATATCAAGGTGTGCGATAATAATATTTTGTCATGATGTCTTGCTGATGAGAGGGTTTGCTTTCTTTCTTGCTAAGGGAATTTCGGCAAGAGAAGCATTGTTGCAGAAGTTACATGGTGATTTAGAGGATGGCTGAGAAAGGGATTAGACCCAAAGAAAGTCTCTGTATGTGCAGAGTGTACTTGCTTGGTTTTATGCTGCCATCCAATAAGTCTGCATGCCGATATCAAATGATATATTTATATGCCGAAAAGTCCCAAAGAGGAATTGTAATACTAATTATACAAACAAACGTCAGGTCACAGTCTCACATTATGATTTATTAATGATTGTATCCATTAGAAAATTCGTTCTAACTTCTGAACCAGATCATCAACTAGTTGACCAATGAACACGGACAAATACTACTTTCTTAGAACACATCATCTTTCTTATCCAGATTATCAATACAATCAAACACAGACAAAAACTACTTTCTTAAAAAAAACACATCATCTTTCTTATCCAGTTTATCAATGCAATAAGCAGTACTTTACAGATTTGAAACAATATGTAATGACCCGCTTTCATGTAGCATTATATTATTTATTTTGATCATGAACTTGTATAAATTTATTATTAAGTCTCTTAAAAAGACTTTATACTATTTGAGAATGAATTCTATATATAGTTCAAAATTTTATCTAACCAAGTAATATAAAATTTTAACACTCTAACTCTCATTTTATTTATTTTGACTTTATTATCTATGACTTATTTAATTAGACGATGTGAGATTCTGACACTTAACTCTCGTTTCGTTTATTTTAATTTTGTTATTTATGATTTTAGGAATCTTGACTCTATTATTTATGACTTATCTAATCAAGCAATGTGAGATTCTAACATATGACTATCACCTTATCCATCTTGATCCTGTTATTTATGGCCTCATGAACTTTAAATTTTACGTGTTACACGCTACCCCCTTAGGAATAGTATCGTGTGCGATCTCGGGCATTATAATATATTCTTTTAGAAGATACATGGCCCTGTATGCGATTTCAGGTGTTACAATCTATCCTCTTAAGGGATGTATAGCCTCATGTGCAATTAGAGATGACAAAATACTCTGCAGGGATAGAAATCCGTGGGTCTGACCTTAAATGAGTGGAGATGGATAATTTTTATAAAAATAGGGTGGAGTATAAAAAAAATTATTTTCGAATTATTAATAAGGTGGAGGGTGCGATTAAGCCTCTCCGTCCATTTTCTATAAATATATTAAATGTCATTTTTAGCATATATTTTTATATTAAATAATTTATTAATTTTTTATTTTATAATTTTTATATTTAACTAAGATATGCTTTAATAACATATTTTTATTAAAAAATAAAAAATATATAATAAAAAACTTCTAAAATTTAATTTTTTTCTTCATTGTCAATGACAAAGAGACTTTTGTTTTTTTGAATTGGATAGTTATTGATTTTAATGAGAATATGAAATAATTAATAGAAAAATTAATAATTTTAAGCAGTAGAATATTATTTAAATTCTTATTATTTATTTAAAAATTCGTTTACTAATTACTATTCATATTATTGAAATATATTTTTATATTATTTTAGTTTGTTAGTTTAATTTTTTTAATCATAGATTAAAATGTTATACTATTAAATTTTGTGAATATAAATTAATATTTAATATTAATAAATAGAAAATAAGAAAACTAGATAATAATAAAAAATACATTCTCTGCATGAGGATTCTTCATCCCCGACTCGTTAAATTTTTTAGATAATGGGATAAAGAACAAGGTTTTAAAAAAAGGGATGGGGTAGGGAAAAGGCCTCTCCGCCTTATTGTCATCCTTATACGTGATAGGCCATGAGGGATTGTTGTGTGCGTTATTCGTAGCTCAAATTATGGGCTCATTAGCCAAACCTGCAAGGTAGGTCCAACTTTAATATTATTTATAACGATTTATTCTCATACAATTAGGGATATCAGTAGATCGAGTTTGAAATGAATAACTTTAAACCCGCATCTACATCCATTTCAAAAATAAAATATCAAATCCTTTCTAAACCTATTGTGAGTTTAGAGTTTCATTATCAAACTCGCTTTAATAGATATGTACTCCTTACCAAACTCATAACGAATTATTCACAAATTTAAAGTGGGTTGTAAATTAATATAATAAAAATATAAAACTATAATATTAATTTCAAAGAAAATTCATAAAATATAACAATCAAAATCATATTACTAATTTAAATTCAATAAAAAATATTTTCATCAACGTTAAACTAATTTTCAAGTTAAAACTAATAAAAACAATTCATAAATAATTAAAAAAAATTAGACAACATAATTAAAAAGTAACCTAATTAAACAAAAATATTTTTTCTTAGGCTTGATTTAAAATTTATGAACACGTCTTATAAATGAATTTATATTGGCATATTATAGTTTTAAAATAAATCAATTTACTAATTAGTTAAGTTAATAACAAATTAAATATTAAAAAAGTAAAATGGTAAAACAAAATAACTATCAATATCCAATCATGTGAAGAAAAAAAAAATAAAAAAAGTTAAACAAAAAAATCAACTCATCTCTTTTAAAATATTCATATTATTTATTTAAATAATAAAATATTAGTGAAATGAAGATTAAAGGGAGATCGAAATATGTCATTTGATAATCAAATAAATTTTTTTATAAGCGTAAACCAACAGTTTCATGAGAATAAAGATTCAAAAATGATAAAGTTAAAGGACAATTGTCACGCTCCAGACCTAAAAGATCCGACACACAACATCACTTACATTCATTTAAAAATGTGCACCCATAAATAATATTACACAAAAATTTAAACTTTAATTCAACACAAGAATCCTTAGCAAGTTGCTAGTAAGTTCAACATTAAAAAAAATCAACCTATAATCTAACATATACATATAATCATCTATTGAACATATTTAAACATTCATTTCAATTTCTTTCAGAATTATAGCAATTGAATTATGACTGGGACAATTATTAAACCAGAGATACGCAGAGATTTCTCAGAGATTAACACTCTACTACGTCACCAGTAACAACTTTGTTACCGGGAGCCCAGAATATATTCATTGCAAATTCTTACTTAATATCATCCAATAACCACACTTTATGAAACTTAAACCAAATCCAATCCACACACAATAAAATAATACATAAGTATTTATTCAATAGGGACAAATCAAATATCATATCTCATGTGTCCCCAAATGAAACACTTAGCAACCTAGCAACTTAGGGAACCTAAGAAATAGCAGAAGCCTTGCCAAATCCGCTAAGCACACATGTACCTTATTTACCTGAAATCACCATAAACTATAATGAGTATAAAACTCAGTAAGCATACTAGTTTTTCATATATCAAAATACAAATACATATATGTACACAATGCATGTGTATGATATGCTGTGATAAATCAAAATCATAATCTTATCAAATCTCATATCATGTAAGCGCTTACACATTTTTCCAAAATATATAATAGGAATACCATTACTCAACTACTACTTAGTAGGATTTACATATCACATATCACATAATGAGACAAATGTCACTCGTAGGTGACATACCGTATAAGAGGAATAGTACAAGTGAGGTTTTTAAATCACACATATATAATGCTCATGCCCGAAGGTAAAATCCAAACCCTCACCCTGATCATCGGTGAGTCCTCTCACATGCACCAATACGCCACCACACGAATGTGATGACTCACTCCTTGTTTAGGTACCAATAGGATCCTCCCTACATACGGAACACATAACATATACTAATCCCGAAGGAAAGGCCACACATAAAGGCTCCACAAATAACATAAAATGCCTACTAAGTCAACAGTGAGTTCAAGTACCTTCAAAACACAAAATATTTCTCATGGACATGTTACACTTCAAAAGCTCTCTTTGTTAAACACATTTCACTTTAAAAGCTCACTTTCAAAAATACATGTATGTCATATACGTCCATGCTCACATTCATAAATACATATCTTCACATTTCATATCAAAATATACTTTGACATAACATAAACATATTTCTAACCACCAAAATCATATAAAACAATTATTACGTTTATTGTGATTTCAGTAAAAAGTCTAGTATACTTATCTCTTAACACTTTCAGCTACAAAGCTTAAATCTCTTTAACCTATCAATGGAGATTAATCCTTTCATAAGCTTCACAATTCACACTAAATACTTTAAATAGCTTACAAAATTATACACAATGCATTTATCACATCAAATTAGTCTAAATACTTAGTTTCTCAAAACCTGTCATTCTGACCACTTACACTTAACAAAATTTTCTAATACATCAAATGATGTCCAATTATTCCAAAATCAGAATATATCATTCTTGACTCATATATCCTTCCTATATATAAATATTATAACAAAATTCCTACACAATCCACTTTATACACACCATCGAATCCAAACTACTAACCTAACAGGATCAAGATACTTATTGAACAATATTCAATATCCTAATTGTATAAAATCATATACTAACTCAAAAATTATAAAAATACCACAGAAATACTTCTGACACATATCCCAATCCATGATAAATATTTCACTTCAAAATAACTTCCAAAAGTATTTTAAAAATATTTCATTCTCTAGCTTTGAAAATCTGTTAATTAAATGCTGCAATAAGCTGATACACTTTAGAAAATCATAACACTTCAACCACATTGATCTAAATTCTCAATTTCGAGTATATCATATTAGACACATACACTTATCATATTCCACAAATTTGTAATTTTTTAAGATCATTCAGTATGACAAAAATTATTTGTCACTGTATCATACTGTTTACATAGGAAATTTTTAGAATTTCAGGATCATTTTGGTAAATTCATAACAAATTCAATTTCTAGAATTTTGAATTGATTCAAAGTCTCAGGTGATTCTAAACATGTCTAATTTCATATACTAAAAATTCAAAACCAGAATCGAATCAAAAAAATTTATAAAATTACTGGATCAAGAGACTATCAAGCAAAAATTCCATAATTCATCATGATTTATCAAGCTATCTTATAGATCATCATCAATTCTCATAAGATCTTACGAAATACACATCAAATCCTCAATTATACATATTTTCAAAAATCAAAACTTAAAGGAATTAACTTAATTAATACCAATAAATTGAGAAATAGGTATGATATACCTATTGAAATTCAAATTTCTAATTTCTTCTTCTTCTTCTCTTTCTCTCCTCTCTATTTCTCTCTCCTCTCTCTCTAAAGGGATAGCTCGACCCAAAAATGAGTAAATTAGGGTTTCAAAAGTGTATTTTTATACTAAGAGGCAAATTTTTTATATTTACGAATTTGTCCCCAAAACTTTTAAAGTATTACAATTTGGTCCCTAAAATAAATCTAAAGTCTTACAAATAAACCCAATACTAATAGTATGTCCTTAACTTATAAAAACACTACTAATAACAATATAAAAATTAAGAATCACCCACATACAAATAAAATATATATATTTATATATATAAATACATATTCTTACCGGTTGTAGATACTGGTTACTACAACAATATTTGTATAATAAGTGAGCTGAGAACAATTGACAGATTGAAGAAGAGATAAAAATTGTTATTTAAATTTTTTATTTAGAATTACAACTAAAATAATATCATTTGGTCTTCTTTTGAAAAAAATATAAATATCTGCAAATGCCTTAATAGGTATCCATGCGATATTTCAACAAAACCATACTCGTCCCAAACATTTTGCTAATTTTAACTTTATGTATCAAATCCGTCCTAAATTCGTTTTAAGTCTTACCAAATTCTTTTCAACATGAGCAGGTTCTAATGGGTTATTTTGACATCCCTAACACAGTGTAATGTTGTCCCATTCTAAATCCGTTTTAAGCCTTATCAAATTCTTTCTAACATGAGCAAATTCTAATAGGTTATTTTAACATTTCTAATATAGTATAATATTATCCGCTTTGAACTTACCTACACATTTTGTTATTGAGATTTTTTTTAAAATCTCATATTATTTGAAAATAAGCTTTATATATATAGTTTAAAATTTTTATTTACCTAACTCTAAATTGATTGATATTGACTCTGTCATCTATTACCTCAAGAATCTTGAATCTCAAGTGTTACATAATCAGTTTAATGTTCAGTTCATTTTACTTGGGTCTTACTTGGAAAATCATTTAGCATAAATAAATAAATAGATCAGATCACCATTTCGTGGTCTTCAATTAATGAACACACAAAAACTTAATTGTTCTACACACACGAAAATATATGTATGTTTATATATCATCAACCAGTGTTTGGATATTGCAGGCATGATGTTGGAATTTTCTGATTACATTTCATTGCTGTGTCAATTTGTACGTATCAAAAACCATACAAATTAAATGCTACATGACATTGACTTTCTGTAGTATAGACTCTCCGGGGAAAAGCCAATATCGAGCCTTTGGTTACCTTCCTTCTATTAAGGATATGTTTGCTATTAAAAAATTGATATGTTAAGATTTATACACTCCATAAATGACCAATTCACGCAGAAGCTTGCCTTGCTGCAATCGTTGTTAGACCAACTAAAATATTTCTTAAGACTATACACTTACTTTTTTATTATTAAAGTTTCCTGATCCTTTTTTGACAATAAGATGCCCAGACTTCCCACTTCTCTGTAGTTCCGTCCTTTCCAGAATAAGAAGATAAATCCTGTTTCTTCTGTTGGAATAATTTAAAGAAATATCATTGTCAAGGTCGATACTCCAGGAGATCAGGCAGTGTTATCTTCCCACAGTTGTTAGGATCAAGCTTGTTAAACTGATTGCAGATCTGCAATATATCTTTCTCACCAATCTTTCCCATCTCTTTGAGCTTGAATATAACATATTCTGATTTGCTGAAAATAAAGATTCAAAAACGTAAAAACAGTGGACCTGAGGTGACAATTGATAATAATTGTTCTAACAAATAAAGGATTGGCATTTAAAAATGTCAATCTGAACATTAAAATCTGCCGCTCATAGTACCAAAGAATTATAGAGTTGCTCTGTAGAAGATACTGGCATTCTCATCATAAACAATCCTCTCGATTATTGCCAAGGTAGAGTATGGATCTCAATTTCCCAGCAAACCAATTTAACAACTAAAATTTGAAATCATATTTGACATAATCATCAACCAGTAAGTATTTCAACTGCAACAAATTCTCACCTAGTTCAATCTACATATATTCCATTGTTGTAATTGTTAACTAATGCATAACTAACAGCAGCACTTAAAATATCAAACTTGCATACGATATTCACCATAAATTCAGTAATTTAACCCGCAAATGTGTTACTTTGTAATTCAAGAAAATGAAAAGCAATCAGATATGAAAATTGAGCTAAGAAGATACAAATTCCTCACCTAATGAAGCCGTTGTTGTTCATATCCGCAGCAAGTAAATCCTCAACAGTGATTTCTCTGTGCAACACCCACTTGGCAATCGTCCTGTGCCTCTTATCAACTCTTGCCTCTGCTAAGTACAAAAACGCCCTCGCAACCATAAGAGTGGAAAACAAAAGCCAAATTGCAGCAAATAATCTTCCTGGCAAGGTCTTAAATGCCTTATCCCCATAACCAACTGTTGTAACTGACATAACTGACAAATAAAATGAATCAATCCACTCAAGATCCTCCACAAAAAATAAAATTAGAGCTCCAATACCAATACACAACACCACAACACCAAGTGCCAAACTAACTTTCAATCTTATCCTCATCCTCCCTTTTGCCACGTCAACTATATAATTTCTTGCAGAAAACCCTTCTTTTGCTTTACCCATTTGTATGCCAGTTAATATCATGCTTTCTTGAAGATCAAGAACATAATTCACAACCCCACTTAACAAAATATCTATAAATCCAAATCCCACCAACACAAAAACACAAGCAAAAACTTTTGTTGCTGGTGTTAAAGGAGCAATATCACCATAACCAATGGTGCACATAGTGACAATACAGAAATAAAGAGCATCAACAACTGGGTGAGTTTCTATACCCGAAAAATTATCTCTGTTGAAAGAATATATAATAACCCCAACAAAAAGGTATATAGAAAGCAACACAAAAGCTTGTCTAATAATTGAGCCGGACTCTGACGTTGGTTTAGGGACTTGGGTTATTTTTGGTTTCCGATCACGTAAAACAACCATGGCTGGAGCTGTTTTGCAGCGGCGAAGAGACCCAAGTTTCTTGGTTCGAGTATTATCATGGGTTGTTGAGGATTTGGGTGCTTGTGGTTGTAATTGGTCCAAGTCTTGGATTTCACTAAAGATGTGAGGAGTGGAGAGAGACTGGGGGATTGTGGGCAAGAAGTCATGGTCATCATGTTCTTCAAAGATGGCATCGAGTTGCTGTTGTTGTTGGGGTCTCGTTTGGGAACCAAGAAAAGGCTCTATTTCCATCTGAGAAAAAGGGAAGGTGATACCTTTTTTCTGAAACAAGATAGCTAAGTTTGCGGTGGATGATGATGGTTGAGTATGATTGGCTATTTTTTCTTGTTTTCATACGCCAACTAATTTGGGTAGCATGGACCCACATCAAATTGCACTGCAAAAAAATTGTTTGTTTTGTTTCTTTTGGAATAATACAAAATTGATGGCGGCTCGGCTCTGGCCTTATTGGTGAGCTTGGAGTCGGGTCACTTTGGCTACTTGGCAGGCGAAGAAGCCTTGCACCGAGTTTCTTCTTTTTCTTTCTACTGATTTGAGGGAGAGAAAGAGTTGCAGTTTTGGATATATTCACACCAAGGCTAGAATTTTGAAGCTGGACGCCACAATTCAACGTACTAACCCAACTATTGAAGGACTGGACAATCTGAAATGCGGTCACTTGAATCTAATGTACAATGATTCATCGTGAATGTCACACTCCGAGAGACAATGTGGTACGGTGGGACCCAAAAGCGTCCGAGAAACAATAAAAATCAGAAAATATAAGAGGTAGATAAAGAGGACAAAGCCAACTCATGGAGAGAGGGAGAGAGGGGATGCTCAAGGTTATTCTATTTTGTTTCATATTTTAATTACGTAAATATTTAATATTGGGTAAACGGCATTTTACTCTTATATTATAGTTTAAATGATATTTTTATTTTAATAAATTTTTTAATAATTTTATCTCGATTTGTTAAATTTTTTTATTAGTTTTAACAGTTTAAAAATAAAAAAATAATTTAATTACACTTTAAACACGTGACACAATCTTATTTATTTATTATCTTTTTAAATATGTAGCGCAATATCATTCATTAATTTAATTTAATATAATTTTAATAAAAAAAATAGGTGTTTGTATGTTATTGATTTATATTTTTATTAAATAATTTTAAAAAATAAAAACAGAGTCGAAGTGTCGGCAAAAAATGATGGCCAGCTGTAATTTTTTAATGACACTCTGACGACAAAAAAGATAAATTACATTATTGAACTCTATTTTTCTGATCTATACAATGATGTAGTCATTTTTGACCAAAAAAATACTAAAAAATTATCAAAATAGGTGGAGAGGAGCAGCGACTGCCTCCAAAAAAGGGGGCGGTGAAACAGATCGGGGGTCGATCTGTCCACGGGTAAGGGCAGTGCAAGTCAGTACCCTTTTTTTGGTGGCGATCGACGCCCCTTTCTATCTATTTTGACAATTTTCTGATCTTTTTTTTTTGTTAAAAATGATTACAACATTATGTATATTATAAAAAAAATATAGTCTAATGATATAAAATGTAATTTTTTTTACTCAATTTAAAATATAGTGTAATTCACGGGTAGGGGCAGTGCAAGTCACTACCCTTTTTTTGGTGGCAATCGATGCCCCTCTCTATCTATTTTGACCATTTTTTAGGTCTTTTTTTTGGTCAAAAATGACTACATCATTGTATATATTAAAAAAAAATATAGTTTAATGATATAAAATTTAAATTTTTTTACTACCTTAATATTACCAAAAAAATGGTGCCCCGCCGCTGTTTTTTAACAACAATGACACATTTTTTTAATTATTAATTATTTTATTTATTAATAATTAACTAATTATATAATGACGGTGTATAAATTATATGGTAACATGTGTACATTTTTATTTTTTTAAAGTATATTAATAATGAGAACAAAATAGTAAATGATTATAAAAGTAAAATATTCATCCAAATAAACAATAAAAATTGATAAGTTAAAGTAAAATTGAATATTAAATTTTTTATTAGAATAAAAATATAATTTAAACTATAATATTGAGGTACGTATAACCTTTGGCTATATCGCATTATTAATTAATTAATTAATTTTTTTATTAAAAACCACAAATCGTATTAACTAAAAATGATTAAGCGATTTCTCTTTTTTTTCCTTTCAATTGTGAAAATCCAGTAGAGCAAATCATGGAACTGATTCCGTAATTATTGTTATATTAAGAAGATGGAACCCAAAAGAGAAGGATGAAACTCCCCAAAAATGCAATATTAGTCAATGGCATCGAATATTAGATGAATCAAGCACTGAATCGTCAACTTTAAAACACTGGAGCGGAGACTTCTTCTCATATAAAATATATTAGCAGCTCGCTTAAGCACGTCTCCGTAGCTAAATCTACCAAAACTAAAGTAGTATGCGACTCACAATACGACGACAAGCCATGCATGAAGCTCGTCAGCAGTTATTTATTGGGTAAATGATAATTTTTGTCTTTTAAATTTGAATTAATTTTTAATTTTATTATACGAATTTTAAAAAAGATTTATTTTATTTTAATTTATTAATAAAATTCTGTTAATTTTAATACTAAAAAAATAAAATTGTCACTTTACAAAAAAATTTAAAATAAACAGACACAAAATATTTATATGTCAATAATTTAGTTATTAAAATAATTAAATAAATAAATAAATAAAAAGGGAGTTACCAGTCAATGGTTGACTAACTGCTAGTGATCAATTGCGATTTGACTCAAAATTTTATAATTTACGCTATGGTAAGATTTTTTTGCAACGAAACACCATAGATGTGTTAAAAGTAAAAAAAATATGATGAGAGGTGTGCGGTCATCGTCGTTTGTTGTCAAACAGAGGGGCGGTGGCCTCTGCCCACTACCATAATTTGGCGATCTCTAGCCAACGGAGGGGGGCGGTGACATGCACTACCCCCATCATTGGATAGATCTACCGCCAATCAGTCACGTGATGGGAGCGATGCACGTCATTACTCAACCATTGGACAGTGGCGTACAATGGTCATTGCCCCTCCTCACATTTTCAATTGGTTTTGGGCACCTTCTTGTGTTTCTTTAATAAAAATAATTCTATTATTATATAAATAAAATAATAAAAAATAATAATAAAAATTTTAATTACTTTTTTTATTGAAATTCAACAACCAATGATGGTTGACAACTATCAATTACCATTGTTGCATTTTAAACAAAATTTTATTTATTTTAATTATTTTTAATTATAAAATAAAATTTTAACAAAACAAAATTTTATTTATTTTAATTATTTTTAATTATAAAATAAAATTTTAACAAATATTAAATTTAAACTTATAAAAACATATCACACGTCTTTTTTATTTTTTATCTTTTAATAACTTATTAATAATTGACACTATATAAATTATATAATACATTTACATCATAATTTTTAATTAACATAATAATTAAAGACAAAATTATTAATATATTGTTAAAATAAATTTTCAATCAAATATAACAAAATTTTAATAATAAATTAAAATAAAATATATTTTTTTTAAAAAAATTAAATCAAATTCGTAAAACAAAAACATCATTTACCTTTATTTATATCCATATCAAAGTTATCACATCAAAGTACCTAACATTTTTAAATAGTAATATACTGAATTACTTCTATACGACAAAGTTATCGTCTCCCGTCTACCAACCAAACTTAGTCTTCAAAGCAAAGTTCAACTATTAAAATATGTAGAACTTCCAGTGTCTTACTCCTATATGCTATCCGTATAAAACATTCCAAGTTAAGCTATAAAATGCAGTGGCCAACTTTTCTTCTCTAAGTTGTTAATATTCCCCATGGCTCTCTCCGTAATCAGATCAAATCGAAGTCTAGTGAAGCCAGCTGAGCGTACACCATTTGGCACGCTGGACCTGTCAACTATTGATAGAATACCAGTCCTAAGATGCAATGCTCGAACACTACATGTTTTTAGTCATGGCCCTGAAGCAGCACAAATCATAAGAGGAGCCTTGTCCAGGGCATTGGTTCCTTATTACCCTCTTGCAGGAAGGCTTAAGGAGTCAAGCCAAGGTCTGCTTCAAATTGAATGTTCTGGAGAAGGTGCATGGTTTGTTGAGGCATCTACTAAAAATTGTACCCTGTATTCCGTCAATTACTTTGATGATGTTACTTCCATTCCGTATGATGAGCTCCTTCCTGATTGTGTTCCAAATTCACAAGGCATGGAACCCCTTGTTCAAATGCAGGTAGCCATATGACATGAAGAACCAACTCATTTTACAAAAACAAATTTAACACAATAACTAGGAACTCAATGTGAAACTCACTTTATTTAAACTTGATTCGGTATACAGGTGACACAATTTGCATGTGGTGGTTTTGTGATTGGCCTTACATTCTGCCACAGTATATGCGATGGCCTTGGAGCGGCACAATTCCTAAATGCTGTTGGCGAGCTGGCTCGAGGTCTTGAGCATCCCAGCATAGCCCCAGAGTGGCACAGGGACTTTTCTCCGCCACAACCTCAACTAGAAAATGTCAAACAAATGCCAGACTTACCTCCACCAGTACCAACCTACCGGCTAAAGCATGCCAACATAGACATTTCAATGGATCAGGTCAACCAGCTAAAGCGACAATTTCATGATTCAACTGGCCTAAAATGCTCTGCCTTCGAAATTGTAGCTGCCAGTCTTTGGAGCCATAGAACAAGAGCAATAAACTTCGAGCCAAATACTCGAGTCAAACTTGTTTTCTTTGCAAATTGCCGTCAACTCTTGGACCCTCCTTTGCCTAAAGGCTTCTACGGCAATTGCTTCTTCCCTGTGACTATTAATACATCGAGTTATTGGCTTCAACAAGCGTCAATTGTTGATGTAGTAAAATTGATCCAAGAAGCTAAAGCTAAGTTACCTATTGAGTTTGCTAAATTTATGAACGGTGATCTTTTAAGAAACCGTGAGGACCCATTTGCACCACCTTTAACTTATACCACATTGTTTATATCAGAGTGGGGCCGACTTGGATTCAACCAGATTGACTACGGGTGGGGCCCTCCGGTCTACGTGGTTTCAGTTCAAGGGTCCAGCATCATACCTGTTGGCATTGTGGGATCATTGCCATTACCCAAAATTGGCATTCGTTTGATGACTTGGAGCGTTGAGGAGGCCCATCTTCAAAGCTTTCTCGATCTTATGACAAAACTAATTTGAGTTGTCCTGAACCTTGTACTTTCCTTTTAACTCTTGGCTTGATATGTATGATGATTGTCTGATTGATGAATCACAATAAGCTGCCAATTTGACTGCAATATATAGACATTTGGAAAATCAGCACCTTGGTCCTCAATTCATATAGGTCATTGGCAGAGGCATTAGTTCACAGAATGTCAACAACTTGAACGTGGCCTAATAAAATGAGTTAGCTTAGCCCATGATCGTATATGCTTCAATCCGAATATATTTGGCCTAACTGAAGCAGTCTCAAATGCTCGGCCCTATATATGATTCAATAGCATAGTAATAATTCCTGTTTCAAGACCCGAGTTTCAATCTCGTCGTTGGAATTCAGTATCACTTGTTTTTTAGTTAAATTATGATTCCCTCCTGCGAATACGAGCATAGAGTATCGAGTAGAGATGAGCGATCATCCGTAAAATTGAACACCTCCGTACGCGAGTAAACCCAGCCACCACTACATGATAAATATCAATGACTACTTGATAAAATGGAAAGAGTACTCTTGAGTACTCAACTTCATGCACATGCATGTCCCAAGTGGCATTGGCTGGGGAGAGTCCTTGCCAGGGAATTAGAATCTTCTCCCGTTTCTTCTGTATGCGATGTTCTAGCATAGCTTGAGGATTAGAAAGCATCGTGTCATCCTTCTTGCTCACGTTTCTTCTGTATGCGATGATCTAGGATAGCTTGAGGATTAGGAAGCATCGTCTCATCCTTCTTGCTCACTGTAGATAGATGTTCCGTAATATTGGTTCCAAGCTTTGGCTTCAATAAAGAAACATAAAAGACCGGATGGATGCGAGAATAACTTGGCAATTCTAACTTTTATGCCATAGCCCCAAGCCGGCTTAGGATTTTGAATGGTCCATAGTATTTTCGTGATTTTTCCGCATTGTTGTAGACATTTGTCTGTACAGTTGTAACTTAAGATACACTCAATCACCAACTGCAAACTCTCTTTCTTGATTCCGTGAGCCATAAATGTGTTTGATCTGTGCTTGTGCTTTCTTAACCATGTCCCGTAATTCTTTAACAACTTGATCCCGATCCAACAACTCTCGTTCTACTGCAGCTACCTTTGCAGTCTTCGATACATAGTGCAACAAAGTAGGAGCAAAATGTCCATAAACTACTTCAAATGGAGTCTGTCTTATGGTTGAATGGCAGCTTGTATTGCAGCAGTTGAATATTCCAGAAAACTTAAAGTTTACAGTAAAAGCTTATAAGAAATGGCTGCTGTTTGTATTCAATATTTTGAATGGATGTTTACAACCCTAAGAACTCTTTATATACCGCTCAATGTACATGCCCCTTAGGGCTGATGTAATTTACATGACGTAATGAATTTAATAATGAAAAAAATGAAATGATTCTCTTCAAGAAATGCTGCGGGAAACACCCTTCAGAATGTTGTTGCAGCACCCCAGTTCATTGTCTTCTTTTGTGCCTGTGTGTACTGATGACTTGTCCAAAATGGTTCCAGCACATTTCTTCTTACTAACTGCAGCAATATTTTGTCCGTACTAACCACTTGATCCAATTCTTAAGCTGTGAACTTTTAAAGCAACAAAGATACATTTCAATCGTGCGATTCACTACTTATGTTTGCCCATCGATCTGAGGATGATATGTGGAACTAAAATTAAAAATTGTGCCATTCATCCAGAATAACTCTTGCCAAAAAAGCTTGTAAAAGATGGGTCTCGATTACATATAATAGATCTAGGCAAGCTATGCAACCTAAATATTTGGTCGAAAAGGAAATCTATGCAAATCCAATTGTCGTGTATGGACGGGAGAGAGCAATGAAGTATGCATGTTTTGATAAACAATCCACCACTACAAATATTGTGGACTACCCTTTCAAAAATGGTAATCCATTAATAAAATCCTTCGATGTATCTTCCCATATCTGACTTGGCACTGGTAATGGTTGTAAAAGACCTGCAAGAGTAAGATTCTCAACCTTATGACTGATAAATATTAAAGTGTTGATAATTGCTATAATCCCTGATATGTTTTCTTATCCTTGTCCAATAAAAAGTGTATCGAATTTTATGTAGGGACTTCATGATACCTTTCAGAGGTACTGTTATGGAACTTTACAATAATATCACCAGAAAAAGAAGAATTTTCAACCAAATAAATTTCGTCTTTAAATAATAACGACAACATTTTGGTACTTCCAAGAGCAACTATTTCTCCTTGAGTTTGTTCTTTTTCAACTCCCCGGAAAGTGCATCAACCACCATATTCTCATTACTTTTCTTATATTTGATGACAAAATTAAATCCCGTCAATTTATAGAGCCCTCGTTGTTGTACTTTTTTTTAATGATTTTCTGATCCCACAAATGCTTAAGACTTCGTTGATTTCTATAAACAACAAATTTCCTCCCTAACAAATAAGGACGCCACTTATTCTCAAAATAAATAAATAGGGACGCTACTTTATACAAGAAGCACCAAAGCCAATATCTCTTTCACACGTGTAGATAAAAAGATGTTTCCCTTGAGGATCCTTACTGAAGAAAGCAATCAATCTCTCTTGTGTTAGAATGCCTCCCACACCCAAACCGTATGCATTACGTGCCACTATAAATATTTTTAAGTCCAGCAATGCTAGGACAGGTGCGCTCACCATGACTTCTTTAAGTTGGTGAAATGCTTCTTCAACGACTGGGCTCTACGAGAATGAATCCTTTTTAAGCATTTTGTTGAGAGGTCTAGCGATTTTACCAAAATCTTTAATGAATTTCCGATGAAAACCAGCTATACGCCAAGGAAGCCATATAAACCCAATTTTGGGCGGGTCATTCTCCATATTAGAAATTAGTGATTTAAAATTAAATTAAAAATTAATAAAAAATTTAGTACGTAAAGATTGTATTAAGAATGAGCAAAACAAAAAGATAAAAGCAAGAAACTGTTCACACGATACTACTCACGCGAGTATTGTTCACACAACAATTTATGGGTATTTTCTTATTTTATCTCAATTAACTTCTTTAAATGAAATTTAAATTTTTACAAATAAATTTTTTTATTTTATCTAAGTTTATAATTTCTAAAGTTAGTACTAATACTATATAAACATTTATAATTCATTGTAATTGACATTAATTATCATAACACAACTATACATAAGAGAAAAATTTTAAATTTTACAGGAGAAAAAAATTAGTGAGAAATTGTTAAGAGTTCTTTGTGAACTTTGATATTTTTGTAAACAACATATTTTGTAAGTGTCTTATGATTTAATAATAAAGAAGTGAGTTCTTAATACGCCGTAAATATAAACAATTGTCGAATCACGTAAATTTCTTACATTTTCTTCTACCTTTCTCTCTCTAAATTGTTTGTTGCTGCGCTATATTATTTCTTTGATACACTTTCACTTCAACACTCCTAAAGCTGTTACTTTATCCGAATCTATTGCAACCCCTGCACTGGAAATAATATGGCCAAGGTATATGACTTCCCATTGGCCGAATTGTCATTTTTCAACATAGAGAAAACAATCTGTAAATGCTTCAAATGTTCTCCCGTGTTTTGCTGTAAATTAAAATGTCGTTAAAAAAAGAATGAATTTGTATAAAAAAATTCTTGAATACCTCGTTCATCAGTGCTTGAAATGTTGATGATGCATTGGTGATTATGAAAGGCATTGCAAGGAACTTATAGTGGTCTTGATGAGTCCGAAATGCAGTTTTCTAAATATCTTTTAGATGCATGCACTCTTATCCTGGTAATACCCTGCCATAAATCCAATTGCGAAAATATTTTAGTACCATTCAATTCATCTAGCAGCTCATTGATCAAAGAAATAGGAAATTAATCTTTAATGGTAATTTTATTCAAGGCTTTATAATCAATACACATCCTTCATGAACCATCACTTTTCTTGAACCGTAGATGAATTCAGACATTACTTAGTAGAATAACCCTAGTTGATAACATTTCTGTCACAAGCTTTTCAATTTCGGTCTTTCGATAATATGGACATAGATGTGGCTTAGCACAAACCAGCCAAAACCCTGATAGCAATGGATTTTTGTGATCATGAATTTGTTGGAGTGGAAGGCCCTTTGATTTGGAAAACACATCTTTATATGCTTGAATGAGTGGGAACAACTTTGGATGAGTGAATGAACCAACAACCTGGGCTTAAAGGGGCCCTAAACAAAGAATTGTAAAAGAGCCTATTCCTTTCCTTTCCTTTCCTAGCCGCGAGCTCCATTTGATGCTAAAAAATAATTTTATTATCTGGAACAGACAAACCTTGCAATGTCCACTCTTTATTCTTGACACTAAACTTCATTTGTAACTTTGAAAAATCCCAAATGATAGATCCCATAGTCCGAAACTATTGAGTCCCCAAGACTAATAAAAATCAACAAGTATCGGTACTCCCAAACGAAGGAGTTGAACATTAGCACGTTTACCTGTGCTTATTAGTTTCTCCGATATGCCAAAACAACTTCTTCGCTGCCTTATCATTATAAAATTGTGAGTGCTACAGAAGTCAATGAGAATTGATATTACTACACACTCTATGTTGCCTTGAACTCGCATGGTTTCTGGCGCAGGAGTTCCAGTAATAGCATGAAAGGAAATTTCAGGTGTTTCTTCAAATTGGTTATACTCTTCACCATCATCTTGATTTTTACTTGTAACGATTCGTTCTCAGTTTTGAATTTAAAATTTTAAATTCAAAATACCTAAAGTTATAAATAGTAAAATTAAGATAAATGAAATGAGAGTGAAATATTAAAATTTTACATTGCCTAATTAAATAAAAATTTTAAATTATATATATATAATTAATTCTCAAACAGTGTGAGATTTTTTGGAGAGGCCAACAACAAAGTGAAAGAGGCCCAAATCGAGCAATACAAAACTCATCATCCTCTTCTTTGAAACATGCCTCAATGATAAATAGTTTCTTAGTGTCCACGGCTAAATTTTCATTACAATTATAACATAGAGCTTTTTTTTTCTTCTCTCAAACAATTCTGTCAGTGTCATTTTCTTGATTGGAATTGGCGTTTAATAGCTAATTGTTTTGTTGAGTTCAAATCCAGATTTGGAAGTGAATGAATTTGTCGGTCATTGAGATAAGCTTCGAGCATCATACAAACGAGCTAATGCAATTGCATCTGACGAAGAAACTGGTCTAGCAGCTTGCACAACTGTTTTGATAAAATCTTGTAATCCACTGATAAAACAGCTTACTTGTCTTGTGGAAGACGCCCAACTTTGAAGGTAATTTCTCAAATTAAGTTCCATAGTACAGTACTGATCCTCTTTGTTGTAACTTGATGAGTTCTCCGAAAAAGTCACAAGCCGATAAGGACTACAAAATCCAACTTTACGAACTTAGGTGTATAACAGCCACCTTAATCACAAGTCTATCTGACAATTCAAACATTTTGGTCATCAGCACTTGTTGGCTAGCCAAAGGTTCTTTAATTTAGTCAGTTAACCCGTTGATCCATGTCTAAGCTCTAATATCACTTTGATGCATTATCATAACCTCTATTTTGAATTTTTTTTTAAAAATAAAATAAAATGTTTGGGGTTGCTTCAAGGAATCCTCCAGTTAAACACAGAGTGTAACAAAATAGAAAGTTGCCTTTATTTCTTTACTTCCTTCGGTAAATAGAACAAAATGACAAATAATAAATTAAAGATAACCTTATCATACCAAACACAATCTAAATATTCAATTAAACTAAAAATAATAATTATCTACCACCATTTAATAAATATTAGAGGTTATGATATTTAGACCTTCAAATTTTTGTGAAATTGATTGAAATACTTTTTGATTTTAAAAAAGTCTAAAACACCTCGTTTGTTAGTATTTGTCATATGTCTTAACATAATTTTTATTAAAAAATGTATAGTTATTCTTTTGTCACTTATTGACTGATAAAAGTGTTGACATCAATAAATTTGAATTAAAAATTTAATATAATTAATTTGAAAGTTGTGTAATTCTATTATGCCTAGAATCCTAACAACAAAATAGAAAAAAAAATCAAACAATAAACATTTCTATCAACATTTAAACTTGATCAATTACATGCGAAATGAGAAGGCTTGCCACTCCACTCAAGCCACTTTTTTGAAATAAAGGAAAAATATAAAAATAAAATGAATGAAACTTTAATCAAATAATAAACATCATTGTCAACAATGATTAATCAGTCGTTAACCACTATTAATTAATAGTTGATCAGTCATTGACCAATATTATCTTTGATCAATGTTAATAAATCATTGATCAATATTGAATATTATTAAGTGGGGTTGATTGGAATTGATTATAGTTGATCGCATTGATCAGATATTGATTAAATTAATTTTTATATATCAAATATTATTTTACAATTATTTCTATTAAAACAAACGACAAATACTAACATAGAGAGGTATTTTATGTTTTTTTTTTAAATTAGAGATTCTTTTTAATTAGTTTTGCAAAAACTTTGAAACCAAATAGAACCCAAAATATTAATAACCACTTGGTAAAATGCAAAGAGTCCTCCGAGTAGTCAATTTTGTGTACATGCACTTGCAGTCTTGCGCGGTGCAATAGTGTAACATAATCATACCCAGGCGTTGATGTTGATGGTTCAAAAACATGGCCGCACAATTTCCCCGTTCTAAATAAGATAAAGTCGAAAAAATAAATGAACATTGGTACAATAAATGAGTTTTCATTGAGATGTGATAAATTTGCCGTTGACTTCTAGCGAGATTTGAATTACGCCCGAAATCCAAAGTTATATCGGCCTGCAGAATCACTCCTTGTTCTTGTAAATGATTGAAAAGGACGAAAATTAATCAAATGTATAAGTAAAAACACATGAAACGGCACTCTTGGGCCTTGGCGACCTGTTGTCTGTTTGGAATTGGATTGCAAGATTTCGTCGAGAAGAAGAAAGAGGGTGGCTTTTATAATTATTAGTAAATAGAATCAAATGGATCATTGGAGACATCCGAAAGTTGATGAAAGACCAAGCAAATGCTTCAGCTACTTTTATTCCAAGAAACTGTAATGTTTACGCACAGAAGGTTGCAAAACTTGCCTTTAAGAGCTGTTGTAATGTCGTTTGGCGGGAAAACTTTCCTTCCCTACCTTCTTGATGAATTCCAACTTTTCCTTTTTTTCTAAAAAAAAAACTTTGATAGATGGGAAGGCCCAATTTAGTCTCACGGATCTAGGCGCTTCTTATTAATCCAAAGCAAAAAATTATCATGTTAAGTAATATTATTTATTTGTTTACTCGTATATATATACTTAAAGACAAAATTCATCGTTATTCACTTGATGTTTAAAAAAAAAAAAACTAAATTCAAGAGCCATCCTAATAGAGATTTGCTTTTTAATTAAAGTTTCCACCTTCAGAAAATTATTATTGTAAGCCAAATTATAATGGGATCATTGACTAGTTTTATTCTTGTCTAAGTTCTACTGCCAAATGTAATGCTAAAAGCCCAAAGCTAAAAGCCACTGAGCTTTATACAAATATCAGATAGAAATGTGTTGTTCCACCACCGATTGATTCCCCTCTCAGTTTGAAACTGTTGAAAAATTGACGATTCAATAATTTTAGTTGGATAAGAATTGAGATGAATATCAAAGTGGAGAGTCACAAGAAGTCAAAAATGTGTGGGATACGTATGGAGAAGTTTAGAACATGTAGAACACAAAATGGGAAGTGAAACGGGTTTTAAAAACGCAAAGAAAAAGAAGAAATCGCGGGGAGCTGACCAACGCCGCGACGCTCAACACAGAAGACCAGCACCACAGCGCTGGACATAAGAAGGGCCAACGCCACGGCACTCAGGGATGAGCGCCGCGGCGCCAGAACGAGTGAAAAAGTCCGTTTTGGTTCGGAATTTTAAGTTTTGGAAAGTTTTAGACTTCCAAAACAAGTGGACTCTTACTCCAACAAAGAAAACAAGTGAAACGGGTTTTAAAAACGCAAAGAAAAAGAAGAAATCGCGGGAAGCTGACCAACGCCGCGACGCTCAACACAGAAGACCAGCACCACAGCGCTGGACATAAGAAGGGCCAACGCCGCGGCACTCAGGGATGAGCGCCGCGGCGCCAGAACGAGTGAAAAAGTCCATTTTGGTTCGGAATTTTAAGTTTTGGAAAGTTTTAGACTTCCAAAACAAGTGGACTCTTACTCCAACAAGGAATAGGGTTTATAAGCACGAAATACACCCTATATAAACACTTGTAAACCCTTGTTTAAGATCAAGCATTTAAGGTTTCAAGATGTAACCATAAGAGATAATAGAGGAGCTAGGTAGGCACTAAGTGCGTGGTGCACTATGGTATAACCTTTGGGGATGTTTTTTTTTTTAGGTTCTTTGAGTGAATAAAAGAGAAACACCATAGATCCTTTTGACTTAGATGCTTGGGTTATTCTTGTGTTTCTTGTAAAAATCTCTTATGAGGAGATACGAAGAGGTCTTAGGGAGTCATAATAATCAAGGGTAAATACTTAGAGGTCTCTATGGGAGATACTAAGGGGTCTTGTGGGATCATTGATGATGTAAGAAGATACTTTGTGATCTATTTCAATGGGAAGAAGCTGGATCATAGATCCTCCGTGGACGTAAGCAATTTGGGCCGAACCACGTATATCTTGTGTCTTGTGATTGGTTTGTTTTCTTTATCTTTATTGGTGTGTTAATCTTATGTGTTCTTACTTATGGTGTGAGTTATGATTTTTCGCTGTGCATAGGGTATCAAGGTTGTGGCTTAGTTAATGCTATAGAGGTGTTAAATTGAAGTGCATGGCGTGATATTCCTCAACAAGAACTATTAATTAAATCTATGTACTTTGGCACTTTGTGTAGGCATAATTTGAGATTAGTGGAAAAAAAATAAAAATAAAAATAAAACTTTAGCTCAAGCGATGGTTTGAGATTGGGTCTCATGGGCAGCCAAATTCATTATATAAAGAAAATGATTTGCTTCATTTTTACTCGTTTAAGTCGAGAAACACTGTAGGAGAAAGGGGAAAAAAAAGAGAGGAAAGGGAAAAGAAAGAAATCAAAAACAAATAAAAAATCACAAAAAATGTATTTAGATAATTAAATTTATGTTTAGTGATTCAGCTAATAATAGTTTTATAATATTATAAGTTTATGTTTCATTATTTAGTATACATATAAGTAGGAGTAGCAATAGGGTGAATTGAGGCCAAATTATAATTTTCATCCCATACTCAAATGGTATGAAAATTTTCATATCACCCTATATTCAATATATGTAATTTGAATTCGGCGTCGAGAATCCTCAAAGATAATACATATTTGAATTTTTTAAAATTTATTAATTACTCTTTTATTTGTATTTATTTAATTTTATGAAATAGTCTTACCCCATATAATCATAATATACCAAAATAAATTATAAACATCACATAAAAATATAAATTACATCGAGTTTTTAATTATTAATTTTAGAATTCAATAACATGAAATAAAATCCACAAATTAAAAAAAATTAATGCTTTTTTAACTTTGCATCTAAATTATTTAGCTTCATTTGTAATTCAAATAACAAGTCTCTATTAGAATTATTTGTAAACTTATAACACAAAGTAAAATAAATTTTGAGTAAAATGAGTGATGACTAAGAAATTAAGAATAGTAATTTAATCATTTACTTCTTTTGTTTGTTGCTCTTCATCTTCTTTTTCTACCTCAACAAGTGAGTTTACTCCAAATTGGAAACAAGTGTCTAATATTAAAAATAAAAAATATGAATAAAAATTAAAATTTTAAAAAATATAGTGTAAGTAAATTTTATACATCTAAATTTAATATACAGCCAACTTTAATTTGTATAAATAAATAATTTTTTTTACATTATGATTTTTTTAATTTTATTTTTAAATAAGATATTTGGGGTGGGTATAGGAAAATTAATTATTTTCCAAACCCAAACCCAAACCAAATTATATTTGAATTATTGTACCCAAACTTGCCTCATCCAAAAAAAATCTAAAATACAATCTGAATTACTCCTCGTTTGGGGTGAGTCTCCACAAGCCCTAACTACCAACTTCGTAGAGAATTCTGTCACCTTTACATATTAATTTTAATAAATTTTTTTTAAATCATATATGCACCTAATAGAACCCAAGATCCGAACCTAATTCAAGACTAGCATGTTTTTCTGTTAAAGGATATATATATATATATATATAATACAAGAATTCATGATTTAATTATACGTAATCAAAAAAATTTATTTTTAGACAAATATTTTTTATTTGTAGGCAAATATTTTTATTTTTAGACAAATAAATTTGAATGCTAATTAATTATATTTATAATTATTTTTAAAATTTATTATGGTATGATTTATAATTACGTTAAGTACAAAAATATTTAATTCAGAATAATTATATTTTCATATTATTATACAATAATAATTTTTAAACCACCATATACATATCTTCCCTTTTAGTTTGTTTTGTACATGTGTTAGACTAATTTAATTTATTCTATCCGAACAATGCAGTAATTCTATTAATTAGACCATATCAAATTTTATGCTCTACCTATGTGTGAGTTATTCTACTAGATTAACCAGCTAGTTAGACGAGGTCAAATGTTCTACTCTACTTGTATGTGAATTACTTGACTAGATTAACCAACTTTTTTCAAATATAAATTTAGTGTAATTTTAGTATCTATTTAGTATATATTATATTCTCTATACTATGTTATGTACATATAATTTTAATAAGGATTTCATAATAATTTATCCTTCCAAATTTTTCGGGGCAAGTCTTGTCACTTTATTTCTTTCTTTTAGAATAATAATATATTTATGAATCTTGATTAATTTTTTTTTTTGTCTCAGATGATGGGTTAAATATATGTTTCAAATTTTTGTATGAGCCAATTTTTTTATTTTAAATAATATGTTAAATATTTATTAAAAATTATTTTTTTAACTTATAAAATTATTCATTATATAATTTCATCACTAAATAATTATTTAAGATGTTATTTAAAATAATATTGAAATAAAAATTAAATAATGTATAATTACTCTTTCTTTTATGGTACTTTGGTTTTAAGCATTTATTTTACCGTTCATTATTCAAAATTCAAAGTTAAAACTTTTTTCGTTTGTTTTTTTTTAATTAATATGACTGACATCAACTCGCAAAAGTAAACAGTTCTTATGATCAAATCCATACGGCTGTTTATGATATTAAATCAAAAAAAATAATAATGTTATACTTTATAAATATTATTTCAAAAGGTGTAATGAATATGTTTGAAAATTATCATTTTATCATTTAATTATTGCTTAACATGTCACTTTGTGATAAAAAATTTAGAATAATATTTAAAAAGTGTAACATTACTTAAATAAAAAAAAATATGAATCTATTTTTAATAATTAAGAAATAATATAATTAAAATCACATTTAAAATGAACCAAAATTTTAAAATGGAATTTAAAAATTAACTCCTTCCCCATTATAACCTATTAGTGAAAATTGAATTCCTATAATGTACACAAATTTTCTTTTAGATAAGCCACGTGTCCATATGTATTAATTATCTTCATGAGAGCGTAAGGTCGGGGTTCACCTTGTCACCCCTTTGTTAATGCTACAGTAATTGATAGGCCTCGCATAAATTTTTAGCTATTAATAATTAATTATATGAAGAGTTTTTAATTATGTATTAAAAATTTTATAACACATTATAATTTTTATAAAAATTATAAAATGATTAGATAATATTATGTAGTAATATTGTTCACAAAATTATTTCTCATATATATATAATAATTGAAACTTAATTTACTTGATAGAAAAAGAATAAAGACAATTCAAACTGAAATAACGAGGACACTAAAATAGAAAGGTGAGCGAAATTCGAGAACTTTATTTTGAAAGAAATAGGGTCTATTTCTTGTCTTCCAAACCACGGACGAAAACTCAAAAGTCAAAAAGTAAAAAAAAAAAAAAAAGAGATAGCATAAACGGAGATGGGGTTATCTCGAAAAGATATTTGCTAAGGCGTTATGTTTCCGGATCTTGAGGATTTAATGCATGTGAAAATGAAACGCCCTCTTGCCGCGTGATTCGTTTATTAATTACTACCAATCAACCATTGGCCATCCTCATCAATTAGGCACAGTAAGAATAATTCAGTAACAAATTAAAAAAAGAAAAAAAAAAGAAAAGTATTAAAAATCTGTAATTCTCCAGGAATTACAAGCATACTTTACAAATTTATAACCTACCAAATTAAAGTCCCCTTTTCAATAATGGTGAAAAGCTAAAAATTCATTAACACAAAAAGAAAAAAAAAAGCCTTAGAATTTCTTTCTTTCATTCATTCCAATACTCTCCGAAACTCTTCGTGAGGATTTTTTTTTTTATGTATGAGTTCAGCACTGATGATTTGTGGTGGATGCCAGTTGAATTGGTATTGATAATTAACTAATTAAAGTGCGAGCATATAATTTAATTTCCGGCAACATCAAGAAGGGTGCTTAGCTCAGTAGTTTCTGTTTTAGATTTTGCGGTCAAAGTTCAACCATTGAATTGGCCAGCGGATTCTATGAAATCATATTTTTTTTTTAATATTAAGAATACATAGCGGACGCCGGACGAAGCAATCACTTCTAAAAAATTATAATGTGAAAATTATAAGTGTAAGAAGTCAGAAATAACTAAAAAACATAATTATGCAGAATCCCAGGAGCACCCACGTGAAAACAACTGTCGATTCCACCGGTTTACTCAAAAGGAATCAACTTTGGGTTAGGGCACTCAATTATTATGGGATAATATATAACGTTGGGTTGTTAAATCCTTTTTGTTTTTTGTTCTTCCAAATATATATATAATGTATAATTGAGAAGTACTAACCACAGATTATCAATGAAACCTATCTACCTGTACTAACTCTATATATTACTCTCAAACTTGATAATTAAGGTAGCCAACTTGATCATTAAGATGATGAGCATATGTAATTAAAATCAAATTAATCTGAAAGAATCAGATACAAATTATGATGTTAATTTGAATGGTATGCAGGTGATGAGAGGTTAAGAACTCTTGATGACTACAAGCCTATTATCTTTATATATATATATATATATATATTTAATTACTTCTTAGCCAGCAAGGACTTCATGGTAACTTTACGTGTCATTATGATTAATTTTATACAAATTACTTTGACTTAACATGCTGACTTAAAATCTAAAAAGTTAATTCACATAATTAAGCTAATGGTGATGATGATAATCCTTTTTGATTCTATACATTGCTAGGTTATTTTCAAATACTGTTCGGACGTTACACTTAGGCACTGGGGGTTATGGCCCCCTATACCAATTACTGGCACTTGCTCCTCGTTATAAGGTTGGGATGGTGCGGTGCACTCTCAATTAAATACTCGAGATCACATACATCTTTTAACAAATTTCAACGAACAGTAATGATACTGAAAATTTTGAAAGAATCAAAAGCGGACAAAATAGGTTTGTACTCAAAAATTAAATTTAAAAAAAAAAAACAATTCCAGTAAATAAATAACGAGGCGCATGCTCCTCAAGGAAAATTTATGAATTCTAATACTGCTTTTCTATACATAATAATAATAATAATAATCAGAACTCAGAAGATCGTTTTTCCACGATACCATCCGAAAACACCGACTCCTATTATCTCGGATCATAGGTGTAAAATTCTGATACTCGCTATATTAAGGTTCTAAGTTGCTCCAGCTACCAATCGCAGAGCGAGTGGACTACACTTCCCTTTTTTGGATATGTCAAACAAACTGACAACAAACTCTAATAGTATCTGATCATGTCCCAAATGTCCGAGTAAGTATGATTTATGGTGAGGATATTTTCATATACACCCTTTAAGTATGATCTAATATCAGACTAATTTGTAAGTCTCGAAAATAGACAACAATGCGTTGCCCATGAGTAACCTTCGTTAATCTGAGCGTTGACTTACGAATTACAATGGATTTATAATTTAATATGAATTATAATCTCTAACGGTGAGGACATTGTTGTCTATTTTCTGAAATCTGAATATTGTTTTGATGTTAGGATTTACTTGGAAGGGTGGGAGTGATCAATTTTGATCATCAAACTTGTAGCCGATGTAATAAGAAACAAACGGACGATTGACGGCGAGGAGTTAATTTTAATATTTGCGTGGGAGTAGTTAATGGTTTTATCGAGAGTGCCTTGGTATGCAATTATGTGGGATCCTGATATTTCAAAACCAAACCTGAGCAAGGAATCAAAATAGATTTCAAAGGTCACACTGTCGATGGTTGTTGTTACATTGACCTCAGTTGGTAACAACACTGAACCCTTCAACTGCAATTTGCGTCACTTTTCATCAATAAAAAAACTGTGCCCTATTCTCACCTCTGTTCCTCAGTTTTACTTCTGACCACCATTGTTGAACTGTTCCTCAGTTTTACTTCTGACCACCATTGTTGAATAAATTCAAAGAATGTTTTTTTTTCTCTTTGTTCTTTTTTGCTGTACCTTAACGGGGAAGTATTTTGCCTGCTTGGCCTCATTCCATGTGTATATATATAATTTTATACAAATTACAGGAAGAGCTCACTTTCTCTGACTTTTATTATTTATTTATTTATTTATATGACCATCTAACTTTTTTCTGATTTCTAACCCATAAAGTTCGACCCAGCTAATTTAGTTAATAACAATGACAATCCTTTTAATACACTCCAAGATTTATTATTATTACTATTATTTTACCACTGTGTTCTGATACAAAACTAGGGCTGAGCAGCTGAAAAAAAAAATATAAAAATAAAAAAATGTTAACAGACTTTGAAATACATCCAACTGTGTAGGATAAATAAAGAGTTCAATATCCAATATTAACACACATAATGAGAAATTGGAAACCTGAAAAGCAATTATTCAAAATACTTTTCAATATTTTACTTCGGTTCAAAGTAATCTGTTAATGAACTAACGTGGTACTAGCTTTCGTTTAGTAGAGGCGTGCGAAGATAAGCCTCTTTCCTTTTCTATTAGGGAAAAATAATAGAAAACTGGAGTGCAGGTTTGACAAAAATGACAACTTGACGTTTTTTGACCAAAATTTTCATGTGGATTAATCTTCAGAAAATATTTATGACGCTTTGCACACCCACAAAGCTTGTCATCCACGCATTAGAAATGGATATAAATTGATGTGCCGGCAGCTTAAAAACACAGAGAAGCCTTAAGATAACTTAAGTGCTCGGAAATGAATATAAATTAGTGCGAAAACAGCTCCAAAGCGTAAAACAGTGCTAATATAAGTGCTCTGAGTTCACAGCAACACATCCCTGAAGGCTGAAACTTATCTTTGCAACTACCCTTATGATCTTTTGCGCGGTAAATGCTTTCTCAATGACCATTTCTTTTTCTTTTTCGTTTTTCGATGTTGCCTTTGGAGGTTTTTGCCAGATGGGTTATAATCATATTGTATTTCAGATGCCTCTCCATTGGATTTCTTGATTGGTTAGATCAGATGAGGTTTACTTGTAGCATTTTTTTATTGTTTTAAACGTGCGTCATGGTATGTGTTGCAAAGAATTTTCTTCTGTCAAAAGCTGGAAAACAGTTTCAGGCCGTTCTTTTATTTTGACCCGACGTGTATATCATATGATGAAGATGAACAACTTCGGTTTGGATATGCATTTTTTTTTTTTAAGACTCGAGTGTTTCCTGAAAAGCAGAGAACACGGACAGAAATAAACTGTCTCTCAATAAGATCGTTGTCTTTTTTCCGTATGTGGTCTTATGTCAACTGAAATTTATATAGCTGTTATGTCTTTTTCTTGGTTCTGAACAAGTATGCGATGGTACTTAAATATTCTGTGCGTCACTCTATTTTCCAGGACATTTTCAAATTAACTTCCTTTTTTTTTCATCAACTTAAATGTTGGAAGGTAATGAATTTTGAAAGTCAATTCTTTCCGTTTTCTTGTGTTTCTCTTTACGGCTGCTGCAATCAAGTCTTGTGAACAGTGGATAAAATTTGTTCTTCATCAATTTCTTGCTACCAATAAATCCGGACCTCCTCAAGTACTCAAAAGGCATCTGTGAAATTGGAGCACTCTGTTTGTTTCGAGTTATCAATTACAATTTTTGCTAATTTTTTGGTTTCAATTTGCTGATTTTCAAATGGTGTGGCGCAGCTTTAGCTCGAATCATCATATCCTGATAGTACTTTGTCGTTTGGAGTAATATATTGGAGCCGAGATAATGGCTTTGGAGGAAGGCTTGAATGGCAATTCAAATCCCAATGAGGCCACCACGTCAAGAAGCCAAGAAGAAGCTGATAATGGCTCCAACCTGAATGACGACCAACAAGAGTCGCCGAAGAGCAAGGAACATGAGAAAGTCAACTCGGTCCCATTCCACAAGCTGTTTACATTTGCGGATTCTGCTGATATAGCCCTGATGATCTTGGGGACAATTGGTGCTCTGGGGAATGGGATATCTTTGCCTCTTATGACAATATTATTTGGTGACCTGGTTAATTCTTTTGGGGAAAACCAGAACACCAACGATACTGTTGATGCAGTTACCAAGGTAAATTTATTTTGCTTTGAGTTATGATTTACGGGAATAGTTTCAATATTGATTATTTGAATGTTAAGTTGAAGTTCAGTAACGTGCTATAGTTACTTGTGGCTGGTAAAAGGGATATATCTCACCTAAAAGAGTGATATTGAATTAGAATTAGGTTACAAATATGTCTTTTTGTTTATCAATACTTAGATCTCTCTTTTTGATAAGACCAATGTTTGATGTGAACATTTACTAACTCTTCTTTGAATATTTTTAGGTGTCTCTAAAATTTGTCTACTTGGGTATTGGGTGTGCAGTGGCAGCATTTCTCCGTAAGCCTTTCTCATACTCAATATCATTACAAGCTTTTTTGTTCATAGAGAATTATGTAATATACAGAGAGGAGCAATGAGAACTGAGAAGCTTGCGTTTGTGTTTGGCAGAGGTGACTTGCTGGATGATTACAGGAGAAAGACAAGCTGCAAGAATAAGGAGTTTGTATCTGAAAACCATACTGAGACAAGATATTGGTTTCTTTGATAGTCAAACAAACACCGGTGAGGTGGTTGGCAGAATGTCTGGTGACACTGTTCTCATACAAGAGGCAATGGGTGAGAAGGTATGCTAATTTGGCAATGACGGCAATGAAAATGCACTCTCAGTTTCATTGATCATCGTGCATATGCTATCTCATTCTCAGGCCTAAATCTTTTCTAAATTTGGCAGGTTGGTAAATTTATACAGCTGGTAGCAACGTTTATTGGAGGTTTCATAATAGCATTTGCAAAAGGGTGGCTTCTCACCCTTGTCATGTTAAGTACCATTCCGCTTCTTGTAATATCTGGTGGAGCCATGGCCATCATAATATCCAAGATGGCATCCCAAGGACAGAGTGCCTATGCAAAAGCATCAGCTGTAGTTGAACAGACAATTGGCTCAATCAGAACTGTATGTTACATAGCCACAACAAGATAAAAATTCCTGGAAACATTTTTCTTTTTCAATAACTTTTACTCGTCTTCTGTTCGCTTTTTAATGAAGTATCACCATAATCTGATTCTAATCCAGGTTGCATCATTTACTGGGGAGATGCGAGCCATAAGTAATTACAACAAGTTTCTTGCAACTGCTTACAAATCAGGTGTACATGAAGGCCTTGCTGCTGGAATGGGCCTTGGCGCACTTATGTTAATTGTTTTCAGCAGCTATGCTTTGTCTGTATGGTATGGTGGAAAGTTGATTTTGGAAAAAGGATATACAGGGGGAGAAGTGGTCAATGTGATGATTGCGGTGTTGACTGGCTCCATGTAAGTTCCAATTCAAACTGTATTTAGCTCCAGTAATATGCATAAAATTCTTGATATATAATCATATCCCTTAACTGAAATTCCGTCTCCTTATGATTTGCAACCTTGTTTGCATTTTTTGGATGTATCAGGTCCCTTGGGCAGGCATCTCCATGCATGAGTGCATTTGGTGCCGGTCAAGCTGCAGCATATAAATTGTTTGAGACCATCAACAGGAAGCCAGAGATAGATCCTTATGACACAAGGGGAAAGACATTGGATGACATTCGTGGAGATATAGAGTTGAGGGATGTTTATTTCCGCTATCCTGCAAGGCCTGATGAGCAAATATTTAGTGGGTTCTCTCTTTATATCCCAAGTGGTACAACTGCAGCACTGGTTGGGCAAAGTGGAAGCGGAAAATCAACTGTTATAAGTCTGATAGAGAGATTTTATGATCCACTAGCCGGTGAAGTTCTTATAGATGGCATTAACATAAAAGAATTTCAACTTCGGTGGATCAGGAAGAAAATTGGCCTTGTCAGTCAAGAACCTGTGTTATTTTCAGGCAGCATTAAGGAAAATATTGCTTATGGAAAGGATGGTGCAACTACTGAAGAGATAAGAGCTGCAACTGAACTTGCAAATGCTGCTAAGTTTATTGACAAACTACCTAAGGTTCTAAATTATATTCTATTCAATTAGTTTTTAATATAATGTCTTCTATTATTTTTAACCTCTTATAAACTTTGAATGTCTCTGTTTTAGGGCCTAGACACCATGGTTGGTGAGCATGGAACGCAGCTTTCTGGTGGACAAAAGCAGAGAATCGCAATAGCAAGAGCAATTCTAAAAGACCCTCGGATTTTACTTTTAGATGAAGCTACCAGTGCACTTGATGCAGAATCTGAGAGGGTAGTGCAAGAGGCATTGGACAGGATTATGGTCAATCGAACAACTGTTATAGTTGCTCACCGTCTGAGCACTGTGATAAATGCTGATATGATTGCTGTCATTCATCGGGGGAAGATGGTTGAAAAAGGTATCTGAAAACTATAGCCATGGATTGCTCTTTTTAAATATGAATGTCACCTATTTTACATTTTCTTTGAGTAAACGTGTTGTCCACAACGTGGCACACACATTAAATACTCTGTTGAGATTATTGATTGCCACTCGTGAATGGGAGATTGATAACTTAACAACATATTTGTTAATTGATCAGGTTCACATTCTGAACTACTCAAGGATCCTGATGGAGCCTACTCTCAGCTTGTGCGCTTGCAGGAAGCAAACAAAGAGTCAGAAAGGGCTGCAGATGGTCAAAGCAAATCAGAACATTCCATAGAATCGTTTAGACAATCTAGTCTGAGAATGTCACTACGACGATCCATAAGTCGGGGGGGGTCATCAGTTGGAAGTAGCAGTCGCCGCTCATTTTCACTTGCATTTGGCTTGCCTACAGGACATAATCTCACAGATACTACCTTGGGAGAACCTGAAGGCCCTTCACTACCTACAGAAGAAGCTCCAGAGGTCCCACTTCGACGCCTTGCCTATCTTAATAAGCCAGAAATTCCGGTTCTTCTTGGTGGAACTATAGCAGCTGCAGCCGCGGGTACTATACTTCCAATTTATGGTCTACTAATTTCCCAAGTAATACAATCATTTTTCAAAGCACCTAATGAACTGAAAAAGGATACAAGGTTCTGGGCAATAATATACCTGATCCTCGGCATTGCATCATTTATACTAAATCCACTCCAAACATATTTATTTTCTGTGGCTGGATGCAAGTTAATCAAGCGGATAAGGTCCATGTGTTTTGAGAGGGTGCTTAATATGGAGGTTAGTTGGTTTGATGATCCTGAACACTCAAGTGGCGTGATTGGTGCAAGGCTTTCGGCAGATGCAGCGATGGTTCGAGCTCTAGTTGGAGATGCTCTGGCTCAGATAGTTCAGAACATTGCAACGGCAGTTGCAGGGTTGGTCATTGCTTTCACTGCAAGTTGGCAGTTAGCCTTTATTGTCCTCGCTTTACTTCCTTTGATGGCAGTCAATGGATATGTTCAAGTAAAGTTTATGACAGGATTCAGTGCAGATGCAAAGGTACCCTAAAAAATCTAACATTGTAATATTTTCTAGGTGCTGCAGACTAAACTTTATGAAGTAAAAGAGAATATGCATTCATGGTTCAGAAAATGAACTTGCCCGTCTGAAAATATCTGGATTCTGTCAATTACAAAACAAGGATACGATTATGTTTCATGGCCTAACAAAAACATGTTTCTTGAAAATAAATTGTTGCAGATGATGTATGAGGAAGCAAGCCAAGTTGCTAATGATGCAGTTGGAGGTATAAGAACAGTTGCTTCTTTCTGTGCTGAGGAAAAGGTGATGCAACTTTATCAGAAAAAATGCGAAGCTCCTCTGAAGACAGGGATGAGGCAGGGATTGGTCAGTGGGGGAGGATTCGGTTTTTCTTTCTTCTTGCTGTTTGCTGTCTATGCAACCAGTTTCTATGCCGGTGCTCGACTTGTAGATGCTGGAAAAACAACATTTGGAGATGTTTTTAAAGTAGGCATATAATTTATATCTTATATCAGTTCTATTTTCCAATAGCTCAGAGCTTTGAATGTTCCAATGATACAATGTGCCTGACGTGTGTTTTGCAGGTTTTTTTTGCTTTGACCATGACGGCCATGGGAGTTTCTCAATCAAGCTCTCTTAGTGCCGATTCCAACAAAGCCAAGATTGCTGCTGCTTCAATATTTGCAATCGTAGACCGCAAGTCAAAAATAGACCCTAGTGATGAATCTGGTGAAAAATTGGAGAGTGTGAAGGGAGAAATAGAGCTTCGTCATGTAAGCTTTAAGTATCCATTAAGGCCAGATATTCAGATTTTCCGAGACCTCTGCTTGACTATTCGTGCTGGCAAGGTGACTAATCATTTGCATTTTAAATTCCACTCATTTAGAAAAACTATAATCACCAACTAGTGATGACCTTTCATTTAAACCGCATTGTTAAAATGTAAACTATATTAATCTAACTTTTTTTTCCCCCTTAAATTTCCTTTCAGACTGTCGCTTTGGTTGGAGAAAGTGGGAGTGGGAAGTCAACAGTAATTGCACTGTTGCAAAGATTCTATGATCCTGATTCAGGTCACATTACAATTGATAGAGTTGAAATTCAGAAGCTCCAACTGAAATGGCTGAGGCAACAGATGGGTCTAGTGGGCCAAGAACCAGTTTTGTTTAATGAAACAATACGCGCCAACATTGCATACGGAAAAGGAGGCGATGCAACAGAAGCTGAAATATTAGCAGCATCAGAGTTGGCCAATGCCCACAAGTTTATTAGCAGTTTACAACAGGTTAGGAACATTATCAATTAACCATCATCCAATCTTCATAATGTTCACCGTTTAATGTTGGTCTAAGTAAATATGCCTCGTGCAATTTGAAATGCAGGGTTACGATACAATGGTTGGAGAGCGAGGAGTCCAATTGTCAGGTGGCCAAAAGCAAAGGGTAGCCATTGCGCGTGCTATAGTTAAAGATCCAAGGATATTGCTGTTAGATGAAGCTACCAGTGCACTTGATGCGGAATCTGAACGTGTAGTTCAAGACGCATTAGACCGAGTAATGAAGAACCGAACGACAGTCGTGGTGGCTCATCGTTTATCCACAATCAAGAATGCAGATGTGATTGCAGTGGTTAAAAATGGAGTTATAGTCGAGAAAGGAAGACACGAGACTTTGATCAATATTCCTGATGGAGTTTATGCCTCCTTAGTAGCACTTCACACTAGTGCCTCAACTTCATAAGCCTTTTTTTTTTTTTTTAATTATCATTTTTGTGACACTTTTTTTTGGGGGGTGGAGGGGGGAGGGGGTGGTTGGTTTGCTTTAATCTCATTTCTGAATAGTAAGTAGTAAACACTATTTCCTTCTCCTTCAAGAAGTCTCCGATATTCATGGGCCAGATAGATTTGTCAAGAAACGTCATGCATGACGTTTCGAAAGCACGTTCCACTCACTCAGAAGCAATCAATGATTATCTGACTTGATTTAATTACACAAATAATTGGAATTGAATTGACGTACCAGCTATCACTATGAGCTGTCAGAATCCTGTTTCTCGCCAAGATCGGCCGTTTTCAAGTTAATTTAATGTTACTTTTATATTTAAATAACTTATTCAAAGTTAAATGATTTCATATAGGATAACAAATTCTAACTCTTCTTTAATAAAATGTAGTGCTGGCTCCGAATAACTACTGTGAGACCAAAAATTGATCCTAATCATTTCATTTGCACCAAATATGGGATTGGATTATTCTTAGTCCAATCCTAATCTAATCCCTATAAAACAAATAGGACCTTACGGTGTACACCTTACCAATTTTAGGGCTTGTTTAGTTTAGTAGCTTGGAAAAGCTAATGAGGAGGATTGGACTAAAAAGTCCAACATCATATTTTGTGCAAATAAAAAGGCCCACTTCTCAGTTTAGCAGCCTCTCTAACTATTAGGATAAAAGGGTATAGGATAATTATTAATTAATAAAATACAATAAAAGTCAAAATAAATTCATAATATTATAAAATATTATCCACCGAAATGAATGAGGAAATACAATACATACACGTTGAAGGTGCAAAAGAAAGGAATTCATAAAGCTTCTGAGACTGAGACCCTTTTTGCAATCAAAGTCAAAAGTCAGACGAATGGAAGGAGAAGGATGGGAGCGACCCAAGCCTCTTTAGTGCATTCTTTGTGTAAATAAAAGAATGAATCAGATCCTTGTCTTTTGCCTTTGTCAGACTTTCCAGGCACAGATACAGTACCAGCGACCCAAGTCTCAAGGAAATAGCGGGATTGATGCCAAAATTAAAGATGCAAGATCTTGATTCTCTGCAACTCGCTTCAAGCCTTGAACCAAAGTGTTTATAAAATAATAATTCAATAAATAATTATTTATATATACGTTTTCTTATTATTATAACAAAATTTATTGAATTATTTATTAACTAAATTGAACTTAAATATTTAATTATTTTCTATTTACATTAATGTAGAAAAAAATAATAATCAAATATATTATATTTATTATAATATTACATATATATTTACAAAATGTATTTAATATATTTAACTACATAAAATAAAAGTAATATCTATTCTTAATTATTTATTAACTTATTATTACGAATAAATAATGTTAAACATTTAATAAATTTCAAATTAATATTAATATATTTAATTATATAATTTTTAAAAAAATTATTTATTTAGTTTAATCCAATTCTATGTAACACCAAACGCAATACTTCCTTTTCTTATCTCATCCTATTTAATTTAACAAATTTATAAAATCCAATCCAATTCAATCCTACATACCAAAAGGCCCATAAAGAACAAGCATGTATTATACATGTTGCATTAAAATGTTTTAGATACTCCTTATCAAAAGTAAATCTTTTTTTTTTTAAAATAAAAAATCATAACTTACACATAAGGTTAAGGCCATGGCCCATGGTTGTTGAAGAGTTCCCTTCCCCGGGGCCCTGGGAGGAAATTAAATTAGAAACTGATTTTATAATTAGAAGCTACTTTATTTAGCAAGAACACTAAAATGATTTTCTTGAGAGGAAAACCTGTGGAAATGGAATAGATCATTTACCACCATCTATACATACAGCTCCCTTTTAATCTTTCAAGTAATGTAATTCGTTCAAACCTTGAAGACTGGATTAGCAAGAATGATGTGTTCGAGTCTGACTTCCAGCGATTCAATATCTGAACTCTGAAGAGAAGTGGGACAACCTTAACAACAAAGCAAATCTAAGAAAATTTTGTAGTCTCCACCCGAAACTTTAATATCGTAGGAGTATTATTTGAAACTTATTGTTTTTGGACTGACAGATTTCATATCAAAAGGCCAGCAACATGATTTCACCATTTAACTAGCTAAATGCTGATCAACAATTTTCTATTAACCAAACTACAACATCAGTAACTTATCATTTATCAGCAACAATGCTACAATACACCAGAATTCGTAGTTTCCATAAAAAATGCAATTTCGCATCTTCTGTCCTAACTCCATTTTTAGTCATACATTCCAACCTCTATTCTAATTACATAAATAGATTCATTATTTTTATCTCATATTATAATATATAAATAATTATTATTGGATCGGCATCATCCCCAAACCACGATGGGTTGGATTAGGAGGGTTTCTTAACATCTTTTTTTCTTCTCAACAGAATTATTTCACAAATGTATGTCGTAATAAAAAAGAAGGGAGAAACAAATACACTTGAAGAGTACAATACAACAGAGAGTTATATATTGTGTTTAGAAAGGATGAATCACTCCCAAAAAGGTATTTGTTAATTCTCTCCAAATTTGTTAGATCGTAGGCTTGATGATTTACTCTAGTTCAAATCCAAGATAGCTCAGTTGCGCTAAAAAAAAGAAAAAGAAGAGAAAAAGCACCAGTCTCTTTCATGCATTCTCTACTTGGCTTGGTGGGATATAGCTCAATTGATAGAACTCCGTTCTTGTAATTGAATTATTGCAAATACGAGTTATACTTGAATCAATAGCTTACTTTTTCAAAGTGATGGAAAGAGAACCGAAACATGTTATTGAAAGACTCTACTGAGATAAAGATAAGCTACCAAGAATGTAAAAGATGTAGGATGGGCGATTTGTCAAACATAGTATGTGTTGAGATTTGTGTTCATGTGCCATTCCCATTTTATATGAATATTGTATTTTCATACTTATATAATAAATAAATATTTCATTAAATCACTAATTATTTTTATTAGGTAAGATACTTGTAACATTTCGAACATTATATTGATCTGAAAGAGTTCAGATTAGGTTTAAAGAGTTAGAATCTTGTCTGAAATGGGACAAAGACTCGAAAATATACTAAAAATGATATAGTTGTAAATAGTTGCAAGAGTTGCTAGGAAATGTCATTGTACAAATATATTCTCGAATTATTTGTTCTTGATCTATCTCCATCAATGCAGGATTTGTTGAGTGGAACTGATTAATATAGATCATTATATATCTATATTTGGATTATTTATATGGTTAATATTAGTAAACCATGAGCTTAGTAAAAGTTCATATAGTTATACATGTATTTAGTAAGGACTGGATACTGAATTAAACTCAATGAAGACCTCTAATAGATTTTTCATAAATCTGTCAGTAGAGGATCTTCTCGAGTTAAGTAGCATTTGTGGTCCTTAAACCTGAGTACCATAGCGAGCTTATGACTAATCCACCATACTTAGGTTCCACACATGTCAGAGACTTTTTATGGTCTGACCGCTGGGTGTCGCTGAGTATGGTTCGATACTTGTGGAGTTTGATGTGTCTAGATATGAGATCCATCAACTCATATGAGTGAGTTAAATATCTAGATGCTCTAAGGTTGTATTCTATGAAGTCTTATGGTTATAAGCATTTAACCCAGGAAAGAGTTTCCTGTAGAGTAAATAATATTGCAAAGAAATTTGCGTATATTATTTATTAAAATATAAATCAAAAGAGATATATTTATGGTTGAGTAATAAGAGACTTGACGCTATTGATCTATGTCTCCACTCTTCCAGGATATTAATGATGGAGGGATTGTACGAATATGAATTAATCTCAACTTGTATGGTTTAACTCATCATTTTGTATTATTCATAATATGTGTGTGGGGAGCATCGATTATGGACTTACAAAAATATCTTGTGAGGCAAAATGGGTGTGAACCTAGGAAGTCTCACTATATAAAGTGTATTTATTGAGCACATGGGTAGTGCACTTGATTGAATTATTCAATCCGAAAAGTTTTTAGAAAATATGAATTTATTTTAAGATCTCTCGGGGAGTAGATAAATTTAAATGTTAAATCTAAATTTATGTCAAATGAAACTTGACACTTTTATCTACCTAGTATATGTCTTAAATTGTGCCAATAATTTGTATAAGTACTAAATTGAGTATTGGTAGATATAACTACCATTTAATAAAATAATTATTATTTTATTTAAATTAAATTAATTATTCACTTAGTTATTTTAAAGTCGTAGAATAGCTAAGATTTAAGTGTTAAACCTAAAATTATGACAAGTGAGACTTGACACTTTTATCTATTTAATATATGTCTCAAATTGTACTAATAATTTGTATGAATATTAAATTAAGTATTGATAAATATTATTATTTTTTAAATAAAATAATTATTATTTTATTACATTAATTGACCAGGGGTGTAATTAATATATTGCTTATAAATTTTATTTTAAAGTCTAATTCATTTCCTTCAAAGTAAAAAATATGTCAAATGGTGGCATTTTTCAATTTAATAAATGATATGAAAATGAATAAATTTTTTAAATGAAACCACGTGTTGCAACCTTTTTGTTAAGCTTACATATAAGGCATTGTCCTACTTTTCTTTTAGCATGATTTGATTATATATTAATAAGCGAAAAACACTACTTTGCTTCAAATTTTGCCACTAGTGTTTCATAGTAAGCATGACAAGGAATTTTCATGCCTTATCATTCTTGTAATTTGACTGCCTACTTATTATTTTTTCATTAATCCTATGGGCGGCCAAGAATTCTATAAATAGGCTTCGTTACTTTTGAATTATATAAGAAAAATAAAATGAACAAAAGTGTAAGCAAATTAATATAGTTAAGTTTCGAGATATTAAAAAGCAAGAGTTGTTTCATCAAATTCGAGAGATAATTTTTAAAGCGAGAGTTGCTTTATTAATTCTGAAAAGAAAGCTACTATTCTAGATTGGAGAAGCTCACTACGTTTTCAACTAGATTTGTTCAAATCACACTTTAAAGGTGATTCCCTTAATGTCATTAGTGTAATGAAATTATTTTTATGTGTATTATATTTCTTCTACGTTGTATGTGAGACATGCAATTTTAAATTATTTAAAATGTACACATCCACCTGTAGCACGGTACAAACGCATACAACACCAACAATATGAAGCATACATGGGCAGTAGTTGAAGTTGGTCACTCTCTTAGGGTTCCCTCACCTAGGATCACCAAGGAAGAAGATTAAGTTGGCCTTTGCAAATAGCTTGATGCACTATCTTCCTTTAACCTTTTGAACAAACTATGACAAAATGAAGGAGAATCCATGGATTGACAATCGTCTCCAGCCTGTAGGAACTACGAGATCACCCTAAGAATGCCTTCAATATCCAAAGGTCATAGACTATCCATAGAACCCTATTTAATAAGTGAAATGTATTATTTATCTATTCTCTGATTGGCAATAAGGGTTAGAGAATGACAACTACTCATTTTTAAAACCAACGATAAGAGAATGAAAACCACTCATTTTAAAACTATCGTTCTAAAGACTAAAGAGTGAAGACAGAAAAGAGGGAAAAGCTATTTGTTCATGATTTTTTTGTAGCTAGATCCTCAAAAACCACAAGAATCCTCAAGTAAAATGGGATTCCAACTCAACACCTTTTGAGATTTTAAAAAGAGTTTCTTTTTTAAGAGTATAGTAAATGAAAGTTGTAAGTTGGTGTTCTAAGAAAAGTTATTGTCTATCGCTCGCCTCTATGGTAGAATCAGCGAGGGCTTAAGAGGTGATTATTTACCCTATGACAGATGTCAACGATTAGAGTCCACTTATATGAATATAATAAAACCCAAAGTTTTCAATTCGGTAGTTCGATCTTTGATTTATCATTAATGGACATTGGTAAGATCATTTTTATTTAGTAGCATGTTAGGATGGCATAGCCTTAAAGTCAAGTTAAAGGTGAGATTCAAACAAAGAAATGTTTATAATGGATACCTCCGCATCTATAGACGAGAAAGGGCATAGTAAGCAATCAAATACTTCTAGAAGTTGAAAATAAGCATAGATCCAAAGAATGGAAAAGATTCTTCAAGAGTTTTAGTCCCAAAAGTGCATGATAAATAACGCCAAAGCTCAATATTGTAAACAAAATTAAATGAAGTACTCCTAAGGGTGGGGAAAAAAACGAACTAATCCAAATAGTTCGATTTTTAGTCGGTTCAATTTGAAGGTCAATTTTTAATTGGTTCTATTTATTTAGAACTAATCGATTTGGTTCATAATTAGTTCAGTTTGATTCATTTCAAAATCAAAAAAATAAACTTAAAATAAGTTATAAATTTAAAAATAACCAAAAATTGAATTGAGTTGATTTGATTCGGTTTGATTTTAGTGCTCAAACTGATCGGTTTCATAAAAATAGAACCGATTGGTTTGATTTCAGATTAGTCCATAACTAAATCAAAATAGAATTTACCCACCTTTAAGTATTCCAAATACAAAGTATAGAAAAGTGTCTATAACTTTTCCCACCAAAACCTATCCCCAGGCCTTGAGTAACTAGTAAGAGAAGTAAAATTAATCCTCATTTATACATGAGCTTTTTTTTGTACAAAATGAGCAACATCAAATAGGGTCATTGTTCCACCTTAAATTACAATTAATTTGACATAGGCTACATGAACCCTAGTAATTTACTAGATAAATTGGATATTCCTAACCTACTAAGCGAAATTGATGGTTTCTTTGTCACAATATGTTATAGCTAAAGTTCTAATAAAGAGAGTTTTCATGACCTAAACTCTCTCATGGAATATAAGGTCTTTATGAAACTAATTTAACCCTTACGGATGCAATAATACATTTAAAAAATTATTCCATGGAACATAATTATTCTATAGAACGTATTCTCCACTAAATCTAAGAATGGCCACATGTACTAAATGCCCCATCTAAACCAAGAATCTTACTCCAACCAAGCCTAAAAAATAATGATTGACACAAGATTCAACACTTTTGAACCACGAAAGTTTCCATTTCGATTCCAGGTGTAACTAATCCGCGATTAAAGGTATGGTCGATTTTGAATTAGAGGCATCAAAAGTATGAATCAGAATCAACTATAATCCCTTCTCAGTTTAGCATCACATTAGGTGGATTGCCTGATTGCTCTCAGGCCCTCCAAAGTATAATGTATATAGTGGAATGATTTTAAAACAGTAACCAATCCAAAAACTGTTAATTGTTCCGATATTAGAAAGAGAACTACTAATCATCATTATCACTTTCATCACCATATGAAACTAGACCAGTCTTAGTTACACCGTGGACCATATGAGTATCACCATTAAATTTTTCCACGGGGTCTGGTGATTTTTCTGTATCATCAGGTGTTTTTCCTGTGTCCGAAGGTTCTTTAATACTTGTCTCATCTATCTTTGGATTCTTTGCCTGCGGCCTAACTTTTATAATCATGCCTAATGGACGAGTTGGTGGATTTTTCCTCACAGCTGCTCTCAATTCCTGCAAGCAGAATATGATTACATTATACAGAAAAAGTAACCCAGATTTAGACAACAATCTCAGATAGATTTTTACAAGTCAGCAGCAAAACTTAATGATATGTGAAACCTTCTATTTTACAATATCGATAAAATCATTCAAACAGAAATATCAATCAACCTTCACCTTTTCCTGGAAGGTGAATACTTCACTAAATGCAACAACAACACACGAAGAATTTGTCAAGAAAACTCGCACAGTTCTGAATAATAACCTAGAATACGGGAACACGGGGTATTTCCTTCAGTTCAGGTACAATTGTTGATTGTGCTGCGACTGCTGCCTAAAAAGAAACCACAGAAATACTGTCTAAGACAAAGGATAAAGTGAATAATAATTCTGGTCACAATTAAGTATTTGCATGTGGCCTTCAAAATCATTGGTACAAGCATTCGTTCACTGCTGAGGAGCATAATTACTTTCAAAGACACACAAAATGATGGCAATTACCTGGAAACTCCGGAGCTGTCAAGCCTCTTCATGAGCCACTTGTCGTTCCTATTCCCTCCTAGACTGCAAGAAAAATATATGAAGAGTAAAGAAAGAAAAATTAAAGAAGCATGAATGATTTGGATACTAAATCAACAAGTAATAATGAAAAGGATTATAAACCTTCGCAAGATAATGAAATTTTATAGGAGAAGAGAAACTACATAATCAACACATGATGCAAACTCTTAACTACAATGCGACAGAGAAACTGATTGGATACCAACATTCATATTTAAGAGCAAGAAAATAAAAGGAAGAAGTAGCTTGTACTTCTAGTAGCAGTTAGTAGCTTAATGATCTTATAACGTAGTTTCCACCGTCTCCCATTTTTCAAGAAACTCAGTCTCATCCTCTTCAAGAGCTTTAGGTGGTCCTGTAATAAAATGAGCGATCAGTCTTCATTCCAGCTAGCAACACAGTAGTCAACAATGGTGAACTAAGAATAAATCACGCTTTACTATGCTGTAATGTAGGCTATATAGCTGTTCGCACCCCAAAAAAAATATACTCTTGATAGGATTATCTGAAACTAATCCCTGCCAGTTACATGTACCCTAATAGTATTATGAACCCCACAAAACATCTGAGCATAGAAAATGACATAGAATGATGTTTAATAGAAAAGAAATTTGAACGTGAAAATTTGCTTTGACATCAACTTAGACCAATGAACAATGCAAGAAGCTACCTACTCAACCTATTTGAAACAATATTGTTGCACCATCTTCTTATTTTTTTTTCTAATAACCACTATAATTTATTTGTTAAATGTACGAAAAAACAAAAGTATAGCAGCAAGATTTTACCATTCGAAAGAACCAAGAAGCTGTTATGAGGAGGCAATATTTGATTATTTGTTCTAATTTGTAGCCTAAAAGAAGCGCATTAGCATCAATTATAAGAAACTTTTGTATGAAAACGAAGGGAGAATACCTCGTAGAGAGGTCTATCCGATTGCTGTTTGGGCAGTACCATCACCAAGTCGTTTACCCCTTGTCTTTTTGGCTTCCATCCAATTGTTACGTCAAATGAAAATCCAACAAGTGCATCATTAACAACCTAATTTTAAAAAATTATAATAATAAAAATAAAAAATGACATTTAAGGTTTACAGAGAGGTGAACAATTAATTCATTAAAATTGGGCAGTACCTGTTCCTCCGACACGAAGTTCATCAACCTTATTGGACGCCATCTTCATAATTGGCTACATGCACTTCAGTAGATTCAAAAGTTGAGGGGTCTTGGATGGAAAGCACGCTTTTGTGTTTGAGAGAGCTAGTATGTTGTGACAACTGACAAGGCTTAACTTCGGCCCATGATTGATTGGTCCTACATATCTCAGGAGTTGTAAGCCCATTAAATTGGGTCAGTCGGTCCATTAAGGCTAACGGCCTACGGGAGTTAAATTATAAAAAAAAAACCAACAAACAAAGCTTTACATTTTTATTTTTTCTTTAACACGACAAAGCTAAGGAACACAATAAAATAATCTTTAATAGTAAATGAAAAAGAAAAGTACATGGATATAATAATTACGTTTGATATAAATTACTACTAGTGATATATTTGGAAAAAGCTGGCAGCCACGGTTGCTCCACCTGGCTTCATTATAACCGTCCATAACTGAGGGCGGTCATCGTACCGTTCATTTTGAACGAAAACGCATATAGAGGCCGCGCAAAAGTGTGGCGAACTAAGGTGTCGCGAGCTGGCAGGCGCCAAACAATAACAGCTTCCACGTCAGCCTTACCCGTTCATTAACCGATTTATATCCGCCACGCGTGTCTTACAGTTAATTCTCACTACGGTCTTCTCATTCCTATTCGAATTCGGTTTGTGTAAAAGAATACTTCAAATATACGCCTTGTAATCTGTACAGCGTTTGAAACCTGATATGGAGACCGCCAGCATTGCACACAACTCACTTCTGCGCTTGTCTACCAATACCGGGGACCGGTTTCGCATAAAGTATCATCTGGGTTTCGGAGATATCCGATTTTCAGAGAGCCCCAGAAAATTTTTTGAGCGATTTAGTGTTCGACTTTCTGACTCTGGACATCAACAGTATTATGCATCGCCAAGGAGAGACCCCAAGAAGGAAAAAAAAGGAAAGGGTTCTGAGATTAAATCGATGAAGAAGAAGTTGAAGTTTATCAAAAGAGTGTCAAGCGACTTGCCCTTGTTTTCACTTGAGGCATCCGGCAAAGAAAGCGGAAACTTGATGAACGAAGAAAAGATATCGGTGAGAAACTGAACTTGCTTCGCGCTTTATGTTTTGACGATTTGGTTTCTTTATTTTGCATCTTCTCATTATTTATGTTCGTTGTTGATTATATTAATATCGGAAAATATTAGTTTTCAATATGGTTTGTGAAGATAATTTGGCGTTTCGGCTTAATGGGAAACACATAGTATTCAACTTTATTTAGTATTTTTTTTTTAAACTAATAATGTAGATAATAAAAATAAATGAGTAGATAAATAATCTTATCTTTACTTTCATCAATGCAGGAGGCGGTACAGGTTCTGCAAGCACAACTGCAAGAGTTAAGATTAGAGCAGAAGGAATTGAAGAGAAATATGAAAGAGCAGAAAGCCCAGACTAAAGCTACTATGAAGGAGACGAAGAGTAAGCATATATTTGAGTCGTCATCGAGCTCATCATCCGATTCCAGCGACAGCGAAAATAGGGAGGTAATTGACGTGATCCGCTTGAGAAGTAACGTTTACAAACAATCAAAACAGAATGAATCGCCAAAGGAGGTAAAAGAACCGATAATAGCTAAACCTAATTCACTGATTCAACAAGAGAAGTCAGAGGAAGAGTTGAGAATTGGAGAAGCACGTTCCCGAAACAGTATAGAAGAATGCTGCTCAAAAGGTGGGGCTGAATGCCGCAGTTGGAATGGCTGCAATAACGAGCTAAGTAATAGCATTGTAGATGAGAAGTCAACTAAGAGAATTGAGATTTGCATGGGTGGCAAGTGTAAGTCATTAGGAGGTAGGGCTTTGTTAGAAGAATTTGAGAGGAAGGCTGATGCAGAGTGTGATGTGTCAGCGTGCAAATGCATGGGGAAGTGCAAGAATGGCCCTAATCTTAGGGTTTCAAGTAGTCCCGATGGTGATCCAGCTAGACCTTCAATCAATTCTCTATGCATTGGCGTTGGTTTACAAGATGTGGATATGATTCTGGCTAATCTTCTGTGCAAAGACACCACTAATGACTGCCTGATGGTACCTTATTGATGAGAGCTTCCCCTTTTTTCCTTTTATTTTTTCTAATACTTCAGCGTAGTTGAGCAGAAGGCTGGATTCCAAGTGTAAATATGGTGCTTTCAGAGAAAGGTTTCTCCACGTCATAATGTTTTTAAATTTTTTACATTCGATTAACAATATGTCTATTCAATTTTAATAAGAGTCATTTTTTAAGTCAAGTATCAATTCAGAGTTCATGTTTGCAAATCTTCACTCTCTATCACGATTAATGTCATGTCATTGATTGAGAAAAGATTCTTAGTTTGGAGAATATCTTATGTCACAGTAACTAAGGTTTCATTCCTCAGTAACATGACTCAGCCATTGATTTCATCAAGGTCTTACTGAAAATATTTACCTTCAATATTACCATGTTTCTTTAGTACAGTCCGTGGTAATTTCTCCATCATTTCCAATCTGAAGGCTAGATGCCGCTCATTGATTATGAAACTACCGTAACCATTAATCAATTTCGAGCATTCTTTGGAAAACAAAAAGTTTACAGTTATATGGGGTGGCCCATCTTTTATATTGCCCATGAAGCAAACATGCAAATAGTTAAACTCACTTTAAAATGAAGAGACAAAATAAAAGTTCATGTAAAGGCAGCTGAGTTGCTAAAAAATGCCAATCCTCCTACATTTCATAATTTATTGTCATGAACGCAGGGGCATAGATAACAAGGTTCCACCAACTAGCAAGTTAGGTCAGTGTACAAAGGTTTCAAGGGTAACTTCAAAGTTTGGATGAGCACATATATCAGTCTTCGTGGCCATGTTGAAGTGGGTTCCAAAGTTCTCGATTCAAAAATTATAGCAAGGACAAGAACTGGTGAACACGAATGTTATCCGATGGTATGCTTCCCAGCCGTTCCCATCTAACTGCCAAAAGGAAATACAGAGAATGAGGGAAGATAATTTTAGATCAATTATGTTACCCACACCAAATATCATTTGATAGTCGAGGCCTCTTCAAGGAAGTTATTGCATGCATAGTCTGAGAATTACACCTTGGAGCGCACATAAACTCAATAACATTCTCTAAAACAAAAGTTGAGTTCTACTTGTAGACAGGGAACTAGCACCATTTTTCTAGCTAAGTGAGGGCACTAATAGGAATAGCTGTTTTTAACAATTTCTATTGAGCAACATTCTTTTAAACCAAGAAACTCTTGTCTAATCTACTTCCTAAGGTTATTAGAAGCCAAATCAATTGCAAGAGTGGAAGAGTTCTTCCATGGTATTGATTGGTTCATGGCATTGACCGATCAGTTCCAATCATGGCATTTCTTCTACCCCTATGGCAAAAGCAAAAGCAAAAGTAGTCAAGTCAATTTCAGGATCGACAAAATGAACTTTTTAGAAGCCGCATAAAAAAGGCATCGACCCCATTTCCTTACGTACGGGACCTCCAAAAAGGGTAAATTTAGGGGAGTTGATCAAATGGCTGGAAAATCCAGTTTACTTCAAGTTTCTCCTTTACATGTGATTTACCATTATAAAGGTCTTCTTCTTTCCGGCTATTTACTCTACCTGCAGATTATTCAAAGCACTTGTCCAAAAAGTTAAAGCACAGCAGCAACAAGACAGTATGGTCATTATACTCCCTGAAAGCTCTTGATCCTGAAAAATGAAACTTAAGGAGATTCTTCTCCAGTGCTGCCTAATTATATTTAACAGAATTCCTATATAATCATCAACAAATTTCGGAAAAATTACAAGGTCCACTTATGGAATCAACGTAAAGATAAAGAAAAAAGAAACTTAATTACTCTTATAAGTCATTGTCTATCTAAAAGTTTTTAAGTAATATTTTCAAGTGTTTACGAGTTTTAGAGGAAAGGTATGCATGTAGTGAATATCACACTTGGTGTTCGGAAAAACTGAGTGCATAAGAACGAAAAAAAGGCTACAGCTATGGACATTGTTAGGCATGACAATTTGGATGTCAGATCACCTGTTGCGTTGCAAATATTAATACATGAATATGCAAGAATGGTATAAGGGAAAAAAAAAATAACTGTAATTAAATAAGAAATTAATTAATGACAGAAAAACATATAGGAGAGCAAAATGATTGGTAAATGCCACTAGTTTCCACTTTTCTTAAGACCTATATACAATAATATGAAAACTGAAAAGCACAGAAAAGCATGCAAAAATTATCATTACTTGTCTGTCCGTGATGCCAAGTTGTCATAAATTTTATTACCAGTGCATATGTAGAAGTAATATTCAGAAAGAGATAAACTTAAATTCAGATAAAGAGATACTTAAAATGATTCAACATATCACAAGAAGATAACATATGTCCTTCTGGACACATTTTGACAGCAACTCAAAGGGAGAATAAAAAACATACCTTCCTAACTCACTCCGTCGAAAGCATCTTGCAGACTAGCCTTTCGTCAACAATATGAATAATCGTATCCCTAAACTTCTCATAGTCCTCCAATGTATTATAAACCTGATGAGAGATCCTGGCATACCCTGTTATAATCCCATCCTTATCCCTAGCTCCACCCTCACCATCATCCTTCGGCGCTTGATAATGAATCGGAACCTCAACTCCAAAGTTCACCCTCAAATGTACCCTCAACCTCAAGGCATCTTCCTCACCCATAATCCTCAACCTTGAAGGCAACCCAACCATAACCATTCCCGCACACATTTCAGGTGGTGATCCAAGGATTGTTCCCCATGACTCCACCAACATTCCCCCCATCTTCAGTACTTGCTCATGGTTTCTCTTCATAATGCCATCAACTCCACCTTCAAACCTATTCACAAACTTCACAGCTGAAGGTATCAGAAGCTGCGAGCTATAGTCTCTAGTCCCGATCCACGCACTCTCTATCGGCAATCCATTGCCAAACTCATGCGAAACCACCGGATGATGCATATCAAATGATAAATTTGATTTTCGACAATACAAAAATGCAACAGATGGTGGGCAAAAAAACCATTTGTGCAAATTACTAACATAGAAATCAGCTCCAATTTCCTTCACATCAATTTTAACACTACCTATAGCATGTGCCGCGTCAACAAAAATTTGGTCCACACCTTCCTCTCTACAAATTTTAACCAATTTATGAACAGGGATCACAACACATGGCATTGATGTAATATGATCGATAATTGCCAACCTTACTCTTCTACCATTCTCTTTACCCTTTTCTAGCCCTTTTCTAAACTCTTTGACAATTTCTTCCTCTGAAGTTAAAGGAAATGGTAACTGAACTTCGACAACTGACCCACCTGCACGCGTGACGTAAGCTTGGATAGATTTTTTAACGGCCTGGAACGCACAGTGAAGCATTAAGACGGTGTCGTTTTTGTTGAACTTCCCTCCATTGAAACCGCGCCCAATTTGCTGGAGAACGATTGCGGCCGCGGTTGTGGCATTGTCGACGAGGGAAATTTCGTCCACGTCATCGGCGTTGATGAGGTCTTTGATGACGGTACGTGACTCTGCAATTCCCTTGCGGAGAGTGTTGGCGTAAAAGTCGTCCGGTTGTTGGAGGAACTTCAGCTGCCACACACGCTGCTCGGCGAGTACAGACTTCGGACAACTCCCGAAGCTGCCGTTGTTGATACGGGCCACCCCTTGTTGGTGGTGCGAGAACTCGTCGCGGATTTCGGATTCGGATATGAACCGAGTGAGCTTGGGCTTTTTGGAGATGTGGTGAGTCAAATCGCCGTTTCGAGGCCCTTCTTCTCGGTCCATGACTGAGTTGACCCGAGTTAGGGTTACTTTAGGGAGAAATAAAGCATGATTTCGAAGTGTGGGATTGAAGGCGACGGATGATAATTGAAACCGAGTGCAGTGGCGGTGTGTGGGGAGTGAAATGTGTCTTTGTTGTCGCTGTTCGAATGGGGACGTGCAATTGAGATTATTACAGCAGGAGATTTACCTGTGGAAGTAATGAAATCGCGTCGTATTCGTATTCGTATTCGTATTGTAATTGATTTAGGTTAAAGATACAGATTTTACATGTGGAGGTAAATGAAACTGTGTCATACTATGATTAATTTAGGAAAAAGTGACGTCGTTTTGTGGTTGGAATGTCTTGTTAACATAAATTCCCGGACATGATACGATACGATACGATACGATGAGGATAAACATTAGATTAGTAGGGGTTTTCTTTTTCTTCTTTTCTCTGTTTATTTGAAAATCGGGGTTAAAAATAAAATCTTCTTGGTCTGGCTGCGCAGTGACATGTGGAATATTCCTCATGGTTGTAGTTGTGCAGGGCAAATCTCGCAATTGGGCTCCAAATCTTGCTTTTCTAAAGGGCCGAGCCCGACAGAAAAATTAATAAACTATTAACTACAATATTTCTACATGATTAACTATGATGTCTGGTTGCTTCAAAAAAAAAAAACCTATAATGTCTGGCAAATTAAGAATTGATTTACTAGTAAGATATATATATATATATTAAAAGGCGGAAAAGTATCTCAAATTTAAATTTTTAATTAAAATAAATTGAAAGATATTTTTAATAGTGAATTATTTCTTTTGCTCCTTTATGTATATTTAACGGAAATCGAGGCGTGTAATAATACCAATTTTTACTTGACTTGGCTTAAGTTATAATTAAATTAGATGATTATGAAATTGCAAATTATATGTATTTCCATGTTCGTAGTTGAAGTTTTCGGATTTAAGATTCTTGAGAATTTACTTCTATGAGTTTTTAAAAAAAATTTGAGGATAATTTATTTCTCTACTTCTTAAATAGTTCTAAAAGTGTTTTATGATAAAATTATTTTTTTTATAAAAATAAATACTCTAACGTTTAAGTTAATAACAAATAAAACATTTAAGTGCTATGTTTAGAAAGTGTTTAGTAAATAAATAAAATGTTATTACTTTTTTATGTTTTAATATCTTCAAATATTATTTAAACATCTCAATAGTACTTATAAGATTCTGTACTATATTTTATAATGATTTCAAATTACAAATTTGTATGTTATATAGTGTATATAATTCAATTCATTTGAGGATCGTAATAAAATTGTGTTTTGTATAACTATTTGTTTAATGAATCACGTTTCTTTTATGAGAGACGTTAAATAATGATTCTTTTTAGTGTATAAAATTAATAAATCATGCGATAAAAAATAATTATAAAAAAATAAAATTCAAACATTATTCAGGTTCTTAATGTGTTTTCGTTCTTAATTGGACAAACAAAAAAAGAAGTTTGAGTACGATTCAGGTTTCTTTTATATATTTAGATTTGAATTCCTTCTTTTAAGTTTAAATGTATATTAGTAATTGTGACATTCATAAATTATTCTTTATAATCAATCCACAAACTCTTGTTATAATTGCTAAATTTTGACTTCTTTTTTTCTCTTTAGTAACTCTTTTAATTAGATTCGCAAGTCGTTGAGCTTTTTCTAGTTATGAGCTCAACAATACTAATATAACAATCTTTAACATTAGGCATAATTCATTAATAAGTGAAATTATAGATTATATTCAAGTTAAATAAATTTAATATTAATGTGAATTTTGCTTTGTTTTAATTTATTAATGTTTCAATATATCAAATTTAAACACGTTTTTATTGATTTTTTGTATTTTTGACAAATTAAATTATATATATACATATGTTTCAATGGGATATTGACCTAAGCTTTAAGATTGAGCATTTTTTATTTTGGTTTGGTTCGGATTTTAACTTATAAGCTCAAGTATATAAAATCAAATCAGTTCAATTTGGTTTGATTTTTGATATTTTTTATTTTTATTTTTAGTGTTTTTTCTCTAATTTAAGCTAAATCAAACTAAAATATAATTGAAATCGAACTAATCAATTTTAAATAAATTAAACCGAATTAAAAATTTTAATTCAATTCTTGGTTAACTAAACCGATTGTTCACTCTTACTCAATCTCCTAAATGGCCCAATGCAACCCATAAACCCTGAGTTTGGACATACCAACAATATTTCATCCGAGGCCTACAAGAAAGTCCATTAGAACTTGGTATTGAATAATAAGATATCATCGGAACTTACCCATGGTCCTCAATAACCAACCTTAGTCGAGCTGACTGTATAAGCTCTTAAAGAGGCCGATCTTTGAAGTCTCCAGATTTTTGATATAAATCTAATTATAATTATATTGTGAGTTTAAATTAAGAAGATAAATATATATATATATATCACAATTCTAACGGGACTCTACAATGTAAAATTATAAAATAAGGTTTTTTTTAATAAATATTTTTCTTTTCTTTTTTTAGACTTTTTAATTGATTCATTTTCAACTATTTGAGCAAAATACAACCTTAAAAGTCATATTTATGCATTAAAAATTTGTTAAATCTCATTCAATCACTTTATTGTGTTATTTGTTTGTTTTTTTTTTATAAGATGATTGCGTTATTTATTTATTTTTTTATAAAATTTATTGTTAACTTAAGTATCGGCGGGTGATGGTCAAATTTTTTTTTTGACGTAACCTAATATTATTTATGATTGCAAAAAAATTATAAAGTCTAATATGTGTCAATAATGATCATTTCAACCCAACTTTAACTCAGCCTTTTGAAAAAATCCAGTTTTTACCTAAAAAAAATTTATATTTCAAGAATTTTCAAATTTAAGAGTTAACAATACAGTAAAGAATGACGTGGCATTTGTATATAAATATACACAAGAAATATTTATTTATTTAAAATTTATATACAGTATTTATTGAGCAATTTATCAAATTAATACTGCAAATTATATGGTTTTCCTTCTACACCTCGCTGTAATTTACAAAATTTTACCATTCAAATACACTCGTTCCATCACAATTAAAACGCGATTTTGATCTAAGATGCGTGAAGTTGAATTGTGGGAATAACTCGTTTTATTTCATTAATTGTAGTGAGTGGCAGTGCGATTCGTCAGAGATTTTTGCATCAATTTCCAATAAAAACGAGAGGCGTTGCCAGCACAGCAAAGGCAGTGAAAACAACATTAGGAAAACAAAAGTGCAGCCGCATCCGCATGATCACGAACTTAAAACACCATTGAGTCAAGGGCAAGAGTAATCCTGGTTTCATTTTATAAACCTGAACAAATAAAAGACTCACTCGACCAATTTTGATGTACATTTCGGGTCTTTGAATTTTAAAAACATCACCTTTCTCTCAATTCCATATCATTCTTAGGTACGCGATTTTCCAATTCAATCTAATTTTGATTTCTTTATTCATTATAATAATGGATTCTGTTATCTATAGATAGTTTAAATCTAACTTTTTTTTTTTAAGTTTTAATCGTGGGAGAAGGGATTTCACGGAAGTTACAATTTTGTGGAGACAGAGAGCTTGGGGTGAGATTTTATAAAATCTCGTTAATAATATCTTCAAGTGGTATTGAATTTAATACTGGTAGGTGATTTTTCTGAGCGCTTGGGTTTTATTGCCTGTAAAGGCCATTTCTTGAACTTAGTTTGAATCAAAATCCATTTTTGTTATTCTTGGGTTTTCCAATATAGGATGATTCAGCAACTTATAGGTTTTTTTTTTAAATATCTAGATTGAGTTATGCGAATGATTCATTGAAACAGGATTTGGGGTTTAATCACTTGTGGTTTTCTTTCAATTTCTGATACTCATATTCTCATTTTTTTTTTAGTATCATTGTTGCTCAATAAAGGTGAATTTCAATGGCTAATCCTTCTCAAACGTCTCCTGGATACTCTGTTAATACTGGTCCTGCAAACCCCCAAACGCCATCACCTCAGCCCGAGAGAAGCCCAATTCATCCTCCTCCAATCTCCTCTGCACGACCCAGATTTCCTCCACCCAAATTACAGCAAGATCACATCCCTTGCCCATCTATGAAAACCCCAAATTTTATGTCACCTGCAAATGGGGTTAAAACTGGAAGCCTAATTCCTCATTTGAGCACTCCCCCTGGTCCTCCCGTCTTCACTTCGCCAGTTCGCCCTGCTGCTGTCCCTTTCCGGACCTCTCCTGCAACTCCTCAGCCTGTTGCTTTATCGTCTGGTTCATCTTTGCCTACATCTTCACCTCCACATTTCTCCAATGGTTCAGCTGAGTTGCAGCACCAAGTTCCAGATGCTACGGAGGAGACAATGCCTGTTGCGGAATTACAGTGTGTTTTATTCTCAGCACACAAGGTATCTCTCATTCTGTCTGATTCATAGCAAAGGGCCATTTGTTCACTATGAATTATTGGTGCTTGTTTGTACCTCAAGTATCTCTATTATATTTTCATGTACTTTATATTTTTTTCATGGTCGATCACTGTTTACCTCTTGCATACATTTTGCAATATAGGTATTGAAACAGAAGAAACAATCTAATGTACCCAGTTTAGGTTTTGGGGCAGTGGTTTCACCTGGGAGGGAGGTTGCACATGGTCCACAAATAATACAGCGTGATCCCCATCGCTGCCGAAATTGTGGAGCATATGCAAATATCTATTGCAAGATATTATTTGGATCAGGTCAGTGGCAGTGCGTAATTTGCCGGAATCTGAATGGAAGTGAAGGTGAATATGTAGCTCCCAGCAAGGAAGAACTTCGTAACTTTCCTGAACTGTCGTCACCTATAGTTGATTATGTTCAAACTGGGAACAATAGACCCAATTATGTTCCTGTTTCTGATTCCAGAATGTCTGCGCCTATTATTCTTGTAATAGATGAGTGTTTAGATGAACCGCACCTCCAGCATCTACAGAGCTCTTTGCATGCATTTGTTGAATCAATTCCTCCTACAACAAGAGTTGGAATCATATTGTATGGTAGAACAGTATCGGTTTGTGATTTTTCAGAGGATTCAATAGCATCTTCAGATGTGCTTCCTGGTGAAAAATCCCCCACCGACGAGTCCTTGAAAGCATTGCTTTATGGAACTGGTGTATACTTGTCGCCAATGCATGCGTCAAAACAAGTAGCACATGACATATTCTCCTCACTAAGGCCATATAAATTGAATATTCCGGAGGCTTCAAGAGATAGATGTCTGGGCACAGCAGTTGAGGTTGCCCTTGCTATAATTCAAGGGCTGTCAGCAGAAATGTCTCGAGGGGTAGTTAAAAGGCCAGGAGGTAATAGCAGAATTATTGTGTGCGTTGGTGGACCTAACACCTATGGCCCTGGATCAGTCCCTCATTCCTTTAGTCACCCGAATTATCCTCATATGGAAAAGACTGCTTTGAAATGGATGGAGCGTCTAGGCCGAAAGGCTCATCAACGCAATACAGTCATTGATATTCTCTGTGCTGGAACTTGCCCTGTTAGAGTTCCAGTTTTGCAGCCTCTTGCCAAAGCTTCTGGTGGTGTGTTGGTTCTTCATGATGACTTTGGAGAAGCCTTTGGTGTGAACTTGCAAAGAGCATCCACAAGGGCAGCAGGTTCCCATGGTCTTTTGGAGATACGCTGTTCTGATGATATTCTTGTAACTCAAGTTGTGGGTCCTGGTGAAGAGGCACATATAGACAGTCAGGAGACCTTTCAAAATGATGCCGCTCTCTCTATTCAAATGCTAAGTGTTGAAGAAACACAAAGCTTCTCATTGTCTATGGAAAACAAAAGAGACATTAAAAGTGATCATGTTTTTTTCCAGTTTGCCATTCGATTTTCAAATGTCTATCAAGCCGATATTTCAAGAGTAGTTACTGTCAGATTACCCACTGTGGATAGTGTTTCAGCATATCTTGAGAGCGTTCAATATGAAGTAGCTGCAGTCCTTATTGCCAAGAGGACCCTTTTGCGAGCAAAAACCTCCTCTGATGCAATTGATATGCGTACAACAATAGATGAAAGAGTTAAAGATTTTGCTTTAAAATTCGGATCCCTATTACCAAAATCAAAGCTTTATCGGTTCCCAAAGGAACTTCCTGCTCTGTCAGAGCTTCTGTTTCATCTTAGAAGGGGCCCACTTTTAGGAAGCATTATTGGCCATGAAGATGAGAGGTCTGTATTACGAAATTTGTTTTTGAATGCATCCTTTGATCTATCACTTCGTATGGTTGCACCTCGCTGTCTAATGCACTGTGAAGGAGGCACTTTTGAGGAGGTTCCAGCTTATGATCTTGCCATGCAGTCTGATAAAGCAGTTGTCCTTGACCATGGCACAGATGTCTTTATTTTGTTGGTATGCACCTTAACTCATCTTCTTACTGTCGTGAAATTCAAAAGTCTGATTTATTTCTGCTTCTTAAATTTTTTTTTTTTTTGCCTCTCTGTTGCTTATGCATTTTGCATCTTTAAACACTGGGGCTGAGTCTGCCTAATTATGTGTTTTGAGGCCTAATTTTTGCTTATTGTGCTCCTATTAAGTGAGTCAGAGAAATAAAAGAGTTGCCTGGTGGCAAACAGTAAGCAAAACTAGAGTGCATTAGGTGCAGGAAAACGAGCAAAAACTGTTTTGTGATCTTACTTTATTGTTTAGATTATGTTTTCATGTTGAAGGAACATCCAGAGTCTATTCTATGTGGAGGACAGAAAGTAAAAGAAGGGAGTTTTTGTTGAGTGCTTCTCCTCTTCTCTCCTGAGCCTTTTCCTGGAAATTTTCTAGTGATCAATATCCGCAATTTTTTTGTTTAAAATTAAAAATCAGAAGACAAAGGGAAAAAAATAAGTAATTTAATAAAGGACTTTGATCGACCTTTCCAAAAAATTTCCAGTCAGAATGAAGACTACATTTTTTATTCTGTTCACTTAAGTGTTGATTTTTTTCCCTCCCATTTTTAGCTATTTGTCCATAAAGACCCTCCATTCCTTGTGTTTTTGGTTGTGCATTCCCTGGATGGATTTTCCTCATAATTGTTTTCCTGGCTTTTGTTCTTAGTCTTACTTATTATAATTGATGTCTACTTATTTTTTGGTAAATTCAGGGTGTGGAACTCGCCGGCAATGAAGGAAAAAGTGCAGCTGCTTTAGCAGCTTGCAAAACATTAGCTGAAGAACTTACTGAATTTCGGTTTCCAGCACCTCGTATCCTTGCATTCAAGGTTTTTATCTGCTGAGTTCCATTCCATCTATTTTCTCCCATTTTGTTAACGTTTGGTGGCAGAGGTTGTAGAGATTTTAATGATCTAAATTTATAACAGGAGGGGAGCTCTCAGGCTCGATATTTTGTATCTCGGCTGATACCAGCACACAAGGATCCTCCTTATGAACAGGTGAGGAAAGAAGAGTGAGAATTCCTCTTGATTTGATAATAGGAACAAATGTGAAGTGCGATACAGATTTCAAAATTCATTTGTTAACCGATGCTGCATAAACTGTGTGCACAGCTTAGAAGCACTCCTTTCTATTAGTGGGCTTTTAAATTAAGTGATGCAAATTCTTTGTAATTTCACTGTAGGAAGCAAGATTCCCACAACTTCGATCATTGACACCAGAAGAAAGGGTGAAGCTGAAGAGCAGTTTTCTTTTCTTCGATGATCCTAGCTTCTGTGAATGGATGCGAAGCTTGAAAGTGGTGCCACCGGAACCAAGCTAAACAATGGTGTGAAGTTTATTAGTGGCTCAAGTATTTGCAAAGAGGAAGTCTTGGGAACTGCTTTCTAGCGGCGGTGCAAATCTGTCTTCTCCTGTTGCTTTCCTTATTTTTTCCCCTAGTAAAGAGAATGTAACTTGGATGATGTCCATAGATGTTGTCATCTCTTTTATTTTTTTTTTAAATTATTTTTTGGAGGTTATATTTTTTGTTCTCTTGTATTTTTTGTTTTACAGAAACATCAACATCTGACGGTTACTCAAAAGGTGAGAAATTGGTCCCATCACATTCTGTTTCTTTAGTTAAGTGTCTTTTAGCTGAGCAATAAAGATCTCCTTTCTCAATTTCAATCAGATGCAATTTACGATTGGTTCAACACTGTTTCATCCACTTCTAATTAACAAGCAGTAATTACTGAAGCGTGATGCCTGAAGGTGTGTGAATAGCTGAATTCAGTAAGATTCTTGCTGAGAAATGAGTGAATGGTGTGAGTTCCTTTTATTTGAAGTTTGAAACAATAATTGGAGTTGTAAAGTCACCGGAGAATAAAATTTAATGGCATTCCCAGGCCAGGATAGACATTGGATGTATTATTGACTAATTGATATATATATATATATATATATATATATATATTATATATTTAAGTTCTATTGGAATGCTTAGAGAAGGAGAGAAGCCAAGAAAACGGAAAAAGGCGAATGAACTATTCTTTTTAATTCTCTTACTTAGCACACATTACACTTTATTATATTCTATTGTACTAAATACTTACAATCAACTTATTATATAGAGCCATATGCATGCTATACTCATAATTACTTGCTATGGAGAAATAATCACGTTATGACACCCGAGAAGAAGAGGTTGTTAGTCGAATTGATTAATTCTTTTTGCAATGTTTATCAAAGTCAGAGGTTTGATCTTGTATGTTACGGTTTGTAAATATATGTGTGTGTTAATTAATCTTTTTTGTAATGTTCACTAAAGTTAGAGATTTGACTTCGCATGTTGCGGTTTGTAGATATATGTGTGTGTTGTATGTTAAAAAAAAATTACATTATGACACCTTGGGAATAATATTCTACATCATTTTATATTATAGACACCTTGAGAATTATATCCTGCATCACTTTTTATTATTGACACCTTGGAAATTACATCCTGTAACAATTTCTCTCTTAAATTGATGTTGTCAAACACTTAATTTAATGTATGTATATATATGACGTACCCTCTTGTTGAGTTGGACTATCTAAAGGGCAGACATCGAGTAACTTCTTTAATTTTCAAAACAAAAGTAGTTTAAAGTGTTTGGTTAATAAATCAGCAATTTGATCCTCACTTCAACAATAAATCAAATTAATAACTCCATTCGTGAGATCCTTAAGAAGTGAAATTTCACATAAATATGCTTGCTTCTTTTATGTAGAACGGGATTCTTGGATAATTTTTTTATTGAATTGTTATTGCAGTAAATTATTGTAGCATTTTGCTGCTTGAAATACAGCCCTTCAATAATTTTTCTCAACAAAATAACTTGACAAACATATGAAGTTGCTGCAACAAATTTGACTTTAGTGATTGATAAAGCAACAATTGACTGCTTCCTTGAAGATCATGAAATAATCTCTAAACCCAACATAAAAATATATCCCGAAGTGCTTTTTTTATTTTATCATATCAATCTCCAGCATAATCGCTATCTATAAAACCAAGCAATTATGTTATTTCACCCTTCTTGTAAAACAACTCATAAGTATCATGCAAGTAATAAGCAATCCTCTTTGCAACTCATAGTTATTTCACTCTTTTATGCCAACAAAGTAATGCATCATTCCAAGATTATTTCACTCTTTTATGTCAACAAAGTAATGCATCATTTCAAGATCAGACATATCAAACTCTATCATCATTAACTTCTTAAATTTGTCAAATATGACAATATTATTTTTAGTAAAAATAAAATCATCGACATATAAACACATAATGAGCATTTTTCTCCCATCTTTAATTTTTGCAAAAAAGTGTATGTTAATATGGACATTTTCTAAAATCCTCCTTCGAGAAATAAGTATTTATACAACTATACCAATCTTGTTGAGCTTGCTTAAGCTCGTATAATGCCATTTTTAGCTTATAAACTTTATGTTTATTTTCAAGCCTTGCATAACTAGGAGGTTGATCTATAAATACTTGTAAGAATGTTGATTTCACGTTCAATTGGAAGATAGATGATGAATTTTGAACTATCACTATAATTATCAGTCTGATCTTATCATGTCTTGCCACGGGAGTAAAAATTTCTCTATAATCCACTCCAAACTCTTATAGCCTTTAGCTACTAAACATGCATTGTATTTATCAACTTCGCCATTCTCCTTTAATTTTATCTTGTACACCTAATTGATATAAATTGCTACAAATTTTTCATCCATAGCATTTTGCCATTTTGATTCTTTCATAATATCTTCGAAAGCTACATGATCACAATCTCAAAATAGAGTTAAATGTATTATTAAGTTTTCTTTAGACTTATGAGAATCAGGCATCTCATATTCCATCATCAAAGATAGGTTTTTTTTATTTGTTATTGAGGTTTTTATTATGCAACTGCTTTAATTATTGACAGTGTGAGGAACATTTTGAATGTGTTTGCTATTGCACTGTCTCCATAGGTTGATGTCATTTCTCTTCATTATCATCAAAATCTGTTAGAATGTGTTTCGAGCATCATTCCCGTTCCAAGGCCAAGTTATTTCTTCATAAAAAATAACATTACAATGGACTATTACCTTTTTGGTCATAAGATTACACAATTTGTAGACTTTGGATTGTTCATTGACAATAAGAAAGATGCATTTTTTTCCTCTTTTATCGTCTAACTTTTTTCTATTCTCATCAAGAATTTGTGCATAAGCAATACACCCCCAAAAATTCTGAAGTGATCTATTGTTGGTTTTCGTCTACTCAAAGCTTCTTCTGGTGTTATATTTTGAACAACAAAAGTGCGATTTTTATTCAAAATATAAGTGCTCCAATTAACTGCTTCAGGCCAAAATTATTTTGGAATGTCACTTCTTATCAAAAGACCTCTCACCATATTCATAATAGTGCAAATTTTTCTCACACACACACTGTTTTGTTGAGGCGTGTAAACTGTTATAAGTTACCTCTTAATTTTATGGTTCTTACATAAATTTACAAATTCATGTGAGTTGTATTCTCTACCATAATTAATGCAAAAAAATTTTTATTGGACTACTAACTTATTTCTTAACAAGTACTTTAAAGCTTTTTAAAGATTGTAAAAACTCAAATTATTCTTGCAAAAAATAAACCTGTCTTTTGGTGGTAGTCATCAATGAGGGTAATGAAGTATATTTTACCTCTATTTGAGGGCGTATTTATTGGCTTGCAAATGTCAAAATAAACTAGCTTCAAAGCCTTTCTTACTCTTCATGATCTTCTTTGAGCAAGTTAATTATGACGTTATTTACTAATAACGCACTCTTTATAAACTTAAGTCATAACTTCAATATAAGAAAGTTCTGTCACCATATTCTTTTTGTTGCAATGATCTTAAACCACCAAAATTAATATTCCTATGTTGAAAGTATCGTAACCAAGCTTTCTCTTACAGTCTTGCAAAGAAATATAAATGAGTTATACTTTAGAGGTACAACGGAAACATACAATTGACATTCATTTTGATTTGAGCAATTAAGCTCAACTTTTCATTTAGTATGTGACAAACTTCACCTTTGATCAAAATCCCATATTTTTTTTTCTTGCAATTGACCTATACTAAGCAAGTTAATTTTTAGATATAGGACAAATAGAACATTAGAGATATTGGTGGTGGAATTTTCCTTGGTTTGGTTGGTTACCATTCTATTTTTCTTTAACAAAAATTGTGAAATTATTAACAAACTTGATAATGTTATGAAAAGATTCGTCTAGATTAGAGAACGCGTTCTTATCTCCATACATGTGGTTGTTGTAGTCAATGTCTAAGTAATATATATTTTGTTGAGTTTTTTCCTTCACTTACACACAATCAAAGGAGATACATATTTTTTTTGTCCAATAAAGTTAGTTCTTTATTTATTTTGTCTATTCAATTTAATTTGACACTTTGACTAATAATACGATACTTATGACATCTGTAACATTTAACATTGAACTGTTTGTTGACTTTTATCTACCACCAGTTGAATAATGATTGCTTTATCCATTACTTCTTCTCATTCTTTAAAATTGATATTTTCTTTTGTGTTGGTAGCGTTGTTTTTGGTTTCTACAATTACGGTGTTGTTGATTTCCATGATCATTGTATCTCTATTTCTACCTTTACCTTGGCTTCGTCCTCCGTCTCCTCTTGATGCAAGGTGATTTTGTATTGTGCCTTTAAAGCTTGCTCTATTTTTTCGTGTTAGTTTAGTTTTTTTCTCATGAACCAACAAAATTTTTTGTAATTCATCGATTGAAAGTTCATCAATATCTTTAGATTATTTATAGAATATACCACAAAATTAAATTTTGATGTCATAAATTGAAGAATCTTTTTTACTATGGTCATGTCTTCCATCTTGTCACCAGACTCGCATTTTATTCACAATCGCTATTATTCGAAAGAAATAATTTTAAATTAATTTTTTCAACTTTATTCAAATGTTTTGAACTTCGTACAAAGTGCTTGAAGTTATTGCCTCTTTACCCTTGTGGAACTTTAGTAGTTATTCTTCGTGGAATCCCAAATATGCTTTAAGATGTCTTAGCAAAAAAAATTGTCTCCAAAATTGATTAGCCAATGATTTGGAAAAGATAATTCTTGACCTTGAAATCATTTAACTTTAGTGTTTTTAATTTAATTCTCTGTGACTTCCTCATCGTCGTACCGGCTGTTAATTACGTAATTCCATTAAAGATGACTTGCCAATACTCCTTGAATCTTAGAAAGTTCTTTATTACCATGCTCTAACGATCATAGTAACTATCAAAGCAAAGAATAACTAGTTGAACAAAGTTTTTAGTAGCCATCGTTCTGTTGTTACTGCAAAGACAAAACAAGGTGAAATATAAGAAGCTTCTACTACTAAGATATTGTCTCACACACTTTTTCTCTTTTGCTATCTCTCTTGCTTGCTTACCGAAGGCTCTCGTTAACTCTCTTGCTCTCTTTCAACTCATTGGATTTGTTCCAACTCATTGGATCTGTTTCAACTCACTAATTCTATTTCAAATAACTAAGTTATGATACCACTATCGGAATGCTTGGAGAAGAAAGAGAGAAGACAAGAAAACGGGAGAAGGCAAATGAATTATTTCTTTTTAATTCTCTTGGCATACAATGCACTCTACTATACGCTATTGCACTCATACTTGCACAATTAAATGGTTATATAGAGTCACACTCAACCGTCACATACAAGCTACACTCATAATTATTTGTTACTAAAGAAATAATCGTATGATAACACCTTGAGAACCACATTCTGCATTGCTTTTTTATTATAGACATCTTAGGAACTATATCCTACATCACTTTCTACTATAAACACCTTTAGAACCACACCCTCCAACAAGTTCTATATTAGATTTTCCAAGTCATGTATTATATGTTAATTCTTTAAAATTTCATGGATTAAACTTAAAAAGTTGTATAGTTTGTGATAGCAACTTTATTTAACAGCAATATCATCTGGTTAAATTATATTTGTATACGCAAAATGTGTATTTTTTTAAATGAATTAGCGAATCGTAACTTTTAATCGAGTAAAAAAAGTTTAAGAATCCAATTTATCATTTATCATCTCCGAGCAACAACAGTTACTTAAATAAAAATTGTTGTGGCATCAAAAAAAAGGAATCAAATTATATATTATTAATGTTATACTTTTTAAATTATATTTTAAAAAAAATATGTTAAATAAATATTAAGTATAATAAATAATTTTAAATTTTAAATTTTATATTATTTTATTATTTAATATTTATTTGACACATTACTTTTTAAAATATAATTTAAAAAATATAACATTACTCACTCTCCAAATATAGACAAACGTTATTAGTTTAATGTTTATTTTTATTTGTTACATTTTAGAGTACTGCATTGCTAAAATCATTTAAGTTGCATTCGTATAAATATAAAATTAAAATTAAAATACCAGCCGAAGGAATCCAATTCATCCGCCAGCCATCCATCCGACCCGATTACGAGACCGGATTTTGTTCATGTAAGTTGTAACCCCGGTTTGACCCATTACTTGCCCACTACTACAGCGCTACCCTTATCCCGCAATATTAGAAAAAGAAAAAGAAATAGAAAAAATAGATTTTAAACTTTTTTTTTAACATAGATTTTAAACTTAGACAAAAAAACAAAAAAAAGTAAATTGCGCACGTCTAGGGTTTATAATGGACATGCATTATAAATAGTTCTCTCTATTTTTATTTCTGTTGAGTTTTGACTCTTAACGCATTCATCCTGCTTCCATTTTTTCAGCTGAAATTTATCAGATCGGTACCCTCACTCTCCCAATTTCTCATCTGTAAATTTTCTTCCGATTCTCGCGTTGCTTACGTACTTAAGTACTTACATTTAACTGGAATGTTTTTTTTTTTCTTTCTTTGTGGTTAATGTGAAGAATATAAGAAATCTGAACTTGTTATTTTTGCCTTGAAAGTTCATTTTATCTAGTCGAATGCTTTCTTTTATATGAGCGTGTATATGGGCTTTGGGTCTATGTATTTGTAGTGGCGATAGTTTAGTTAGCTAAAGTCTAGTACTATATGAGCCCTTTTAGTTTGGTTAATGGTTGAGGCTTTTATGGCAAGTTGATGTTTGTTATCTTTCTGGTATTGTACTCGGTAATTTATATCTTGAATCCGGTGCTTGTTCTGTGATTAATCACAAACCAATACTTGTTTGTCTTACGTTCCAAGAATCTATGCTGGGATGTGTTCCATCTAATATATGAATATTCTAGTTCGGATGTATTGATTGACTAGCTGAGTTTTGAATTTTCTGTATGCATGATGCTCAATTTTGGTGTTGGGGCAATAATCTCAAATCAAATTGTTTGATCTGTGTTTGAATGGGGATTGATGTGTGGTGTTGAGGATTAATTGTAGGTCATGGCTGGTGGCGAGGAAAAAAGGTCAAAAGGTGGTGAGGAGAAAAAGCCTAAAGCTAAGGTGGCTGGGGGTAAGTATTACCATTGTAGTTCACTGTTGTAATACATGTTTTTATTTATGCATATTCATGCATGCATGGTTCTGTGTAAGGTGAATGTGCTTCTAATTTGAGTTGTTGACTTATGTAGGAGGGAAGAAGAAGGAGGTGAAGAAAGAGACTGGTTTAGGTCTTTCCCAAAAGAAAGATGAGAGCTTTGGGGAGTGGTACTCTGAGGTATGTCAAAGGTGTTTTGTTCTGTACTTTGAGTTCTTGAACAGGCTTATATTGTAGGGTCACTTATCTGCGGTATATTATTGGTACACGTAAGAGTAGCCTGTGAGATTGTTTTTCTTGGAAAACTGAGGTGGAAACTTGTTAGATGTACGAGGATTTGAAATTATTTTGGGAAAAGGAGAATTGGAAGGAACCATAGATCCATAATATTAATTCTAGATACAGGACAACATCAAAGGCTTTAAATCTACTCCATGCTGTGAGATTAATCCCCAATTTGTAAATAGTTAAGTTCTATGTTAAATAGGTTTCCTGTTTTGTGTTAAGTATCCAAGAAATCGTTTTCTTATTGAAAAAAGAGGTATCTTAGCCAATTACTGAGGTAGATTAGATTTTTCCTTCAGCCATTATGTAATGTGTAGAGCATCAGGTCTTTTCCGTTAGGACTTAATGGAAAGTTGATGTCAATTTTTTCTGTGAATACTTGATCTGAATTCCCCTACTCTAGCGGAGAAGGGAAAAAAGGAAATGGTAAAGAAAGAATTCCATTTTGTAGCAGCAGTTAGGACTTCTCTCAGTTGATCAGGGAAAAAATGTTTTCTCTTTTGGTCTAGTGAAGAAAATTCTCCACAAAAAGTCTTCTAAGCATTTGTTTGATAGCTGTTGACCATAGAGTGATGTTCATCCCAATAATGGGTTGTGTACATGTCTTCACTATAATTTGTTTGCTTACCACACATGTTATGAATGAGATTTTCAAATTTCTGCTGTGAAATCTGTAACCACGCAAGCATGCAATTTGGAGTGGCTGGATCTAATTTCTTTGCTGCTTTGAGCTTCGTAGTGATAGATTTCATTGAACATTTTGGATCTTATAATTGTTCTTTTTTAATCTGTATAGGTAGTTGTCAATGGTGAAATGATAGAGTACTATGATATTTCTGGTTGTTATATCATCAGGCCTTGGGCAATGTCAATTTGGGAGACTATGCAGGTAAGTTGAAACCTATGTCCTTTCATGTTTATTTTTTTATAGGTATGTTTCTATTTGTCATATCATTATTTTGGTTGGGGCATCTGGTTTCTTGTGTTGAATATTAATTTGATGTTTCTCCTCTTGTTTTGTTTTTTTTTTTTCTTAAACTTCAAATTGAACATCTATATGAGTGACTTATTAATGGTGTCAATGCGCAGAAATTCTTTGATGCAGAAATAAAAAAAATGAACATTCAGAATTGTTACTTTCCTCTTTTTGTATCCCCGGGTGTTTTACAAAAGGAGAAGGATCACATTGAGGGTTTTGCTCCAGAGGTAAGATTTTGAGTTCTTTTGTTTGCTATCGGAATATGAATTTTGTTAGCCCACTTTGGGTACAATTTCATTCTTTTTTATTAGTATGTCATATGGAAAACGTTTACCTCAACAATGTGGATGATGACTTACACTTTCTTTTAGGAAAATGTTGGGTTGTCTAATTCGGTATAATGATGTTTCTTAAACGCTTGAATTTTCTGCTCGTGGTGGGAATACTAGTGATCTAGGTTATAAACATCTATAACTTGTCTGTGTTGCATGTGAACATATTGTGGGTTTCATTACAAAGTAAGGCATACTTTTCCTTCTACATGTACTTTTGTTTATTTTGTAGTATTCTGTTGGATTTTAGATTAGAGGTGGTTGGTTGAAAAAAATTTCTCTGCTGCGTATTTATGAACCTTTTTAAAAAAAAATTCTAATTCATTCCTTTCCTTTTTTTTAGGTAGTTATTTGAAAGATGCAATCTAATGAAGGAAGAAAGGGCTAACACTGTGGGATATTTTTTTTCAGGTTGCTTGGGTTACAAAATCAGGTGAATCCGATTTGGAGATTCCCATTGCTATTCGCCCAACTAGTGAAACTGTGATGTATCCATACTATTCTAAGTGGATAAGGGGACATCGTGATTTGCCATTGAGATTGAATCAATGGTGTAATGTTGTTCGTTGGGAGTTTAGCAATCCTACCCCATTTATCAGGTTAGTATATTAATTAGGGATAAGGAATTATGGACATCCTTGTCTCATGAGTTTGGCACTAATCCCAAATCTGTCCCATGAGTTCCGTTAGCCTGTATTTGTTTGTTTTGATGGTTTTACTAATTTTGCTGTAACATTTTTGCCCTTGTTTATTAAGTTAGAATTCAAGTGGTGTAATTTTGATAGAACTCGTGGCAAAAAATAAAGGAAAAAAGCCACCCATTGACTGTTTGACAGCGCTTGTCACCGATCAATTTTCTAGTGGCTGGAAAATTTGACAGTGATGGATTAGTTTGATGTAGATCTCATTGGACTCCATATTTCTTGATCTACACAATGGTGTAGTCATTTTCAACCAAAAAAAGACCAAAAGACAGCTAAACGAGGTGGAGAGGTTGGCGGCTACCGCTGCCTCGCTGTCAAACGGTGGCACTGTGACTTGCACCGCTACCACCACCAGAATCAATGAACGATGAGCTTGTTGATGGTGGTGGTGGTGCAAGTTGCCATGCCGCCATTTGACAGCGGAGGTGAGCCTCTCCACCTTGTTTGGCTGTCTTTTGGTCGTTTTTGTTACCACATCATTGTGTAGATCAGGAAAAATGGAGTCCAATGATATAAATATTGATCATTTCAACAATCGTCGCCGGCGGCAGCTACAAGATCAATTGTGGTTGTTTTTTATTTTTTAATTATAAAATAAATTTTTAAAAATAAATATTAAATGTGTAAACCTATTCGATTGTGCCACGTGTCCTTTTAATTTTTACTTTTATTAATGGCTCATCCATGATTAATACATGGATGTAACATGATGTTACGTGTTAGTTTGTATCTCACTTTGACAACCCACTATAAATATTCTTGTTGAGTTACGATTTTGTCCTTCCACTGTGAAAACAAATGGAAACAAGTTAATGGATTAGAACAAATTTGTGTTTTCAAAAACTTGTGGGACAAATTTGGGATTAGGGCCAAACTTGTGGGACAAGTATGTCCTTATCTCTACTAATTATGTTATTTTTTATTGTCATCCATTTGATTGTAGTTTCGCCATGTTGATAGAAATTTGGTTCTAAAGTGATGATGAGATGTTCTTACTTTTAGTAGCTTATGAAATTTTACTTGAAAGCTTCAGCTATTCGCAGTTTGTAATGGTGATTTGAAGGCTAGTGGTGCTTGCATACGATTTGATGTTTGTTTTTGATAGAAGAACATGCTTTTATTTTCTTTCTTAAGGAAGAGGTTTAATACATAGCGACCATGCACTTTGTGCCCACAATAATCTTCTCTCTCTTGTTTGCATTGTAGCTTTGATCAAGTATTTGTGTGGTTGTAGGATGACATTTTGAAAAACCTCTTGTTTGAAAAACATCTAGAATTTGGTTTATAGTAATTGTTGGTCATATTTTTCTTATTGTAGGAGTCGTGAATTTCTTTGGCAGGAAGGGCATACTGCTTTTGCAAACAAGTCAGAAGCAGACGAGGAGGTATGAAAATCTGGGCTTTCAAATTTTGACTTGTGGCCAAATTTTGATCTTTAAGAAAATAAAACTCATTCATGGTAATATATTGTTTTGAAGAGCTTTTTAATTGTAAGAGATTATTGCATGAGTGCTTGTCATGATATTTACTTTCTCTTTGTCACAGTTTGGATGTTGGCTTTTAAATTCTCATGTTATAGTTGTTTAGTTGAAGGGGATTCAGGAGTGAATGCTCAAATATGAAGAACGAATTGGTGGAATATCATGATAGATAGCCTTGCGACCTTGCTCTGAAGAGCATACTTAGAGAACTTGCTTTTAAGCTCTAAGTAACTGATGAAGCTAGAAGTACTTTCAACTGCAGTATATATTTAAAGCAGCATCCTCATCACATGAACAAGCTAGTTACATTTTGAATACATTATACATTTAAATTGGCAGCATTATTACTTCCTTGCCTCTCTTTACCTCCATGGCTTCTTAGATTCCATTCCACATTCATTCTTGTTAATGTTACTTAATTGCTTCTATTTTCAGGTCCTTGCTGTATTGGAACTCTATAGACGTATTTATGAAGAATTCTTGGCAGTTCCTGTTATAAAGGGCAAAAAGAGTGAGCTAGAGAAGTTTGCTGGTGGGCTTTACACAACAACTGTCGAGGTAACTAATAATTAACGTGCAAGCTTTGGTTATCTTGCTTGTTATATTTGATGAGGTTGAACCATCCGCATTGATCGATGTGCTTTTCTCTGAGTTGAAGATGTATATGTTTGACATGCCAGGCATTTATTCCGAACACTGGTCGTGGTATACAAGGTGCAACTTCACATTGTTTGGGCCAGAACTTCTCAAAAATGTTTGAGATAATCTTTGAAAATGAGAAGGGAGAGAAGGCTATGGCCTGGCAGAATTCTTGGGCCTACACTACCCGAACCGTGAGCTTTCAATATCTGTTATTTGTTTTAGTCGGATGATTGTCATTTAATCTTGAGTACATTCTATTGCTTGTAGAAACATGATGCATTCTCACCTGAAGGAAGTACATATCCAATATTATGTGCCTTCAACTCTTTCATATATATGTACTTTTTAATGCGTTCAGTGTCTGTACAGATTGGGGTCATGGTGATGGTGCATGGTGATGACAAAGGCTTGGTGCTGCCGCCTAGAGTTGCAACCCTGCAAGTAATTGTCATTCCGGTGCCTTACAAAGATGCTGATACTCAAGGAATTTTTGATGCCTGCACTGCAACTGTTGAAACACTGTATGAGGCAGGTATTCGTGCTAACACGGACTTTAGAGACAACTACTCGCCTGGATGGAAGTACTCACACTGGGAGATGAAGGGTGTTCCCCTTAGGATTGAAATAGGGCCAAAAGACTTGGCGAATAATCAGGTGAGGAAGTCCTTTGTTAATCTGTTGTTATCTGCCCTTCTTTTCATGTTAGTTATTTCCCGATTTTGTTGCCGTCACTGCCTATTATGTTAGTTGTGGTAGGATTGATGAACTGGAAAATGATATAAATTGGTTTTCGTCAGGTTCGCGCTGTTCGCCGTGACAATGGAGCCAAGGCTGATCTACCGAGGGCCTCTTTAGTCGAGCAAGTGAAGAAACTTCTTGATGAGATTCAAGAAAGTTTATTTGTCTCTGCCAAACAAAGACGAGATGCTTGCATTAAAATTGTAAAAACTTGGGATGAATTTGTTGAGGCCCTTGGCCAAAGGAAATTGATCTTAGCTCCCTGGTGTGATGAGGAGGTATGTCAATGGAGAATGGAACTGGTTTTCATGTGAAACTTGTTGTCACATCCTTTAAACATTCAACTGAAAGTTCTTGGTTGTCAAATTGTTTAAGCTTGTGTTTTGTTGTCTTCCGTCATTTTCTTATTTGCTCTACTGTATTTTGGGGTGCTTCTTCATTTCATTGTTGTCCTGACAGCTCTTCTTTATTTTGGGAACTTTATCTTTTCTCTTGATCATGCTTGCAATTAGATTTTTTTTTAAAAACTACTATTGCATATAGCTCTGTGCTATAGCTGAATTCTTGTTTTGACTGCTGGGATTTCATGTTCTCTCAACCTTTATTGATTTATTTATTTATCTTTTATCTTTTTCTTGTTTCTGCAGGAGGTGGAGAAAGAGGTGAAAGCAAAAACTAAGGGTGAGATGGGAGCATGTAAGACCCTTTGTTCCCCATTGGAGCAGCCAGAAATGCCTGAAGGTACCATCTTTTTACATGAAACCGAACCTATAATTAAAATCTGTTTGGTACTACAGGTGGATGTTATTGCTCTGTAAGTTGGAACATATAGAATTGAAAGGGAGAGTTTCTTCAATTCTATGTTGTGATTTTCTGTGTAGTTGAAATGGGAGTTGGGCATTCATTTTATTTGAGCTTTGCATCAGTCAAATGATATTGCGGCCATGATGCTCAATTCAACAAATTGGGAATGCTTGGTTATGGATGAATTGCATTAACAGTACTGTTAGATTTTCTTATTTTCTTTTTCAAATTTGTGCAGGTACTCTATGCTTTGCCTCAGGGAAGCCTGCAAAGAAGTGGACATATTGGGGCAGGAGTTACTAAATTCTTAAGTTCAGATGACATTACATTCCCTCGATCTGTTTGATTTTTGTAGTGTACTGCATCTGGAGTGAACAGCAGGATCTGCACAGAATAGATTTTTTTTCTTCTAATTTTATATAATAGTTACTGGAAAAGATGGAAGACACGTAGTTTTAGTTCATGAATTTGTATTGTCTTCATTTTTATGCTCTGTTTGAACATTATACAAGGTGGGCTAACAGCTCATTTGCGACTCCGGAATGCCCTTCTACGCATTTGAGATGTGACTTCGATTGTGGCAGACGTGCCGTTCATACTCCACAGGGCGCATAAAGAAACGAGAAATTGTGAACGAGAAGAAGTACTTGGCGCTTATAATCATTGTAATAATGCAAAACGTCAACTTCGGTTGTCTGGAAGCCGCTTGTTCTTGTTATCTTACGATTGATGGTCATGAGTGGGCGTGAGCAATGAAAGGCCACTTTTTATTTTTATTACTCATTAAGGGAAGCTTTCTAATATTTGAGCGTTTACATTTTGATAATAAGTATCTTATTGTTATCTCATGTCTCTTAATATGCAAAGAAAAAAGAGTTATGGAAATTTTACATGTATGGGGATAAGCGCATGCGCATGCGCGTGCAAATAAAATAAAAATTAATAACCAATATATCAGCTTTCAAAAATTTTTAAAAAAAAGTGAATATAAAAAATAAGAGTAATGTTATACTTAATAGTTGAAATATAAATTATGATATTTGATTTGTTTATATATTATTAATTTTATATAATTGTTATATTAATAAAAAATAAAGTTAATAATTATTTTTTAAGTATCAATTATATAAGTATAATATTACTTAAAAAATAAAAAAATATATATCAACAAATAATCCTATATTTATATGGTTAGAATATAATATTCGAATATAAATTATATATGTATAACAATACTCTATATAAGCAAAAAAATTAGGAGATAAAGGACAAATTTACTTTATTATGTTAGGTTTAAAAATAATTCGTTATTTTTTACTGTTTATTTGAATAAAAAATATACTTTTAATAGTTATTACCATGTTGTCCCATTGTTAACAGACTTGTAAAAATATGGGCATGGAGTTGTGTCATAATATAATTAGTTATTTTAAACACGTGTCAATATATAATTAGTTATATTTTAAAAATAAAAAATTAAATAATTAAGTCAATCGTGTGTTTTTCAGTGATAATGGAGTAGGAAAAAAATTTAAATTTTATATTATTAAATTTTTTTTTATTTACACAATGATTGAGTTATTTTTGATAAAAAAAAATAAACGGATAATAAAAAAAATAGAGAGGGGCGGTGGCCACCGCTGCTCGCTATCAAATAATGAGGTGTTGCAAATCACTGCTCCTTCGTTTGATTGCAGATGATGGTAGCCATCGCCTCTCTCCACTAATTTTGGTCATCTTTTAATTTTTTTGGTAAAAAAGGACCCTATTATTATATAAATTAAAAAAAATAGAGTTTAATAATATAAAATTTAATCATTTTTATTTTTGGAACGTCACTAAAAAATGGTCATTTTTTTGGTGACAGTGGCAACTCTATTTTAATTTTTTTTTATTTTACTTAATTTATTTTAAAAAGTATTTGATAAAAATATAAACTAATTACATAATAATACATGTTCAAATTAACTAATTATATTACGACACGTGTCTTTATTAAAGTTTATTTTTTTAAAAATATATTAAATTAAATTAATAAATGAGATTGCGTCATATATTCAAAGATGATGAATATATAAAATTGTGACATGTATTTAAAGTGTAATTTATTTTTATAGTTAAATTATTTTTTTACTCTTCAATTATTAAAATTAATAGTAAAAATTAATATATTAGAGCAAAATTAAATTTTTTTAATCTAATTAAAATAATTACTAACTAACTCAAAATATTTAAATAAAAATTTTCCATACCCCAAAAATTAAAGAAAAAAACATAAATCAGGATTATTTTTTTTAAATATAAATTCATTTTATTACGAGGGATCACGGTCCACACCCTTGGATACTCTTTTAATTCTGAGCCAGAGCTGGTTGTCCACGTCACTAATTGAGGTGTTACCTTATCCCAAAGTCCCAGTTTCTCTTCCTACCTTCTTCGCACGACACAATTCCTTCTGTAAATAGCAGATCAGCGATGCGCTTTCAAGTAGAAGACATCTAGCCGTAAAGTTGTTATTTTTTCCAGTAATTTCCGTTGGAAATGGCGGCAACTGTGTGTGACTCGCCGTTGCTAAACCACTATCATCCCTCTCTTTCGTCTTTCTCTTCAAAATCTAGAATCTCCAACGGAAATAACTACCTAAAGTTCCACGTGGGTTCCTCCTTTCCTTTGAAATGGACAAGTAAAAGAACTGGGCGGATGCGTATAAAGGCTTCTCTCGGAGGTTTATTAGGAGGAATTTTCAAAGGAACCGACACCGGTGAGTCCACCAGGCAGCAGTATCAAGCAACTGTTAATACCCTCAATGGATTGGAAGCTGAAATGTCATCATTATCTGATTCCCAGCTCAGAGAGAAGACTTCAATGTTGAAGGAACGAGCCCAGCAAGGAGAATCTCTGGATTCTCTTTTACCTGTATGTTATCTAAAACTCAATACAGTTTATGCTGTGTTTGGTTCCAATCAAGTAAAATTTTCCTTTCCAGGAAGCGTTTGCTGTTGTCAGAGAGGCTTCAAAGAGGGTTTTAGGTCTACGCCCCTTTGATGTGCAACTCATAGGTATATTTATAAGATATTCGACTGCTAATGGTTTTAGTTTCGGTCTGCTTATATGTACATATTGTTATGTTAATGCATTTTTTGTTTCCGAAGGTGGCATGGTTCTACATAAGGGAGAAATAGCTGAAATGAGGACTGGAGAAGGAAAGACACTCGTAGCTATTTTACCAGCTTATTTGAATGCTCTAAGTGGAAAAGGGGTTCATGTTGTTACAGTCAATGATTATCTAGCACGGAGGGATTGTGAATGGGTTGGTCAAGTTCCTCGATTTCTTGGATTGAAGGTTGGCTTAATCCAACGTATGTCTCATTCAGATTCTCATGTTTGCTGCTTGTCCTTAGTTTCTCAACTGTATATTTTTATATTTGCAGCATCTTATTTATATTTATGTACATGATTTTTCTTTTTTTTTTCTCAATGCTGTTATGCACATTGATATGTGAGTCCGAACCATCACTCTTATCTAACTGGGTTTTTTTGTTGGCAGAGAATATGAGTAGTGAACAACGAAGGGAAAATTACTTATGTGACATCACATATGTTACTAATAGTGAGCTTGGTTTTGATTACTTGAGAGACAATCTTGCCACGGAAAGTAATTCTTGCTTTGTTTTCTAATTTTATTCAGTATCTTGTTACTGTGATTACAGACAGTGCATCATTTCACCTGTGTTAATGGTAGTTTATGGCATAAACAGAGTGTTGAAGAGCTTGTGTTGAGGAATTTCAACTACTGTATCATTGATGAGGTTGATTCCATCCTTATTGATGAAGCAAGAACTCCTCTTATCATATCTGGACCGGCAGAAAAACCTAGTGACCAATACTATAAAGCTGCGAAGATAGCCTCAGTCTTTGAAAGAGATATACATTACACTGTAAGACTGCTTATATGTATGTTTTTCGGACTATAACTTTTGAATTTAATTAGCCCTTAATGACCGGTTTTAATCTTAATAATATTGCCCTTATATTTGTTTAATTATTGCAATGCAGAAGTAATCAAGTTTTCTGGAGTTCTATTTTACAATGGTCAATCCATTTTGTTTGCTTTGTCCATGTTGTTTGGGTAAATTTCTAGCATCCACAATTTGAAGTGGAAGTAGTGTCACACCCTGAATCTGGGCATGTGAGAAATGAGATTTTGAAGAAGGGCAGTTGAATTGGGTCATTACAAGTAGTATACCTCAAAATAGGGTAAATAAAACATGGCTATTTCTTGTACTTAGTAGGTTTTTGTTGCAGGTGGACGAGAAACAGAAAACAGTTCTTCTCTCGGAGCAGGGTTACGAGGATGCTGAAGAAATTTTGGATGTAAAAGATTTGTATGATCCTCGAGAACAGTGGGCATCATATGTGTTGAATGCAATTAAAGCAAAAGAACTGTTTCTTAGAGATGTAAACTATATAATTCGTGGCAAGGAGGTGCTTATTGTGGATGAGTTTACTGGTCGAGTTATGCAGGTACTTCTTTTGTCCACGATGCTTTTTTAAGGAAGCAAATGGAATCATACTACTTTGAGACTACTGAGTGCATTCGTCTTCATTCCATATGCTGCAGTAATGGAAACAACTCTCATCAGAGTTACAGAGCCAGTTTTGTCTGATTTTCTGGAAGCATATGAACTTTCAGGATGCATAGTTTCTTTGTTAAGGATTCTAGATTATTGACATTCATAAAAACTATGTATAAAAGGAATGAAATGCATGTTAGAGAATGCCAATACAGAATTCTTTGTGCAATGTATTTACCTACTCATCTTCTCTTTAATGGTTGGACTGATATTCTCGTCTTTGCCTTGTAGCCCATCTGAATGAACAAAGAGCTATCAACTCAGGATGTAAACTATGTACATTTGCCTATTAAATCGTGTACATGCCACTGACATAACTTTACCTTGTTTATACCTGAAATTTTGGAAAATAAGATTCATAGTTAGTTTTTGAGTCAGTTTCATTCTCATAGCTCTATATTTCACATGTTATGGAGGACTTTGGTTGATATTATTCTTATATTTTATATGAAATATTGTCAAAATTAATTATAATAATTCCCTGCATGAAATATGTATATCAAGACATTAAGGAAATATGGCGAGACGGTTTTAGTGAATTTGGACACAGAGTCATAATAGGATGACTGTTCTTTTTTTTTTTTTTTTCCAGGGGAGGCGATGGAGTGATGGACTTCACCAAGCTGTTGAAGCAAAAGAAGGTTTACCCATTCAAAATGAAACTGTAACCCTGGCATCAATTAGCTACCAGAACTTCTTTCTCCAGGTTGGACTATCCTATCTTTCAGCACATGAGACACAACATTTCATCCGGAGAGTTATTTTCCATTCTTTCTAACGCTCATATTTGAACTCCTACAGTTCCCAAAACTTTGTGGAATGACTGGTACTGCAGCAACAGAAAGCACAGAATTTGAGAGCATTTACAAGCTTAAAGTAACAATTGTTCCCACTAACAAGCCTATGATTAGAAAGGTTAATGCTCGCATGCCATCAAGAAGTGACATTTTTACAGTTTATGCTAGCGTCTTGCAAGGAAGGAGTGATTAGCAGTTTCATAACAAAAATTATTAGTTTTAAATTAGTGTATTTCTGCAGGGATAGGGATTTTCTTTAATATCTTTTTTTCTGAAATTTTGAAGGCTGGGAGTTGTACAGACTGTGTTTTTACTTATTTCTGGACATGTTTATATTGTTCAATATCTCTAAAATCATTTATTATCTCTATAATTTCTTTTGCAGGATGAGTCTGATGTCGTTTTCAGGTCAACTACAGGTAAATGGCGAGCAGTTGTGGTAGAAATTTCAAGAATGCACAAAAGTGGTCGCCCAGTACTTGTTGGCACAACAAGTGTTGAGCAGAGTGACTCGCTGTCAGAACAGTTGCAAGAAGCTGGAATCCCCCACGAGGTGTGGCATTCCTCTTAATGATTAAAACTTGTAGAAATTGAATGAAATTAAAACTCACACTAAACAACTGTTTGTGAAGGAACGATTGCCTTTTAGGAGAAGAAATAAACAAAAAACCTAATTATTGTACGATGACGAAGAAACTTAAGAGAGATTTGTCTTTCTGAAGGTTCTCAATGCAAAACCAGAGAATGTGGAGAGAGAAGCAGAAATTGTAGCACAGAGTGGTCGTTTAGGAGCTGTGACAATTGCTACCAATATGGCAGGTCGTGGAACTGATATTATCCTTGGTGGTAATGCTGAATTTATGGCAAGATTGAAGCTACGTGAGATGCTTATGCCGAGGTATTATCTGACATTCTCTTCCTCTAGTACTCTTCATGGACTTTTCATAGTATAACTCTGAGGGAGGCCTTATCTAAACAATATATGAGTTTATTACGTGCTAAAAATGTGCATGATATTGTCTCAGAGTTGTTAGACCAGCTGAAGGAATTTTTGTTTCTGTGAAGAAACCTCCCCCGATGAAGACATGGAAGGTTATTTTATTTTATTTTTTATTTGGCATATGAAAAGTCAAGTAAATAATGTTTAATATTCTAAATGATTCTGGATCTAAGTATTATGGATAAAATTACAGGTTAATGAAAGTTTATTTCCATGCAAACTATCCAATGACAACAGTGAATTGGCTGAGGAAGCTGTACAATTAGCTGTGAACACTTGGGGTCGGAGATCATTAACTGAACTTGAAGCAGAGGAGCGTCTATCTTATTCTTGCGAGAAGGTGAAAATTTGAGTTAAGAATATCAGTATTGCTATTGCATAGCTAGAATTAAACTGCAGACTTTAAATACTTTTCATACATATTCTTGATGTTATTCCTTACATGCTCCTGGTTGTAATTATTTCATTTATAAGCAACTAGATGATAATTATCATACCTCTGTACCTACAGGGCCCTGTTCAGGATGAAGTCATAGCCAAGTTGCGTAATGCCTTCCTAGAGATTGCTAAAGAGTATAAAGTTTATACTGAGGAAGAAAGGATGAAGGTTAGTTTACACTCAGTAAATCTTACTAAAGTTTGCTGATCAATCATAACTGCATTTTCTTTATTTTGTACATCCTTGCAGGTTGTGGCAGCTGGTGGACTTCATGTGGTGGGAACAGAACGCCATGAATCACGTCGGATTGACAATCAGGTTAAATTTGCAAACTAATTAATAAATTGATCTGGAACGATTAATTGAATTTTGTCTTTCATATATGTCAAAGTCAAAGTCAAAAGACTCCTTTTCATTTTGTTTCTTCCTGTACTTTTTATGTCGGAATGTTTCTGGAGAATCTACCAAACTGAACTTGCATTCTTTTGCTGTCCAGCTACGTGGTCGAAGTGGCCGACAAGGGGATCCTGGAAGTTCCCGTTTTTTCCTAAGCCTTGAAGATAACATCTTTCGAATTTTTGGTGGAGACCGAATACAGGTTTGATTTGGATGTGGTTTGACTTGTTGATACTGCTATAGGATATGCTTGACATAAAATTCTTGCTATTGCAATTTCTAGGGTTTGATGAGAGCTTTTAGGGTTGAAGATCTACCTATCGAGTCCAAGATGCTGACTAAAGCACTAGATGAAGCTCAGCGGAAAGTAGAGAATTATTTTTTTGATATCCGGAAACAGTTATTCGAGTATGATGAAGTCCTAAACAGCCAAAGAGACCGTGTCTATACAGAGAGAAGGCGGGCCCTTGAATCTGACAGTCTTCAATCTCTTATTATTGAATATGCTGAATTGACAATGGATGACATCTTAGAGGTAAAAGTTCCTGAACTTTGTGGGCTAAGCTTGTATTTTTCTTCACTTTGTTCCCCACCTTCCCCAGTGTCCTATATAATCAGTTTGCATCATATCCTGGAGTATTACTCAGGTTGTAATTTTTAAATGAGTAGGCAAATGTTGGTCCTGATGCTCCAATGGAAAGCTGGGATCTTGAAAAACTCGTTGCAAAACTTCAACAGTAAGGGGCGCCCTCCTTTCTCTTGCTTCGTAGTTGGAAAAATATGTATGCTTAACAAGATTGAGGCATGAATTTGATCTAGTGAACCAAAATGCATTTCATATGTTTCAGTTCTCATATGCTACTGTTGAAGAGCTTTAGAGTTTCTGATGCTGCATGGAACCATGTTTTTGTTTGAATTAGTTTAAAAATAAGTATTTTTCTGATATATTTAATGTTAAAATTGTACCTGTCCAGATTATACTGATCTCCTTGCTTAGTATTTGAATCTAATAAGATTTTACTGACAAATGTATTATTTGATGCAGGTACTGTTATCTGTTGAATGATTTGAACCCCGGGTTACTTCAGAGCAAGGGCTCAAGTTATGAGGACTTGCAAGATTACCTTCGTCTTCGGGGTCGTGAGGCATACTTGCAGAAAAGGGTCAGTTTGCTCTCCTTGACTTGAAATGGTTTCCCTTGTGGTATGGAGCTCTTGAACTCAGCCCATTTGGGTCATATGCCCCAAAGCAGCCTACTGAGTCTGAAAATGTTGGATAAGACAGTGTATTCTGTTTTAAGATGGTGAATCCTTGGTTCTTATGCTACTTGTTATGTCTGCCTTTTTGTTGACTTTCAGAATACTGTAGAGGAACAAGCACCAGGCTTGATGAAGGAAGCGGAGAGGTTCCTGATTTTGAGCAATATTGATCGCTTGTGGAAAGAACATTTGCAAGCACTCAAGTTTGTGCAGCAAGCTGTTGGCTTACGTGGATATGCACAGCGGGATCCACTCATTGAGTATAAACTTGAAGGCTATAATCTCTTTTTAGAGATGATGGCACAGATAAGAAGAAATGTTATCTATTCCATATATCAGGTTCAAATTAACTGGAAGTATTGACATCATTGATTTTCCACAATTATTTTGTGCTTGAATGTGGTTGCTGATTCTTATTTTCTCCGTGTTTTGTTTGGCAGTTTCAACCTGTGCTCATAAAGAAGGATCAGGAGCAAACTCAGAACGACAAGTCAGACAAGCTCGTCACAAATGGTCGGGCTAGCAGTAAGAAATCTGATGTAGTTGCAGTTGAGTCATCATCATCAGCTTCCAGCTCTCAAGCTGGTCCATGAGAGATCCCCATCGAGAAAAATAAATCAAATATTTAGAAGAAATAGGATAGTTTTGCAATGTTGATGTATAGCCTGTCCATGATCATCGCAAAATGAAAAACCTTGTTAATTGTACAACGGAGCCACACTACTAAAATTAAAAAGAAAAGAATTCATAATTATTGTACAATTTGATCAACTTTTGAATTTAAAAGGAAGTATAATGAAGACCAATTCTTTTCTTTTTCTCTCTTTTTTTTCTCCTTCTCACCCTTATATATACTAATAAGCTTAGAAATCACGGCCCCGTTTTGCAGATACTGAAATCTGAGCACAGATTTATCGTTGTTAAGAATTTAATTCTAAGCTTCGTCTCCTCTGTGTCCCAGTTAAAGATACAAGGGCATTAATCAGGAATCTGCAGAATGAGGCCCAAAAAAAAAAACTTTTAAAAGTTGAAAAATGTTTCGTTCGTGGGATTCTGGACGCAATACATTCCTTGAATACCTTCACTACAATCCGAGTGATTTTGCTGCTATTTGAGCTAGTCTCAAAAGCCTCAACAAAGGCCTTCTCATCAATAAAATGCCACGGAAGCGTTCTTGACTCTTGACACTGATGAACATGACTCAGAAAAACATGGAACTGCAAAACAATTAGGGATCCATGAGTGTGATTGCAATTGGCAAAACATACAACCTTCAGGATAAGTTATAGTTCATCCGACTCTGCAAGCAACTCTTAACTCGGTCTATTGCTTTGTAGTTTTTACTGATTTTCCGAGGTGAATCCAATTCATGTATCCTCTTCTGCTCTGCTACATGTAATCGGCAGGTAATTGACAGGGTGCCCTAGAAATCTCAGACAACTTCAGGGATTTATTTCATCTCCACAAATGATATTCTCGATGACTTGATTTAGAGTATGTCCTTTGGCCTAGGTCAAATCAGTAAGAATTATATTTAAATTAGAAAAAAAAGAAACTGCAAGACAGAAAGAAGAACATGATAGAACAATTTCACATATAATCTGCAAAAACATGAGCGCAATACCTTTATCCCAATGGCAATTGCTGTTTTAAGCTTGACAAGTTCACCTAATCTTAAAGATCCACCTTTATTATTTTTGACAACGATCATAGGGACATTCCTTGATAAAGCCAAGCTTGGCAGATGCTTTGTTAACCATCGTGGGTTGCAGCAGCTAATAGAATGACCTAACTCATTAGGAGATTCATTAGCATTTTAGAATCATAATTAACAAGCTATAAAGAACAGTCATATCTCAAACTTAAAAGATAGATTAACCACAACAAAGAAATAAAGTTGCTTGATTGAACAAAGAACTTATGGATACTCCAAGTCCTTAAAACTGCAATTATCAAGCTCTAGCCACCAATTTCAAAGAAGTCTTGCTTCTTTCTGACAGCATCATTCAAAAGTTATAAATAATGATTAACATTGTTCTCTTGTTTTCTTAGTGAATGTCGGTGGAATCATCTGGATTAATTCATTATCCATCAGAAATTTTTTATAATTTATTAATGCATATTATATCACACATGATAAATATCATTGCAAGGACAAAGGCTACAGTTGATTTTTCCACTTTGATATCCATGACTTGAACCTTTAAAGAAGTTGCATTCAGATAAACCGGAGCAATCCAGCTCCAGAATCATTCAGCTTGCTGACATTATCCTTGAAATAGTGACGCCATCATTTTTTTATAGTCAGCTATTACAATGTTGGAGACATAATTTGTTTGTTAAATTTGGAATAGAAAGACATACTCTAAAAACACATTCAAGTGATAATGTTGTGGAGCACCGCTCACCACCACACAGCCCCTCTTCTCCACCGGAGAGGAGGCTTTGGCCCCCTCTCCGGTGGATATTTTCTCTTTATCTCTCCCTTTTATTATTTCTAAGGTTATCTTTTCAGTTCTTTCTTTTTTCTTTTTCTGGTGACTTTCTTTGCCCCTTTTTTGGGCTTCGGTCAAGCGTACAGTGGCTGAGACCCACCTCGGCTAGGCTGTCCCAATCTAGTGCTTCGCCGACTCCATCTATTAAGGTTTCGTTGGTCCGTCTGGGATTCTCCCTCTCCGCTGCTTCTCTCATTGAAAGCTGAAGCTGACGCTGCTGCCCTCCCTTCTTTCTTTCTCCGGCCATTCTCCAATGCTCGCTGCCGCTGCAACCACCACTGGTCAAGCGCTTCTGGTACCTGAGCTAATCCGCTCACCGCCGTTGTTGCCAACCTTTTCCGGTCAGTAGCTACTTCCGGCGACTACCTAGTCTCCCATGCTGCCATCAATGCAGTCCAACTCCGGCGCTTGTTTTAGTCTAAGATGTAAATTGGAGTTTGTTCTGTAATATCCTTATATTTGTGGTTATTGTGTGACTAAGGGGTTATTGTTGTAACTATTAGAGAGTAATATATGTGTGGCTTTGTAGGATTTTGTCCCTCTTGCATGAGGGTAGATTGTACCTCTGATGTGAGGATTTTTGTCCCTCCTGCTTGAGCGTAGAATTCCCCATCCATAATAGGGGCAGAGATCCTAACAGTTGGGATGATCCCCATTTGGGGTGTATGTTTCTCCTTGAGGAGAGTTAGGTTCCGGCGTATCATAAAGGACTATCCTGTGTAGAGTCCCAGTAAATTGTCTGATTTTATATCAGCATACTTAAGATGTAATGTTATTGAATTTTTTTAATGATATTACATCTATTGACGATTAAAAAAAAAAGTGATAACGGTGTGGAAAAGATAAAGGAAAGCAAATAACCTGAAGTTGAACAGACGAGGCTTTACTGTTGCCGTAAAATACATGAGGTTGCTAGGGGAGATTCCCATAATGGTACTTGGCGCCATCCTTTCAAGCACTCGAGTGACTTCATTGACCCCGATTGAGAATTGTTGCTAATTATAATAGCATTCCGTTTATTAAATACAAACACAAGTTCAGTATAAACAATAAGGAAGAACAAAATTTTTGCATACACACCCCAAAAGAATCAAGAGACTAAAATTTTGAGTCTTAGAAACTAAAAGAGACATAGCATTGAACATTGTAACAAACCTTGAACCATATTTTTTCAGGTAAAGAGTCTCCATCCAAAATTCTAGCCGACCTATCTCCCTGTTTCAATATAACAAAAAAAAAATGGCAAGTTATGAGCTGGTCTAAATCTTATATAACTAAAGAGTACTCATTAGGTTACAGTTCGTTGGTATTAAGTTACCTCGAAATCAATTTGAGCAAACGACCTAGACGTTCCCCTTCATAGCATCTACTCATCAACCCAAATAATTAAAAAAATGAAATAATAAGAATGAAGAGAAAATAGAATTCTCAGTTAGAAAGCTATCGAAAACCATCAATTTAATCAAAACCCATGTAAAAAAAATTGACCTACTCTGGTTCTTGAGGAACAGAACTCGGTTGCTTTGAGACATCAACAAGCTTTTTGGTGGCCTTTTTCCCACTTTGCATGATTGCGCACTGGCACTGCACACTACCTGTTAGACGAAAAGCTCCAAAGGTTTTGATAACTCGTAATAATACCGTTCAGAGACGAAGGGCCCAAAAATTAAGAACATTTGGGTCTCCAGTCATCGAACTCGAGGGTCCATTGGGCCCAAAAAATCTTCAACAAAGCTGTACATGTTTTTCAATTGTGGGCCCACGATTCAGTCTTGACTTCTTATTTGGTATAGCATTATTATTAATAATAATATCACCGAAGCCTGTACGACGATCGAATTGTTAATTGTTAATTGTGATCTTTTGATTAACCTAGGACAAGGAGGACTAGAGACAATTTGAAGGATTGGTCCCCATGTTTTGTTCATCCGCATTATTGCAAAAAGACTCAAAAATCTTATATCAATGCGTTGAATGATTATAATCAATACATCGTCAGGTATTGAAACAATACAAATTAAACGTAGCACATTTTCAATGAAAACAAGGCATGCATATTGTGGTCCTGCAGCTAATTATCTTCTTGAATGGAGCCACAAGAAATAAAAATTACAAACAATTAAAAAGAGCTGGTAGATAGATCCAAAAACAAGTTATAGTTTAATCGTCTCCAGACAAAGTCAAATTCATAGTGGCCGCCCCATCAATCAAATGATGCAAATATAAGAAGGCAAAAATATTCATGGTGTGTGGGAATATGACCACCTGTAATCAATTGACTCAGTAATTAACGTGTGACCAAATTAGGAGAGATCAGCAATAGGGTCCAGTTAATAATCTTGTTTATGGGTCATGTTGTATTCGAATTTACTTGTAAAGCAAGAATTGGGTATGGTACACACTCTTAAGCTATTACAAAAATGGCCTACCAGTAGGTGTATTTTGACAATCACAAAAATTGGTAGCGCCATAGAAAGATGTAATTAATCATAATTAGTGCAACGTATAAGTATGCGTGTGTCAGTCAGACAAATCATATTAGTTATTAACTGAAGTTTTTACCGCGATGAGAGCGATTTTAAGGTGATGAAAGGAATGTCGGTTTGTCAAAACTTGTTGCTCATCGTATAAGCAACAACTTTGTATATGTTCTCTCTGTAAAAGTCAGTAAAAGGTACGCGTTCAAATGGTGCATAGTCACATGTACAAGTGGGTGAACTTTTCACTTCTATATGTACTGGAACAAGCTATAATGAAAGATCCAATCCACCCCATGCTTGAAAAGATGTTCCTGTAATTTCACTGTGATGATATCGTATCAAATGATAACGTAGGTTTTACTTGCATTATCTTTTAACTCATTGAAGGAAACAAGAATATATGAAAGCCAGAGTTGGGCATATTCAGTGTGTTTTGTTTTTAATGAGACAAAACTCACAAAAGCAAAATATGCCAATCTAAGATTGATTTTGGTAAATCATGTAATTATACAAGAAAAAGAGAAACTGGGTCTGAAAACTTAACAATCGCTTGGTCCTGGAAATCCAATTTTTTTTTTTATTAAAAAAAAAAAAGAAAGGTTGCTGAGCTCTTTCACGCGGATGATCCTGTATCACGTTATGAAACTGATGATCATACCATTGCATCAATGGTCACATTCATTATTCATAGTTGTGTTTTTGGTTAAGAGGGGGACATTGGATACCTGACTGACTCCGTTGTTATTAAATGCTTTGAATATGTAACACTTGCCTTTGCATTTTCTCTTGTCCTGCTTTGTATTTTGTCCCCTTCTTTGTAGACATTTTTTCGTAATTGCTGGAGTCCCTGTTCTGATAGTACTTCATGTCACGAAATTAGGATCCCATCTGAGGGTATTTCCGTAATTACAAGCTATTAATGCTTTTATTGCTCTGTATTATGTCCTTAAATTTGTCCCGACTAAGCCTGATTCTACATAATTGATGCAGGTTTTTAATTTTATTATCGGAAACAGAAAAGCTCTAATTGCCAATTTGTGAAATTGACATGAGCTTGTGATGGAGGCCAGGTGCGCAGCGCGCGTGGTCCCGGCTTTCCAAACTCAATCTAGCACACAGGTTAAGACAGATATTTTGGTCATGTGGTTAGGGTTATTATAGTCTTTTGGGTATAAATTCAGACGTTATTAGTATCTTAAGACTGTTTTTGACGGTAAGGCAATGGCAATAAACATGACACATATGGCAGTTGCAAGATTAACAGACGACAAAAGTGTTCCGGTTTGGCGTTTTGTAATTGTGCCCCAAAAGTGACTGAATTAATGACGCCGTTTGTCTTGTAAATTGTAATGTCTTTGCCCCGGAGGCAGTGGTAGTATCAATTCCCCAGCTAGCTTTGGCCTGCTTTTTATAAGCTAGTTCTTGTCCAAATCAAATCTCTCTTCCCCCCAATCTCCATGGCTACTGTCTCTTTTTTATGTCATATAACAAAAACCCACCCATCTATGACTATATATATGAATATATATACATAAGCTCTCTTCTGGGAGTGATAGAGAATGCTGACGAGTGATGATGTGAAAAAACAGGTCAGTTTTTTTTTTTTATACAAAATTCTTTTTTGATGGATGTTAGAAATATGCAAACCTTAAAAAACGAATTTAACTGATGAAAGATCGTCACATGAGATGATATAGATGAGGGAGAATGACTGAGATGCCCCATGCAAAGCTAAAACTTTAACGCAAACTCTCACCAATCACCATTGCAAAGCTTTCAAAACTGAATCAAACAAACACAGAGCCACACAGAAAAACTCTGATACTAACTATCTTTTGGCTGCTAAAAAGTATATTAATACCACCCAAGCTTCGATTTCAAAGTCAAGACTTATCTGGGCATTCTCCATTTTTAATCACTGAGTAGCTTCTAGTGCGTGTAAACAGAACAAGAGAGAAAAAGAGAGAGGTTGTGTGATTGTGTATTGTTGATTGTTTGATCACTGTGTAGTGAGTAACATAAGATCGGGTTAGATAGAGAGAGGAAATGGAGGAGCAGGTTAAGTGAAGACACAAGAGGGACCTACTGCTTATTTTTTGGCGGGCAGCAACGGTCACTATCAATGATTTTTAGCTTTGGGTGGTGGTGATGGTGGTTCTCTCAATGCCCCATCTAATCACTCTTACAAAGCACACACTTTGTCTTTGCATATTTCTTGGAGAGAGAGATAGTGAAGAGAGATCTTGATTTGAAACCAACCCATCCTCATCAACCTTTTCCCTTTCTTTCTTTAATTTGTTATTGATTTTGTTCATTAAGAAGAAGTATATCAGTAGGTGAGAGTCAGCTGCTTTTGTCAAAGAAGGTTAATAAAGCTTTAATTTGTTACGGTGCTTTGAGCTCAAGGGCAAAGTTGTAGATCTCAATCATATGAGGAGATCTTTTACTGTGAGTTCTTTGATCTTTGCTTAATTTCTCTCTTATTCTTCTTGCTCCTTGTTCTGCTTTGCTTCTTGCTTCTTCTCTGTAAGTTTCACTGAAAATTTACAATAAGATCTAAAAATGTTTTCAAGATAAATCATTCGATGAAAGCCTGACCTGAATCATCTAAATTCATCCACAAATTATATGATTAATTATTTTATAGAAAATGTTGCTCTAAGTTTGATCAAGCAAAACTCTTTTCTATTTTCCAATTTATTTTACTTTTTTGAGCGGTAGAAGTAGAAGAATGTACTATGAGTGTTTCTTTTCCCTAATGTAATGCACGTGACTCCTCTTGGCTTATTATCTTTTTTGGCAAAATGTGGCTCATTTCATCAGCTTTTCTGTTCATCAACTACAACAAAGCGTGAAGTCTGTGATGATCATATATAATTCATGACTCTTGGGTGTAATAAAGCTACATGTTTACTACTTTTGGACGTTTCAATTAGTCTATCACTGAGGTTCTTTTGGCTTGTTTCTGAATGTAGTTTATCTGGCATGACCTGCATTCCTGTATGCTAATTAAGATTTAAGACCTCGCATTATGTTGATGATTTAGTAATACTAATCCATTTTTAAATGTTCCTTTCCTTTAGCTGGTGGATGTGCTTCTGGTACTTGCCATTTTTAGTGATGCTGTATGGATTGTCAAGGGCAGCTCACAATGCAAATATACCAATTCAGGGGTGTTTCGGCCTCATAGTGTCTCTATCACTGAATTTGGTGCTGTCGGAGATGGAATCACTCTCAACACCAAAGCCTTCCAAAATGCAATCTTCTACCTCAATTCATTTGCTGACAAGGGTGGGGCCAAGCTTTTTGTCCCAGCTGGGCGGTGGTTGACAGGAAGCTTTGATCTTATCAGTCATCTAACTTTGTGGTTAGATAAAGATGCAGTAATTCTTGGATCTACGGTAAACCCTCATCTAAATTTTTTTCCATTTTATTAGCTGCAGCTTGCCTTTCTCTTCTGATTGGAGTATTTGCAATTAACTCATGGCTAGTATATTAATTTTAGGGGTTGTTCTTATAACATTGTAAATAAAGTTTATGCCACTAGAGTTGCCTCTACCTTCTTGAAATAGGATGATCTCCAAGTCCAATTTGGCATTGGTATGCTGTGACATGAGGCCATAAGTATGTTATCTTAGCACATTTTGCTAAATAGCTTACCCTGCATTGTTTCAGAACTTAGATGATTGGCCAGTTGTTGATCCTCTACCATCATATGGCCGAGGTAGGGAGTTGCCTGGTGGAAGGCATCGAAGTCTCATATTTGGACTCAATTTGACAGATGTTGTCATAACAGGTCAGTGATATTGATGAAGAGCATACTCTTATGTATGTATTAACTGTTTCCTTGATGCCACTGATTACTCCATGCAGGTGATAATGGAACTATAGATGGTCAAGGCAGCATCTGGTGGGAATGGTTTCAAAATGGAAGCTTGGATTATACTCGACCCCATCTAGTTGAATTGATGAACTCAATTGGGGTAGTCATCTCAAATTTGACATTCTTAAATCCACCATTTTGGACCATCCACCCTGTATATTGCAGGTTAGTTCTTTCTACAAAAAGATTTCTATTAATTTCTTTGTTTGTTGGATTCAAGAATTCTTGTTTCCAATTTACGCTGTACAAAAGTGAAGCTTTACTGAATTACGGGAAGTTTTGAGACTGTTTTTCTGGATGAACAGCCATGTAAGGGTGCAAAATGTCACAATTCTTGCTCCACTTGATTCACCAAACACAGATGGGATTGATCCAGGTGAGCATCTTCTACTGGTCTGAAACTCTCTCTTAATGATTGGTGTTTTCAAAATTTTCTAGTTTGATTTGGTAACACTTCGCTTAAAAGACTCTATCTTCAAGAAATACTAAGTTCTTAGCTCAATTTTTCATTTGCAGTGAAGCAAATAATCTCTTTGGGCTTCAGAATGGGAATTGGTTTAACTCTGAGAATTTGACAATTTTAGAATTTAGGCATAAAACTACTCATAGGATCTAATATCATGTTGAAAAACCATCAAGTCCAAACACTGTAATAGGAAAATGTCCATACAATAACATTTGAACAGCCAAGGATTTTGTTTTTTTTTTTTTGTTTCTTTCCTATTTTCAAAAAAAAATCTATTACATTCAAACATAATGCTGTTCTCAACTCTGTTTATATTTGCATCCAGACTCTTCTGATAATGTCTGCATTGAAGACTGTTATATTAGCACTGGTGATGATCTGATTTCCATCAAAAGTGGGTGGGACGAGTATGGTATTTCATATGCTCGTCCTAGTACAAAAGTTACTATCCGCAGGTTCACTGGACAAACATTTCATTCGGGGATTGCAATTGGAAGTGAGATGTCTGGAGGTGTATCAGAAGTGCATGCAGAAAACCTACACATTTTCAACTCAAATACAGCTATCAGAATAAAGACTTCCCCTGGTAGGGGTGGTTATGTGAGAAATATCTCCATCTCAAATGTGACCTTGGCTCGCGTAGATATAGCTATTAGGTTTACTGGTCACTATGGGGAGCACCCAGATGATATGTTTGATCCAAATGCTCTCCCCACAATAGAAAGGATTACCATTAAAGATGTCACAGGGGAGAATATAAAATTAGCAGGCTTGTTAGAAGGTATAGAAGGGAACTCTTTTCTCAATGTTTGCTTGTCAAACATTACGCTCAATGTACTTTCAGATTCTCCATGGAACTGCTCTTATGTTCAAGGATATTCTGACTTTGTTTCCCCACAAACCTGTGATCCTCTGAAGGAGAGAATCTTCCCCAATCATTACTTAGATTGTTACAATCTACCCGGTTACTTGTCGAGTTCAAGTAATCGAGACATAGGTTCTCGGTTGTGGTCTTGGTAAATAATGGAGTCATAGTATTGCCCGGCAGTGAAACCACCTTCTGTGAATGTTCAACAATAGCTGGAAATTTGATTCTTGCCATTTCTCAACACAACTGCCTGTTGCATTGCTGAGGAAGAGATTGCCTGACATAAGTTGAGCGGAGTTGCTGATCTGCAGTTGAATGGTGAGATGGTATTGAAAAAAGATTTTTTTTTCTTTTGTAATGTTGTGTGCAGTAACAAATAATTGAGTGATTATCAGAAAATGAAGATAGCATGAGCTTCTACAAAAGTTTGGGTTTTTTTTTTTTTAATTTTGTTACTTTTCTGATTGTATATGTTATTTGTAATTTCAGCAGATTAAATTTCTAGAAACAAATTATTCAATGCTTAATGAAAGGAAAGAAGAAAAAAAAAGAAAGAGAAAAGGGAATGTACTATGCTGTTGGTTAGGTTTTGCATGAAATGGAAGGCAATTTTGTTCTCTGGAAGGATACCCTTTTATTTAATCATTTTGTTAATATAAGATATATTTTATTATAAAAATGTCAAAAATGAAGTTTATAAATTGTACCTGGAGGGAATCAATACCTAAATTCCTTTTAGCACCAGTACTTTGGGGTGGCTTGGGAGACAAGGGAGCGAATCACCTCAGAATGAAATTTTTACTTAGAAATGAATCGAACCACAATGCTTTATACCATACAGTTTTTCTTTTTTCGTCTTTTACCAAAATGCTGATTCACCTATCTAGAACGGGCCCAAGGAAGGGGGAAAAAAAGGAAAAACTAACTGTAAATTATAAGAGGCGGAAAAATTACATGCAATGTGTTGATTTCAATGTTGCTAAATGAGTAATGAGATACAGAACCAAACAATGAATCTTTTCTCAAAGGCTGAGAATCCACAAAATCAAACTTAATGCCTATCTCGTGGATTACCGAGCACAAAACCTGTCTTGAAATGTACGTTTCCAGCTCTTTGGACACCTCGGTTAATTTCAAGTCAAAATTGCTTCTGTATTTGTGCTTTGGTGATGGCACAATGCCAGAGAACCTAGTTGGTGAAACAGAAAATCTCCTTCTTGGGCTTGAAAACCTTCCTGGTGACCCTGCAAGCCTCCCAATAGAAATGAGAGGCGTTGAGCCTGATCCGGATCCGGAACCTGTATTAGCCAAATTCCTATCTAGGTTCATCAATGGTCCGGATTTTGTCTCCAATGGTAGTGGCTTTAGTGAGTCAAGTTCCGGGACTGGTTTCTGTTTCATAAGCTTCTCTCTGGCCCTTTCTGCTGCAAGTATAGCTTTCTCTCTACTCAGCTTTATCAATTTCCATGGATTTATGCTTACACGAAAAACTTGTTTCTCGGTTAAGTTGGAAGGATCAGGATCTCCATCAATTCTTATCAACAAAGTTGCGATTTCTGAAAATTAAAATGAATTGTTGAAAAATTGGTGATTCAACCATTTTGGTTGGACAAAAATTGAGATGGATACCAAAGTGAAAAGTTACAAGAAGTCTAGAATGTATGGGATACATATGAAGAAGTTTAGGACGTGTGGGACACGAAGAGGGAAGCAAAACGGGACTTAAAGACGCGAAGGGAGCAAGAAAACGCGGATAGCTACAGGGCTCAGTGCCGCAGCGCCAATGGCTGAGCGCCTCAGCGCCCAGGACAGTAGCCCAGCGCCGCAGCTGTAGGCGCAATTTTGTCCAGCGTCGCAGCGCCAGAACGCGTGGAAAAATCCGTTTTGGTTTAGGATTTTGAGTTTTGGAAAGTTTTGGACTTTCAAAACAAGTGGACTCTTACTCCAACAAGGAATAGGGTTAATAGGCACGAAATATACTCTATATAAACACTTGTAAACCCTTAATTTCATATCAAGCATTGAGAGACTCTAAGAGAGGGGAAGAACTGCTTGTGTGCGTTAGGGTGAAACCGTTGTTTGGGTGATCATTATTCGTGGTAGAGTAAGGGTTCACTAAGCGTTTAGGTCCTTTTGAGGGTTTTTCATATTGGGTTTTCTTGTAAAATCTCTGGGGAGTTATAATAAGAGAGGCTAGGATCCTTGGATACACCGTGGACATAGGCGATTGGCCGAACCACGTAAGTTTGTGTTGTGCTCTTTTGTTTTTCTGCTTTGAATTATTGTTGGTTTTGCTTAATTGACAGGTTATTCCGCTGCGCAAGGAGATTAGAATTCTACGTTGAATCTTGGGTTCTTCGCTTCAACATAACCTCGAGAAGGAGTAGGGCGTTACCTTCCTCAACATGAATTATCCACCAAGCTGAGTGAGCTCATTGTTTCTCTGCATATGAATCTTGAAACAAGTATTGGTCTTTCAGGCGAATCAAAGTCACTGCTGTCATCTGAAGAGAAATCCGATTCATTTAGTTCTGGAAATTGACTCTGCTCTTTCATTGCTAGGATATAATCATAAGTTCTCATTTCCTGCACAATGATCAAGTTTCAAGTAGGAGAAAATAGAGAAAGTACAGCCTGTAGCTATATTCTTTTAATTTGTGCAATTAGGTTTTGCGAACCTTGCTTATCAAGAGTAGGCAGTTCGCATTGGTGGGAAAATGCAAAAGCTGTAACTTGGGAGTTTGAAAATCTTTGATTGGTGATTAAATTATTTTAAGCTTATGAGTATAATAAGAAACAAGCACGGAGATAACAAATTATGTTTAAACAGGGCAGAGAAGCACAAGAGAAGTTGAAGAGGTCTGTGAATTGATCTCTGCAGCCACTCACCATTGTGACAATTCTAATCGTTTTCCTGAAGACATTTTCAAAGATGAACCCCACAAACTTCATTCCTATTCCATTCCATGTTTGCCAAGCCCAATCGGTCATGAGAAAGTTCATAACCAATCTTTAACCCGTTTGATTCAGTAAAACAACAAACAGATAATTACTATATTGTATCAATAATTGTTTGGCAACACATCATGCATCATACCTTCCTTATGAGAACCACGTGAAAGAAAAAAAGCTGTCCCATTGCTGCGGTACTATAAGCTGTCATTAAAACCAACAATACCTGTAACATTTCGATGAGTTACAAGCTATTTTCAAAATATAAATAATGATGCAATTAAACATTGCCAGAGGAAAGAAAGGTGACTTAAATATTACCGATATAGTAGCCAGAAGTTCTCTTGGGAACTCTACATACAGCTTCCTTCTCAGCTCCAGCTCTATTCCTTGCTTATCTACGAAGCACCTGATGAATATGGCAACGGCAGTTCCTCCTTTTATAATTAGCTGTACCAGTGACAATTCAGTGGTGTAAACATCAAAGCGAGAAAATAAAAATACGAATTAGGAGCTGCAAAGGAACTCACCATCAACAAAACAAAAACCATGAGAAGAATGAAAGTTGTGTAATTCCTTTTCCCAATACAGTTGTTTAACCACTGGAGACAAATGAAAAAGGCCCGTGTGAACATTGGTAGCGTTAGACTTCTTCTATTTTCTGAACACAAAATAAGAGAATAACATGAATGGTAATTTCATGAAAGCTGCATGGTTCTTACCCTGCAATGGTGATCAAATCCTTCAACACAACGATTGCAAGTTCTACAATGCTTGCTATGCTTTTTCACCCGATGTATATATACAGACAATAAAATTGATGTCACTTTACTTTGTTGAATACCAAGTACAACCTTTTTAACTCTAGCTATCTTTATTTACATACAATTATGTCATATTAATTTATCTTCAAATGAAATATCATGCTGGTTTAACATGAAGACTATCAAAAAATGCAAAATATCCAACCTCAAAATCATATAGCGAGCAAAATGAAATGTCATCCTCTTTAAGGTCAGGTGAAATTGCATCATCCTTCATGACAAGGGGAAATGGGAGCAATGGTTCCAATTGAGTACTAGTCTTCAAAGGATCCAGATACTTCCTCCTTATAAAAGTCTTAAGTATCTTCCTTTCCATCCTCCTAAAGAACCTCACAACAATTTGTCCCAGTATAAATCCATAACCCATTGGATTTGGCCCTTTTCTTCTTCCTAAAGCTGGTTTTATCCGTCGGATCAATTGCAGTACACCTTATAAATAGAAACATAACTGAAAGTGCCTGGAAAAAAATTAAAAAGCAAGAAAATAGATTCATATTGGTGATATTTTAGTAATAATTGATAAAGAAAATGTTACACTTGAATTTTCCTTGATAGATTACCACAAAAGAAAAAATTGTGGTTATTGTGATTTCAGCGATTCTGTTTCCAAGGAAAATGCCTAGAACCGTATAAAAGGCCACTGCCAGGAAACTGTAGACTGTCATTCCCACCATCTGCAATGTTTCCAACAATTAGATAAACTGTAATTAAACATGCTATTTATACCATAGTCAAAATTCTGTGATAATGTTGCTAATTGCACTACTTGAAGAACCGGTTTCCTGATTATGGAAAGAAAATAAGTAGACATTATAAATAAATTTCTAGGAAAACAAGCTAAAATTAAGTTAGAAGGCTGTGGTTTAGGTCTCAGTGTCTCACTCTGCAGATATGCATTAAAACAGAATGAAAGTTATGGTTTCACCTGCAGAGGGTGGAGAGGGCGTTGCCAGCCATGGCGTCTCATATTCATTGCCTGGCACTTTGTAAAGAGTATCTATTGCAGCTTTTCAATCGAAACAAAACAGATTTCGGGTGTAAGATTACTTTTAGGAATCCATAGATGTTGCTTCGAGCCCTCAAAGAATGAAACAAGTGTGTTGTTTTGATGTTTTTTTTTTTTTTTGGTATTTTATTTATTTTTATTGAAGTTCACGCCCTTCACACTCAAAAACTCAAAATGGAACTCCTTGCCCAACGGTCAAATATTTTGAAATTTGAACGGCGCTAAACGAATTTTATGGGCCTTATAGGCCTCCAAGGCAGTATATTTTACCCAAAAAGAAAAAAAGAGAAGATTTCGATAGAATCCTTGAAATTGAAATATTGATTAATCTTGCCTATTCATTCATTTACGGTCAAACAGGTAATCTTTTACAATTGAAATTAGTCCGAAACGATCAGGTCTAACCGATATAGGCATCGTCCTACCTCCATGATTAACCATCAAGAGTACAAGTCATGGTTCTGAAAGTCATAATAATTCAAACAAGTTTAACAAGAAATTTTAATGGAATTTGACGAGGGTATTTGGCCTAATTTTAGAATATATGTTAGGGGATATTTTTGAATTGTTTATGTGAACTAATAATAAGCTCACACGTGATTTATTGAAAGCCAGATCTGTACTAAGTTGGCTATAACAACCCCACCAACTATACTTCACAAAGACATTAGTTTCGATAAAAAGACAAATAAGAAATGGCTCAATAAAAAACTAAATCAATTAAGACTCTTCATTAAAAGTTGAGGTATTCTAAATTAGGTCTACCAAACTTGCCATGTTAGTATACAAGTGATAGTTAAATAGTTAAAACAAGATATTAGTAAAATAGTTTAGTTACTCGCATCATTGTTAAACCTCACACTTGCCACATCAGTTCACAGGTGATGATAGTCAAAAGATTAAGGAAATATTCCAGCAAGATCACTCAATTGTCTACATCATCGTAGATAGTAATCAAAAGGTCAAAGGAATATTTTAATAAGATCAGTCAACTGTTTATGTCACAACTAAATCTCATAGTTGCATTTTGAAAATATCACTTTAGATGATAGCCGTAAGAGAAGAGACAAGAGGACACAAAAAAATAGCTTTGCAGAGCACTTAGTAAGGAACCACAAATAGCTTTCTTTTACTATATATGATACTACAAAAGCTATAATTACCTTAAAATTTTATTAAAGATAAGATCACATGGACAATCAACAAGAGACCAATTTTGAAGCACCACGTTATAAAATAATATATACATAAAGGTCAGGTCATAGAATCGCCAGGTGGTATTGAGGTAGGGACCATGTTGTCACTAATCTTCATTCTCCAAATGACATGTGTCAACATCACTTTTAAAATAATGATATTTATTGGGTATATTCTTATTCATAAAGAAAAATTTAGACCAAAGAAGTTTATCAAAATACCATTAACTAAGTAGAAAATATTTTTTAATATAAAAAGAATTTTCTCATACTCTTTTCTAAAGAATGATACATAACCCTAAAATATTCTCTCATTTTCCATCCAAGCATGACATTTAGCCCTAAAAATATTACACTCTTCTCTTTATTAAAAAGTCTCTAAATGGCTTAATGAGCTCACACTAACCTCCACTATATAAACATCATTTTCTTTAGCGTAGTTCATTTATTATTCAACTTTTTCATATTCATCTCATTCTTCCCTCTTTTAGAGTTCTCTTCCTCTTCATTTCTATATTTGCGTTTACCCTAAAACCTTTTGGATAACTTTTAATTATTTAATAAATTTTAAAAATTCCAGTTATTCTTATTAAGAAAACTTCCATCAAATCACATGAAAATGACCTTCACAAGTTTAAAGAGGGGAAGAACATATGAGATCTTAACTTATGAGTGTAATTATTTTTATTATAATTTATATCTTATAATATCTCTTTCATATAGTACATTTTGGTGATGAGCTATACTCGTGGATGTAAGCCTTTAGACTGAACCATGTAAATTTATGTGTTGGTTCTGTTTATATTGTATTTTTTTATTAAATCTTGTTAAATTGTGTTTAACTTAAAAGGTGCAAGATTAATCTAAGCATATACCTAATTCAAACATTTGCCTCTTTTTACTAAGTTAATGATGTCAAAAACCCTTCTTTATGTCAATAGAGAGTTTTGTTGAGCTCAACTTTGTTATAATCACCCATGAATAATCCTCTGACCCTCTAGCCTTAACTTTAATTTAGGTCATTTCCTAACCATCATGTGAAATTTATGTCACCTTAACCTCTAAAAAAAAAATTGAACTCTTCTTTAATCAGCTCTACACCTCCTAAATATTTTCTCCGACTCTAAACACAACTTCAACAACTTTCTCTAATCTAGTTAAGTCAAGCTATCTCCTTTAAACGGTCCTCCACTCACCACTCCTGAGCTTTGACAACCTCTATTAAGTTGTTTTTCTTCATCAAAATAAATTTTAAAAATACATTATCAAACACATTGTTTAAATCAAAGACACCAAATATAAAAAATCATTTTCGTTTAAAAAAAAATAGTTCAAAAACCGAAGGCACCCTAAACTTTCAACAAATTAAAATAGAAAAAAACCAAAACAATCAACCTCTGTATAATAAGTAAGTCATCCATTGAAGATACATTTAATGTTGTAGATGCATCTATGATCTATAATGGTTTTACAAACCTGAAACTTCATAATGCAATGTACATCTCTTCACTGAACTTTATTTAATTTATGTACACAACTGGTACATATATTGTACCTCTCAGACACATAAATACTGCTGGTATGTGTATATTATCCGCCATTCATTTTTGTACACCCCACTGAAAGCTTTCTGGAAGCTTAGGACACTAAGCAAAAACACCTGTACGTTCACCTGCTCGGGCTTAGATATGAATATACACGAGATTATTAATGCCAATAGATCGGTTCATCGTCTTTCACGGCTTAGATATGCCAAAATTTATCTCTATGCTCATGCTGTGAACCACCACCAACACAGTTGACCCAAGGGAAGGTATCCATAATCCAATGCCCGAACTGAAACCCTAGTGGAATTTGGAGAAGAAATGATTCAAAATGCTTGTCCTTCTCCCTTAACAACATGCAACCTAATGATATCTTCGGCTAGCTACTGTGACCAATAAACGTGGTTCCTTCTCTCAACTCTCAAGAGCCAAACTAGCATAAGCTTATGGAAGTAGTCAAAGTAAATGAGTAACATGGGAATAATCCAAAATAGCCATCACTCATAATACCCTAGTTTGTGGAGAAAGTAGTGCAAGATTGAGGAAGCTGCGGAGAGCCGGGCAAAACACCTGGCACTCCGCTTGTACCATTTTTATTGTTTCCACCGTTGCTCCTTGGTGTTCCCATTATTGTTGAGATGGCGGCGGCTAAAGCTTCCGTGAAATTCGGGTCTGACGTAATGGCTGCAGTGACCGTCTCAACCATGGAAGCGTGTCGTTGCCCTAACTGCAAAGTTGGCACTGCAGGTAACTTGGGAGGGGCGTACATTGGTTGCCTGAAAGGCTGTGGGGGACAGCCATGCAAAGGTAGAGGAAATGCGGCCGGCGAAGAAGAAGCTCGGAGGAATTGCATAGGGTTTGGGCTCTGTGTTAAATCAAGGGTAATGGTGGGAAATGGTGCAGAAGCAGATAAGGTGGCCATAGTTGAGGCAAAGGGCACCGAATGAAAGAAACCGGAACTTGATGTTAGAGCATCTTTGCTAGTGGTTGAACCTGAGAGAAGCATAGCTGCTGCAGCTGAGGTAGTATTAGCCATGGCTGTAGCTGCTGGTGGCAGTGGGTGATTATGGTTTCCTTCATAGGTTGTGACGAGAATGCTCCTATCCTCTGCACATCGTTGAACCTGTTGAAAAACATGATCAAATTTAGAAGACACACTTCAACAAATTTGCAAATGAACCTACAAGGGCAAGAAAGATATATATATATATATACACACACACACACACATACATCCAGTAGCAGCACTTATATTTACTCGGGCACGTAAGTATATATGAAATAGTGCTATATATAGTTCATTATGTTATTTACAGATGTTAGTGACCTAATTTAACGTATAACTTCGTATGAAAATTTTCTAAATGGAGCCACCGTATCATCATTGTCGTATAATTTTTAAAACCATTACATCAGATAATGATTAGATTATTATGCAGTAAAACTTTGAATATATAACTGTACCTGCTTACGAACTGGGCATCCAACGGCCATGGTGCAACGGTAATAGGCACGTGGACAAGGGTTACCCTTGGCCATCTTTTGACCGTATTTCCTCCATTGGCATCCATCACTGATCTGATCAGCCACACAAAAGTCCATCGTTAATTAATAACATAGATGCTCATATATTTAGAGATGTTATTATAAAAAATGCTATTTCTTACCAGAGGAGCTTCTGATCTTGCTCTTACTGACACCCTAGCCTTTCTGAAAGGTACTTCAGAAACTTGCTCTCCGTTCTTCGTTTGATCAAACTTTGGACTTTTAGGAGGGGCCCAACTGTGAGAATTCTGGTCACCACCATCTTCGTTAGAAACTTGCTTCCCTGGAACCATAATCATAGGATGGTCATGTTCTTTTGAAATTACTTCGGCAGTATTTTCCGGAGAAACTGACCGCTCTCGAGTCTTGTCAACAGATGCTGAATTATCGTTGACATTCAATGCAGCAGATGGCCGTGGGTCCATGAACTGTTGGGCTGACATTAAGGGACTTGACATGCCATTGAAGTCCTGAGCCTTCTGTTCAAGGACCGTAGTTGATCAATTAACTAAAGTTTGAAATTATTGAAGGAAAATATCAATTTAAAAAGATATTCATGATATGTTGAATTTATACAGAGAATTTTTTTTGGGTGAAAAATATGAAATTTTGCCTTGAATTATCTGCTTGTATGTAGTTTTCGTCACACACCATAGAACTAGTTATTGCACTAGTTTATTCGCAGAATTAACTTAAAATGTATATGCATACAAATTTGCCTTTCTTAGGGATTGATCATGGATTCATGGGAAATTTTTATGAGCTTGAATGGCAGTTCAAGGATCCAGGAAGATCATCCTTGTAAAACTTATTAGGACCAATAACTTTTTGGCTTAACAAAACCTTACATTATTGAACACCTTTTAAAGCAACTAAGATAATTAATTGGGATTGAACTACTTGAGTTTAATGAGATTTAACTATACGTGTGAGATAAGGAGCATGCCAGTTGCCACCGTCTAGGTGGTTTTGCATAATACATTAATCTAGAACCGCAAAGAGCAAAGAGAAACGAATAAGTTATGTGAAAAAGTTGACATCAGATCAAGGAAGTACACTTTCCAATTGAAGTCAGGCACGTTTTCCAATTCCTTATAAAATAAAACCTCAATTTCATATTACCCTGGTATCTTAATAAACTTCCAAGGACGATGGTTATAGATTAAGAAACCGTCTCCTTTTGGATTATAAACCATTCAAAATGGATAATATAACACGGATTAAGGTAGAATTATATTAATTAAACTAGACAAAGTCACCTGCTCTCTTGGACTCCCATGTGCCTGTTTTTGCATTGCCAAGATTAGTTGACTGTGCAACTCATTGTAACTTTTGGTTATCTGTTCCAACACGCTTCTCAGATTTCCGTTCTCTTCGTGTAGCCTGTCCAACTCGCCTTGAAGCTTGCTCATCTGAAGAACAAATTCCCATTTCACCCCATTCAAAACCTTACAAAAACCAAAAGATAAATAGGACGACATGAAAGTTTTTAAGCTGAAACTCACTTCTGTATTGGACTTGTCGTCATTCGATATTCTTGAAATTCCAGAACATGAAGTGTGGAGATTCAATCCGGTCTGTAAAAATACATACATAGTAATCTTAAGGCCATAAAATTTATAATACGTTTGCATCAGTATCCAACATGGGAAATAACAAGAAGATAAAGATCAATATCTGAAACCTTACCTTTACACCAGAATCAAGTGGAGTTGATGATTCATTTTTTCTTCCTCGATGATGATCATGCGAGTAATTGTTACTAGAAAAGAAATCCATTTCTTTGATCGGGGGCTTATCACAGTCGACGAAATTCTCCATCATGAGATCAGAATTTTGCCGGAGAAAGTCGCCGGAGTGCAAGAGGGTCAGTTCACGGCGTTGTTGTTGTTTTTCCATGACCAAAGAATGATCAGTAGTAGTAGTTGCGTAGCCTTTTCAAGTTTCAACACAAGTTTTTGTATGTAATTTTTTTTTTTTTTTCCGCTCGCAAAGAAGCTAAGCTTATAAGTGGGGGTCCCAAAATAATAATAAGGCCTCGAGAGAGAGAGAGAGAGTAAGCGAAGACCAGCCGTTTTTTTCGCGGGGGATATGACGTCACGGTTGATGTGGATGCATACGTGGCTATATTTGAGGAGGGGAGGATATGGGAGCGCGTGAAACCGAGGGTGAAATAGTGATGGATCTCTCTTGGTTCCCGTTAAAGTTGATGATGGAAATAACGGAATTCAGAGTTTTATTAGAGTATATTGAATACAGGAAGTCCACGTGGGGGAGTCGTCTTGAGGTCAACTAAGTTGACGGCACGGCTGTATCTGACGGTGGTTAAGATAAAAGCAGGTCCCACATTGGAGAAATTACCTAATCCCACTGACTTTGAAGCCCAACCCCCACGTCATTTTTCGTTCCATCCACGTCAACGGCGCTTGCAAACAGAACACTCAGCTTGGCTCCGCTACACGGCTGGCTTTACATTCGCAGAAGTTTGTTTGTTAGTTTTTATTATTATTATTTCTAATTCTCATTTTTATTTCCTGCCACACAACAGATATCAACTATCCACTATTCCTCAATTATTTTCTTCTTTGTCAAGGTATAATTCAAGTTCGCCAGTTAATTATGAAAAGGCCTTAGCCATAGTTTCTCTAAAACGAAAAAGGCAAAATTCAAGATTTGAAGTTTGAGTTTATGAATACTTAAAACGAAATTAATGTTATGTGATGCCTATAGATTGAGTGTTTATTATTAATTAAAAAGGTTAGCATGTTAAACAATATTATATATTTATATTTATATATTTAAAATTTATTTAATTTTTATTTAATATAAAACGTAATATTTTTATTCATTTAATTATATGATACATCCATAAATGTTTTTTATTAATTTATTAAATAATATTATATATTTATTTTTATATATTAAAAATTAATTTAATTTTTATTCGAAGTAAAATGTGATATTATTTTTTAAAGTTCAAATTGTAAAAGTTTTCGGATATATATCATAAGCTTGCAATCATCTTGCAAAGGTGGCAGCTTTTCAAGGGTTGGTCGCCCCTAGATCGGTGTAGAGCGTACGGGGGGATGCTGCAACGTGCAAAGGACTAGATTTTCCATGGCTAATAAATTTAGTTGGACTTTCTTATCATAGATTGTGAAACACAGTAACATCCTAAATGAACAGGGAATTTGACTTTGTTTTATTTTAGAATGGGGATGACCGATATGCAATATTTGTAAAAAGGTCATAGGACATGCATAATTATTCAAGAAATTTACCCACTTAGTCTACTCTAACTCTTGCACTTTTCTACCCAAGTTAGACTTTGATTATAGAAATTTGATACTTACCAGTTAACTAGATCTTCTTTTTCAGTGGCTGGATTACCCGGTGTAATATATAAATGCATATAGTCTATTGGCTTAGATTACTTTTTATATTCTTTAAATTTATATTTTAAATAATAGTGTGTAAAATAATTATTAGATGTAATGAATATTTTTAAATTTTATATTATTTTATCACTTAATAATTATTTAAAATATATAATATTATTATTTCTATATATATATGAATTTGATAAAGTGAGTAACGACAGATACTGTTTAATACTGTTTTAACAGTATTCTATAATTTCAAATAATACTCCCTCTAAAACAGTGCTAAACAGTACCTATCACTGATCACCTCTCATATATATATATAATTATTGAGTTCCTTGTATAATTTATTTATACATTTATTTGCCATCTAGGTCGAGTATGTAATATATATATATATATGTAATTATTGAGTTCCTTGTATAATTTATTTATACATTTATTTGCCATCTGGGTCGAGTATGTAAATATATATATATATATATATATTTATATGGCAGTTACAATGAAAAGGATACGGATGCTGAAGTTAGAAATCGAAATCCACAACGCTTCAAATTCGCTAGTCATTTTTTTTTAATTAATAAATTGTTTGACAGGTTCAAAGATTAGCATTAGATGTGCAAAGTCAAAGAGTTAATTAATATAAGGTGGGAAAGCAGTCGTGAAACATGAAAGATAGGATGCTTTGTGATCAACAAATTCCGGCCAAGCTTATTTTACTTTAATTGAAAAATAATTGCACATGATACTGCTGTATTTTATTTTGACCGCCTAATAATTACAAGTAGCCGGTTCCATGTTGTTCCCACGTACACTTTTGTTAAAGCATCTAATAATGACTGAGGGTTTATTTGGGATTGCTGTAATATGGAAGATCAAAAATAAATTTCAGAAATTAAAAAGTTATTTTAAATATTTGATAAATTAGTTTTAAAATTATTTTTATAAAATCACTTTGTTTTACGGTAGATTTTGAAGAGTAGTGAGATAGTTTTTGTTTCCCAAAAATCATTCCGCCCCAAAGCCTAACCTCGCTGTCCATTGTCGCGTTCCAAGTGCTTTCAAGCATTTTTTTGAATATTTGGTGCGCGATTAAGCCTGCTGGAGGCCTCGTGAACCATGGAGCGCTACGTGGATCAGAGTTTCTAGAAGGTCCGCTGGTTAGGATAGAGAACCGGGCTTGGCCTGTAACTTATTAAGGAAGTTAACCCTAGTTAGACTTCCATAATAGGTAGAAGAGCATCTAGGAATATTCTAAGGAATATTATCCCATCTTGTATATACACCGTTAGATCAAATAAATCTCAACAAATGATTGTATAGGGCTGCAACTATAAAAAGGAGAAACCCTCACTTGTATTTTTCATCTCATAGCTTTGTTTTCTCTTCAGTAATATAGAGAGCATTCGTGCAAACACTTGGTGTGCTTCTTTTCTCTTCTCTTTGTGTGATTTTCTAGGCTGCTTAGCATGTAACGCGTCTAAGGTCGCACGATTCGAAAATAGTCCGTGACAGTTGGTATCAGAGCAGGTTTAGTTCGGAGATGGAGAAAGATGGCATACCATCAGATTTGACTGAAGAGAGGGATCGAAACCCCAAAGCTAAGAAGCACGGCATGGCGTCTCGCGAGAAATCAGCAGATCCAGGTCAGAATGTGGGGGGTATGGTGAGAGCACTCAACGGCGTTGTCAGGAAAGCAGCAGATCGCCTTGGAGAGCTGGAGCAGCAAGTAGAGAAGATCGAGGGGGGCCTCGACGCTCAAGGAGACGAGCTGCGCGCCCTCATCAGCACATCCATCAAGGCTTATGTCGATAAGCAGCGGGACTGGATTAAAGCTTTTCAGGAGAGCACCCTCACCACAATGGACAGTATTCAGGCCCAAGTATGGGAGCTACACTGTGGGCTCGAATCTGTCAAGAAGGATGTGGTGCTGTGCAAGCGGGCAGTGGCGAATGGGTCTGTCGCCGCTCAAGTAACGGTGTCTACACTGAGAGTCGATGCTCCTAAGCCCAAGGAGTTTAGCGGGAAGAGGAATGCCAAGGAGCTCGACAATTACTTTTGGCAGATGGAGAGATACTTCGACGCCCTAGGCGTACGGGACGAGGATAAGGTAAACACCACGACCCTATATCTCTCTGATCATGCAATTCTGTGGTGGCGTAGGAAGAGCGAGGAGATTCGCAAGGGTACCTGCACCATCAATACCTAGACAGAGTTGCATCAGGAGCTGAAACGCTAATTTTATCGGAGAATGTGGCTCACGACGCTAGGAAGTGTCTAATGAAGTTGAGACAGAACAAGTCGATTGGCGAGTACGTGGAGGAGTACTCACTGCTGGTGCTGCAGATCTCCAATATGAGTGAAGAAGACTTGCTGTTCAACTTCCTTGATGGGTTAAAGACATGGGCGTCCAATGAGCTGAGGTGGCGTGGAGTGCAGAACATATCCGACGCCCTCACATTGGCGAAAATGTTCACTGATTACCGCAAGGGTGATGCGGGGAAGTCCAAGAATTCGAAGCCCAATCACAACAAAGGTGGGGGAACCAGGGAGTCTCAACCTCCGCAGGATAAGGAGGGAAAAGGTAAACCGCCCACAGAGAGCAGAAGCGCAACGGCGGGAGAAAGCCAAGATCTAACTGCTTCCTTTGCGACGGGGATCATTGGGTGAAGGACTGTCCAAAGAAGAAGGCTATCAACGCAATGTTGGAGACTCAACAAGCAGACGAACATGGATAATTGGGATGTCTACAGTTGCTCAATGCCCTCAATGCCAAGCGGACTGCCCGCGCGCCAGCAGAAAAGGCGCTGATGTACGTTGAAGCCTACATTAACAGGAGGAGGACTCAAGCACTAGTGGATACTGGAGCTACGCACAACTTTATGAAGTATGCGGAAGCAGTACGCTTGGGCCTCAAGGTGGAGAAGGGGATTGGCTACCTCAAGACCGTGAACGCCGCAATTAAGCCACTGGACGGGGTCATTCGTGGAGTTGAAATGAACCTCGGGAAATAGAGTGGTAAGGTAAACTTTTCAGTAGCCCCTCTCGATGATTTTGATGCTGTTCTTGGTATGGATTTTCTGCGGCAGTTTAATGTGGTGCCACTTTCCCGACACAACTATGTATGCATCCTGGAGGGAAGACCATGCATGGTGCTGACAGTAAATAAGCCGATAGGTGGGCAATCCGAGCCCAACGTCCACACTACTCTCCTGTCCGCCATGCAACTGAAGAAAGGAGCTAAGTGGGGAGAAGAGACATACCTCGCCACAACATGGGAGTCAGATGATGAGGTGTATGGGGGCGAAGAGGAGCTGCCAGCAGAGATCACGAAAGTGCTCAAGCAGCACCAGGACATGATGCCAGCAGCGCTACCACAGAAATTACCACCAAGACGGGCAATTGATCATGAGATTGAGCTAGAACTAGGGGCCAAACCTCTAGCCAAAGCCCTATACAGAATGTCTCCACCAGAACTAGCAGAGTTGCGGAAGCAGCTCAAGGAGTTGCTGGATGCAGGGTTTATCCAGCCATCGAAGGCGCCTTACGGCGCGCCCGTGCTTTTCCAGCGCAAGTACGACGGATCATTGCGGTTATGCATAGACTACCGGGCGCTGAACAAGGTCACTATCAAAAATAGGTATCCCATTCCTTTAATTGCTGACTTGTTTGATCAGTTGGGGCAGGCAAAGTATTTCTCGAAGCTGAATTTGTGGTCAGGTTACCATTAGGTGCGGATAGCCGAGGGCGATGAGCCGAAAACCACATGTGTGATGCGTTATAGGGCCTTTGAGTTTCTGGTCATGCCGTTTGGCCTCACCAATGCGCCAGCCACTTTCTGCACACTGATGAACAACATACTCCAGCCCTTTCTTGACAAGTTCGTCGTCGTGTACTTAGACGACATCGTCATCTACAGCAACACTCTCGAAGAGCACGTGGAACACTTGAAATCTGTCTTGAAGGTGCTCCGCGAGAATGAGCTGTATGTGAAGAGGGAGAAGTGCTCATTTGCCAAGCCGGAGGTAGGCTTTTTGGGTCACAAGATCAAAGAGGGCAGGTTGATGATGGACGGGGCGAAGATTCGCGCCATTGTGGACTAGGAGGCACCCACGAAAGTTACCGAGCTGCGGTCTTTCCTTGGGTTGGTCAACTATTATCGCAGGTTTATCAAGAGCTACTCCACCACTGCAGCACCCCTTACTGACCTGCTAAAGAAGACTAAGGCGTAGGAGTGGAGTAAGGAGTGCCAATGGGCTTTTGATCGACTAAAGTCAGCAGTGATCGAAGAACCAATCTTAGCATTACCGAATCACCTATTACCGTATGAGGTACATACTGATGCATCTGATTTTGCTATTGGTGGTGTATTAATGCAGCAGGACCATCCGATCGCATATGGGAGCCGGAAGCTCAATGAGACGGAGAAGCGTTATACGGTGCAGGAAAAGGAGATGACGGGGGTCATCCATTGTCTGTGCACTTGGCGACATTATCTGCTCGGGGCAAGGTTCGTAGTGATGACAGACAACATAGCAACGAGTTACTTCCAAAGTCAAAAGAAACTCAACCCGAAGCAAGCTAGGTGGCAGGACTTTCTGGCGGAGTTCGATTACGAGCTCGAGTACAAATCGGAAAAGGTGAATGTGGTGGCGGACGCCTTAAGCCGGAAGGTCGAGTTAGCAACTATCAGCAAGCTGGAAGGTGATTTGCTCGGCCTATTTCATGAGGGAATGAAGCATGATCCCACAGCCACACAGCTCGCCACTCAAGCACAAAAGGGAAAGACTCAACGATTTTGGGTAGAAGATGGGCTTCTCTACACTAAGGGACGCCGGGTTTATGTACCAAAGTGGGAGAACTTGCGGTGTAACCTCATTAGGGAGTGTCACGACACAAAATGGGCAGGACATTCAGGCCAGCGGTGTACACGCGCCCTATTGGGGACAATTTACTACTGGTCACACATACGGGAGGAGATAGAACAGTTTGTCAAGACTTTGTCTTGTGTGCCAACAGGACAAGATTGAACAGCGGAGTCCCACAGGGCTACTGGAGCCACTGCCTATACCGGAGAGACCTTGGGAAAGCATCTCTATGGATTTCATCGTAGCCTTACCGAAGTCCGAGAGGTGTGGAACTATCATTGTGGTGGTAGATCGGTTTTCCAAGTATGCGACTTTCATACCGGCGCCCAAAAAGTGTAATGCGGAAGAGACAGCCAAACTTTTCTTCAAGCACGTAGTCAAGTACTGGGGGTTGCCGAGAGTGATAGTCAGCGATCGTGATACGAGGTTTACGGGGAGATTCTGGACTAGATTGCTCAATATCATGGGATCGGAGCTTCGCTTTTCCACCAGCTTTCACCCACAAACGAATGGGCAGACCGAGAAGGTGAATGCATTATTGGAGCTGTATTTGTGGCAATTTGGGGGCACAAATCAGCAGGATTGGGTCAAGTTACTCGATGTGGCACAGTTATCGTACAACTTGCAAAGGAGTGAATCGACGAATCAGAGCCCATTCGAGTTAGCTACTGGCCAGCAGCCTCTTACGCCGCATGCGCTCGTGTCTAGCGATACTGGGAAGAGTCCAGCAGCCTACAAAGCTGCGAAGTCCTGGCAGGAACAATTGGATAAAGCGCGGGTGTGTCTGGACAAGGCGACGAAACGGATGAAGAAATAGGCTGACGGTAAGCGAAAACATGTTGAGTATAGCGTAGGGGATTTAGTAATGGTGAAAATTCTTCCGACGCAGCACAAGTCTACGCGCCCACTTCACAAGGGTCTTGTTCGAAAATATGAGGGGCCATTTCCTATTGCCAAGAGGGTTGGCAATATCTCGTACAAGGTGGAGTTGCCTTCGAGACTTCGGCTACATTCGGTGTTTCACGCAAGCTGCCTAAAGCCATACCATGGTGATGCGGAGGACACGGAACGTGGGCCACAAACCAGGGCACCATTGGGAGTTTCCACATCTTACGACAAGGAGGCTGAACTTATCCTCGATGTGAGGATAGTGCGGAAGAAGAACTGCCATCCAAGTCGTGAGTATCTCCTCAAGTGGAAAGGATTGCCCGATAGCGAAGCAAGCTGGGAACCCGAGAATGCACTGTGGCAGTTTGAGAACAAGGTGCACGAGTTTCAGCAAGGACGCGACGAGGGCGTTGCGTGAATTTGGTAGGGGAGAATGTCACGCCCCAAGTGCTCTCAAGCATTTCCTCGAGTACTTGGTGCGCGACTAGGCCTGCTGGAGGCCTCTTGAACCATGGAGCGCTACGTGGACCAGAGCTTCTAGAAGGCCCGCTGGTTAGGATGGAGAACCGGGCTTGGCTCGCAACTTATTAAGGAAGTTAACCATAGTTAGACTTCCATAATAGGTAGGAGAGCATCTAGGAATATTCTAAGGAATATTATCCCATCTTGTATATACACCGTTAGATCAATAGATCTCAACCATTGATTGTATAGGGCTGCAACTATAAAAAGGGGAGACCCTCACTTGTATTTTTTATCTCATAGCTTTGTTTTCTCTTCAGCAATATAGAGAACATTCGTGCAAACACTTGGTGTGCTTCTTTTCTCTTCTCTTTGTATGATTTTCTAGGCTATTTAGCACGCAACGCGTCTAAGACCGCACGGTTTGAAAACAGTTCGTGACACCATTTTGGCCTAGAGTAAAGAGCTTTAGCTTGAGCATATCACTCTCCTATTTTAGTCGGTCAAAATTTCATCTAAGAGAACTTCGAGCCGAATAAAATGAATACCTAAAATATCACGCACTCTTCAAGTCCATTCTTACCACGATACTCTAAATAGCTTTAGACCCTTGAGTAGTTCGTTTAATTTAAAAAATAATCCAAGAATTAAGTAAGGCAAATTCAATACACATCCCTATGAAACAATTGTCAATTATTATTATTTTTTTAGCACATATCACCTTTAAAGAAAGTAGTTTTAATGACATATTTATCACTTTGACCATGCCGACAATTGAGGAAGTAATGGTTTAATCTTCCAACCATAGATTTCAAAATTTACTTAAATGAAGACCTACTATAAAAAAGAGGAAAAGACAATAATAACAGACAATGCTATTTTTTAAAATTTAAATATTTTAAATTATACGTTATTTTCAAAATACTAACTTAAGCATTAAAGGGTCACTACCGACACCACCACCAATAATGAAATTATAACATACTTTTCTCTTATTTTTTAAAAAAAACACCCTAACAACCACATACAACACCACCATCAATACAATCCAATCTAGCAAGCCTCAATGACATTTCCTCAAACAAATAAATCAAAAACATATTGGCCTAAAAAATCAATTTTTTTTATTAACAAAACTTAGATTCTGAGAATTAGTTTTTTTATTAAATATGTTTTTATATATTTTCATATAAATCAAATAAACCCATAATTATCTTTATAATTATTATTTATTCAATGTTTATCTAATAATAAAAATAAAATTTAATATAAATAGTTTTATTCTATCTATTTCTAATATATAAATACATATATATATATTCTTTTAAATCATATTAAACATGTGTACAAAACTATAATATGTATAATATATTGTTAAAATATTTATATAGAAATATATTATGTATTAGTTTTTTACCAGGGATTATTATTATTGTTGTTGTTGTGTTCATTTTTATTAAAATAATGTCTCCAACATTATAATAGTAAAATCTATTAAATGCATACTTTTGAAAACAAATTGGCTCTAAAACAGTTATATTTCAAAGAAATATATTATATGCATTTGAATCGGCCGGGAACATCTCAAGAGATTGAATAAATATCAATAGTATTGTTACTTCCCACTCTCAATGTTGTGAAAAGAGTAAACATATTATAAACTCTTAAGCATATAAAACTGGAAGTTTGAAAATCTAGCTTGTGGAGAATTTAATTTTCAACGATTAGATCAATTCTCCACCCCAGGCAACGTGAGTGTTTCTGCCATTTTTGGTGAATTTTAGAAAAGAAAATTAATAATAAAGCACAAGTATCCGTATCTTTGTTTAGATGTAATGTCAACAATGTCGACCCAGTGGCCAGCTTCTCGCAAGTATAAAATTTTTGCTGACGGATTAAAAATAAATAAAATTAAAATATAGAAGCATGATTGTCATCACATATATTTATTGCTAATCAACAGAATATTTATATGCACAAAAATCTCAGTTTGATTAATCAAGATGTGGAAAAAGTTGGGGGTCAATGTTAGAACATTTCCCATTAGACATTGATAGCCACAGATGGGAGGTCGCTCTCTTGCTTGTATAATACAAGAATTGGGAATTATCATTTTATCTATAGCTCACACAAAAATACAGCCCAAATCTTGTACTACATATGCAGCGTATGTACAAGTCAATGCAAGCAACATATATATAAGTTTAATTTTCTTTTATTCACACTTTCGAAAAAGATTTGGTCACTGACCAGCAACTCGATCGTTTGTCGAGCTAAGTCTAGATAATGTTCAATAATGAAGTTTTTCCCCCTATGTGAGCTAGATAGGTAGGAACTCTTTTCCCTCCCAAAAAACTGAAATAAGAGGAGAAAATATAGAATTACTTTGTAAAAGTTTTTAAATGATCTTGAAATAAAATTTCAGAAGCTATTAATCTACAATAAAGTAAGCAGCATTCTAAGTGACTAATGAATTGGTATGTTGAGTTGTGATTTGGAGAAGATTCGGGGGATAATTGCACGGTATTGTAAGTGAAATCACAATTCACATGCAACGTGGTAGCATAAGAGTCAAAACGTGAAGTAAGAGAAGCAAAAAAGAGAGAGAAAATGGGGAGCAGGTAGAAGAAAGCAGGATTTGAGCTGGCACTCAATGGCATAGCTAGCCGCGCGGCAGCCACAACTCGCAACTCACAAGGGCGGCTAGCTGGAAAGTAGTAGCTACAAGATTTTGATACCACTACGTACTTTTGCGCACGCGTTCAGTCCAAATTGTAATTGAATCGCAATTCGAGCTTCCCGTGTACCACTAGCCCCTAGCTTTCTTAATTTCTTTGCTATTTACTCGCGTTGACGCCTTCTAGAATGTTAGATGAAAACCCTAGCTAGCTACTAACTTACTGTTTACATTTTGAGTTTAGACACACCCCCTATTTTTGCTTTCGGCTTTCGCTTCAAAACTTTATGGATATTCCTACGTATGCATGACGGGTGGCTTTAGACTATAGACTCTAGTTTCCACCCTCAGAGTAATTTTTACCCAAGTCCTTCTTGTTTTTCTTAAAATCATATAACAAGAAGCGCACTTATGTGATGACCTATTGATTTTGAAGCTAACAACAGCAACGTCTCGGATAATTAGAATACGTTGAATTTTCATATACAGTGACAGTATTGACAGCCTAGCATGGAGCGTGCATATTGACGATGGTGAAAAGTCTTCCTGTGCTTGTTGAATTTTTTTAGGAAGAACATTTCTCAGACCCATGAGGTAACCTACTTCTCCCTCTCTCGAAGCAACATTTGTTTGAGTTTTTTTTGCTCAATCTATGTGAGTTCAAAATTACATGGATGTCTTAAATTGGAAACTTCTAAAAACTATATGGACAATGATCCGATGAGAAAATAAAGGCAACCAAAAGTCATTTTAAAGCACACCGTGACTATGGATTATATATTGGGTGTTGAACAAAGGATTTCACATCTTATTTCAAATTACTATTAAGTTTTATTATTTTTTATGTGAATACATCTATTAACTATAATTATATATTGTGCAAAAATTAATTTAAGTAATTAATTTAAGTTATTTTTTATTCTGTTATAAAGATATTTAATTTGATATAAATTTATTATGTGTAAAAATCTAATTGAACTATAATTAATTAGATGATAGTTTAACTTAGCCAAATCATAAAACGTCAAGTTATTATCATATTTTTAATCACAGAGAGAGAATTTCATTAAGTATTATATAGATTTGATTGTAAAATATTATTATACTATCATTGAACACTACCTGTATTTGATTATAAAATTGTCATTATATTCTTATTAAAAATAGTTAATTCTTACAAATTGATATAAATTTCTCGTATATATTTTTTTAATATCTATTTTAATAATTTAATATGATATTGGTGCAACGCATAATCATAGATAACTTGGTCACAGTAAATTAAAAGTTTTTTTTTCTACACGAGAAGACAAGGAGATAATTGCATGAATGATTTGCTATGGAGGTTCCGTGTTAAACTGATCCAATGTGATAGAAACTAAGGGATGCTTTTCCTTTCCCTATTGCATTTCATTTTCCTTGCGTTTTAGCTTTGTTGTCTTTCCTTAGAGCCAATTCAGGGCCTTGACTTTATTTTTTTCTAAATTAAGGGTCAGTTTCACAGTGGGACCGCACTATACTTGACGGTATTATTAATATTAGCCATTGGATTGGCCAATCTCGTCTTGGCAACTTTGAAAAGTGAGCGACCAGCCGAGTCTGAAGAGAAGAGAGAAAGGATCAAAGCGGTGTCGGCATTTTCAATCTTATAGACTTTAAAGGCTCTTCTGTTTTGTTGTTTTATTGAAATTGAACGATGCCTTTTATTTATTGCTTCGCTCATTTTCTTTCTTTAATTCTCTCCCAATGCAGAAATGGAAAAATGGATGCTGATCACACCACCTAACCTTTTACTTAAAACTCTATTCATTATCAGCTTCAGCTCAGCTCGAAGGACTTCAGCTAATTGTTGCATGTTTTCCAGTCCCTCCCTCCTCTCTTTTATTTTTTATCTAATAAAACAAAATGACGTATTCTTAATGAAATTTCATTAATAATTACTATTTCAAATTTAGTATTTAGCCTTGATTGTTTATACTTTTTTTGTTTTCTGACACGGTGTAATTCGTTAATTTATTTTAATTTCAAAGAAAAAGTCTTGTACAAGAGAATACTGATCCAATTTAGAAGGGCCCCGGCAAATATTATACGACTCAAATTAGGTCTAGAGCTACACAGATGGAAATTAAGAAAAAGGTGTCGGCAATCAATAGCTGCTTTGGCCTGTCAATGCTTTTTATTTATTCCTTTGTTTCTTCCATTTTCTTTTTGTTTCATTATTTGACTGTATCATCCCGTTTAACAATTAAAATGGTTTGCGTTTGCACTTCACTTGGGACACGTCCACGGTCCACATAGTCTGCGCTTCTTCATTTATCACAAAAAGTCATGCACCATTAACAAGTTGATGATCATGGAAATTTTCTTCCTTCATTTAACTCTGAGAAAAAATAAAAGAAAATTACATAAATTATGTAAACCCAGCGAGGATTTTCAGATCATTACGGTCTTTTTAAAAAAAAAAAAAAATTCCCTAAGTTCTATGAAAACGATTTTGATGGAGAGAAGGGAAAGGGAAGTTACGAATTTTAAGAGTGTTTGTTGACGTGCTCTAGTAGTAGGCTTATTGTATTGGGAAAATTGGCATGCAGTGGAACGAAGGTAAAATAATGGCCAATAGAGGTTTGGTGAGTAAAAAAGAAAGTAATATTTGTAAAAGCAATGAAAATAAACAGGTAGGTTGTTTGTTATTGCCTCTAGGGCTTAGCTTAGAAAAGATGTTAAAAGAAGGGTCTTAAGCGTTGGGAAGAAGGAAACGACCCCTCACAATAGGCAAGTTAACTCCTACTTAAATCAATCGAAGTCAACAATATCAGTTTTCAATTTAATAAAGAAGTTGATGCTCTTTTAATTTTGATGAGACGGCTGACACTGGGCCTTCCCCTCTTTGTCAAAATTGGCCTACTTTTCTATTTACAAGTCTTTGAACTGGACCACTTTCTCTCTTTCTCTCTCTACACAAGCGACTGAAGTCACGGATGTTAATTATATTTTGGCGTTTGTGAACCCTGATATTTTAAAAAATGGTGATGTTAACCAAATGCTTTCTTTTTCTTGCGGTTGTGGGTGAAATGGAAGTAAACCCTTTTTGTTGGTTGGTAATTGGGGACTCAAGAATGTGATATGGACTGTGAGTCTACCAAAATTCTAAGGGCACCCCATCTAATTTCTCTCACAGGTGGTGTCATATCTTGTTTCAGGCTCAGGATCAGGGGTCTTACTTGGCTAACTCCAACTAATGTTCTTCTCGGATTTTGTCATCAAAATTTATTGTAATGCACAAAACAATATTTCATTTCATAGAAATTGATGGGTTTGGGGAGACCGGAGAAGGCTGGCGTACTTTGAGAGTATCATGATTCACGTTCCTTTTCTTTATTGTTTGTCGAGTGTGCAGCAGCTTCGCCTGATTGGCCGGCCTTCACATATGGCACACAATTTGAATTATTCTAAAAAAGAGTAAGGTGTTCCCCAAGTACCCTACCTTATATATTTATAAAGATTAATTAAAATTAACAGTAGTTACTAATACAAAATAACTTATATTAATAAGCCGGCATAGTAGGAAGTATTTAAAACAATAAAAATGCACTTATATATATATATATATGTATGTGTGTGTGTGTGAAAGTACTAATAATAGAAGTATTAAATTAAACAAGAAAAATATTAGATACCCAAGCTCATGTATATGTATATGATAGTAAATTTTATGACCACGAACAAACTCAAATAACAAGCACAGAAAAAAAATCTTAAAAATAAATAACAAGTGAAGGATATGTACCCAATATAATTTCAAGTATAGATAACTTTTACAAATACATAAAACTTAGTGTACAAAAAATATAAAATAAATACATAACACAAAAATCTTTGAATAAAATTATTCTTTGTAAGAAAGCTTTATAATAAATACCATAAGAGATTTAGATTTGAAAGTAAAAATATTATCGATTGTTTTAAAAGTCAATATGTTAATATAATAGTCCCTAAGAAACTAACTTATAGTGAATTAAAAGAATTATCATAGAAGTTATAAAATTTAAAATGAAAGAATAATAAAAATGTCTAAACCAAACCATAAATACATAAAATCAAGTTTGATAAAGATATAGTACTTTTAAGAAAATAGGACATTCAAAAATAAAGGAAGTAGAGGAAGAAATAAAAATAAATATGATATTTTTGCCTTATAGAAATACCAATAGATAAAACCTGAACATTTAAAGATAATAAGGATCAAATTATAGAACTAATATTTAATAACCATCTAAACATTTAAAGAATGACGGTGAATCGAATTTTTCCATCCCTTGATGTGATGGTGAGCCGTTTTGTCTTGCAAAATATAGAAAATACTTTGTTAAAGGCAAGCATCGATGGAGAAATTGATGACTCTTCGATGCTCAAGTAAAATAGTGGCTCAATGGTGGCTCAATGGTGAAAGTTTTCCTTAGAGTTTTTGCCCTATAGAGAATTTGATGAAGAAAGAGAAATATGTCTCTTACTTATTTAGTATTTTGAGTTACTTGTCTTACTTGATTTAAAAAATTAGAGAAATATCTTTAGCGTGGTAATATATGTGAAGATCAATCTTGGGATAAACATGCAAAAATGTTTTGATCTGTGAGTTCCAACAAGTGTATACTTGTCTCTCTTAAGTCCAGACATATCTTATCTCTTTGTTAACAAGGAATAGAGCAATGGTGACATGCTAACATAGCGATGTAATAGTGGCCATTAGGATTACATTCTTTAAGGCATTATCCTTTTTATCTAGCTTTCCAACAATGAGGCCTTCTAGATAACTTATAGTGGGACCTGGCATTGATGTGGAGAGTGACTAAGTCTTATTAACGTGTCTATCAATTGTAAGACTCAATGATAACGTGTAAGATGACCTAACTACATTGGCATATCCTCTTACTATAGGACTAAGTAGTGATGTGGACTATCAATCAGGTCCCATCTGACAAGCCCTACAAGTCAAATGGTATAGGTTAATGGGTCGGGCCCTTATCAAGTCTGGTGGCAAGGTCTTAATCTGAGCTAACTAACTTCCAGGAGAATTGGGCTTGAATGCATAAATGGATTTTTATTAGTAGCCCATGTGTTACATTAATTTCCCCCAACAAACTCATATATAATTACAATGCTTTCAGCATCATAAAAATTGGATTCCTTCCATACGAACTTCAATAAGCTATAAAACTATATAGGAGAAAGCACGGATTTGTTCTTGATATAGATTTAATACCTTGTGAATTGGTAGTTAGGTATAATAGATAACTTATTGTTACACTGACCTACCATTAAATGGTTATTGTACTTATAATCAATCGGTAGAGTTTATGATTGAAATGTCAAATCCTGAGGTAAAAAACTTTATATTTCATTATTTATAAAAATATAGGGATAAAAAATATTATGATTGTACTAACTTTATAAGGTCAAAGTTCGTTGGATAAACATCTCATATGTTTATCTTCTTACAAATCTTAAATGAACAATACATGTAATATCTAATATTTTGGATTTTTTTCAATGCAAATAAAATAATTACCTTACCAAGATTCAAAAGTGAAAAAAACAATTGAAGCAATAAAGTATTAAAAATTATCTTGATGATTTTGTAATGAATGATGAAATATATCACAATTTCAATGCATAATAGACAAAATAGTAGAAAAATAAAAGAAGACAAGAAGTAAGATGAAGAAACCAAGAGGAAGCAATTAATCTCCTTTGTCTTGTAAAATATTGACAAATGTTAAAAAGAATTAATAAGATTAAATAGAAATTATTAAAATAATTGAAACCCGAATTATAAAAAAAGACTCGAGGCTTAAATAGAAAGGCATCGAAGAAGAAACTCTCTTATTATATATATAAAAAAGCATTCGCAAACTCTTGTAATCTTTAGTATTTCAAACAAGAAGATATCATTATACAACTAAGTTTTTTTTTCACTTATAAATTTTTATTCTATTTTGATGGAGAAAAAGAATTATAGTCTAAATAACAAAAATATAAATTTTTATTTAAAATTATTTACCAAAAATAATCCTTATTTTTTCTTTAGTTGAGGTAAAATTTTAACATAAATTATTAATTAAATATAAAATTTAGTAAGACTTCGGTTGTTTTCCGAAAGTTTTAAGTTTACAAACGAGGATTTTTTTTCCATTGCCTTAATTTTGTCCAAAGACCAAAGTGGCAGCTATAAGAGTAAATATCATTTGTTACCCCTAGAAAATCACAATCGGACTGAAGGTTTTAGGCTCAAGCAAAAGTTAAATTCTAAGGGCCGAGTCAAATGTCTCCCTGTGGGACAACTTACCCCACAAGCGGACCCATAGTGGTAACCACCTAGCCAAGTCTTGGCAGGGTTGGACAGTGCAGAATCTACTCGGAATTAGAGAACCTGATCAGCGACCTAAAAACACTTGCTAGGTAAAATCGGCCAAGTTACGACTAAGACCATCCTTTACACATTGTCCGAATTGGTTCGTTTCAATGCCTACATGATCAAACGAAGAAATTGGGTCAAAATAGACGTCTGAACGATTGTCTGTTGAGCAGGCCAATCAGGTATAATCGGTGAAGTTATTAGAAGACCTCGGATCACGTTCGAGCCAAACAGGAAGAGACTACCAGAAGACCAACTTGAGCAGGTCATGTTTAACCTCGCACTTAACTAAATTTGTCGGTAAAGACAGGCATAAAGAATATGTCAAGAATATACTTAACATATGTCATAAAGATACATGGCTTGTAATAGAAACAGAGTCAGAAGCATGACAAAAGAATATCTACAAAAGAATATTTGGCATGTGTCAAAAACACAACAAAAGCATAGTTATAAGCATGCCAAAAGAAGATCCACAAAAGAATATTTGGTATATGAAAGAAGCATAGTAGAGGTCGAATACTCCAAAATGTCCTTCGAAGACTAGTATTATAAAAAAAATTAAAGACATTGAAGTAAGGGATGATAAAAAAAAATGCTCATTCAAATACTCTAGGTGATGCCCAAATAGCAGAGAAATGGACACGCCAAAAAGGAAAGGTTTTTCTCCCTTTATTCTAAACATATTTTACTTTCTTTCTCACCAAATTTCTATTACAGAGACCTTTTCTGACTTAAGTATCAAATAGTCTTCTCCGGAACCAACCCTGACAAGACCATCACGATAGTAGTATTGGTGTTTATAGGTCCTGCCATAGCCAACGACGAAGAGAAGATCCAAGCTCCCGCGAGCAAGCCCAACCAGGATGAGGCCCATAAATCAATTTCCGCTAACAAACAAATTTAAAACTCGTTGGTCCTTCGATAATTGGACTGGACATGTGAAGCCTAATTAAACTCTCTGTCCAACCCAACAAATGATACTAGATAGGCCTAGGCCAATAATCAGTCCTTTAATTGCCCCTTAGTTTATGTTGCGTAACTTCTAAGTATACCAATTGTCTACATACATTTATTTTTATGAATGCATGCTACGAGTAGGACGAACCAAATTGAGTTCCGAGTGGAGCTATCTGAGTTCCTTACACACTCTAAGTTTTAAACAAAATTATTATTTAAAAAAAATACTAATTTTTCTTTTAATAATATTATGTTTACTTAATTGAGATCAATATTATAAAATTTATATCTCAAGTGATATAATATTTAATATATCAATTATTATTTGATATAGTATAACTACTATATTAATAAAAAATAAATAAAAAGTCAACAACTATTTAATAAGTGATAATTGTTTTGAATAATAGGATGAAGAAGTAAAAATTTTGAACTAGAATGCAAAGTGTAAATATAAATAAACACTATTGTAAATATATTAATATTTGTACTTATTTCTCACTTGTACATAAATAAAAATACTCACTTATATTTATAGAGTGAGGGAATGAGAAAGAAATGAAATCTTTCCAATGTGGGATTTTGGTGGATGATACTGTTCATGGCACTATTCACTAATATGGTATTGTTTATCTATACGACACTATTTATTTATACGACACTGTTCACTTGTATAGCACTGTTCACTTGTATAGTACTGTTCACTATTATATTTATAACACTCCCCCTTAGACTCCACCATAATCCCAACTTTCCCTTTAGGCTACATCATTTTTAATTGTATTTTACATTGCCCAAGAAATATAATTCTATTTTGTATAACTGTGTCTAACATATTTAATACTACCTCATTAAAAACCTTGCCAGTAAAACCCAGTGGGATAAAACCTAGGGGAAGGAAAAAAGAGTGCAGTACATATTTGTAACTAACATTTTTCTTCTTTTGAAAGAATATGCTCCCCCTGATGAAATGCTCCCCTTCAAAGTAACATCCTATCAGTTTGCCAACTTGTTGAGCCGACGCATGCCAATCTTGTAAACCAGTTTCTCAAAAATTGAAGTTGGTAGAGATTTAGTGAACAAATCTGCAAAGTTGTCAGTAGAACGTATTTGTTTCACATCAATTTTCTTGTTTTGTTGCAGTTCATGGGTGTAGAAAATTTTTGGAAAAATATGTTTAGTTCTATCTCATTTGATTCGCCTCTAACTTGAGCAATACAAACTGCATTATCTTAATATATTGTTGTTGGAATATCTATTGCAGAAGGTAGGCTACATGTACTCTGAATGTGATGAATAACTGATCGTAGCCATATACATTCCCTACTTGCTTCGTGAAGTGCAAGAATCTCATAGTGATTTGATGAGATGGCAACAAAAATTTGCTTTGTGGATCTCTATAAGATTGCTGTATTATTGTAGGTAAAAACATAACCTGTTTGTGAACGAGCTTTATGGGGATCAGATAAGTACCGGCATCTGTATATCCAACTAGACCTGAATTTTCTATTAGTTCATTAGAATAAAATAGTCTCAAATTTATTGTTCTACATAGATAACGAAATATATGTTTGACATCATTCCAATGACGTCGAGTTGGTGTAGAGCTAAATCTTGCCAATAAATTTATTGCAAAAGCTATGTCCGGTCTAGTACATTAGGCTAAATACAATAAAACACCAATTGCATTTAGATTAGTACTTCTGGACCAAGTATTTTTTCATTATCTTCTTTGGGACGGAATGGTTCCTTTTTAGGATCAAGACACCGAACAACTATAAAGGTACTTAATGGATGGACTTTATCCATGTTGAATATTTTCAATATAGGTAGATTGATGGATAAAGATTTCATTTAATTTATACTCGATCTACAAGCCGAGACAGTATTTGGTCTTCCCTAGGTCTTTCATTTCAAATTTCTTCTTTAAATATTCTGCAGTTTTCAAGAGCTCTTCAGGAGTCCCAATCAAATTCATGTCATCCACATATACAGCTACAATAGCAAATCCAGTGTTTAACTTCTTTATGAATACACATGAACATATTGAGTTGTTAATATAACCTTCTTTTATCAAATATTCACTTAGACAGTTATACGACATGTGTCTAGATTATTTTAATCCATACAAAGATTTCTCTAGCTTGATTGAGTACAATATCTGTGTCAAGTGATCCATATAGATATGTTGTTACTACATCTATAAGATGCATACCAAGATTTTCTGAGACTACCAAACTTATCAGAAATCTAAATGTAATTGTGTCCATCACGGGGGAATAAGTTTCATTATAATCAATACCAGGTCTCTGCGAGAAACCTTGAGCAACAAGTCTTGCTTTGTATCTGATGACTTCATTATTTTCATTACGTTTCAGTACAAAAACCCATTTATGTCTTACGAGTTTGATATCTTCAGGTGTTCAGACTACAGGTCCAAATACTTCTCTTTTAGTTAGTGAAGTCAATTCTGTTTGTATTGCTTTTTTCCATTGAAACTAATCATGCCTTTCTCTACATTCATCAACAGATTGTGACTCAAAATCATCATTCATAATTTCAGTGGCTACTGCAAATGAGAACACATTATCAACGATTGTTTTATCTCGTTGCCATATTTCTCCTGTATAAGCATAATTTATACTATTTTCTTCATTTTTAAACTCTTGTGTCTTTTCTGGGACTAATATTTCTTCTAAAACTTTTGTCTCTTCAGGGATATGTGTCACTTCAGGGACTTGTGTCTCTTCAAGGACTATTAATCATTTTGTCTTTTTAGAGAATATGGATTCATTTGCTCGCGCATTATTTTTAATATGATCTTATGTTTTTATTTTTCTTTTTCGCGGAATAGTATCATTTGAACCAATTGGTCTATCATGCTTCTGGCGTACTGCGGATGATTCATTTGTTACTATTTGATTAAATTATTCTACATGAACAATCACCCGGGCTGGTGTATTAGTAGTTGGTATATATGATTTGGTTGCTTTTGATGCATCTATAAATGCGTTTAGTAATTCATTTGCTATTCTTTGAAGATTAACAATTTTTTGCACCTCATTTTCAAATTGAGTTGTGTGAGGGTCTAAATGAGACATAATGGTCATTTTTCAAGAAAGTTCATGCTTACTTCAGGAGGCAAATTTCTTTTCCCTAATGATGGGAATATTGTCTCATCAAAATGGAAATCTGTAAATCGTGCAGTAAACAGATCACCTGTCAGAGGTTCAAGATATCTTATAATTGATGGTGAGTTAAAATCAATATAAATTCCCAAGCAACGTTGAGGTCCCATCTTAGTGCGTTGATGAGGTGTTATAAGTATATATACAGCACAACTAAATGTATGCAAATGGAATATATTAGGTTGATGACCAAGTACAAGTTGTAATGGAGAATATTGATGATGAGCAGTGGGTCTAAAACGAATTAATGATGCAGCATGCAATATAGTATGTCCCTGTACAGAAGTTGGTAATTGTGCGCGCATTAATAAAGTACGTGCAATTATTTGAAGTCGTTTAATTAAGGATTCTGTCAATCCATTTTGTGTGTGAACATGTGGTATAGGATGTTCTACTTCAATTTTCACTGATGTACAATAGTCATTAAATGCTTTGGATGTAAGCTCACCAGCATTGTCTAAACGTATTGTCTTAATAAGGTATTCTGAAAATTGTGCCCTTAATTTAATAATCTGTACTATTAATTTTGCAAGTGCAATATTTCGTGTAGATAATAAACACACATTTGACCACTGCGCAGATGCATCAATTAAAATCATAAAATACTGAAAAGGTCTACTTGGTGGATGAATTGGTCCACACATATCTCCTTTGACTCTTTGTAAAAATGATGGAGATTTTAGACTAATCTTAGAAGGGGATGGTCTGATTATGAGTTTGTCTTGTGAGCAAGCAATACAAATAATTTTATTGGATAATAGAATCTTCAGTTTCTTTAACGGATGTCCATGAAAATTTTTAACTATCCTATGCATCATTGTTGATCTTGGATGACTAAGACGGTCATACTATAATGTAAAAGTTTTTGGATCACTGAGCTTCTGATTCATTACTGCATAACTTTCAGTTGAATTTATAATTGTATAATACAGACCTGATGATGAAACATGAAACTTTTCAAGTATGCATTTCTTGTTTGAGACCTTAGAAGTAATGTATAGATATTCTACATTATTTTCATTTAAGGTCTTAATGTGATATCCATTTCGGCGGATATCTTTAAAGCTCAACAGATTTCTTCTGGATCTACCAGCATATAAAGCCTTATTTATATATAATTTTGTTCTATTTTCTAACAAAATTGTTGCTCTTCCAGAGCCTTCAATCAGATCTGCAGGACCAGATATAGTATTAACTTTTTCTTCAATCATTATTAGTTTTGAGAAATATTTTTTTTATCTTTTAAGATAGTGTGTGTAATTGCATTGTCAACCAAACAGACATCCTCATATTTTCTCTCTAGAATGGACAGTTTATTTTTGGAAGCCATATCCTTTAATAAAATATTTAACAATAAAAATTACAAAAAAATATGAAGAGAAACCAACACAATAAATATTAAAAACAAGAAAAGATACAACATATTGACATAAAATAAAAGTACAAATATAGAGCTTTAAATAATTAATGCCCTATTTTCAATTTTCAAAGAAATCAAAGACTTCTAGATGAGTATGATCTGCAGGATCTTATTCATCAATAAGATTTGTCTCCATATTCTTCCATTTTCCTTTGACAAATGTCTCATGAGGCTCAATTTAATTTTTTGGTGCACGACACGTACGTGACCAATGGCCATTTTTACCACATCGATAATATACATTTTCATGATACTTAAGGCGTTTGGTTTCCATATCATTTTCTCTGTTTTAGTGCTTTTATCCTCCTTTAATATATCTCTGTCTTTGGTATTTATAACCACCTCGAGGGTAATAACCACGCCTTCTTTCTCTTCCACGACCGCGTTTAGCATTATTATAAAAATTTGCATTCACTTTAGGGAATGGTTGGGAACCTGTTGGACGTGATTCATAATTTTTTAATAACAGTTCATTATTCTGTCCAGCAACTAGAAGACATGAGATTAAATTTGAATATTTTGTATACCGTTGCTCACGGTACTGTTGCTATAGAACCACATTAGAAGCATGAAAGGTTGAGAATATTTTTTTCAACATATCATGCTCTGTCACTTTCTCTCAACATAATTTCATCTGTGAGGTAATTCTGAATAAGGCAGAATTGTATTCAACAATAATTCTGTAATCCTGCAATCGCAGGTTCATCCATTCATATTTTGCCTTTGGGAGGAACACATCATTTTGATGGTCAAATCTTTCTTTTAAATTTTTTTCAGAGGATCTGCGGGTCCTTTATGGTCAAATATTGAGCTTTTAAGCTCTCATGTATGTGGCGACGAAGAAAAATCATTACTTTCGCCTTGTCCTGTAGAGACGTACCATTGTTTTCTTGGTGCACGATACATACGTGACCAATGCCCATTTTTACCACATCGATAACATACATTTTCATGATACTTAAGGCGTTTGGTTTCCATATCATTTTCTCTGTTTTAGTGCTTTTATCAACCTTTAATATATCTCTGTCTTTGGTATTTATAACCACCTCGAGGGTAATAACCACGCCTTCTTCCTCTTCCACGATCGCGTCTAGCATTATTATAAAAATTTGCATTCACTTTAGGGAATGGTTGAGAACCTGTTGGACGTGATTCATAATATTTTAATAACAGTTCATTATTCTGTTCAGCAACTAGAAGACATGAGATTAAATTTGAATATTTTGTATACCGTCGCTCACGGTACTGTTGCTATAGAACCACATTAGAAGCATGAAAGGTTGAGAATATTTTTTTCAACATATCATGCTCTGTCACTTTCTCTCTACATAATTTCATCTGTGAGGTAATTCTGAATAGGGCAGAATTGTATTCAACAACAATTCTATAATCCTGCAATCGCAGGTTCATCCATTTATATTTTGCCTTTGGGAGGAATACATCATTTTGATGGTCAAATCTTTCTTTTAAATTTTTTTCAGAGGATCTGCGGGTCCTTTATGGTCAAATATTGAGCTTTTAGGCTCTCATGTATGTGGCGACAAAGAAAAATCATTACTTTCGCCTTGTTCTGTAGGGACGTACTATTTTTTTCTTGGTGCACGACACGTACGTGACCAATGCCCATTTTTACCACATCGATAACATACATTTTCATGATACTTAAGGCGTTTGGTTTCCATATCATTTTCTCTGTTTTAGTGCTTTTATCCTCCTTTAATATATCTCTGTCTTTGGTATTTATAACCACCTCGAGGGTAATAACCACGCATTCTTCCTCTTCCACGACCGCGTCTAGCATTATTATAAAAATTTACATTCATTTTAGGGAATGGTTGAGAACCTGTTGGACGTGATTCATAATTTTTTAATAACAGTTCATTATTTTGTTCAGCAACTAGAAGACATGAGATTAAATTTGAATATTTTGTATACCGTTGCTCACGGTACTGTTGCTATAGAACCACATTAGAAGCATGAAAGGTTGAGAATATTTTTTTCAACATATCATGCTCTGTCACTTTCTCTCTACATAATTTCATCTGTGAGGTAATTCTGAATAAGGCAGAATTGAATCGCAGGTTCATCCATTCATATTTTGCCTTTGGGAGGAACACATCATTTTGATGGTCAAATCTTTCTTTTAAATTTTTTTTAGAGGATCTGCGGGTCCTTTATGATCAAATATTGAGCTTTTAAGCTCTCATGTATGTGGCGACGAAGAAAAATCATTACTTTCGCCTTGTCCTATAGGGACGTACCATTTTTTTTTCTATAATCTTTTCCAAACCGTTGGCTTGGAGGTGCATTTTAGCATCCAACACCCATAATAGGTAGTTTTTCTCAGAGACGTCAAGTACAGGGATTTACAAGTTTGTCAAAGATATTTTATTCAGAGGGCTTTTAGATATGGAAGAATAAAATTAAAATTAGTATATATAATATTAACCTTATGCAAAATATCAAAAATAATATTTAGGAGGCATAAACTTCTATATGTCACATTGTAAAATATAAATATCAAAAGTAAAGTTTATGAGGTATTGCCTTCCTTAAACAGAATAATAATAATAATAATTAAGAAACTTGACATATATGAAGCAATAACAATTAGAAGGCATAGCATTCTATTCAATTAAATAATAACAATAATATAAAGCATAGAATTAGTACAAAAACTTCTTATTTCAAAATTTGAATTATGACCAAAATGAGCCAAAGTAGCAAAGGGGTTAAACCGAAGATCTCCGATTTACTTTATTGACTATCTGGAATATATTCAATTTTTTATAAGAAATTCGTTATTTAATAGTTCTAAGGTAGTAAAGACTTAAAGTAAATTATTACAATTATTTTAGAAGGCATGCCCTCTCAAATTGTGCAAGAGTAAATAATAGGAAATAAATTACATAATTTAAGAGAGAGTGTGATTTACAACTAAGGTGGCAGAGCCGACCGACCGATTATCCCACATAATATTTGAAATTTAAGAGAGTGTGATTTACATAAATAATAGAAAATAAATTACATAATTTAAGAAAGGTTGTGATTTATAACCAAGGCGGCAGAGCCGACCGGCCGGTTATTCAACATAATATTTGAAATTTAAATATAAAAAAGTAAGTAATTCTTACTTGTAGTTATCGCGAATCGTACTGTGACTACCGCGAATCGTACTGATAACATGTTGTGAATAATAGGATAAAAAACAAAAATTTTAAACTAGAATGCAAAGTGTAAATATAAATAAATATTTTTACAAATATATTAATATTTGTACTTGTACATAAATAAAAGCACTCACTTATATTTATAAAATAAGGGAATAAAAAAGAAATAAAATCTTCTATATTTATAAAATAAGGGAATGAAAAAAAATAAAATCTTTTTAATATAAAATTTTAGTAGAGGATACTGTTTATTAATATAGTATTGTTCATCTGTACAATACTATTCACTGTTATATTTATAATAATAGTTATCACTTAACAACATATCAATTTTATATTCTAATTATATAAGTGTAGCACTATTATATATAAATATATATATAACACTTAAAACCAAATTACCTTCGTTAGGTTTCTTCACTTACAAATAGTCAAATACTGTCATTTCTATCTCTAAAAATCATAAATATTAAACACCATCACCATTTACTTTCGTCCTAACAAAATATACATTATTTTCAAATATCTAAAATTACATGTTTATTAATGATTCACCGGAATTAAAATAAATTCAATCACAAAACCATTATTGATTTTTGCTAAGGGATTGGTAAATGATCAATGGTTGGTTGAATAGATAATATGCCACCATAACTTCAAAGATTAATAACTTTTTGAGCCTCAATCTTTTCAGTGATTTAGATTAAATGGTAATTTCATCATTTTTGGCATAGGTAAATGATCAATTGTAGTGATTGCGTCAACCTGATTTTGGAGGTATAAACTTTTACGCGTTTATTTTGGTAATTTCATGAAAAGAATTTGCAAATAAAACAAAAAATGATAATGAAGTTTGATGAGATAAAGAAAAAATGAATAGCTTCACTCTCTCTCTGGGAGAAATATTGAGTGCGACTATTGCTTGCTTGCGCACCCCACGAATCACTAGCTGAGCATTAAGCATACATTACACGCTGTAATAAGGACGTATACGTACTAGAAAGGCACATGCTATTGATGAGCTATTGCCATCGATGCTTCAAGTCTGAGTTTGCCTCGCCGCCCATGCCATGAACTTCTCCGCGCATGGTGCCCCATTTTTTGCACAATCCATGTTGATGGTGGACTTCAGCGGATGATGACTTGAGACTAAGTCCACTTCCTAATTTATGCACTTCCACAAAAATGAATGGGGTTGGCGTCCGCATAACACTTTGACCATGCCAATATCGCACCACCAATGAATGAGAAAATCCCAAGTCAATTTGTCCAGTTTGTCAGAACTAACATATATGGTCGATAAAGGGATTATGTCTTTATACACATATATTGGAAAGATGATTCTCTAGTCTATTTACATGTATAAGGAATAACATAAGAAGTCAAAAGATTGACCTCTGACTTTTTCATACCGATTTACAAGTAATTTCATTACTCCTAACTCGCACGACGTGCAAGTATTTAAGAGGAGTTTCTTAACACAAAGAAGCACAAGCAAATTAGTAAAACATGGCTTCCTTTTCTCCTCTCTTTCTCTCTTTCTTGGTCTCCATGCTTCTCTGCTTTTCATCACACAGAGCTGAAGCAAGGAGATACGGATACCCCATCTCTTCTCTTGTCAGCAAAGAACTATTCAATGCTATCTTTCTACACAAAGACGACAATGCATGCCCAGCCAAAGGCTTTTACACGTACGATTCATTTATACAATCAACAAGATGTTTCCCTCAATTTGGAAACACTGGAAGTTTAACTACCCGCAAGCGTGAAATTGCAGCTTTTCTTGCTCAAATATCCCATGAAACCACAGGCGGTTGGGCCACAGCACCTGATGGACCATATGCTTGGGGTTTGTGTTTCAAAGAGGAAGTTAGTCCTCAAAGCGATTACTGTGACTCGACCAACAAAGAATGGCCTTGCTTTCCTGGAAAATCCTACAAAGGAAGAGGACCCATCCAACTATCTTGGTAACAATGCATTTCTAATCATATTCAGTGGCTAGTTCTATAATCATTACGAGAGTGTATTTATTCATAAAGCTCGTCAAACTCACATAATTTGTTTTAACCTATCGCAGGAATTATAACTATGGACCAGCGGGAAAGGCTTTAGGGTTTGATGGGCTAAGGAACCCAGAAATTGTAGCTAACAACTCCTTAATTGCATTCAAAACAGCTTTATGGTTTTGGATGACCGAGCAGAAGCCAAAGCCATCTTGCCATAATGTCATGGTTCGAAAATACGTTCCCACCAAAGCTGATTTAGCAGCCAATCGGACGGCTGGATTTGGATTGGTCACTAACATAATCAACGGCGGGCTTGAATGTGGAATTCCAAATGATGGACGAGTTAACGACAGGATTGGATACTTTCAGAGATATGCTAAGCTGTTTAACGTTGATACCGGCTCTAATCTGGATTGCGAAAACCAGAAATCATTCTGACTTCTGAGAAAAAGTAGTGGCAAAGTGGATTAATCGTGCTGCGTGCTAGCCGGCAACTGGTGTAATTTAATAATTGTAATATCGTTTTGGAAGAAATAATTGATGTTAATGGAACTACTTTCTGTTTTATTATCAATTTTCCTGGATTTGATTTTAGATTTGAAGATTAATTTATCCCTTAAGCTTTTAATATATATATACATGAAACATGCAACGAAGTGGTTGTATAGTAGGAAAAGGTCGAAGGAGAAGGAGACAAAATGAATATATCATTTTTATAACCCATGCTTTTGATTTATTCTCACGTCTTTTAGCCCCAAGTGCTTTAGTGCATGGCTTATTAGTCTTATCATTCTGGAAAAAGTAAGTTTGGTCTATTAACACTATTAATCGCAATTGGGAAGGATTGACGGAACTCCTCAATTCGTGTTGGGTTTGTCAAGTGATTTGGGCCTCTGGAAAACTTGGGTCGAGGTCCGAGTTCTGAAATGAAATACTAATCAACTATTTTATTGAAAGAAAAATATAATTAACAAATATATCATGCTGAAATCGCGTAGTTAAATAGTTAATAGTTATAGCATTTCGTGATTCTTATATGTTGTACAATGACAATTAACAACAAAATTTCCATTTGTCGTGGAAGGAACATGTGAGATGCTATATCTGCTTATTATTAAATGGGCATGATCTAGAGGATCAAAATTTGAAATTTTATACAAAAAGAACACACCATCACCTAGTATTACTTTTAGCAAAGCCCCTCAATTTTAAAAGAAACGGTTATTTAGAATTTATTCAATTGATGGGTTAGTCCGTTTTAAGCAATAAATAAAAAGAAACAATTAACACGTTTACTAATTGTGAGTCGCAAAGAGAAGATTTCTAAATTTAATTTTGAGGAAGAATCTAATTCGCTCTTTGTTGGATGATAAACATTAATTAACAAGTCGGGTAAACAGTAAACAATAAACATAGGATTAAAATTGCTAAATTATGCCACTTTTTCCTCTAGGAGGAAGGTCTGTCGAAGCAATATCTTTCAAGATACAGATCTAAAACTAAAAAGAAATTAGCAATATCATATGCTAAAGTAATTTGGTGTTGATATTTCCAATTTGTTCTTTGATCGTGATATGAAGCTTATCATACTTTGCAAGCATAATTTTAGTAATAAAACCTATTTGATCGAGAGATTTACTTTTCAGATATTTGGAAAGCCCTTGTAGTTACCATTCTCAATACAAATGGATTTTAATTTTTCCCACCTGTTGTTTCTTACACATTGGACCCTTGACCAGCTTGTTTGCTTATACTTTTGTGTTCGATGAAACTAATGACTTATGTAAATGATAGATCATGAGAGAGCGAAGCAGCAAGCTAGCCCATTCTCCTTCACTGATATTCCTGTATAAGATTTTATCTTCAAACTACACGGTAAGGCCTTTCTTTTTCTATGAAGCTGTAAAAAGAGTGCATTAATTGTCATTCAGAAAATTTACAGCCAAAAAACAACTGTTGCTCGTATCATTTGCTCTAGCTCTAAGAATATACAATAGTAATACATTGATTTCCGCCTACCTATTATTGTTTCACTCCACAAGAGAAAGCGTAAAAAAAGGGAGATCCATGTGTGAATGTGATGATGCGCCAAAATCAACTCAACTCATGCTACACTCTTGTGATCTTTAATCTCCTCACAGTGGATAAGAACATTCTAAAGTCAAACAACATAAGAACATCACCAGGTTAATTTTTGCTAGAAAAATATAATAAAAGATCAGAAACGGAAAAAGGTGCAAGAGATCAAAGGTCTAACTTACTCCCAAGGAACATCTCCAACCATCATCCAATCCCCTTCCTTGTCTTCATATGTCAAGACATGGCATGTCTCAGAGTAAGCTGACGATCCATCCATCTCAGACCCTGCTTCCGTATTATACAAACATATGAATATTTGGATACTCATTTTAGTGAAACCATGTTGAAACTGGACAAAATGGTATATAGCGGCCAAAGAAAACTTACAGAGAATAGTGGTGTTGAACATACGATCAAGCGTTCTTATCAGATCATCGTAACCATCATGGGCTAATAAATCAAGCTTTCTGCCAATTGGGATTCCTTCCATGTAAACCTTCACATAGAAAGTAGCACTATTGCTCTCATCCTCGTCTGCTTCACGTGCTTTCCTAAGAATCGGCTTGATTGGTGGCCACTCCGATGGCTGATCCCTGAACCCAACAATAAATTCTCATAAGCCAAAAACAGTAAGTGAAAAAACAACAAAAGAAGATGATCAAAGTAAAATAATCTGCATTGTTGGTGGGATCCACATCATGTGGGTCCAGGGGCCTTTATGTAATTAGCCATGAAGGGGGCTGAGTGAAATTTGCCATAAGTGCACAGTGCACAATTGTGAGTTTTGTTGATTTTGGCCGAGAAGCAGAATGCAGAATGCAGAAGCAGAAAACAGAGAAGAAACGAGAGAAGGGGAGAAAATTAAAAACTTAGGGTTTTAGTTTTTCCTTTGATGATTGGATGTCAATTTGAGCTCCGATTTTGCTCAAATTTTGAAGGTGAGTTTCCAACATCTTGCTCTACATTTTTATCGGATTTGATTTTCGATTTAGCCTCTGATTTAGCATTATCTAGCAAATTTACATTTAAGGAGAATTTGTTAGATTTATTGTTGTTGAGCCAAGATTAATGTTCTTGATGTTGTGGTGAGCCTCTAGTGGTGATTCTAGAGAGAACATTGTTGTAATCCCATTATTATTGCATAGTGGAAGTGTTGATATCGGACTACGGTCCCGTGGTTTTTCCCGAATTGGGTTTTCCACGTAAAAGTTTGGTGTTCATTGTGATTGATTGATGGTTAATGTTTGTGGTAATATTGTTGTGCTTACATTGGTGATATATTGCCCATTTTAATAACACAACGTGGGAGAAAGAATTGTTTCCGCTGTGTAGTATTTTGTGATCTTTCCCAACAAAGTGGTATCAGAGCTAGCCAGGTTGTGCAGTGCTTGATTTGTGTTGATTAAAATGGATGAAAATTCTGCATGCATGATTAAACTGAAGGCATGGAATTATGCTATATGGAAGTCCAGAATGGAGGATTTACTTTTTGTAAAAGACCTACATGAACCCATTGAAGGGGATGCTGTAAAACCCGAGAAAATGAGTGATAAAGAGTGGATCCAATTACATAGAAAATGTGTTGGCACCATTAGGCAATGGATAGATCAGAGTGTATTTCACCATGTAGCAAAAGAGACCAAGGCTGATGTTATGTGGAGAAAATTGGAGTCCATTTATGAGCAGCCTACACCACAAAATAAAGCCAATTTAATGAAGAGGCTTGTGAATCTAAAATACAAGGAAGGGCGCAGTATAGCTGAGCACACCAGTGAGTTTCAAGGCCTAGTGAACCAGTTGACAACTATGAATATTTCACTAGATGATGAATTACAAGCATTGTTATTGCTTAGTTCCTTACCGGATAGTTGGGAGACATTGGTGGTGTCAGTAAATAATTCAGCGCCAAATGGGAAGCTAACCGTGGAAATGGTTAAGGATAGAATGCAAAATGAAGAAGCCAGAAGAAAGAATGCAGGTATGAGTTCTTCTGAGACAGAAACACTTGTTACAGAAAAGCATGAAAGACGTGGAAGAAGCCAAAGTAGAAGTTCTGGTAATAACAACTACAGAGGAAGATCCAAGTCTCAACGGAAAAATGTCAAGTGTTACCATTGCAATAAAATGGGGCATATAAAGAGAGAGTGTAGAATATGGAAAAGGGAACAGGCTATGGAAAGGGGTGAATCACAGAAAAATGAACAAGTAAGCAATACAGTAGTTGCTGACGGGGATATGACTATTGTTTATGATGAAAACTCCATAAATCTCACATGTCATACAAGTGATTGGGTAATTGATTCGGGTGCTTCATTTCATGTTACTTCAAATTGTGATTTCTTCACATCCTACACTAGTGGTGATTTTGGCTATGTCAGGATGGGAAATGATGGTGCATCCAAGATTGTGGGCATAGGAGATATTTACTTGGAGTCCAGTGTTGGTAGCAGATTACTACTGAAGGATGTCAGACATGTTCCAGAAATGCGTCTGAATTTGATCTCCACCGGCAAGCTTGATGATGATGGTTATTGCAACTACTTTGGTGAAGGTAAATGGAAGCTCACTAAAGGTTCTATAATTCTAGCCAAAGGAAGGAAGGTAAACACTCTCTATGTTATGGAAGCTAAGCTCATAAAAGAAGATGTCAATGTAGCAGCAAAAGAATCTGACATTGAATTGTGGCATAAAAGGCTTGGCCACATAAGTGAGAAAGGGCTTCAAGTTCTAGTCAAGAAGAATTTTCTGCCCAGCTTCACAGGTAAGTCTCTCAAACCTTGTGATCATTGTTTAGCAGGAAAGGCACATAGAGTTGCATTTCGTAATTCTTATCCATCTAGAAGAGCAAACTTACTTGATTTGATACACACTGATGTATGTACTATGCAAACTAGAACACGTGGAGGTGCACTTTACTTTGTAACTTTTATTGATAATTGTTCTAGAAAAGTGTGGATTTTTGCTCTGAAATCTAAAGACCAGGTACTTGATGTCTTTAAAGATTTTCATGTTAAGGTTGAGAGAGGGACAGGGAGACAGTTGAAATGTGTAAGGGCAGACAATGGTGGTGAGTATAGAGGACCATTTGAGCAGTATTGTAGATCTCATGGTATCAGACTTGAGAAGACCGTGCCAAAAACTCCTCAGCAAAATGGTGTGGCAGAGAGAATGAACAGAACGATTCAAGAAAGAATCAGGTGTATGCTCTCTGATGCAAAGCTACCTAAATACTTTTGGGGTGAAGCAATGCGTACTGCAGTTGATTTAATTAACCTTTCTCCTTCAGCTCCTTTGGATGATGATGTACCTGAAAGAGTTTGGACCGGGAAAGATGTTTCATATAAGCACTTAAGAGTGTTTGGTTGCAGGGCATTTGTTCACATTCCAAAAGATGAAAGGTCGAAGCTTGACAATAAGGCTAAGGAGTGTATCTTTTTGGGTTATGCACATGAAGACTTTGGGTACAGATTATGGGATCCAGTGAGTCAGAAAATCATCAGAAGCAGAGATGTTACATTTCTTGAAGATCAGATAGTTGATGGGGTAGAAAAAGATGAGAAGCCTCAAGAATGTGATGAAATTCCTATTCCTGATACTTCTAGATCAGTTCTTCCACCTGTAGTTTATGATGATTATGGGGGAGACGCACAAGAAGATTTTGATGATAGAGTTGATGATGATGGTCCAGCAGAACAGGTTGAGCAAGCACCTCAAGAATCATTTGATCCACCTGTTGAGCCTCAGTTAAGAAGATCTATGAGAGAGCGCCACCACTCCTCCAAATATCCACCACATGAGTATGTGATGCTTACAGATGGGGGAGAACCTGAAAACTTTCATGAAGTTATGTCTCACCAGCACAAGAATGAGTGGTTTAAAGCTATGCAAGAGGAGATAAAATCCTTGCATGAGAACCACACTTATGAGTTATCAAAACTGCCTAAAGGTAAGAGAGCTTTGAAGAACAAATGGGTTTACAGGCTGAAGACTGAAAACAACTCACAACTAAGGTATAAGGCTAGGTTGGTTGTGAAAGGGTTTGGTCAGAAGAAAGGAATTGATTTTGAAGAAATTTTTTCTCCTGTAGTGAAGATGTCTTCTATCCGAGTTGTCCTTGGTTTAGCAGCAAGTTTAAACTTGGAGATTGAGCAGCTTGATGTAAAGACAGCTTTCCTTCATGGTGATTTGGAGGAGGAAATCTACATGGAACAGCCTGAGGGATTCAGAGTCAAAGGCAAGGAAGATTTAGTGTGCAAGTTGAAGAAAAGCTTGTATGGGCTGAAACAAGCACCGAGACAGTGGTACAAGAAATTTGATTCTTTTATGGAGAATCATGGTTTCAGCAGGACTACATCAGACCATTGTGTTTTTATGAAGAGGTTTGCTGATAATGACTTTATTATTCTCTTGCTTTATGTGGATGATATGTTAATTATTGGCCATGATGGTAGTAAAATTGAAGGGTTGAAGAGAGAACTTAGTAAGTCATTTGCTATGAAGGATTTAGGACAGGCTAAGCAAATCCTTGGCATGAAGATCTCCCGTGACAGGAAAAATGGGAAGTTATGGTTATCTCAAGAAAACTACATTGAAAGGGTTCTTGAAAGATTCAACATGAGTAAGGCAAAACCAGTTAGTTCACCACTTGCAGGTCACTTCAAGCTTAGTTCCAAGCAATGTCCTACAAGTGAGAAAGAAAAGGAAGAAATGGGTGCAGTGCCTTACGCATCAGCTGTTGGTAGTTTGATGTATGCTATGGTTTGTACTAGGCCAGATATTGCTCATGCAGTTGGTGTTGTTAGTCGGTTTCTCTCTAATCCTGGCAAGGAGCATTGGACAGCAGTGAAGTGGATTTTCAGATACCTTAGAGGCACCTCTAAGACATGTTTATGTTTTGGTGGTGATAAATCTGTGTTGTATGGGTACACAGATGCAGACATGGCAGGAGATGTGGATTCTAGGAAGTCTACATCAGGATACCTGATTACTTTTGCAGGGGGAGCTGTGTCATGGCAATCCAGACTTCAGAAATGTGTTGCTTTGTCTACCACAGAGGCTGAGTATATTGCAGTTACTGAAGCTTGTAAAGAAACCTTGTGGATGAAGAAGTTCCTACAAGAATTAAGTGTGAAGCAAGAGAACTACATAGTTTACTGTGACAGTCAGAGCGCCATTCACTTGGCAAAGAACCCAACATTCCACTCAAGATCCAAGCACATTGATGTTAGGTATCATTGGGTACGTGACGTATTAGAATCAAAACTGTTACAACTTGAAAAGATACATACAAGTGAGAATGGATCGGATATGATGACTAAATCATTGTCCAAGGAGAAGCTTCAAGTTTGTAAAGGGAAAGCGGGTCTAGTGGATCCTTTCACATGACGTGGAGGAGGAGATTTGTTGGTGGGATCCACATCATGTGGGTCCAGGGGCCTTTATGTAATTAGCCATGAAGGGGGCTGAGTGAAATTTGCCATAAGTGCACAGTGCACAATTGTGAGTTTTGTTGATTTTGGCCGAGAAGCAGAATGCAGAATGCAGAAGCAGAAAACAGAGAAGAAACGAGAGAAGGGGAGAAAATTAAAAACTTAGGGTTTTAGTTTTTCCTTTGATGATTGGATGTCAATTTGAGCTCCGATTTTGCTCAAATTTTGAAGGTGAGTTTCCAACATCTTGCTCTACATTTTTATCGGATTTGATTTTCGATTTAGCCTCTGATTTAGCATTATCTAGCAAATTTACATTTAAGGAGAATTTGTTAGATTTATTGTTGTTGAGCCAAGATTAATGTTCTTGATGTTGTGGTGAGCCTCTAGTGGTGATTCTAGAGAGAACATTGTTGTAATCCCATTATTATTGCATAGTGGAAGTGTTGATATCGGACTACGGTCCCGTGGTTTTTCCCGAATTGGGTTTTCCACGTAAAAGTTTGGTGTTCATTGTGATTGATTGATGGTTAATGTTTGTGGTAATATTGTTGTGCTTACATTGGTGATATATTGCCCATTTTAATAACACAACGTGGGAGAAAGAATTGTTTCCGCTGTGTAGTATTTTGTGATCTTTCCCAACATGCATATACCTTGAAAATGACGAAGAAGAAGAAGGGTCTTCTTGTTGAGAGGTTGAAATGCTAAGTCCAAGCCTAAGATCTGTACTAAGGCCTTTTCTTATTTTTCTGCTGCTCTCAGTAGAAGAAGAAGAACAACTAGTGGCTCTAGCTCTGCCCATTTTCGGATGATGTGAAGACAAAGAAGCCGCCACCTTTACCTTTATATAAAAATAGAGAGTTTGTCAGTAAGGTATTGAAATTTGAAATTAATGTGCTGGGGGAGGGCATTTCCATCGTATGACTGGTTGGGCTGATATGTTGCCAAAGTAACCGACATGTACACGTGTCAAGTAGAAACCGACCGGGGCTCCATCGTATAATTCCATTTGAACTTCAAATTCAATGTGATTCATGTGCATATTATAATTTTTATTATTGATAAAACAAACGTATATAAAAATTTCCATGGAGTTCACGCTTAGGGTAAAAAACGTAATTAATAAAGTAATAAGCAATCTTTCATTACAATAGTTATTGGCTGCTCTCTTTTTGAAAAGTTGGCAATTACATTCAATCAAACGACAAACACATGAATGTAAATAGTTTTCCTTTTTATTATATCAAGAAAAATAAACAAATTACGAATGACCAAATAAAACGATTGAATTTCTTTGACAATTTTCTTTAGGTATAATAATATGTACTTGAGGCAATGAATGTAGACAAGTTCTTAAGTGTGCTTGGATACTCCAACAGGGTACAAAAGCATCGATGTTTTAAACCTTTAATTAGCAAAAACATGATTTAAAATAGATCAGCCCGTCCAAATCAATGTTCGGATGATAAGTATTGGGATTTTTAATTTAGGCTCTAAAAATTTAAAGGTTTTATGAAAGTTTTTATTTACAAATAATTAAAATTTTAAAAAAATTAAGCATATAATAGAAATAAATAATTACATATAAGATATAAAAAATTTATATAATTCAACAATAAATACTTATATTTATAATAAATCACAAGATCTTAATTTATTTTATTAGTTCACAACAACTCTTAAATTTTAAAAAAATTTAATAAAATATTACAAATGAATACAATAATAGAGAAATCTCAAATGATCTATTATTATATTTTTATACATACAGTACTCAAATAATTGGTACTTTCTTTGCGCATTCAATATTTAAGTGCTCTTTAATTTTTTATTATCTTTTTTGAAAATTTTTTTTAATACTTAATTATTTTAAAAAGCTATAAATGTTTATATAAACTTTAAAAGATTCTTAAAAATTTTATTTTTAATTAAAGTAAGAGTTTACAAATTTTGAAATTGACTTTGAGATGTAATACTATTTAAAATGGGATTTTTTTAAAAATTGACGTTTATGTGCCATTTGTGCTTAGGTTTTGGCGCTTATGCGCTATTGAGATGTGGCATTGACTCTTCTCATACTTCAAATCTCTTATTGTTTCCAATTGTTCATTTTCAATCATTTCTCGATCGTCTAGTATATTTTTGACTTCATTTCGACTCTTCATTAATTTATAATTTAAAATTATGCTTAAATATAATTTTAAATCACTAATTCTAATAATAAAATTATCAAATTGGTTAAATATGATAAGAATACAAATACAATACATAATTAAGAGTAATAAGATTGGTAATGGCGAAACTACATGTCGTATATATTGTAGACTAAGAGTGTCAAATTTAATGTAATTTTAATGTTTAATCAGCAGAGAGGAGGCACGGGGAGTGCTTCTAACGGGCAAAGAAGACAAGAAACATTTCGATGTTCTATATACGGAAATTGATGTAACCCTACCCACCAGTGCTCCGCAGAAGATTAATATATGTTCATAGCATTTGTAACCTTGTAATAATGTCTTCAGCATCTCGATTCTCGAATCTCAACTAATATCATTATTATTATGGGAACTAAGTGTCACCTGAGAATATATACATACTTTTTCATTTGTAAGATCCTGTCTTGAAGATATGCAAAAATAGACGAGATTGGCTGAAGGAAAAGACATAAAGTGCACTTACATCGTTTGATGATTTCTTCTACATTCCAAAACACTATCCGCTTCCCCACGTGTACAATCCACGTGTCTAATGCACCTATATATTTATTTAATTTTGATTTTTTTTCTGTATATTTTACTATGTTAATGGGGGCATGAAAAAGGAACAGGAAATCTTCCTTGTAACTAAAGGAACGCAATCTGTTAGAGGGAAGAAGTGATAATTTAACAAAAGAGAGGAAAAAGAAAAAGTGAGATGTTCCCCACAAGGCCTACCATAATGTTGCTTAAATTGGCCATCATAGGACTTTCTCTCCCTCCAACGACTTTTATGTCTAATAAGATTTAAGAGCACTAATTTTTTTTGTTGTTGAACTCAGAGCATATATAATTATCCAACTTCCCACCTCTTTCCAGAAATCCGCCACAAATCAAACCTCTTTAAATCATACTCTTTTCTGTTGAGCTCATAGGCCATAGCTGTGTGTTTTCCATGCATCTGCTCTTAATAATGATATCATGTCTATTAATTCTTTCTAGTTCTGGTTCTGGAATAGTCAGTCAAACTTAGGATTGCTTTTTATTTTCCCATGCAAGCATGTCTCCACAAATAGGGCCTACTAAGGGAAGCTAGATCCCATTCCCAGGCTTGCTTTATCAACTTTTTGTCTCACTGCCCGTAATAGTTTCGCGACTTTTCCTACAATGTGTTGTTTTGTTTTGAAATCCTTCCGAGTGTCAACAGAGATTTTAAGCTCCTGCTCCTGGGCGGGCGGCTGGGGATTTCAACGAGGCCATCCTTCGAGCCACCTACGTGCTTCCCTAGTGTTTCGAGCTACACATTTTAATGTAGATTGCGCTTTTAGGAAAATTATGTAGTTCCAGATTTGCTTTGTGTGCGTTTTCAGGAGAAAGTATTATAAAAAGACCCATATCTATATTTAAGTATCACAACAACAAATAAATGCACTAGATTTGTACAACGCTGCACTCTGATATCAGATGACAACTGGCCCTGCCACCGGGCGGAAAAGTTGCCTATGACTACTGCCTAGATTCGGGTCAATTCATATCACCACGAAGTAAAAGATGGTTTAATTTCTTCTTTTAACAGAAGATGTAACCAATTCCACTGCATCGTGCCACTTCAGACTGCCAGCACTGGAGCCGCCATAGCAGTTCAGAGCAACGCCTCTGGCTCCTCTCAAGTCGCATTACCAAAAAGTAAAAGTAAAATTAAACATTGCTTATTATATTCAGAAAAAAAAAAGTATAAGAAAAAAATAATCCTGACTAATGACTCTTTAGTATTGGGGAGAGGACAATGAAGCTAACGAAGGAAATCTGTGAGAGCGCGTATCATTGCAGAAGAAAAAAAGCTATATCTGTGCTTACAAGTCATTGGATCGCTTAGAAATTGTAGTACAATCGCCAGATCACATCTTTTCCGCATGTTAGCAGCACACTGTGTACTATTTCAACAGATACAAATGATAAATAGATTTTTTTTTAAAATAGTCAATTTGTTAGGGTTATTTTTTTATTTAGTCAATTTTAAAAAAATTTAATTTTTATAATCAAATAATTAAAATGAATACAAATACCTTTTTTTATTATTTAAACATTATCTACTACAATATACAATATCGTTACAATGAACAATATTTAATTTTTATAGCTAATTTGCTTGACACAATATGCATATCGTGCATATTTGCTTGTTGCGATATGCATATCGTGCCTACCAATTAACTAATTTATTTATTTTTTATTTTCTAATTTTTAAGTTTTATTTTGTTTTATAATTGATTTATTTATAATTTTATTTTATTATATTGGTATGATAAATTTATGTTATTTATTTAAAATTATATATATTTATTTAAATTTAAATTTATTTATTAAAATTATATTTTTTTATTATTTGTTCATTATAAATTTAATCATATTATTTATTTAAGTAGTTTCTATTTTGTTGTTAATTATATTTCTTAACAATTTTAAATAATTTATATAATTATTAACTATGATTTAGATTAATTAATTTATAATTAATTATAGAAATTAATTAATATTGCCCGAGTGATATCGATATCGTGCCTATATTGGGGAGATATATTGCCTCCTATTATTTTATTTTTTAATTTTTGATTATTTATCATTTTATTTTATAAGGTATAACATGATTAATTTTTATTTTTATTTTTATTTAAATTTATATTTGTTTAAATTTAAAATTATTTTTTATTTATTAAATTATATTTATTTTATTTAATTATATTATTTGATAAGTTAATTTAAAAAAATATTTATTATGTTTATATAAATTTAATTAATTTTAGTATTTTAATGCTATTTATCTACTACAGATATACTTTGAATATCATTTAATACACTACATTCCTAAAACTATTCAATCTGTACATTTAATACACTGCATTTCTAAAACTATTCAATTTTACAGATGACCAATAAAAAATATAACAATTCTATCTTTATAGTACTTATAATAATAAAAATTAATTATCAAAATAAAAATTAAATTAAATAAATAATATGATTATATTAAATAATTAATAAATAATATCAAAACAAATATAAATTTAATAAATAAATATAATTTTATATAAACAATATAAATGAATCATATCATACATAATAAAAGATAATTATACATTAATTAATTATAAAATAATTAAAAAATAAATCAATTAATTCGTAGGCTCAATATGCATATTGCACTATATTATACCAGGCAAATTGGCTATAAAAATTTAGTATTATTCATTGTAGCCGATTCTATTTAAACGGTGAAAAGAACAGTCTATTTTTGAATTATTTTACTATAAAAATTAAAGTTAATTAAAAAAAAATTAACTCCAGCAAATTAACTATTTACAATAAATTCCCCAATGATAAACTGATGTGTTTATCCCCAATGATAAATTGATGTGAAAAATGACTTATTCACCATTGCTAAAACATGCCCATCTAGTAGAAAATAAATACAAGTTAAAAAATAACTACAAACAAAAATAATGTTATATATTCCATATTATATTTTAAGTAACAACGTATCAAATAACTATTAATTGATAAAATAATATAAATTTATAAATGACCTATTAATTTAATAATTACTTAATATATTATTATTTAAAATATAAACTTAAAATATGTAACATTATTCCACCAAACAAATTCCTCAAAATGAGGAGCTCTACCCGAGAAATAGTCAATCCAGAAGAAATTTATAAATACGTGAAGGGAAACTTCCGTTCAGTTCATTTCTACATAATAAAGAGAGCTTTGATTCAAACCAGAAACATCACCCAAGATTCAGCACTACTTTAATGCATATTGTGATGCGAATTTGGACACATAAGCTGCAACCTCATAGGCGCCCTCCACATATCCACCCAAGGCTACACCAGCTGCATAGTTTCCCCCTAAAAACAGCCCTTGAAACGTTATCCCTGAGAGAAGTTTTCGCAGCTTCTAAGAGACCAAGATGACCAACCAAGAATTGTGAAATTGCTTGTGGGCACACTCTCACTCCCAATACAACTGGATTCTTTGCATAAGAATTTATGAGCATCTTCCTCAAGTCACGGTCAACTGCTTCTACAAGTTCACTTTCTGTCTGCAGGAGGGAGAATAAGTGGTATTATTAAGAGTAACAAGTAAAATGTAAAGGCTTCAGAAAATGTAAACCTCAAATATATTCTTGTCCCATTTCTCCTCCCAAAACATAAAAAAAGGGCTATTGACACAATATCACACAAGATTAAATTTGTCAACACAAATGGAGGAAATCTTGTTTTAAGCAACCCTTATTACAGATATAAGTACGAAACACAGCCAAGGTCAAAGCAATAATATTCTTGAGCTGAAATTTGAATCCATCAATATTCCACAGCTTAAGAACATAAACATGCATCCCTGTCCCTCACATCTCTCTGGATGATTTAGTACTAGTTATTACACCAACTATACCATCCAGAAGTTCCTATCCTATTAAATAGGTAATCTCAGTACGTCTTCACGATACATTCTTGGTATTGTCCTCACAGAGTTAAGAACAGATTGTCATTCTTCTGTCCAAATATCATCTCTACTAGAAAAAATACTCCTATATCCATAGGATAAATCTCACAGACATTTAAATCATATTTGAGAATCATCTCACCTTGGATGAAATTCCATGATTTGTAGCACCTCCAATGTAGTTCAAGAGCAAACTCTTCCAGCTGGAGCTCGATTGGGAAACAGTGATGAGCTGTATATGGTTCCTGTGTAAAACAGAAAAAGAATAATGTTCATTTTAGCACAAAAAGTTCTCAGAACATCTTTGCAAAAAATTTCTTATGAAAAAGAGCATATTAACCTATAGTTTCCACTCCTTGGCTTCGTGGATGGAATTGGCCATATCCCTCTAATTCACCATCTATCAAGCACTGTGTTCGAATTGCTTCTTTTGGATAAGAAATAGACTCTGCTGCAACTGGTGGGTAATAAAATTTTGACAAAGCATCAGTAGTATCTACCTGCAAACACAATGTAAATGGGAAAAAGTTAAACTAGAAAATTCTTAGACCAATTTAGATAAAGAACAACAAATAAATCCTAGATCTAGTCTAGTAAAAAGTCAGTATCCAGTGGAGAGAGCAGTTGGTTTAAATTTTGATTACAATATGTGATGGTTATTCAATTCTGACTTCCTCAAAACAAAACAGAATTTTTGACAAAGAATATCAGCAGCAATTATGCAAGCAAAAATTCTCAAGAAAGAAAAGTTTCAAAGGACTCAAGAGTCTGTAAGCTAACCCACAATATATGTGTGTACTTTGGTAGTCTAATTTGAGTTGATCAAAATTCTAATCCAGTTAAACACAGGTCACAATCTAATACACTCATGCAGGGCTGTGCACGGGTACACATGAAGTAAGGCTTTCGGAACTTTCCACCATGCAATTAATTTACACTTGGCTGAATCATAATCAACTTACTTTGGCATATCAACATCTTGAGGATAACAGTATTTACATTCCCAACATAGACAGACGCATATCATACAGCTGTCTTGGAAAAATAAGACATTGAAAACCCTAAACAAATTACATTCTAAGGCAGAGATGAATATGAAATTCAGGGAGTACAATATAGAGCCGGGAGACCCCCAACTAAGTTTCAGTCATTCTAGTGATGTAAAGAAGTAAAAGAAATTCCTATCCCAACCAAGTGCAAAAATGAAACATACAGAAAGTGGAAACAGCAAACCACTGGCAACATAAGACGAGACTGTCATGACAACACTTTTGCTCTGGAGAGAAACTGATCCTTCTGGTGTTTCATATGTCAAACGATACTCTTAGTTATCCAGTTTCATGATACCTGAAAGCTTCCAAGATAGTTTAACTTTGCTACCTAACCTGACAGAATTAACATAACTGATTAGTCTACCTTATATTTGCACTAGAAAGAACACAGTGAAATATAGAACCACCATAGAGGCTTCAGTTATTGCCAAGAATGACAGATAACCATCTAAGTAGCCATCCAACAAGAATATCGGTGATTGACACATGAAAGTCTATGGTACCTTTTAGATATTGCTTCTGGCAGCATAGCAAGTTCCCCTTCTAAAAAGATCCAACTGTTTGACCCTTTGGCTTTGGTAGACGCCTGCAAGGATACTCAACTCAGTGCAGTGAACATACATTCTTAAAACAATCATCAGATAAGCTTCAATGCACATAAATATTATTACGGGTCTCGAGGTTGCTTAGGAGCTTTATTTTTCTTCTGGATTGCCTTAAAGGTTCCACCAATCATACTATCGCCATTCTGCTCCAGTTTCCAAACTTTTCCAAACGCTGCCTTCATACTTAGATTTGAAGGATCTCCTGTATAAACCCCTGCAGGCAATAACAATAGCTGAGGTCAATGGGAGTATCAGGGAACATGTGTAAAAATGACATCTGCAAGAACTGCAACTCTCAAGCACAGCGGTTGAGCAGCAGCAATGTAAACGTCTAAAGTGATTCACTATTTTTAATTATATTTAAAACAAATTTCACCTGAACAAAATGGCTCTATTAGACGCTCAAAAACCTCATCACCAAGGTTACGCCACACAAACTCCTCGACTGATTCCTTGTGACCCTGTCACCTTCGTCAAAGTCTAAATTATGAGAAAACCAAATTGAGAAAGACATTTCGTGGGTAGACGAGTTTGTGATAAATAAAATTCAAACCCACTAATGAGAAAATCGAGAGGACAAACTGGAGGAGGAGGTCGAATGCCAATAACACCTAGACCGGCCATAATTTTCCCACCAATGCACATTAAGTGAAAGATGGGAAGATCCGTTGGCTTAGATGGTGATGATCACATTTGGAGAAACATCGCCGTGATCGGTAGCGAGAGCTGAGCGATGCAGAGGCCACTGATTCCACCACCGATAATTACGCAATCTGCGGTGGCGAAATCTCTGTCTTTGAGATGGGATTGGACTTTGATGGAGAAAATTGCAGACTCTTCCGCAATTGAGCATCGGAGTTTAAAAGGTCGGTGAACGTCGAGTCTTTGTGTGGGTTTGGAGAGAGAGGGAAATAGAGAGGGCGTCGAGCGGAGAAGAGACAGACTGGTCTGCGATTGTCGTCATGACGGGTCGAGTTCGAGTCTACGGAAAGGCTGAGACGAGTAGAGGTCGTTAACTGTTACCGTGTGTTATCTTTGAGGGGATATATACGGTGTAAACGCTCACACCAATATTCAAAACCCTCTCTACACATCGATATTACGTTTTTAAAGCTATTTAGCCTAGTTACGCATTTTGCATTATGTGATCATCCTAAATTCTTAATTTTGCATTTTGCATTGATGCTAAGAGCATTCAATAATATCTTCAATGAAGTCGATCCAAGTAAAATAATTCTAAGCGCGGAATAAAGAGTCAAATTAAGAATAAATACATTTTACACGTAATTCATAAGCAACATTATTATATTTGTATAGTTAAAATATAAATTTTATATATTAATTATATATCACAAATTAATAATTATTAATATTTTATTTTTATTAATATCATATTTACATAATATTACTAAATACTTAATATATTAAAAATTACATTAATTAAAATATAATTTTATATCTCAATTATATAAAAATAATATTAATGTTAATTTTTTTAATTAAAATAATATCGGTCATTTGTCTCTATTGATATATTTACGAGATATAAATAACTAATTTGGTTCAGAATCTAGCTTCATGCGCATGGATAAGGACGCAAGAAATTGTTGTTGGGTTGAGACTTTCTAAGAAGTTAGGCCTGGGCGTGCTGGGCGTCAGGTATTATAAGAAAAATAAAATCTACTATAGAACTCGTTTGGACAGAAAGTAAAACTCGCATTGTTTACGATGACGTAATACGACCCCAAGCCGAAGCACCTCTTTGCAGTATTTAAATAAAGATTAGTAGTAGCGGCACTAATGTTGAACTTATGCGGGCTAGACATTTCTCCTAAAAACAATAGCCCCTAGCATGTTCTTCTAAAGGTAACAACTAAGTTCAATTTACAGCCAAAATATTACGCAACAAACTTGAAAACATGAAAAGGAAAGCTATATTATCGCTCAAACTAGAAAATGAACAGACACTTGAAAATAAACAAACCAGAAAGAAAAGTTATCATTTGTACTAAATACAAGTTCTCCTTGCCATAATGGAGAATAGAAGAGAAGTGGAAATTCCAACAAGAAATGGTTGGAATTTCTTGCACAGCAACATCTTATATCAGCAAGACATGCTTATCAATACTCATGCTTTACAACTCCAGGTGCATAACGCTTTTTCAAGTAAAATAGAACCTCATAAAACCATTTACCAGAAAATAGACAAAAGGTACCATTTATTTGGAGTTCATACTCCCTTCAAATGAGAAAACAACGTTTGGCTTAGATGAAATCTTACGCATAATTCAAATCTAAGTCTGCAATCTTCCAAATTTATAAGATGTAATATAGATGTTGGATTTGGTAATTTAACAATTTTATTTGGATAAGAGTTGTGAGAAATACCAAAGAGGAGAGTCACAAAAAGTCAAAGATGCATAGGATGCACAAAGAGGAAGCAAAACGGGATTTGAAAATTTAAAAGAAAGCAAAAAAAAGTGCGGGATTGCTGTACAAGGCTGGATGTCGCGATGCCTAGAACAGTAAGCTCAGCGTCGCAGTGCCAGATGTAAAAAGTGTGAGTTTGCTTTAGATTTCTAAGTTTTAAGGGGTTTTGAACTCTTAAAATACGTGAAATCTTATTCCAACTAGATTTAGAGTTTATAGGCTCGTTATAACCCCTATATAAATTATTGTAAACTCTTTAGACTAATAATAAAGTATTAAGAGAGACTTTAAAAGAGAGAAGAACTAAGTAGACACTAAGTGTTTGTATGCGTTAGAATGCAACTGCTGTTTAGGTGTTCAATGTTCTTGGGCGAACAAAGGTACACCATTCAGAGATCCTTTGAATGTTCTTCATTGTGTTTTCTTGTAAAGTTCTCTAGAAGAGGTAATAAGATAGACTAGGAACCTTGAATCCACCGTGAATGTAAGTAATTGGTCAAACCATGTAATTGATTGCATTGTGCTCTTGTTTATCTACTTTGATTATCTTGTTATTTTTGCTTAATATTTAGTTATTCCGTTGTGCAAGGAGATTAGGGTTCAAGGTAGAACTTGTTTCTAAGATTCTTGCTTAACCTAATCTAACAAGAAGAATGGCATTCCTTTCAATAAACTAGCATCAGAACCATGTTTGATAATACACATAAGGGGTATTTAAACTATGACTATGATCAAGCAAGAAATTGAGATTCAATGGGATGATTGACTTCAATCTTTGGAAGAAGAAAGTTAGTGCTCTACTAGTGAAGAAATTGTTAAACTCGACTTTGGAGGAAGCCAATTTCTCAACCTAGTAAAAAGAGAAAAACCTCAAATCTAGGAAGAAAGATTGAGACACGATTTAAAAGAAGGCTCACAGCATTATAATTTTAGCATTGAGTAATGAAGTATTAAGGGAAGTTAATGAAGAAGAAACAACTTTATGGCTGTGAAAGAAACTCGAGGCTTTATATACGAAGAAGTCTTTAACAAATAGACTTCTTATGAAGAAGAAGTTGTATCAGCTGTCTATGCTTGGGGGATTTTCATTGATAGGCCACATTGACAAGTTTAACAAGATCATCATAAGTCTTGAGAGCTTAGGAATCAAGATGAATGATGAAAACAAGACCATCATCCTATTGAGTTTGTTAATAATCCCACAAGTACTGAAACCATTAAAAGAAAATTCAATATGTATTTCTTTATCATAAGGAATGACACTTTTGACTGGACCCGACCCGAGCCCTCCTCGAGAATCGAGGCAGGTCCTGCGATAACATGTGATTAACATACTCTTTACTCATACATATGATACAATGAGGCTACCTGCCTCAACAAAAAGTGTACACATGTACTCTAATATACAAAAATATATACAAATACACAGACTGAGACACTTATGCAACTATGCACATTGGCCAACCTCAAAATGTGATGACTGTATCACACTGCACAAATTCCTGTGACAACCTGGAGAAAATAGGGAAAATAAGAAAAAGGGTGAGCTTGTGGCTCAGTGAGTGGACATAATCTGAAAATATCATATACTTTATATGTATTGTACACGTATAAATCTGTAAGATAAAATAATCATAAAACTGTGTACTGAGTAGTCAATAAACTTGTACTGAAAGTATGTGCTGTCATAAAATCTGTGCTAAAACTAAAAGTATAACATCATACTGGGATCTGAAAATCTGAATGCGCAAACTATCATAAAATTTATTATCAAGCTGAATATATGTAACATAACTCTGGAAACATGAACTACATATATACTGAAAATCACACCAAACTTGTACCCGGGGAAAATCTGGTCTAACCTGACGTAGTAACTCACGCACAGGCAGAGCGGGGGATCTAAGCTGGTCTAACCCGGCAGAATGCTGCATCGCTCGGGTAGAGCAAACTAAACTGGTCTAATGCATGCGCAGAGCAACTACATTAAAGGGGAGGGTGCGCATATGGTGATTCAAAAACTACTACAATATAATATCATGACCATAATTATTCTGAAATAATTATTTATGTACTGAACATAATTATAAACTGTATTATAATAAATTCTAAAATATTTCTGAATATACTAAATAGTATAAATATTTTTTTGTCTAAAATAAATCATAATTAAATCTGATAACGCGCAATTAAATCATAATTGACTGTATTAAAAACATATAAAATATATATAGTTATCTACTCACAAAAGTGCGCTAATCCTGAGCTGGGTCTGGATTCTGAGATCTACCCACTATCGGCACACCTCCTATATCATAGGGTATAAAAATACATCATTAATACCGATATGTATTATAAATATAAAAATATAAATATTCTAATATTACAAAACTATTACCCGTTAAACCACTAGGTATAAATCTAACTATCCAAACTAATTTCCTAAAAAAAAAAAATTTCTTTTTCTTCTTTCTTTTTTTCCCTTTTCTCATTCTCTTGGCTTCCTCTTCTTCTTTTTCTATTTCGGTTTTTGCTTCATGGAGTTTTTGCTTCCTCCTCTCCATGAAGCAAAAATCAAAAGTTAAATATTTATATAGGCGGCCACCGCTTCAATTTCTACTCTTTTTTTTTTAAAATTTCTGCCACTAAGCTTTATATATATATTACACGTGTATTACAACTTTTATGAGAGATTATCCTAAATTAAAAAGGCTATGATGGGTGTGTTATTGTTGGTAGTCTTAAGGAAGATATCAAAGTTGTATACACATTAGTAGCCTCAAGGAAAAACATACTAGTAAATGGATACTAGATTCAGGGTGTAGTATCTATATATGTCCCGATAAATTATTGTTTACCAACTCAAAGCCAATAGAGGTAAAGCTCTAATGGAGAATGACATTGCTTATGAAGTCATGGGGTTGGTGACATAAAGTTGAGGATGTAAGGTGGAGGAAATAAGGACTTACATGGCGTAAGATATGTTTCTAACATAAGAAAAAACTTAATATCTCTAGGTAAGATCAACGAAGAGAGGTATTCAGTTATAGTAAAAAAGAAAAAACTGAAGGTAGTAAAGGGATTTATAAAGTTTGAGAGGAAAAAGTACAACGAGGAGCTTTATATGCTTAAGAGGATGGCCAATAGTGGCCTAACACGGGGTGTTGGGATAATGTAGACCATATGGCGACATCCAAAGTGTGCTCACCAAATTGACAATGGTCAGAAAATAGTGCAACGCATCCATACTCTATGCAAAGTGCACAAATACCTTTGGAGACCGAAGTTATAAGCTTAGAAAAAGTTAAGTCTTGGTGGAGACTTAACTGAACTCAGCTTTAAGTGGTAGAGCAATGGTGTGGATCGGATCCATAAGTTTTCTTATATTGAGATTGTGAATCAAGGAAAGGTTTTGTTGGATTTGATAATTCAACAATCTTGTTTGGACAATAGTTGTAAAGAAAACCAAATAAAAAAGTCATAAGAAGTCAAGGATGAGTAGGACAAGTAAGGAGGAAGCAAAATAAAACTTGAAAACACGAAAAAAGGTGAGAAAAGTGCGGGACTGCTGTATAAGGCTAGAAGCCGCAACCCCCAAAATAGTAAGCTCAATGAACTCTTATTCCAATTAGGTTTAGAGTTTTTAGACTCGTTATAACATTTATATAAACATTTTAGATTAATAATCAAGTATTAAGAGAGACTTTAAGTGATAGAAAAATTAGGTAGACACTAAGTGCTTGTATACGCTAAATAAAGTACAATTGCTATTTGAGTGTTCATTGTTCTTGAGAGAAAAAAAAGGTATGCCATTTATAGATCCTTTTGAGTGTTCTTCATTATATTTTTTGTAAAGTTCTCTAGAAAAGTTAATAAGATAGACTAGGATCTTTAGATCCATCGTGAACGTAAACAATTGACCGAATCACGTAATTGATTGCGTTGTACTCTTGTTTATTTACTTTGATTATCATATTATTTTTGCTTGATATTTGATTATTCTACTGTACAAAGAAATTAGGGTTCAATATTGAACTTTGTTTCTAGGATTCTTACTTAACTTAATCTCATAAGAAGAAGTGTGTACCTTTCAACAATAAATTATTTGAACTTGTAATTGCAACTTATGTAACCCTCATAAATAAAATCCATGTTCTATAAAAAGACATCACAAATGATCACTTGCCATTGTTTTTCAACAAAATCATAATCCTAAAATGAATCACCCATAATTTTAAAATGAACATGACAAAATTAACAAGATCTGACAAGATTGTCTCAACTAAAGTATCCAATAAAGGAAGCAAATAACCAGATACTTGAAAGATATAAATTTGATTCATAATTATATCTTTCTTCATATTTAATCCAAAATAACCCCTCGTAATATCTCTAAAAAATCTCGTAATACTTTATAATTTTTTTTCAATAAATCCACCAATAAAATTTACCATTTTATTTTATAAACCCATTTTAATTTTTACTATAACCTTACTATGTGATCTACCTTTTTAATAAATTCACTATTATTATATTCTTACTTTATAAATTTACGTTTTTTTAATAAATTCATTATTATTATACATTATCTCAACTACTTAAATTTAAATAATTAAAATTTTTATGATATATATAATTACTTCATTACTTTAATTTTAAATATAAAAATTTCTATTAAAGTTAAAATATTTTTTTATTTCTTAATAATCAAATTTTAAATAAAAGAAAATATACAATTTTATTGTTAAAAGTTTATTATGAATGTTAATTTTCTCTTTTATAATGTTAATATATATCACTACAAAAAATAAAAAATAAAAAATAAGTATATGATGAATATATTTTAGAAATGAGTTCGAAAGATAAACAATGAATAAAACTGTTTTAATTATATTATTGTATTGTTCAGGTATGTTTTTTGGCCTAAAGGCGTTGACTCAATCTAGTGTGAGGGAAATATATGGAAGTTCGAGTTTGTTGAACCTTCTGTCGCCAAAGGTCAAGTTGGAGCACCTTTTTGGTGGTTCAAAATCCAGAGCTGAGAGGAGAGTAGTCTGAACATCAAGTGAAAGCTAGTCGACTTGAAGGGACTTGAGGAACATAGAAAACACGAGGTCAGTGGTTGACGCCAGCAAGGTGGTCAGTGACGCTCATTCGACGTTTAAGTCAAGTGGCTACTGTATGGTGAACGTTTCTCAAGATTTATTTTTCCTAAACAGAATGTCAAAAATTTTAAAGAGAATGAAGAGATATTTCTCTTACTAGAAAGTTGTTCAAAATTTGAAGTTCTTTATCAATTTTTTTAATGTGGAGATAAAGCTAAGCTTGAAGGGTGTTAACTTAAATATTTCCCCTCAAGGGTAATATACGGCGTACTACAATTGGAGAACCATCCTTATCATGAGAGATATTTTGGATAACTTCGCTTAGAGGGGCAAGAAGGTTATTAGACCTCCCATACCGTTTGGAGTATTAGAAATATTGATGATTTTTCACTTTCTAGAACTATTAAGTTGAGTTGGTGAAGCCTGTGAACTTTAAGGGGTCATTTGACTCTATCCCCTTAAGCTTAGTGGGTCAGATGTTGATCTTGTTTAACAATCCCAAATAACTCTTCTATTGTGTTAGCACAAGACAAAGTTATGGTATCTACTGATGTGGAGCTTATTCAATGGGTCTTTAGGGATTCCCTTATTTGACCTTATCTATAGGTCTAATAGTTGAATGATGTGACATCCAAGTACTCTTCTAATAAGTCCCGTTAGTGATGTGGTGGAACCTATATTGTATTACTGTGTACGCTTACTAATGGGCCTATAATGACTTGGCAGGTGTTTAAACTCTTGTGACCTGTCTTCTGGCATCGATATTGAGTGGGTGATACATGTCCTGATACGGGTCCTACTAGAGGGCTTCATGGACCAAGTTATGGAGGTCTAAGTTTTTGAGCCCGAACTCAGTCTTGCTAAGATAGCTCATTTTGGGTAGGCTGTTTAAAAAAAGGTTTGTGCCTGAGTATTGAATTGGGCTCCCATGAGTTGGGTTGAGTGTTACTATATTTTGTTGTGGAATGATATGTAAGGGTATTGTAAGTAGTGAAATATGAATGCATGTCACACAACATACAACGGAAACATAATATGCATTTTAAAATCACACAAGTATAGACAATTCTATTAATAACAAAAAATATACCTTTGATGAACCGTTGCTAATGTTGTTGGACAATAAATCTCAGAGTCTCACCTTAAAGTGTATCCTTGAACAAATCTAGATCTTGACTACAATGAACTCAGAACACTAAAATGGTAGCTAGATATTTTTATAGAATTTATTTTAGTATTTTAGGGCTTAAGTTTTAAGCCAAAAAGCTTTATTCTCTTGATTTATCTTTCAAATGGCCAAAACCCATTTTTGTTCTTTCAATAGCAAAAGGCTATGGCGAAACCCCCTTTTTTTGGTGAAGAGATAAAGACTAAAATAATTTTTTGTCTCACTCTTTTATCTATGGTCTAACACTTTTATGCGAAAGATAAAAAGTAAAACAATTTTTTTTGTCTTTTTTTTTTCACAGACATGAGATCAAAATCTTTTTATATGAAAGATAAAAGGCAAAACTAATTTTTGTCTCGTTTTTCACACACATGTGGTCAAACCCTTTTACATAGAAGATAAAAGGCAAAACTAAATTTTGTCTCTCTCTTTCATATATGTGGTCAAACACATTCTCTTGTCTAACACTTCTATAGTTAAATGCTTTTTGCATGAATTAATAAAGACAAAATAATTTTTATCTCATTCTTATCAAAATGGCCGAACCAAAACCTTAAGCAAAAAATATTTCTTATAATTTTATTATTTTAAAATTAAGAAGACACTTGTTACCATCTGAAATAAAGCTTAACAATTAAATAATATTAAAACAATCAAATGATTGACAAGTGTCTAAAACTTGTTCAATCATTACATAAAACTTAACAATTAAGTTTTATTAAAATAATCAAGTACATGACAATTATTCAAACACTAGTCCAAGTACTTTACAAAATTTAACTCTGAAGGCTTAGTGATGTGTCAAATTCTAATAATTAGAATTTGACACATGTCTAACTTGAGAGGTAGAAACACTGAATACAACTTATCCAAAAAATATTGGATCGAACTCATCGACCTTATCCGCTATCTTAGTGGTTAATGAGTACACTTTATATTATAAGACTCTTTAAGTTCACACATATTTGTCTTATGAAATACTTCTATAATTCTGTGAACATTGCCTTCACATGTCATAGATACAACAAAATGATGCATTGAACAATACAAGTTAAGGTTAACTATATTTATATAGTCCAACTGTCACTTATATCCTAGAAGAGCAAAAATATAGATTTTTTCTGTCAAATCTCTATTTGCTCAACCATGAACTTATCTCTAGATTTTTATTTTGATAAATAATATTCACAAACTTCTTTGTGATATTATTTTATCTTACGAACACTTTTTTTTAGGGTTAATGCTCATAACCATTGTTTGGTGCGATGTTTCGATTCTAAACCATATTAGGTATGTGTATGCATGTGTGTGTGTCAATTGCTCATAAATACATATACATGCATCTCATATATAATATATGCAACGAAAGTTGAAAATCTAATTTTCTAAAATAATGAACATAATAAATTTTGCATTTCATTACATTAATAAAATTAAATAGATATTAATTATATTACTACAAAAATTGAGAGTAATAACCTGCAAGCCTTTAGTATAATTTAAGCTGGAGTATTGTCTGAAATAGACCCGTTGCTCATAAATACATATACATGCATCTCATATATAATATATGTAACGAAAGTTGAAAATCTAATTTTCTAAAATAATGAACATAATAAATTTTGCATTTCATTACATTAATAAAATTAAATAGATATTAATTATATTACTACAAAAATTGAGAGTAATAACCTGCAAGCCTTTAGTATAATTTAAGCTGGAGTATTGTCTGAAATAGACCCGTTGGTAATTCTAAAACTCAACAACGTGGGTTTAAGTTGCTAGAATAGTAGAGATTAACCCTTAATCTCTTGCTCAACACTTAAGCAATTAATTTATTTTTAATTTATTCAACATTTGAATTCATTAAGAATAAATTCTAATGCAAGAATAATGACCTACTATTAAAGAAAGAAGATGAATAGTGAAAGAACAACATTTGTTCTTTGTTTTTTAACACTTAAAAACCAAAATACCAAAATCTCTTCTCCTCTCCGTTTTTTCATCACATGGTCAGCCACTAAATTTGCACTAACTCATAATTTTTGTTTCATTTCACACACACACACATATATATATTATTTATTATTTAACTTAACTATGGTCAACACCATTAAGCATATAAATATAATATTATATTTATTTGACTTAATTATGATTAACACTTAACCATGGTTGTATCTAACAAACTTGGTCACCAAGTTTACATATATATTGTTTTAATATTAAATAATAATTAAAAAATTATTAACTTAACTTTGGTGCACTCTTAATCATGGTTGAGTTAAATATTATTTAACATATTAAAATATTAAAAAAATAAAATATCTTGATTATTCAATAATTAAATACTTAAATATGTAAAATTCCCCTTAAACCCTTATTTGATTACCAAGTAAATTCTTAATGGGTTCCACTATACTACACACTTGGGTAAATTCAACTAAAGGATTATTATGTGTCACATGTCATTCTTTAATTGATCAACAATAATTATCAACTTACTAATGCACTTAACTCTTAAGTACTCACACGTGCGCATCTCAAGGGTTTCCGAAATAAATATTCTATTTTGTTGAAAAATTTACTAGATTAAACAATTCAATAAGATATGCTGCCTTAGTACACAACGAGTATACTTCATATTGTGGGACTCTCTAGGTTTATGCCCAATTCGTCAAATGAAACTATTTCATGAGTCCGTGATCGATGTCTCATGCATAAGTCATGGATATTACAATTAGTGTGTTAGATTATATAAGTTAAGGTTATCATGCATAGGTATAGTCTTTACATCAATTATATCCTAAATGTGTAGGGACATATATTAGCACTGTCAAATCCCATTAAGCACATACATGAACTTATCTCTAGTTTTATATTTTTGTAAAATAATATCTACAAAACTCCTTTGCGATATTGTTTAACCATACGAAAAACTATTTTTTGGGGTATTTACTTTTAGCCAAAAGACTTTCTAAAACATAATTCTTGGGGCATTAGGATATATAACTCATCTATATTAGTTAACGGATCCCATACCTACATACACCAGATTCCATGAGTATTGGACCATACCCAGCAACAACCCACCATCAGACCATGAAAGGTATTTGACATATGTGGACCCAAAGTATAATGGATCACTCACAAGCCCACTATGGCGCTCGGGTTAAAGGATCACGAATACTACTTAACTCAGGAAGACCCTCTATTGACAGCTTTATGGAATGTCTATTGGAGGTCCTCGTGAGTCTGTTGAATATCCAGTCATGACTGAATACCCGCATGTCTATACTAGCTCTATGCTCATGGTTAGCCAAGAATAACTATCTATACCTATAAATATAGACATGCACTGATCTATATAAAAGGGATTCACCGACAGACTTGCATCGATGAAAATATATCAGAAACATGATATTTGAGAACATACTTGCATAATGACATTTTTTAACACCTTATTGCGACTATGTCATTACTAGTACACCATCAAGTCTTTGTCCCATTACAGATCTAGCTAACTCTTATAACATATTAACTCTTAACATTTATAACTCTCAGTTCTGCTACTTTTTGCTCAAGTCTAAACTATTTTAGACCAGATCTTAACTCCTTCAAAACATACAATGTCTGTAACGTTACAAGTAACGTACCATATGTGTTTAATATTATCGATTTTGTTCGAAATATTTATTATATAAATATTAACAATTAATATTCATACAATATTAGAATGACATGTTAGCATCAGCTCCAACAACTATAAAACTATGAAATATAATATTAAAGCATCATAATATATCACCTACCCATATAAGCTGACAGATCTCATATCTATGAGCACCAGACTCCATGAATATTATATTATATCTAATGACACCCAGAGGTCAGACCATAAAAAGGTCTCTGATATGTGTAAAATCGAAGCATGGTGAATTACTCATAAGTTCACCATGAAGCTCAGGTCAAAGGATGATAAATACTATTAAACTCGAAAAGATTATCCATTAACGACTTTATAAGATGTCTATTAGAGGTTCTTGTGAGTTTTTTCAATACTCAATCTATACCGAATACTTGTATACCTATAAAAATTTTCATTAAATTTACAATATGTTAAGACTAATCATCTGCACAATTTAAATATATACATATACTGATCTACAAGGTTTACCAACCAACCTATGTTGGTAAACATTGATCAGGGACGATGTTTTTGAGAATATACTATATAATGACATTTCTTAACATAATTTTCAATTCCTTGTAATAATATTATTACAAAAAATATTATATGATTTTTGTCTCATTTTAGATAAACCTCTAACTTTTAAAATTACTAATTTTTAGTCATAATCTAAAAATATATTTAAATTTACAATGTATAAAAATAAACAAAATTTTTACCATGTTATAAATTAACGATTTATATAAAAGTGTATTATATAAATATTAATAAATTTATAAAAAATTAAAATAACACGCAAGCACCATTTTGAACATCTTTACTCCAACATGTATCAATAACAATAATTATTAATATTTTATTTATTAAAAATGAGTTTATAAACATGACTGTAGTTTAAATCTAAAAGCACTTACACAAATGGCTTAATAGTAAATCAATAGTATCCGACTTGCAGTTCATTGTTATTCCATTCAACAAGTGGAAATCTTGAATTCCAAACCCTTTCACATGAAAAAAAATAATGATCTTATTTAAAAAACTAAATACATAAAAACTAGCGTACAGGTTACGGCAAACTGTAATGCTATACAAAGAAAATAGAAACATATATGGTGTAGCGTAAAGCTAGCGGTTTAATTTAACTCTAAATTGATTCATGCTAAAACGAATAAGCGCCTTCTGATTGTCCAAAATACGATGATCGCTTTTCCTCTTACATAGGCCACTAGCTACTTGCGGACCATTCAATCAGGACAAATTCAAAATCAAGGGCAAAATCGTCCACTGGTGGAACAGTAGTGCACATTGTGCATTCCGATTAAAATAGAACCGCTGGGACGTGTAGTTTCTGAATTCAATACAAATTTAATTTTCCCGCTTCTTCCCTTTGTCGCTGCAAGATTTCGCGATCCCGAAATTAATCTCTCTCCCGTACCATAGAAAACAAAAATCTCTTTACTAGATCTCAGTCTTGTCGCACGAATTCGAAATGAACATCTGTTTGGCGTAGCTTGTCGGTGCCAAATAACCAGTGAGCGATTTCCTTCAAATTATTACGAATTTCTCTTTTAAATTTGATTGGTTCAACTTTTTTGACCTATGAACTTCTCGATTTTTCCATATTTTTCTCTGAATTGCTTTCCTGTATTTAAATCTGTATAATTCATAGTTATTGGGAGTTGATTCTTGAATTGCACAATTTTTACCGAATTGGCTTCTTAATTTGTTGAGATCGAATATTTTCAATCGCTTGAACATTTGAGTGCCTAAAATTGTTTTTGTGGTAATTTTCGTTATCTTGTTGTTAGACCTTTGGTGTTTTTGGGAAATCAATGTTAATTTTGATCTTTCTAACATTAACTTGTCTAGTTCCTTCGACTCTAAGAAATTAATTCTCTTCTGAGCTAATCTAAACAGTTGATTGAGTCTGATTTGAGCTGTTTTAATTGATTAATTGCTTTGGTTGCTCTTTAGGTTAGAGCTGTTTGGTGCTGTTGGTTTGAAGTCTCATTGGCTAAAGAAATTGCGAGATGGAGGTTGATGTCCGACAAAACTTAGGAGATGTAAGTGGTGATAATACCAACTTGCAGATTTCACTGCAAAATAGGATGTGTTTCAATAATTTTTACTAGAAATGTTCTTTAAGATGTTTGTACCAAGTAATTCTCTTTAGTTATTAAGGCTCAAGAGGTCTAGATTTTATTTGATTACTAAATATATGCTGTTTCCATTGGCTGATGGAGAAATGATAGGTTGTATCATTGCTGACAGTCAGAGTCCTTTGATATAGTCCTGTTTATTTAACATTAAGGTTTAAAGATTCATGATATACTCATTTTTGCTGCATCTGGATCTGGTTGTGCTTGTGCATTATTGGAATTTTTCCTGGGATGTGATTGTGCATGTTGGATTAGTGATTGCAGTTGTGCATTGCATGGATTGTGCTTTGGAATGTTATAATTCTGCACATTTTGTCGACCTTGCTAGAACTCTTCGTTACAAGTATGATATTGCATTTGAGCATAATAAATTTTTTTCTGGAATCCTGGCAGCTCACAGCTTGTAAATCTCACCTGCTCGATAGCCATGCGTCTATTGGTGTGAAATGTTATGGCTGTCCATAATTGCATTTTATTTGGAATTTCAATTTTGTGAATTTTACTTTCCAGTGGTTATAAGTGTTCTCTTAATCATGTGGTGTGATATTGTGGGTGTTCATATTTGAAATTTGCCTCAAATGAGAATTCCATGGAAATCACGAATCTTATGTTCATAGGAATTTTGTGAATATACAACTGGTTTTTGCATCGGATGAAGTTAATTTGACTCAAATCCACTGGACAATAGAACTAATTAATCATTTGTTGTCATTCTGAATTAATTTGATTAATTGCAAAATTAGTGAATTCTTGAGAAGATAAATGACTTGATGATTTTCAAAATTATGTTTCAGGATAGAATAAGCAACTGTCACAGTTTTGGGAGCAACTATCATCCATCTAGCCAATCAAGAAAGATCTCAATTGGAATTACAATAGACTCGTCCTCCAAGAGAAAACCTGCATCTACCAAGGAAAATGAGCTTAAAATTCCCAATTCAGAAAGGATCAATCTCAACAAAGAAATTCCCACAGAAGCAAAAAATAATGGTGAGGGAGCCAGAGCTGTCACCAAAGGAAAACAAACTGAAGATACAGAGCAGGTGAACTCCCCGTGGACAACTACTCGATCCAATAATCAAAATGCACCCATATTGGATACTGCTCTTCACACTAAACAAGCTTCTAGGAGGCCAAGCACTGGTGGGAGGAGGCAAATGCTTAATGGACTGAAGGATGAACAAATAACACATTCAGTTCAGTTTTTTGCAAACCAGACTGCTACTTTACAGTCTAGAGATAGCAGTCAGAAGAAGTTTAATGGCATAACCTATAAAAGGAAGGGAGGGAAGAATGGGAGCCAAGAACAGGTGGAAGAATTCACAGTTGCAACTGCACATGAAGCTATCGTATCTGATAGTTCAGTTCGAAAGCCGATCAAGAAACATCGGCTTTCGAACTGAACTATGTAGCTGCTTCGCCTTAAATGTGCCTAACTAGCTTTTCGCCTTCCGCTTTTGAAATTGAGAAGGTTGCTTTTGAACCTTATACTTCAACCACAGGCACTGGCTCACTTTCTCGAACTAGCTTGAACAGTGCTTTACGAAAGAAGTTTACGCCTTCCAGATAGAACCAGGTGGGGAAATAGGTTTATTACCTCCGGAATAACAGGACCAAAACCAGGTGCTTTTAGTAAGAGTATGAGTAGTGTTGGTCTTGTTTTGCCTTTGATCTTTCCGGCTCTAGTTCTCTACTACCAAAACAAATACCTAACTTGCTCTCAGCCCTGTAATCCCATAGCTTGCTTGCAAGGAACTGGCTTGCTGACCAGGAGAACTAGATCTTTAGAAAGAGAGTGACTATTAGAAGCAACACTAGGTCAACCTAAGAGAGGTCTGCATCGGGTATCTATTCAAAGAGCTTAAACTCCTAAGTAAAAGAAAACCACTCTTTAGAAAGATAGCCTACATTGAACCAAAGGAGTGCTCGCCAGTCCCACCCACCTAGAAAAAACTGTTCATTTTCCCGGGCATACCAGTAATAGAACTAACGCTAATAGATCTCTTTCTTACCCTCGAGTTAGGGGTTTGAGTTGTAGGTCCAGTTGGAATCTTCGGGCCATCCAATTACAGTGCTTGATCCGGTAAGCTAAGCCCTTGCATTTCCAGTGCTAAAGGCATCTACTTTCTTCCCTTCGCCCATCTAGTCCATTGTTTCTCTTCTTGCTGGGAGTTTTGTTACATCCCGTTCCACTCCTTTTTCCTGGGGCTTTCTGTTCCATCCATTGTGAGGTCCTTAGGTCGAATAGGGCCAGGAAAGAAGGCAAGCAAGTCAAGCCATCAGGGTAAAGGGCTGGGTAGGTAAAAGCCATAGAGCTACTTGCAATCCCCAGCAGGTTTATATAGCTGCTTTGAAATTTTCAAGTTCTAGGGCAAATGCAAGCTATCCTCATCCAGTGATAAAGCCAGTTACTAAAAAAGCTTAAAAGATCCAATTTTTTGTCCATCAAATCCAATTTCTATTCCAGCCAGTAAGTGCTAGGTCAGGGGGAAAGTTAAGCTCGTTTTCAAGCAGGATTCTTTCAAATGGCAAGCAGGTTATCCTTCAGTGATAGGGCAATCCATCCGGTTACAGATGTAGTTCTCCTTGCTGCTGTCGGGCCAGGATAGTTCCTTTCAATTGCTAAATACCCTTCCATTCTATATCCCTTCAAAGTAAGTTTCAAAAGGGCTTCGATTGGCTCCGTGCATTAAAGATATAAGGGATGAGATCAAGAAACCTGGGACTCCCGAAGTGCTAGCCGACACACTACTTCCTATAGACAACCATAGTTCTCGCTTCCTCTCCTTATGCGTTCTATAGGGAGAGAAAACGGATAAAACAGAAAACAGAACTGAAACTTTGAGAATGAAACTTTGGCAGATATTAGGAACTGTTTCTTCACCCAAAAGTCAACATTCTAATTCTTGGGCGCATGACATAGGTGCTGAGAAGTTAAAGCCAGAGCAATTTGTTGATCGAATTGGTGATACTGTTATTAGACCCAAACAGGTTTCAGATACTATAGAAACTGATTCTGAAAGTCCTAATCGGCCTATTAGTAGACCATTAACTCGATCGTTGACCAGAAAGAGAGCTTTATCCAAACTCCAAAGTGCAAGAAAACATAACTAAAACTGGCCCATCTAGTACTAAACAAAAACATCAAATGAATATCTTCTCTTTTGAAGAAGGGAGGTCCGGGAAACTAAGCGGTAGTGTCAACTTTGGCTCCACATTGTCTGCACAGAAGAAGAGTCAGAGAAAGAGTTATTGCATTGAGCCACGTAAAATTTCCTTTTCTGAAAAGGATAATGCAGATGAGCCTCGACGAGCAAGTAATAATAGTGCAACTATGACTAACGTTGAAAAAACATCTTCAGTTGGTCAAAAATTGGATAGTTTTTATTGTTGCCAGCCTGGCGATAAGGGAGATTACTTTGAATCAAAGACTAAAATTCAAGAAAGAGATTTTCGTCAATCATCAGAATCAAAAAAGATGAATAAGAGGGGTGACAGTCAGGCATCAGTGGAAAATCGAGATGATCAAGAAGACTGCAGTCCATCTTCAAAGAATGTTGTTGAACCAGCGGATGAATTCCAAAGTCCGACATTTGCATTTAAAACACCATTCTTGAGCCCTTCTCCTTGCTCCTCGCCAAGAACAGTTCAAATGGCGCAGGATGTTCACAGTCCTCTACTAGAAGATAGAAGATTTAATGTGGGAAGCATCCGTAGCTTCAGGACTTCGCAAACTTCAACACCAGATTGTTCTGGATCAGATGCAGAAACGGAGGCACCAGTATCCTTTCCTACTCTGAGGGTTCTGATATTCTAGTTTAATACATAGTAGTACCTAAGTGGGGTTATTTCTTTCTGCCTTTGCCTTTCCTTAAAATACTTCAGTGTGATGCAGAGAAACTTCGAGATTCTTCATCTGGAAAACCATCACCGTCGAAGGAAATGAAGGATGCAGAAGATGACCTCGCTGAATTTTCATCTGAAGATGGGTATCCTGGGAGCTCTGAAGACAGTTCCATCATCAAAGGACGTGACTGTATGTTTGCTCAACAAAGATTTTTCTGAAACTTGAAATAAATGGGATCGCAGTAAATGTCTATTTGCTGAACTCTGTCCTGAAAACTAATTTAGCATGAATTTCATTTTAGATTTTTGTGTACTGGAGTTGCGTTATGAACATAACCAGTGCAGAAATGCTACATGTTCTCCTTGTACTGTTTCACATTTTTGCTTTCTTTACTACTGCAGGTTATAGCAAATTTTACATATGATAGGTTTGCATATTCTATAGTAGGAATGATATACAGCATTATATTCTAATTTTGATCTCCTTTAGTCCTTTTCTTATTGGGTAATTTCTTAGATAATCAGTGTTTTACTGATATATGGTTTTTATTTTGAACTATTTAAATTGCAAGAATTGACAGTCAGAGCAAGATCCCATCCTACACATTGACATGCCTCAGACATCATTGACTTTAGCGCTTGTATAATGATAAAATCCCTGTTCCAATTAGAAAAAGAAGCATAGTCATTTTGGTAATTGTAAATGCTTCAAAAGATATATTTTCTCAGTCCAAAACAAGTTTATAAGAATTCGTTTGGATTGATACTTGTCAAGAGTTATGTCTCATCACTGTTTTGAGATTTGTTCAAACTTTGATTTTGGGGATACCAGGCGTGACCAAGACCTTTATCTTTCATCAATGTCCTTCAATTTCCTTTGATTTACCATGCTGTCTTTCGTTCTCGTTAGGATTTTGGTTGAGCAGGCAGTTCCTGTTTGCTCTTTAAACATATTCAAGGGACATGGCATCTTCTGCAAGTATTCAAACTTTCTGATTAGTCTTTCATACTTATTAATGGTAACCATTTTGTTGGCTTTATCTAATGATCACAATCAGGTCACAGAGAGACCTCTCCAGAAACTTGTTCTGCTGAGAAACCAAACTCCATAAATTGTCCAACTAAAAGGCTCCACAACCATGAAGGCATTGGAGTTGATGAATTCAGTCCCCCCTTGTCCTCCCCAACAGGCATAACTTCATCTACATATTAATATCTTCTACTCCCATATCAAATGTTCCCAATTATATTATATCTGTTTTCAGAATCGTTATTCTCTTTCTCTTCACCAAATGGGCAGGCATTGGAGAAAGTGATTGGTTTCAGGAACCTTCGGAACTGAACCAAGAGGATGAATTGGCAAGGTTTTTCCTTCATATCTAAATAGAGCAATTTTGATTTGTCGTAGGGAACTAAGTATATCTCTGCTCCCCTACGTTCTATTTGTTGTTGACTTGGGTTTAACTTGACAATATTTCAGGGCTATCACTATGTTTTCCTTTGCTTTAGAAAACTTCAGAAGGAAAATGGATTCAGCAACGAAAATGAAGTCTTCTGAAATTTTGATGTCTGTTTCTGAGGGGATTCATTTGCAGCTGCAGAATGTTGAGTCTCAGATCCAAACAGATATGTAGGTATTTCAGATTGACAGTTCTCAACTTCTCGTGGAAATATGAATTTCATAGGTGTTAGATTTATGCTTTTCCAGAGGGAAGCAGACAAGCCTCAGTAAGTCAAAAAGAAAGCGTCTGGAAACAAGATTTGAAGGTAACGAATTATGTAGATTGAAATGTTCTGTACCTGTAAATAAGTGTTATTAGCAAAAGTGCATTATTTTATTTTAAAATTTGTCTTTTAAATCTGGCCGCCTCAGATAAGAAACCTAAATCAATAGCAGTTTGTGGTGGTTCTTGCACCATAATACACGTTTAATGCTTATCCATCATATTCAGGGACCTGTATTGAGGGGCACCTTATAGTGGACATGGCTTATTAAATATACAATCGATATTTTAATTAATATATTATGGTGCTATGGATTTTATTGTATTTAATATTGATACTAGTAATTAAACTTTGTAGGAACCTTTTAGGTATTATAAGATCCATTTTGGCACAAGAACTAGAATGTTTCACATTTTTATTATTTTGTTTTTGTTTCTCATGCAGAGCAACAAGAACAACTGAAGCTGATTCATCAAAAATTCAAGGAAGACATTCATCATCATCTCCAGGATTGCAGAAGTACCCTTGAAGTGCTCGAAGCCCACCAGACTGAATTGAAGGGAACAGTGAAGAAGCAGAGTAGGATAACTGTTAATATTGTTGATATATATTTTCCATTGAAAAGGAGGTTTTTGTTATCTTGGTAAACGTATGCAGCTAGAAATGTAAACATATGACGCGCTGGATTTTGGTTTATTTGTTCTAATTCTCTATGTTTACAGGAACATCACATCAGAAGCTTATCTTACAACTGGAACAAGCTGTAGCGGTCCAACTCAATGACGCACAAAGAAAAATCACAACAGTCCACGAGGCAAGTTTTCTGGTGCTATTTGTATGAAAATTAGGGCCCTCTCCTGGAATAACATGATTTAGTCAATATTCACCGTGGCCATCATTTTCCAGTGTGTAGAACAAAGTCATATGTCAGCTACCGATGTTTTAATATATAAGTTGGAGATACTGGTAGCGAGAATTTTGCTTAGCTTGAGATGTAGCCGGGTGGTGTATTGTTGTGGAGCTGTTATCAGTGTGTTTCACCTTCTAGGTGTGCTTGTAAGGATGAAAATGAAGCGGGGAGAGGGTGGAGAAGTCTTCCTCATATCTGTCACATTTTTTATTTGAAGTCTCGTTTTTATTCTTCTATTCTAAAAATTTAACGAATGAGAATGGAGAGTTCTCATATCAAAAATGTCTTTTTTATTCCATTCTCATTATTTATTTACTAATATTAATAAATTTTATAACATAATGAAAAGATTGTTTGGTAATCGAGAAACTTTGCAGAGAAAATGAAGAAGTCTTGTGTTTATTTACTTGAATTTTTGTTGATTTCTTTTTTTACACCAATAATACGTATTATATTGTCTTTTATAGTTACAAAATACTAGTAATTATACGCGGCACTTGATTCATAAATCTAGCTAATTCAGTTAACAAATCTACCTAACTTTTTGGCGAAAATTATTGTTACTCTCTGCTTTACCACGTCAGCACCAACTCAGCATTTCTGTTTCAATTCTGCATATGTGCTTTGCCTACTGCAATACAAAGCTTTTGACTTTGATAAGTTCAGCTTGCTGCAATACAAGTTTTTGGCTTTGATAAATTATCTATACATTAATAGCCTCTTTCAAGCTCAAGGTCTAGGAGAGACATTGAGCTTGGACCTATGAAATGAGAATTTATCAAAGGCCAAAGGTTTGGTGAGGACATTAGCAACTTGATCAGCACTGGGAACATAATGAACCTCAAGCTGATGATTAGTGACTTTTTTGCAAATGAAGTGAAGATCAAGTTCGATATGCTTAGTACGAGAGTGAAACATAGGATTTAGAGCAAGGGTCTGTGCATTTTGGTTGTCACATCAAAGAATAGGAGTGGCAGATGGTAGCATATGTAACTCAGTAAGCAATGACCTTAACTACAAGATTTCTGCACAAGCTGAGGCTAATGCCCTATACTCAGCCTTCGTACACGATTTAGAGACCACATTTTACTTTTTGAAAGACCAAAAAATCAGGTTAGGACCCAGATAAACACAATAAGCACCCATAGATTTCCTGTCAAATGGGTCATTACCCTAGTCAGCATTAGAATATGCTATAACCTACAGCTCACTAAAATCAATGAACTCGAGACTATATTCAATTGTTTGTTTAATATATCTAAGAACACATTTACATGCTTGCCACTGATGTACTGTTGGAGAGGCTAGAAACTAACTTAATTTGTTAATAAAGAAGGCTAAGTTTGGTCTGGTGAGTGTTGTATATTGAAGGGCACCAACTATACTCTTATACAGGGTTGGATCAGGAAATTGATCATTGTCATCAGGAAGAAATTTTTGGTTTAAGATCATTGGTGTGTCACACCCTTTGCAATCCTCCATTCTAGCTTTTTGAAGCAAGTTATGAATATATTTTGTTTAAGACAAATGAATACCAGTTTTCGTAGATTTAACCTCAACTCCAAGAAAGTAAGTGAGACAACCGAGATCCTTCAAAACAAATGTAGTACTTAAGTATTGAATAAATTGTTCCAAAATTGAGCTGTCATGACCTGTCACCAAGATATCATCCATATAAACAAGAACCAAGATTACTGCTCTTGAGGTGTATTTAATGAACAATGATGTATCAGACTGAGAGTTGTTGAAATCCCACTAAAAGAGAGCTAATTTAAGCTTATCATACCAAGCTCTTGGGGATTGTTTGAGCCTATAGAGGGCCTTATGAAGCTTGCATACAAAGGAAGGATTCTCTAAATCAATAAACCCCAGTGGTTGCTTCATATAAACTGCTTCATTAAGTGTTCCATTCAGAAAAGCATTATTAACATAAAGTTGCTTTATAACTCAATGATGTGTCACTACTAGACTAAGAATCACCTTTATTGTTGAAGGCTTTACAACAGGGCTAAAGGTGTCAAAGTAATCTATTCCAGGTGTCTGCAAAAATCCTTTAGCAACAAGTCGAGCTTTATATTTTGCCACACTTCCATCTGTGTTGTACTTCACTCTAAAAACCCTCTTATTATTAATCACCTTTTGTGCCTTTGTCTCAGGAATTAGGAACTATGTATTGTTGTTCATAAGAGTAGCATACTCTTCTAGCATAACACTTCTCCACTTATCATCCTTTAAAGCTTCATTAACTGATCTTGGCTCAAGGCTTACAGCTTTGGACTGGCAGTAAAAGATTTTTAACTTTGAGATTTCTGACTTTGATCTAGTTCTCATTGGATGGGTAGAAACAGTTTGTAGATGTTATGGTTCTTGTGTTTGAGTAGAGAAGATAATAGTGGATTGTGGTTGAGCTAGGTCTTGTTGTGCTGTATTTTGGGAAATACCAGAATTGAATGGTTGATGACAAGTGGTATGATGTTGTGAAAATGTCTGATGTTGTTGTTGCTGTAGTGTAGAACAAGATGAAGTTTGCAATGCTATATCGGGAGATGCTACAGAGGACACTATAAATTGTGGTTGAGGATGAAACATAAAAGGAGAAGAATAATCTTGACTACCAGATTGTGACAGATTTTTAGAGGAACAGAGAGCTTTGTAAGGGAAGTATTTTTCATTAAAGGTAACATGATTTGAAATGTAAATCCTGCCAGATGGGTGTAAGCATTTGTATCCTTTATGACATGTACTATATCCTAAAAAAACACATTTTTCTGTATAGAAATTGAGCTTGTTGGTGTGATAAGGTCTAAGAAAAGGAAAACATGCACAGCCAAAGACTTTCAAGAAGGAATAATTTGGTTTATGTGAATAATTTGGTTTATGTGAATAATTTTTCAAATGGTGATTTATTATTTAATACTGTAGTGGGAAGTTGATTAATGAGATAGGAGGCAATGCTAAAAGCATCCCAACAAAAAGAAAGTGGCATGTCAGCTTGTGAGAGCAGTGTTAAACTTATCTCTACTAAGTGTCTATGCTTCCTCTTTATGATACCATTTAGGTGATGAACACATGGACAAAGATGCCTAAAGTGAATGCCTTTTTGCTTTAAGAACTCAGAGAAGGATTTAAACTCTTTCCCTAATCAGTTTGTAAGGTTTTAATATATCTATCCAATTGTTTTTCAACAAGAACTTTATAGGTTTTAAAAATGTCAAAGACTTTAGATTTTGTTTTCATAGGATATAGCCAATTGTACCTAGTGTAGTCATCTACAAAGTTGAGATAATTCTTGTAATCTTCTCTTGTTTCTTGTGATGAAGGTCCCTAAACATCTATATGAACAATCTCTAAAGGATACTTTGTTTTGATGCCTGTATAAGCAAAGTGAAGCTTATGCAATTTACCCATTTGACAAGAATCATAAAAATTCAAACTAAACTCTTTATTATTTTGAAGGTTGAGATTATAAGAACTAAAGATAGTTTTCAAAACAAAAAGACTTGGATGACTAAGCTTTTGATGCCACAAATTGAAGTCTAAGACACCTTTTGATCTTGAATCTAACTCAGATGTATTACAGAACATTGAAGATTCTGAATTTGAGGCTTTTGAATCAAATGAAACAGACCTTTGATCAGCTGCACTATATAGATCTTTATTTATCATACACAGTGCATTTGAATTATACAAAGGCAATATTAAAACTGGATGTGTATTTGACCATGTTTTGGCTAAAAATGAGCTTGCAGCATGTGATGAAGTGGGTGACAAAAACAATTTATAAAGTCTTCTCACAATAATACCCTTGATTAGCAAAGATCTTTTCCTCTTGTCGTTGATAAAACACATACAGGAATGAAACTCAATGAAGATATCATTATCAGAAATTAATTTTGACACACTAATTAGATTTTTGGTAATTGATGACACATATAACAAGTCTTTAAGAACTAAACTATTACTAGAATCTGACTTAAGCAATGCATTACCAGTGAATAAAATTTGCAAGCCTGTGCCATTTCTAATTGTAAGTTTTTCATTACTTGTAAATTCAGTTTTGTTGCCAAGATTTGAGAGGTTGTTTGTCAGGTGATGTGTTGCACTAGAATCTAAGTACCAATTCTAATCAACATTGTTATCTTGAGTTGATTATTCTACAACAGAGATTGATCTGCTAACACTAGTAGTTGTAAATCCACCTGATCCTTGATTGTTGAAGGATTGATAACTATTGTTACTATATGCACTTTGTCCTTTGGGAGCATAATCTTTGTAATACTTGTAGTAACATTTTGAAGTTGGATGGCTTTATTTTTCATAGATCTGATATATCAGCCTTGGTGTATTGCCTCTACCAAAGTAATTAAGCTTTCCAGTACTTTGAATTTGATGCTGAAATTGACCTTTGCCTCTTCTCTACTGAAATCTTCTTCCAAGACCATTATCAAACACTGCAGTATTGAAATTTCTAGCATTACTACTGTAGTTTCTATTATAGTTGTTGTAGCCTCTCCTATTATTATTAAAGCCACCTTTTTTTTGATTCCTTTGAGCAAAATTTGCTGAAAAACCATTATGAACCTCTTTTTGTTTTTTGGAATTTTGCAAATTTCTACTCTATTGACTTAGGAGCATACCATAAGCCTCATTAACACTAATCTTTCCCATCTTTCTAGTAATTAATACCACTATTGCATCAAACTCAGATCTTACACCATTAACAAGATATTCAATAAACTCTTCTTCTACAACAGGGCATTTTGCAGTGGATAGTTCATATACAAGACTTTTGACCTTATGAAAATACTTTATCATTGAAAGAGATCCTTTGCTTATTGTTGACAACTTTCTTTTTTAGTTGAATCGATTTTCCTTTGGACTCAAAACCAAATTGTTTTTCAATTGATAACCATAATTCTCTTGAGCTTGAACTGTCAATAATCAAACACAAGATTGACTCATGCACAATTTAAAACAACCAGCTTAATAACAGTTGATTTTGTCTCATCCATACTTCAAAATCTGGATTCTCTCTCGTTCCTTCATTCTGATCTTGATTTTGAGTTCTGATAAACTGTTTTGGTGCCGTGTTTTTGCTATTTATAAAGCCTTTCAACATGTTTCCTCTTATTGCAGTGAATATTTGTGACTTCTAGATAACATAATTCGATTTGGTGAGTTTCACAGTAGAAGAAAATGTGTAGCTTGGAATTGCAACAGAATTTGTGTTAAAAGCTAAGAGATTTGTGTTGGTTAAGTTGGCGTTAGCCATGTGTGAGCTCTGATACCATATAACAAAATGAAAAGATTGTTTGGTAACCGAGAAAGTTTGCAGAGAAAATGAAGAAGTCTTGTGTTTATTTACTTGAATTTCTGTTGATTTCTTTTTTTACACCAATAATACGTATTACACTGTCTTTTATAGTTACAAAATACTAGTAATTACACATAGCACTTGATCTACAAATCTAGCTAATTCAGTTAATAAATCTACCTAACTTTTTGGCGAGAATTATTGTTACTCTTTGCTTTGCCATGTCAGCACCAACTCAGCATTTCCGTTTCAATTCTGCATGTGCTTTGCCTATTGCAATACAGAGCTTTTAGCTTTGATAAGTTTATCTTCAATTCTACACGTGCTTTGCTTTGTATCAACTTACTGCAATACAAGTTTTTGGTTTTGATAAATTATCTATACGTCAACAAATTTTAATAATCTAAAAATTAATGTATATAATGTTTAAAAAAATTATCAAACAAACAAATTAAAATAATATAACAATATCTTTTGATGATGTAAATAATAATTAGTAAATAAATTTTTGAATAAATATAAAAAAATAGAAAAAAATAAAAATTTAAATAATATTTTGGTGTTTAACAAGTAACATCATTGACTTTCCTATTCATTTTCTATTGTTATTAAAATTAATAATCGCTCAACTTAAAGACAAAAGACTGTCATTTACAATAAAAAAAAAAATTTAAGAGTTTTTTATTATATATATTTTTGTTTATATTAATAAAAAAATATTATTAAAATATATCTTAATTAAATATAAATTATTTAATATATAATTATATATCGTTTTAATCTCATATTTGTCTTATTAATCATTCAAGAAATAATTTTTCTTCGTATTTAATCTTTACAAAAATTACTTTCTCTCCGCTTAATGAAGTGGGGGCTGCAGGTCTCTGTCACTGCAAGGCATTTTTCCGTCCCTAAGGTGTTTGCACCAACTAGAAGCTTGTAAATAAATGTGTTTGATATATTTGTAATGAGCTAAGGCCAACTCAATATGTACTCTACAGATTCTAGTGGGGTTGCCCAGTGGATGCTGTGTATCTCTAATATAGTGTTTATTGAGTGCCATCGTTTTGACATCACACCACCTGCAGCTGTGCATTAGTTTTTCTGAATGCAACAAATCTTATGCAAGTAGTATTAACATACATGTTATTTTCGTGATTCATTGCAGTTGGCGAGGGGAAAGATGCTCCAGTTGAAACGTGTAATATCCGAGTGTCTCAAACAAGATATTCCAAATTGACGTGTCTTACTGCCAGTTATCGAGATGGCGAATTCGCCCAGAATTAGACAGACCTCGTGATCGTTTTTATTGATGCTTTACATAATAAGCCTATGCATTTCATACTTGTGACTTATCATACTTGGGATTTTTTTTTTATAAATTTTTTTGTATAATACATATGATCCGAGAACTTTAGAAGATTATTAAGTGATCGAAGATTACGCAACGCTTACATTGCGCGGTCGCATTGCAAATCTCCAACTAGGGTTTGACTTTAGAGGCTTCATTGAAAATATATAGGAGCTTTCATTTCCAATATCTGTCGCCTGCTTTCAAAATTCAAATGGGTCAAGTATTATCATTGCACATTTTTGTATGTTAGGCTTCATAAATTGCTCCTCAATTTTCTTAGGGTGGAGTTGTTTTTCCTTATCATTGAACTGGTCTTACCCAATCAACAACACACAATCTTATCTGTTTATCGATATGACCGGCTGTGGTTCTGCTTCGTCGCTTATAGGGGGGGAAAAGTACAGACAGAACAACATCAGGCACGTGAATCACACGGAATCACGTGAAGTACACTCTCTTTTTTGTTGTCGAGTTCTCGACTTCTCTCCCCGATATGATGTTTGCACTGTGAGGCAAGTGAGGTATTTTTGGGTAGAGTAATGTAGTATGGTGTCCTATCACAGCTAAGATATTGACCATAGCACCTTGGGACCCTGACTCCACGTGGGTATATAGTATTATTTTTGGTGGGCTCGCCGTAAATGTTTTAGTTGTGCAGTGTTGTGGTGTCGTTATCATCAACGAAGCTTCGCCTTCAGAATACAAGATAAGGAAAAGGATGTTCTACCACCTTCTCGCCTTCAAATTTCAATTGAAGTGTATTCACTATAATTGCAAAATTACATCTGAACTCTAAATCCTTTTTCTTAATCTATGTATTTAATCTTAACTCGCAAATGGGTGAGCTGGGGCGGCAGCAATTTCATGACTAATTACATTACCAAACTACATCTGCCCTCTTATCATTTCTCTTTATAGTATAAAAAATTTACATTTCTTAATGCATTATTAGATGTCAATATGTTGTAAAAAAAAATGAAGAAATAAATAAAATCACGTAATGAGATATTTACTTTTTATTTTGAAGGGCAAAAAAATTCAGAAAAAGTGGCAAATGGTCCCATTTCTGCTTTTTGTTTCATGAAGAAAATGGGTGCCCGTCCATTAACTTTGGGCAGCAATCAAATTATTAGGGCATTAAGTGGGGTTCAGGTAGGACTGGTAGACGTGGACTAACTCCTTGCCATAGGATTGGAAGATAGGAACAGACGTGCTTAAATTTTGTGCGCTAATTCGTGTGGACTGTGGGGGTGTGGCGCTGGTTTGCATCGGAATGATTCTTCCATTCCATATGATTGTTATATATAGCAATTTAAGTTGTAAACTTGACTCCATTTCACTAGTTGCTTTAAATGTTTTATTTGGAAGTGCTGTCTCAATTCGTGGATATCTAGGATACTAACAAGTGCACATTGAGATTCCCTTCTGAATAGAATAGGTATAGGCCCATTTGGAGTTCTCTCTTTAGGCTTTACCTGATTGTTCACACAACTTCTTCCTGCCCATCTTCTTCTTCTTCTTGTCTTCTTCTCAAATCCTTTTTTCTTTCCTTTGGCAACGAATGAAGGAAAACTGTTTGTAAAAGCAAAGGTGATTATTACAATCGAATACTCTTGTTTAAATACATTGACAACTCGTTCCATTAACGTTCTGAAATTTCTCCGTTGATAAAAATGCATTCGGCTAGAGAACTCACTCATTAGCTGCTAAGTTGTAAAAACTAGTGGTGACATCAAAATATAGTCTTATCAGTTGAGTTTTGGAGGACCCTTCCAAACAGATCAAGAGAACATCGAAACGACCCAGCTGAAGATGACCATCCCCAGTGCTAACTTAACTTCCATGTAAGATTCTCTTTTTATCATTCCAATTCACATGCTTTATAAGTGTTTCTTGAATAAGTAATGTCTTTTTGCGTATGTTAATTGGTAAAGTTTCTCATCATGCAGGTCCGATCAAGAGTTTTTGGAGGTTCTGTGGGAAGATGGCCAACTTGCGATGCGAGGCTTTCCAAAGAGAACTCAAAACAACCCCTCAAGCATTGGCCATCCCTCTCACGCTCCCAACATTGCTCATGAGCAAAGCCGGGAACCCATCTTTTCTCCAAAAAGGCGAAGGTTTTCAACCGTAGATTCTATCTTGAAGAACCGTCGTCATGATAATGAGAAGGATTTAAATCTTAATTTCACTCACAAAAGCTCTCATCAAGATAATAAAGATCATCATGAATCACTGTCTGAATTATATCAAACCCATTTTGATTTGTTTAGAGGCAACATTAGTCATGATAAGCTTCACAAAGACTCCCAAGTTGTTTTCTAAATGGATGTGCAAATTTAGAAACGCGTCGTGTATGTAATTATTTTGGGGAAATTCCTCATGTTGCTGCACCACGTAATATTAGTCAACCTGCAAATAGCTCCTTCTTGCAGCACTACCTACCCTTAGCTCCATCAAAAAGGCCAAGAGTAAAATCTAGCCGGAATCTAGTTTCATTGGCTGAATTGGCAAACTCAAAGTTGAAGGAGCACGACATTGAACCTGATGGGAAAAAAGAGACGGTGAACTTTTCTCTTTTCTCAACATCTCTAGCATTGCCAAAAAGCAGTCGAGGGTTTTCAAGAGCTGAGGATTTGAAAAACAATGCTAAGACAACGTCTGGTCCGGGGAGTAACAACCCTTTTGACTTGATGCTAATTGCGCCAGTTACTGGTTCAAAAGGCGTTACAGGTTTGCAGAACCAACCGAGTCCAATAGGAACCAATGCGGAGTTTTTGGCACCAGTTGCCTATCCACCAGATAAGTCAGTCCCAGATGCCCAATCTGAAGCCGTGTCTCCCCGGGATGCGTTTACAAACAAGATATCTCCAGATCAAATTTATGGCCAAACCTCGAGGTTACCAGAAAATTATGCAGTCAAGGGAAATGTTGATAATAAAAAATCTATAGAACCACCAGTTGCATCTGCTTCCTTTTGCTCACGTGGGGCTTCAAATAATCCCACGTGTTCTTTTAAGAGGAGATACGAAGATACAGAAGTATCGGCTCATCTGAGTGATGAAGTACGTATATTTATCGAACTCTCTTGCTTTCAAGCTTCTTTTCTCACGATTCTAAGAAAGTTCAAATTTGGTGCAGAATGAGGAGGAAGAGGAGAGGGCGACAAAAATAGTGTCTGCTCGACGCAGTAAAGTTAACAGGAAACGACGATCTGCGGAAGTTCATAATATATATGGAAGGGTGAGTAACACCCCTCACAATCACAAATCACAACTTTTTTTTTGGCACGCGTGTTGTGATGAAATATAACTAATTGCTGGGAATCTGCGTTCAGAAGCGAAGAGATAGAATCAACAAGAAAATGCGTGCATTACAGGAGCTCATACCAAATTGCAACATGGTTAGCACCCTAAATACTTGTCATGATCAACTGAATTATGAAAGTTGTTTTCAGCATTTCTTTCTGTTGCTAATTAATCTCCATATGACACAAATTAGATGGACAAAGCTTCGGTCCTTGATGAGGCTATCGAATACGTAAAGACTCTTCAACTTCGAGTACAGGTATTAATTTTTTCTTACTTTATATCCATTTTAACATAACCAGTGATTTCAGTATCCCAAGTCCTAACAGCGAGCTCTTGGTGCAGATTATGTCAATGGGAAATGGGATGTGTATACCTCCTCCAATGATACTACCACCTGGAATGCAAGCAGTACATGCACCGCAGATCACTCATTTCTCACCCATGAGTATGGGGATGGACATGAGAATTCCAATGGTTGTTGGCCGCAACCTATCTCAGTTCTTAATATCACCTATTCCAGGAGCTACTTCTGTCCCTGGTATTGCAGAAACTAGATTTCAGATGCCAGGCTTTCCCAGCCAGCCGGTACCCATGTCAATGGTGCGTGCACCATTAATAGGGCTAATGCACAAAACAGTCCCCATCTCTGGCGTCTCTCGAATAGCTGCTTCGACGGAACGCATGGATTCTGCTCCTATGTCGAATTCAAAGGATTCATTCCATAAAAAAAATGTAAGATAGCAATTACAAATGTTGATTGCTCAAAGACTCGATCTTCTTTAGGTTTGTGCTTATGTTCTTAAGCCATTTCATTCTTCCCTTTAAGACAAGATGTAAGAAGATCTGTCAAGTTGTGATAATCGAAGAACATGGTTTTATAATCAAAATAATAAGTTTGTTCTATTTAAAGAATCACATCCCACTTGGAATTAAGAGTATCAGTTCTTCTTGACAAAAACCTAGTGTAGGATTTGCATATACTCAGCATTTCACTAGTGTAAAAATATTTTTCCATTCTTTATAGGTTCATACACCGCAGCAATTAAAGAGAATTCCGAAATTCTGTTTCTGTGCATAGAAAAGGTTGATCCCTGGTTTTTGTGTCACTGGAAATGGAGCTATTGGATCTTACGTGAAAATAAAATTAAATCGGGTACTACTATCTGCTAGTGTAATTAACACCAATCGACTTCAGTACTTTAATTGGTTTGAATGCATTTCTTCCAAAAGACCGACTCTCACTAGTAAATGCAGATTGGAAATCGCGATGTGTCTACATTTAGGATATAATCTGAGACTAGAGAATTCAGCTGCTTGGCCTTGTTCCTCCTAGAGGCCGCTTGAAAGTGATCTGATCGCTTGCAGAGCCAGGGCAATTCAAACCTGAAAGGTGCTTTTCTGCCAGTTGAGCGTGCTGAGAGTATCAACAATTCTTAAAGCAAAATCTCGTATAGGCATTGCTTTCCAGCAGTTTGTATAAATCTTAAAGATTTAAAGTTAGTGGCTTGCACTTAGGATGGAAAACTTATTTTCAGATAATGTAAACATCTTAGTTTACCAGTGTATTGCGCCTCTCTAACATCATTGTAGCGCAGTAGTCTCCCAAAGATCATTACTTTTAACAAGGCAGACGTCTACAGTCTGTTCATCATCAATAGCAAATGCCCATGGATCTTCCTGGATCCTTCTTTCTCAAAATGTATCTTGTGCGGCCAGAAACGTCTATTTGATATTAACCCAGAATTTGAAACCAATGCCACTTGCTTTCATTGAGACCTTAAGCCAACATTCAAATTGATCACCTTATCAGCATCAACAATAAGATCAAAAGATAACAAACTTGAATCCAGCACATATCCTTCATCCTTCATCTCTAACAATAAGCTCTCTAGTATTTCTTGAATCTTATTAACTCTGGATGCATTTTACCTTTAGCATGGAATATGTGAAGGCAAGAACCAATCTGGATCAAACAACTTCCAGGTTTCTTCACCAAACCCTTGTCTTTATCATTGTTCTGACCTTTAATGCATCATTCCGTCTATGTATGTATGCATATATATTTGATAAGAGAACATAATGACCTGGATCTTTCTGCTTTTTCTGGAGAATGTGCTCCCCAACAAGCTCGGCTAGTTCCACCTTATTATGAACTTTGCAAGCTCCAAGTAAGCTTTCCAGAACATCTATGCCTGGTTCCACAGTCATCTTTCTAGTGAAGTTACATGCATCATTAGAGTGCCCTGCTCTCCCAAGAAGATCCACCATGCAGGAGTAGTGTTCCATGTCTGGCTGAATACAATAATCATTTTTCATTGACTTATAAAAACACAACCTCTATCAACCATTCCTAAATGACTACAAGCTAATAAGAGTAAAAAAAAAGTGAATTTATTGGGCCTAATTCTTGCCCCTTATGCCTCATTTCCGTGCCCATGAATCCCATGAGCAGAAACGATTGTGTGTTATAGGTGACAACATCCTTCTCCTTCATCTGGTTAAAGACCTTTACTCCAAGTTCTAGGTGCCCACATTTGCATTACATGTCTATTACAGAGTTTCCAACAGAAATTACGGTACCAAGACCACTTGTAGTTGCATAGCCATGAATTTCTTTTCCCAGTCTAATACTTCCCATTTTGGTGCACATTGGAAGAATGCTCCTGAGGGTTATGGAATTTGGTCTCAGATTGAAGTCCCTAATTTTACGAAAAAACTCAAATGCCAAATCAAGACACCGTTCAAAGAATACCCAGCAATAATTGAATTCCAAATACTGATGCCATTATCCAGCATGATCTGAAAAACATGTTCTGCTTCTCTGATTGACCCATAGTTAGCGCACAAATCTATCAATGCACTCCCTAAAATAACATCAGATTCAAAGCCTTGTTTTAAAATATAATTATGCATTTCTTTCCCCAGTTTTAACAATTTGAGCTTGCCCAGTACTGGAAGAACAGTCGCTGCAATGATCCAATTGGTCCTTATACCTTCACCATTCAACTTTAGATACAAGTTAAAGCTCTCCAGGTATAGACAGTTGAGTGAGTAACCAGAAATCAAGGTTCTCCAAGAGACCACATCCTTACACACCATTTCAGAAAATATTCTATGAGCTTCAAAAGTATCATGACATTTACAATACATATCGATGAGAGCATTTGAAACAAACATATCACTCTCAAAACTACTCCTTGTAGCACATTCTTGAAAAGCAATTCCTATTTGCTTATTTTCAAGTCTCCCACTGACAGGACCCGACCCGACCTCTCCTCAAGAATCGAGGCAGATCCTGCGATGACATGTGACTAACATACTCTTTACTCATACATATGATACAATGAGGCTACCTGCCTCAACAAAAGTGTACATCCAATATACAAAAACATATACAAAGACATAGACTAAGACACTTATGCAGCTATGAACGTTGGCCCAACCTCAAAAGGTGATGACTGTATCACACTGCACAAATTCCTGTGACAACCTGGGAAAAATAGGGAAAATAGAAAAAATGGTGAGCTTGTGGCTCAGTGAGTGGACATAATCTGAAAATATCATATACTTTATATGTATTGTACACGTATAAATCTGTATGATAAAATAATCATGAAGCTGTATACTGAATAATCAATAAACTTGTACTGAAAATATGAACTGTCATAAAATCTGTGCGGAAATTAAAAACATGACATAATACTGGAATCTGGAAATCTGAAAGCACAAACTATCATAAAATCTATTATTAAGCTGAATATATGTAACATAACTCTGTAAACATGTACTACATATATATACTGAAAACCACACCAAACTTGCACCCAGGGAAAAATCTGGTCTAACCTGGCGGAGTAACTCACGCACAGGCAGAGCGGGGGATCTAAGCTGGTCTAACCCGGCGGAATGTTACATCGCTCGGGCAGAGCAAACTAAACTGGTCTAACGCATGCGCAGAGCAACTACATTAAAGGGGAGGGTACGCATATGGTGGTTCAAAAACTACTACAATATAATATTGTGACCATAATTATTCTGAAATAATTATTTCTGTACTGAACATAATTATAAACTGTACTATAATAAATTCTAAAATATTTATGAATCTACTAAATAGTATAAATATTTTTCGGTCTAAAATAAATCATAATTAAATCTAATAACGCACAATTAAATCATAATTGGCTGTATTGAAAACATATAAAATATATATAGTTATCCACTCACAAAAGTGCGCTAATCCTGAGCTGGGTCTGGATTCTGAGATCTATCCGCTATCGGCACACCTCCTATATCATAGGGTGTAAAAATACATCATTAGTACCGATATGTATTATAAATATTAAAATCTAAATATTCTAATATCGTAAAACTATTACCCGCTAAACCACTGGGTATAATTCTGACTACCCAACTAATTTCCTAAAATTTTCTATTTTTCTTTCTTTTTTTTTCTTTTTCTTTTCCTTTCCTTCCTTTTCTTTTTCTTTCTCTTTTTCTTCTTCTTCCCGTTCTTCCTTTCCCTTTCTTTTCCTTTTTCCTTTCTTTTCTTTCTTTTCTTTTCTTCCTTTCCTCGGTCTCTCTCTTCTTTCTCTGTTTCGTTTTTTCTTTCTGTTTCCTTCTGTTTCAATTCTTTCTTCTTAAGCGAAGAAAGTAAAACAAAATATATATATATAAAAGCGCCACCGCTTTAACCCCTTCTCTCTCTCTTTTCTTTTTTTTTTTTTTTTTTACACTAAGCTTTATATATATAATACACGTGTATTATTGTAATACACGTGTATTATTGTAATACACGTGTATTACAATTCCTCCCCCCTTATAAAAATTTCGTCCTCGAAATTCGTATACCTCTCTGAAACAAATGAGGATACTGAACTCTCATCTGATCCTCTCGCTCCCATGTAGCCTCTTCCACTGCATGATTCCTCCATAGAACTTTAATTAGCGGAATAGTTTTATTACGCAGTACTTGTTGGCGATAATCCACTATCTGAACAGGTTCCTCGTCATAAGTCAAGTCTGTCCTCAACTGAACTGGCTGAGTATCTAGAATGTGAGAAGGGTCAGGTATATACTTCCGCAACATAGAAACATGAAACACATCATGAATGCGTGACAACTCAGGTGGTAATGCTAAGCGGTACGCAACCACACCAACCCTTTCTAGAATCTCATATGGCCCAATATATCTAGGACTTAGTTTTCCCTGTTTCCCAAAACGAAGCACACCCTTCCATGGTGAGATCCGTAAAAAGACTCTGTCTCCTACTGCAAACTCTAGCTGTCTACGGCGTTTATCTGCATAACTCTTCTGTCTGTCTTGAGCTGCCTTGAGTCTGTCTCTAATAATACTGACCTTCTCACTAGTGGCTTGAATAATCTCTGGACCCAACAATTTTCTTTCTCCAACTTCATCCCAACAAATCGGAGTTCTGCATTTTCTTCCGTATAAAGCTTCATACGGTGCCATCTGAATGCTAGACTGATAACTATTATTATATGCAAACTCCATCAATGGTAAATAATCATCCCAATTACCCTTAAGCTGCAACATACAAGCTCTGAGCATATCCTCTAATATCTGTATAGTTCTCTCCGACTGCCCATCTGTCTGAGGATGAAAAGCTGTACTAAAGTTTAGCTTAGTGCCTAAGGCCTTCTGTAAGCTATGCCAGAATCTAGAAGTGAATCGAGGGTCTCTATCTGATACGATGGACACTGGAGCCCCATGTAACCGTACAATCTCACTCACATACAAATTAGCTAGCCTATCTAATGAGTATGAAATCTTATAAGGCAGGAAATGAGCAGACTTTGTGAGTCGATCAACAATCACCCAAACACTATCATGACCCCTTCGAGTACGAGGAAGCCCAACAACAAAGTCCATGGTGATATGTTCCCACTTCCATTCAGGAACTGGAAGTGGTTGAGATAATCCTGCTGGCCTCTGATGTTCTGCCTTAACCTGCTGACAAATCAAGCAGTGAGATACAAACTCTGCAATCTCTCTTTTCATACCTTGCCACCAGTAATGTTCTCTCAAGGTACGATACATTTTAGTGCTGCCAGGATGCATAGCATAAGCTGAGCTATGAGCTTCTTCTAAAATCTGTTTCTTTAACTCTGAGTTATTCTGAACACAAAGCCTGTTACCCATAACTAATGTCCCATCAGCTTTCAACGTTAAATCAGTTCGCATTTCATTCTTTACTTCTTGCTTAAGTTTAACTAAATTAGGATCCTGATCTTGCCCCTCTCGAATCTGATCAATCAACATAGGCCTAACTTGAAAATGTGCTAGAAGGACTCCAGACTTGGCTACAGACAATTCAACCCCCATAGATCTTAATTCAACTAACAATGGAAGATAAGTCACTCTCAAATAAGCAATAGAGCTAGAAGACTTCCTGCTGAGTGCATCTGCTACCACATTCGCCTTACCTGGATGATAGTCAATCGTACAGTCATAATCTTTTATTAACTCTAACCATCTCCGTTGTCTCAGATTCAAATCTTTCTGTGTGAACAAATACTTCAAACTTTTGTGATCAGTGAAAATTTGACATGTAACACCATATAGATAATGTCTCCAAATCTTCAAGGCGAATACTACTGCTGCTAATTCTAAATCATGAGTTGGATAATTCAACTCATGCTTCTTAAGCTGCCTAGAAGCATAAGCTATCACCTTACCATGCTGCATCAATACACAACCTAACCCCTGTCTAGAAGCATCACTGTAAATTATAAATCCTTCAGTGTCAGATGGAAGAGTGAGAACAGGAGTTGAAGTCAATCTCTTTTTAAGCTCTTGGAAGCTATCTTCACATTCATCAGTCCACACATACTTTACATTTTTTCTGGTCAACTTTGTAAGTGGTGCAGCAATCTTAGAAAAGTCTTTAACAAATCTTCGATAATAACCTGCTAGACCGAGAAAACTTCTAATTTCTGTCACACTAGCTGGTCGTTCCCAATTTACTACAGCTTCAATTTTCTGAGGATCCACATAAATTCCATCTGCTGAGATCACATGGCCCAGAAATGCAACTTTATCTAGCCAAAACTGACATTTGCTAAACTTGGCATATAACTGTTTATTTCTCAAAATCTGTAGCACTATCTTCAAATGCTCTACATGCTCCTCTGTACTCCGTGAATACACAAGAATATCATCAATAAAAACTATAACAAATCGATCAAGATAGGGACGAAATACCCTATTCATAAGGTCCATGAATGCAGCTGGAGCATTAGTTAACCCAAATGGCATTACTAAAAACTCATAATGCCCATATCGAGTTCTGAAAGCAGTCTTAGCCACATCAGTATCTCTGATCTTTAACTGATGATACCCTGATCGTAGATCGATCTTTGAGAAAATCTTTGCACCCTGTAACTGATCAAATAAATCATCAATGCGAGGGAGTGGATATTTGTTGCGTATAGTGACTTTATTTAGCTCCCGATAATCAATGCATAGCCTCAAAGTTCCATCCTTCTTTTTAACAAATAATACTGGTGCTCCCCATGGTGATACACTAGGTCTGATGAAACCCTTATCTACCAATTCTTGTAACTGAGTCTTCAATTCTTTTAACTCTGAGGGGGCCATTCTGTATGGTGCTTTGGAGATAGGAGTTATGTCTGGAACCAAATCAATACCAAAATCAATCTCTCTATCTGGTGGTAAGCCCGAAAGATCTTCAGGAAATACATCTGGAAAATCTCTTACCACTGGAATATCTTCTAATGTAACCCCATTGACTCTGGTATCAATAACATGTGCCAAATAAGCTGAACATCGTTTCCTGAGCAACCGTTTAGCTGTCATAGCAGATATAACACAGGATGGAAGAACTCGTCGCTCTCCACAAAAAATAATATCAGGCTCTCCATGTCTTCTGAATATAACTTCCTTTCGAAAACAGTCTACAGTAGCATAGTGATTAGCTAACCAGTCCATCCCAAGTATTGCATCAAAATCATGTATAGCAAGAGGAATTAAATCTGCTTCCATCTCACTACTACCCACTTTGATAACACAACCCCGAAATACATTCTCAGCCAGTAATGATTCTCCAACTGGTGTGGCTACCACCAAACTACAATCTAGGGGTTTTAACATTCTATCCGCATGCACAGCAAAGATATGGGAAATAAAAGAATGCGTAGAGCCCGGATCAATTAAAATATAGGCCTCTCGGCCAAAAATAGTCAGCATACCTGTAACCACATCTGGGGTAGCTTGTGCCTCTTGCTGAGTCAAAGCAAATACACGTGCCTGGCTACGAGGTCGACCTGGTTGACCCCTCTGTGGATCTCTACTAACTCCTAAAGCTCTAGGTTGTACACCAGTACTAGAGATAGGTTCTCCTGTCTGAGATCCTCTAGGCCTCTGAATATTGCCACTGCCACCTTGAAAACCCTGAGAAGCTGTACTCTGTACTAAGTTGCTATTCTGAAGAAGATGAGGGCAATCTCTCCTCAAATGTCCAGCTTGTCCGCAATGGTAGCAACCTCTAAAACCTCTCAGACACTGTCCCTCATGACTCCTCCCACATATGGAACACTGAGGGTACCTTCTTATGCTTGCACTACTACTTAACTGGCTACCACCTCGGGGCCTCTGACTCCCTATGTTGCTTCCAACAGATGGAGGCACAATACTCTGACTAGAACTCTGTCTCTGTCCTCCTGATAGTATAGGGCTCTGACCATACCGTTGTCTACCAGAATACCCTGCATGGGATGTCTCTCCTCCAGATGCTCTACTGCTACTTGATCCACCAACTGACCAACTATGGCCTGGTCTTTGCTTGAATGACTGGGCTCTACGTGCCTCTACTAGGCTTCTCTCAACTCTCATTGCAGCCCCTACCAACTCACTGAAATCAATGTGCCCCATAGCTGTAATTGTTGTCCTGATATTGCCTCTAAGGCCCTGTTCAAACCTCTTACATTTATCCCTCTCATTCTGTATTGCATAAGAAGCGAACCTTGATAACTCTATAAAACGGTTCTCGTACTCCTCTACTGTCATCAATCCTTGTTCTAGCTCAAAGAACTTACTAGCCTGGATGTCTTGGTAAACCATAGGAAAGAATTTAACATTAAATTCTTTACAAAAATCAGCCCAGCTAATCACCCCTCCATATCTACGTGATACTGATCTCCACCAGTGGTATGCCCCACCCTCAAGTAAAAATGTAGCAAAGGAAACTCTCTCATCATCAGTACATCTCATAACATCAAATATCCGTTCTACTCTCGTCAACCATGACTCTGCATCAGCTGGCTCTGTAGTGCCTGAAAAATTCTCTGCCCCCAAACTACGAACACGCTCTATTGTATTCTCTCTCTTAGGTGGTCCCTGTGTTTGTCTCTCCACTGCAACTGTAACTAAGTGAGCCAGTCTATCTATGGATTGCTCTAGGGCAGGTCTATCAGGCTGTCCCTGTGTAGGCTGTGTCACAGGTTGTGGTACTGGCTGAGGGTGCATCTCCTCTACAATAGGATCGGGCTGAATTTGAGGTATGGGTACAGGGGGAACTGACTCAGCTACTTCCTCTCTAATAGATTCATCCCTTCTATCTGATACTAAGGGAGCTCCCAGTTCAGCCACAAGTTTTGTGCGAGGTCGGCCACGTGGACGCATGATGAAAATCTATAAAATGCAACAATTTATTAATGACATCTCTAACATGCATGTATCATGTACTAGTCTACAGAATCTAACAACCATGCTCTGATACCAAACTGACAGGACCCGACCCGACCTCTCCTCAAGAATCGAGGCAGATCCTGCGATGACATGTGACTAACATACTCTTTACTCATACATATGATACAATGAGGCTACCTGCCTCAACAAAAGTGTACATCCAATATACAAAAACATATACAAAGACATAGACTAAGACACTTATGCAGCTATGAACGTTGGCCCAACCTCAAAAGGTGATGACTGTATCACACTGCACAAATTCCTGTGACAACCTGGGAAAAATAGGGAAAATAGAAAAAATGGTGAGCTTGTGGCTCAGTGAGTGGACATAATCTGAAAATATCATATACTTTATATGTATTGTACACGTATAAATCTGTATGATAAAATAATCATGAAGCTGTATACTGAATAATCAATAAACTTGTACTGAAAATATGAACTGTCATAAAATCTGTGCGGAAATTAAAAACATGACATAATACTGGAATCTGGAAATCTGAAAGCACAAACTATCATAAAATCTATTATTAAGCTGAATATATGTAACATAACTCTGTAAACATGTACTACATATATATACTGAAAACCACACCAAACTTGCACCCAGGGAAAAATCTGGTCTAACCTGGCGGAGTAACTCACGCACAGGCAGAGCGGGGGATCTAAGCTGGTCTAACCCGGCGGAATGTTACATCGCTCGGGCAGAGCAAACTAAACTGGTCTAACGCATGCGCAGAGCAACTACATTAAAGGGGAGGGTACGCATATGGTGGTTCAAAAACTACTACAATATAATATTGTGACCATAATTATTCTGAAATAATTATTTCTGTACTGAACATAATTATAAACTGTACTATAATAAATTCTAAAATATTTATGAATCTACTAAATAGTATAAATATTTTTCGGTCTAAAATAAATCATAATTAAATCTAATAACGCACAATTAAATCATAATTGGCTGTATTGAAAACATATAAAATATATATAGTTATCCACTCACAAAAGTGCGCTAATCCTGAGTTGGGTCTGGATTCTGAGATCTATCCGCTATCGGCACACCTCCTATATCATAGGGTGTAAAAATACATCATTAGTACCGATATGTATTATAAATATTAAAATCTAAATATTCTAATATCGTAAAACTATTACCCGCTAAACCACTGGGTATAATTCTGACTACCCAACTAATTTTCTAAAATTTTCTATTTTTCTTTCTTTTTTTTTCTTTTTCTTTTCCTTTCCTTCCTTTTCTTTTTCTTTCTCTTTTTCTTCTTCTTCCCGTTCTTCCTTTCCCTTTCTTTTCCTTTTTCCTTTCTTTTCTTTCTTTTCTTTTCTTCCTTTCCTCGGTCTCTCTCTTCTTTCTCTGTTTCGTTTTTTCTTTCTGTTTCCTTCTGTTTCAATTCTTTCTTCTTAAGCGAAGAAAGTAAAACAAAATATATATATATAAAAGCGCCACCGCTTTAACCCCTTCTCTCTCTCTTTTCTTTTTTTTTTTTTTTTTTACACTAAGCTTTATATATATAATACACGTGTATTATTGTAATACACGTGTATTACACCCACAAACTAGAATAATAACTGCCACAATCACTGAATCAGACTGTAACTTTTAAATAAGCACAACGCCTCAAACCATTCTCCATTTTGCACAGCCCCACATGCCATTGCACTCCAAGAAGCCAAATCTCTCTCAGGCATTTTATCAAACACTGTTCTCGCCTCATCAAGCTGCCACCTTTGGCAAACATATCAATCATAGCGCATGAAATGTAAATGTTACGCCCAATATTATAACGAGTCTCGTTTCTAACTATCTGACCTCGAACAATCCTACCTTGTTCAAAATCATTCAAGCTAGAACAGGCCTTCAAGACAAGTAGGTACGTAAAATTATCAGGGGCCGGACCTTGTTTAAACATAAAGTGACAAAACTCGATTGCTTCAGAAAACTGATCCATGTTAATAAAACCTCTTGAGTGCATTCCAAACAATATTACGACGCTTGTTGGGTAGTTTATCAAACACAACAAGTGCTTCTTGTAAACAGCCAAAGTTGACTTAGACGTTGGACAAGTTGTGTAGCCAGCTGTGTATCAGTACTTGTAGGTTTAAAGAAACCATTGACAATGAGGAGAGCACGCAATCTTTTGGCTTGAGAACTATGAGAGGGTGACTTGAGTTGAGAAAATAAATTGGTGTGAGAGATGTTTTGTTGATTGACGAAGCGTTTTGGAGGTGAATGATTATGGGTGATTTTGTTGAATAGATTAGTGGTGGATTCGGAGAGTGGACTAGATTCGAAAGTGGAACTTGCCCTGCTTCAAAGAAGTGTGTTCAGTTGTGGGTGATGGACGATGATCACTTGTCTAGTTGCTGAGACTTTGAACTTCGGTTTGATAACAATTTTCTGTATCTAATTTCATGGTACAGCGTAGTTAAAATCAATTTTGAAGATTATGTAAGACCAATTCCATCAAGGGTGAAATGACTACTGAATCCGGATAAATATGACTTAATAACACTTTTGTGGTTTTGAAATTGCTCTAATCAATTTCTCATTATTGATAATTACTGTTAGTTTAGGCAAATGTTAAGAAATTTAGTACATTTACCTATATAAATATATTCTAGTTTGCAATTTTATAAGTTTTTTATATTTCTATTTTTATTTATTAATTAATTTTTGTTAAATAAAAGGATAGAGATAGTCACCTACAGTGATTGTCACTATAGCTGCCAATTGATTGACGACGGTAATTTGTACATCATCAAACTCCAAAAGAGTAATAAATGGCAACCAAACGAGACAAAGAGATCGGCAGCCGTCGTCATGCTGCGGAAGCACAGGATATTTTTATTTTTTGTTTCCGACTGGTACCACAGAATCCTGAGTTGCCGATGCCCCTGCAGGACTATTCTCAAGCCCAAGACTCGAGAATGCAATGCTCAGAGATTCAGCAGAATCTGAAGCTGCTGTTTCTTTTGCTGCTTTATTTACTTCAGAATCAGGGACTGCAAGTTCAGGTCTTTTACTTTCAACTCTAATTTCTTGAACTCCTCTTCAATGTCTTCATCATCAACTTCTGCATACGATGGAGTTGATTCTGCCATAGTCCCAAATACACAAGTAAAATACAAGATTGAAGCAACAAAAAATCCAGGTAACAAAGCCTTAATTCCAACTACATTTGCTTGGCCACAGCTTACATAAATGTAAAACCAATAAAAATTAAATACCTATAACTTTCTAAGCTTGCTTCTGTAGATCAATTCTCTCTTCAAGTTCTTCCAAACAGAGTTGCAGTTCCTCCACACTGATTTTAACTTTCTTTATTGCTTGAGCTCCAATTTGTAATGCTTCAGAGACCTATCATAAGGGAAAAGCACCAATGGATCAGGAATTTAACTATTTTCTGCTGTTAATTAAAATTTCAGTTTTTCTCATTCCTTCTCTTTAATAGGAAAGGGGATTTGAAATTATATAAATTCCTCTTCATTCTGTTGTACTCAGCGAAGGAACTGCCTAAGCATACTTTTTCATATCCAAACTCCTTTGTTCCTTCTAAGTGTTCTTCTTGCATAGAAGAACACAACTGTTGCAGAAACCAACATTTTTGTAGTAGGCAGCATCCTCCCTTAGTTTTGAGTAGGTGGAACCATTCTGTTCTGCTTCTCCACATTCTTACCGCGTGATCCAGCAATTTGCATATTATTTTTTCAACTGATATTTTGACAAACAAAGGTCTCCTTATTTCCTCACCATGGATTCTTGCGTCATCTTTTTTGAAAAAAAGGGTGACTTCTTCAATTTAGAAAACTAACTTCCCGATTATTAGGTCTCCGTAATGTTGTATTTACTGTCGAGACAACCGAGAAATGCAAGCAAAGCCAATATAAAAGACTTATCCTGTGGTAAAAATACCTTTTTGGTGGATCCAACATCTTCTATAACTCTTAGCACTTCCTCCACTCTGTTCACAAGTGATGTGCATTTTTGTCTACTCTCTTTGGCCAGCTTTAATTGCGCTGCATGCTTCAGGGCCATTCTCTTGTTTCCAGATTGCAAAGAAGCTTAATGCTGATTTTCTCAACCTGTACAGGAAAAAAGTTCAAAGCATCAGACTGATGCACCTGTTTTGAGAAAAAAAAATGTTTCAGATCAAATTGCAGATACTAAATAAAGGTAGAGCAATATAAATTGAAAAAGCAGCCCTTATTCAACCATATATGCCACATGCATTTGGCCAACAAACTTACTTCTGAACATCTACACTCAGAAATTGAAGCTAACCACATTTTTTAACCAGCTGGCTTACTGCTAGACAGGGGCGAAACTAGATTTTAAGGCGGGGTTTTAAATGTTAAAGTTAAAAATTATATTAAATTAGAATTTAATTATATTAGGGTCTTAATATCAAACTTAAAATCTTAGGAGAGTCAAATCATAAAAATTATAAAAAGTTAATACTAAATTTAAAAAAAAATTGGGCCTTGGGGGCATGGCCCCCTTAGGCCCCTTCTTAGGTCCGCCACTGCTATTAGACATCCCAAATAGTTAAAATCAATCATCTATATCATGGTCAAAATCATACCTAGCTACTTATGATGCAGAATTTTCACTTAAGGTTGGCATGTGCATTAGTCCCCATTTATTCTGAACAATTACTAATAGGAACAATACCCCCTACAATTATGTTAGTCTGAAATCTCTATAACATTGGACAAGATAGAACTTAAATGGTTCCACAAGGAAGTACATATCATGATGGTTCACAATACTTAGAATGTCTACAAAAACTGCAAAGCTTATGCCCTCCTATCCACTAATTACAGTCAAATCATGATTAAGCAGAGCTCACACTATATATTTAGCATGCTGTAGAGAATTGTTACATTTCATACTCATATCAATCACATCAAGCTGCTGCTGAAGCCTTTCCACCGTCCAAATCAAGTGCAAAACATCGCAATCTAAACTTGAGATGCCGGAAACTGATGCTGGCAAAAGGGAAACTTTTATAACCTGTAAGCATTATTTAATTACAGAAGTTTAGATACATAAACAAGAACCTGCTTAGTGGATAAAGTGATTGATTAGGATCAACTTAGGTAACTATTAGTGTATATAATGCAAGTTTCGCATACTCAATGGTCATGCTGTAAGATAGTTTTTGATGATGAAGGACATTTTACATAGTTCACAAAATATTATCTTCAGCTTTACAATAGACATGTCTAATAAAAGTAGGCAATTTCACAATTCAATAAAACTGGTTTAGTTTTAAAGAGTATTGTTTTATGACTTTGTTTTTTTTTTTTTTTTTTTTTTTAAGAAAAGGGGTTAAAAAGATAAAACCTCAATATGCAATACCTCTGTAAACTCATTCTTACTAACTGATAGATACTGTGCTTTCCCACATCCTGACAAGTAACTTAATACTGTAGATGCTTCATTTCGTCCTCCACACATGTCCTGCCATTTCTTCATAGTAACGATGCACGCAGAAGTCCAATGACTTTCAGATAAAAGTTTAATAACTTCAGCAGCTTTATCCTGCACATCCAGAAAATAAATTTTGTCACAACTTAAAAAGGGTCATATTAATTATGTCATGTGACCTCATTATTTGTATACAAGTAGAATACTCAACTCCAGTCAGCAAATCCTTTTGCCAACTACTTGGGGTTGGGACAACATAAAAATCAGCTCTTGAAACGAAAAATAAAGCATAAGTCTATTACATACCTTGAGAACTGATCTTTGGGCATAACTTCTGGAGTTGCTCTGCCAGGTTGGCCATCAAATTTCTTACTCTTCTAAACAACTGGGTGAATCGCCCACTAGTTGCATCTGCAAGATCCGAACTTGGTATAATATCCCTTTATTATACATTAAAAATTAAAAACACAAAATAAAATATCCACAAGAAACTAAAACATGAAAAAAAAGAAAAAAAAGAACAAGTATCATATTTAGGGGTGGACACAGTCTGATTTAGTCCGGTTTTTTGCAAAATCGAATCAAACCGGTCTGGTTCTTTAAAAAAATAAAATCAAAATTGATTTTTTTAATGAGAAAAATCAAACCGGATTAAATCGATTTTTTCGGTTCAATTCGGTCCGGTTCGGTTTTTTTTATTTTTTTTATTTTAAATTATGAATTTTTTTAATTTTTAATCTAATTTTTTTAATTTTTTTAGGTGAAAAAAATCGAACCGAACTGGATCAATCGATTTTTTTTCTAAAAAAATTAAATCAATTTTTTTAAAAAAAAAGGGGACTGAACCGTTCAATTCTATTCAATTTTTTGGTTTTTAATTTTTTTTACCCACCCTTAATCATATCCAATCGTTCAGTAAATGAAACACAGGTACAAAGAACAATTTCAAAAAAATCCTTAATCCATATTGATAACATACAACACGCACGGCCTTCATTCACATTTACCACGCCAAATATTAAATTTATAATGCTTAAAAAGAACTTTTTGTTTCGGCAGCTAAACTAAAATAGTTAGAATAGTGGCACTAGCTTGCTTCATCTATTAATTGTAACGAATTTGATCACCGAATAAGGTAATCGTTGAGATCAAAAGAATCTCACCAGAGCATCGTAAATACATAAAGGTCTCAACCCTCCTCGATTAAACCACTCGTTCTTCACCTTAACATAGATAAACCAACCAAAAAAAATTATGAATTTTGATAAATTTATTTTCTTTGGACAAATTATTTACAAACAGAAAATAATAAATTAAATTCTTTAATAAATATTTATATTTTTAAACCTTGGAAGGGTGAATAATAAGAAAGCCACAATGGCGGGCGATTTTGAGAATCAAAATTTTCCAGAATTGGAATTCGAATTCCCAATCGGATCTTTTTCCGCTCCATTGAATCGACTGTGGATATTACGTCCAATCAAGTACTTTATTTATTTTTTTATGAATTTGATCGCAGAGACGGAACTCATCGTTTAGAATTCTAGGGCCAAAGGACTTCGAATTTTACGACGGTTGTTTTCACTTTTGAATCTTTGATAGGATTATTCTACAATACTGGAAGGTATAATATTGAAATTATTTGTATTATTTGATTTCTTGATTTGATTTAAAGATTAAAATTAATTTTGATATTATACTGGACTTTAATTCCAGTATAACAGAAGAACCCTCTTTGATACGTTGAATTTGAATGTTTTACGAAAGTACAAGAACAGCTCGTTCCGGAGCATACTTTAATTTTCAACTTTAACTCAGATCCTCAGCAATTTTAGGGGAAAAAAAAAAACAAAACAAAATTGTCTTAATTCTATACTTTGTTACTAGACAGCTGATGAAATCGTAATTCAATATAAAGAAAAGATACAAATTTATATAGAATATATTATTTTATGTTCACCTGACTATCACAATTTTGTAAATAAAAAATATATACCGCAATTTAATATTTTATATATTTTATTTTATAATTAAAAACTAAAAAGCAGTTACCACCACAATTAGCGGTGACAATTTCAAATTTTCTTTAGAAAACAAATCAAATTTAACAATCAAAAGACTAATTCTCATACAATAATCGTTTTCCGCTTCAATGCAGTTAATTTCACACTCATGATTAGGTCAAACATTCTAATTAAGAATCAAAATTTCAATTTCATATTCACAAAAGTTAGAAGAATCAAAGCCACCCACTTAACATTAAGAGCTAACGTGGCCAAGTTAACTCGGTCCACACAATTTTTTAATATTTAATTTAGCATGTCTTTGTCATTAAATCCCTCTCAGACTCCATCCTCTATTGTCGGCTCTTTGTAAGTGGACTCCCAAAAGTTGAGTCGACTCGATATGGAGCTATCGTGGGTCGGAGTTGGAGTTGAAGGAAGGCTACAAAAAAGAGGTTTAAGCATGTGACCCGAACCCATAACCCATTTGCAAACCCCACGCAGAGCCACTACCCATTTTCGCCTCCCCAAATCTGCATACCACGCATCGAAGACACGAACTCATCTATCGAACCTTCATAACTTGGTGACGATGCAGAAAGCGTCAAGTCAAGGTCGAAACGACGATGATTAGGAGACCCATAATCTAAACCACTAGTCTCATTTCCTAATTAAATCACCATAATTAAAAAATTAAAAATTAAAAATTAAAAATTAAAATTTTAAAATTTTATTTTTGTGTCACCTGCAATTATATATTTGTATTAATAAACAAGAAAAATATATCATTGTGTAGCAAAATTAATAAGACCGTCAAAATAAACAATAATAAGTTAACATATCTCGAGCAATTTTATCTTTTTTTAAACTTGTATGACACAGTTAAAAATTAGACTAAATTCTTAAAATAAAAATATTTTAATCCTTTTTGTAAATTCTCATAATTTAAATAAGAGTTTAAATTCGCCACTTTAAAAGTAAAAGTAAAAATAGAAAAATACTCTGACTTTTAACGTTAGAGAAAATAGATCGAGAAATTTTTATATTTTAAATAAAAAATAAATATTAAATTCAAAAGCTTCTAAAAAGAAATTAGTTTTAAAAGAGATTAAAAAAAACTCCTTTTAAATAATGGATTTTGTTTATTTAAATAGTCAAAAGATAAAATATATATATATAAATTTTTATATTCCTACTTAAACAAATTTAATGACACATATCACCGTATTATTGATTTATTTAAAATTTTGAAATAAAAAATATTTAAATAAATTAAAGATAATTTTTTATTTAAAAAAAAAGCAATAACCAATTGCCTGTGGGAGATTGACACAATTTTACATCATTAGATTTAAAATTTCAAAATATATACAATAGTATAATTATTTTTATTAATAAAATACTAAAAAAGTGTATAAAAAAAAGTGGCGGCTACCATATTTTTATTGTCGAAGGATGGCGAGTGGAAGTACATTGCCACCAGTATAAACTAGATTGTCAGTTGGCAACTTCAATGGTGGTGGCAGTGTATCTCCACTCACTGCAATTTGGCAATAAAGATATGGTGACCGTCACTTTATTTTTTTTGTTTTAGAACTCCCTCAATGTTTCATTGATGAAAACAATTATACCGTCGTGTATATTTTAAAATTTTGAGTCCGATGATATGGACGCTAAGTTAATCCGCCACCAATGATTGGTGGCAGTTTGTCATTCGGTTGCAGCAACGACAGTCACCAATGACTAATACTTCTGTTTCAATTTTTACTTTTTATTTAATTTATTTTTAGATTTGTTATTAAAATAAAATTTTATTGATACAATGACACGTGTTATTTGTAACTTCTTACAAAATAATACGTGTTATTTACTTTTATAATTTTTTATTTTATTACAAAGAAAACAATTCATCTACATGATGAATCCTTATGTTTACTTTAATTATTGATCAATTGATTAATCAATTATTTTGTCCTTAATTTAATCCAACATTGCTTCGATTAGATTGGTTGTGAAATGACAATAAAAAGACGTATAAAATAAATTTTAAATCTTTGTCCATAGCCTTTCTACGTTATGGTTTTACTAACTATACTTTTTTTAGTTTGTTGCAGTCTTTTTTTTTTTAATAAATATTATTTCAAGTGATGTCTTTTTATACTTTACTTTTCTATATTTTTACATTAAGATCAATATCTTAATCTAGTTGGAGATTGAAATAGTTGATAAAGAATTTTTTTGCTAATTTTTTCTATCAAATTATTCTTAGAAAAAAAAAATTTAACATCTAACATTAAAGATGGCATATGTAAGAATTTTTTTTTTTTAACTTTTTAAAATGCATTCTAATTAATAGGTTACCTTTTTATTTTGATTTTTGAGATAACAAAGTGTTATTTTTTTTTTTAAGTGTAACAAAGTGTTATTATTCGCTTCTCTTTGAATCACTTTTGTTTACAAATTCTCACATCCTTATTACTTAACCAGATGATTTTCTTATATACTTATTCAATAAGTATTCATAAACCTTTCTCAACAGACAAAAATATATTGACATATGATTGTGGGTTACAACTAAAAAATTGTGCAATATATTTTTTTTTTTTCGAAGACAGCAATTAAGGGCAGTGAAGTTTATGTTAAAAAAGGAATAATAATCCGTGGATAAGTTCAGTTTTGTAGCCTTCTTAACTCAAGTAATTAAGCCCGTAAAAGTATCTTAACATTTAGTGCCCTAACTAGTTTGGAAGTCATTAGCCCAAAACTCACCATATGGGTTGCGAAGAAAACTTTAAGAAATCAAATATTGCATTATTTATTATATATTTATTTATTTCCCATGTAAAAATTAAAAAAAAAAAAAAACATTCACAACATGAGTAACGAAGCCTATAGCGATGTCTTAACACCTTATGCCTCAGGCAAACTGGTCTATGAGCCATTGGCCTAAAGCTAGCTATACAAGTTAAGGATGTATAAACAAATTTATATGAGTATTAAATTGGGTATTAATAGATATAATAATTATTTAAATAAATATAATAATTATTTTATTTAAATTAATTAATTAATTAATTATTTATTTATTTCAAAAAATTTTAGAGAGATTATAAAATTTAAATATTAAGCTCAAAATTTAAATAAATTAAATTTATCATTTTATTGAGTACCACATATTATGTCATTAATTTATTACAAGTGACATAATTTTTATTGATTTAATTATTAAATATTAATAATTAAATTGAATAAAAGAGTATAATTGATATTTTGTTTATAAGATTCTAAAGCCAAAATCATTTCTCGTCATTTGCAAATGGAAGTATACAATGGTATCTTATAGTTGGTTAAATGAATTAAAAAAAAATACAAATGAATTATTTGAAATATACCATTCGGCCAAATCAATTTAATAAGTAACAGGTGGCCATGAAGGTTAAATTCATTTGTCATACTTAAAGTTTTAACATGAGATGTCATCAATTATTAATTTATTCGGCCACTCATCATTTTACAAGCATGAGAAGGCAAATTTTAAGCCTTGTCATGCTTGTAAAATATAGCCACAATTTGTTTTTCAATTTGTGTGATGAGCAATATTTTTAACTATAAAATGAGCACATTAGTTCTTTTATTAGACATTGAAAGAAAAAAGATAAGAAGTTAAGTTTTTTTTTATCAGAAAGAAATAAATTCAAAAGCAAAGAATTACTTTAAATATTTTTTTTTAAAAGTTATTATTTTAATTTGAAGAAGTTTATCACGTCCTCAACTAAAATTGTTAAAAGTATATTTTGAGAGTGAGTTCTTTTATCTCATTAATATAGTGAGATTATTTTAATGTATATTATATTTATTTAAATTATTTTAAACTACACATATTTATCTGTAACACGGTACAAACGCACACAACACCAACAGAGATAATTAAACTCCATCTTTATCAATTTTCAAAGCCACTTAGTCGATAATTCTCCCATAATAATAATAATAATAATAATATTGCTCATCTATTTATATTATTGTTTATTAATTTTTAATCAACTTAATCAACAAACTAATAAATTAAAGTGCACGGGTATTACAGGCTTTCTAGAACTCTAATTTTTACAATTTATATAAGAGCAATGTTAAACATCTTAAATTGTATTTTAAATAATAATGTATCAAATAACTATTAAATAATAAAATAATAATAATTTTAAAATTATTTTTTAAATTATTTTATTATCTAATAATTATTTAATAAATTATTTTTTAAAATATAATTTAAAATATCTAACATTATTCTTTATATAATAATAATCAATTTTATTTTAGAATTATAAAAAAAGAAAGAAATAGACAAAGAAATGTGGTTACTATAATGGCCTTTCAAACAACATCAATTTACGTGTATTTTTACTATATCCCTAACTGTGGGATGATGATTGGTTAGATTTAGGTGCCTTAGCACTGTGACGCGCGATCGTTTAAGGGCGGTGCTACAGTGATTATTATATTTTTCCATTATTTCTTAAAAAAAAAAACCCACCTTATTATTGTATATATTACAAAAATTAGAGTTTTAAAATATTTTAAGTGAGATGATTGAGCTCCATTGATTGGCAATGTTGAATGACAACATTGACTTGCAATATCTAAAATAGCTACTGATTTATTTAATAAATAAATAATAAAAAAATTTTACGTGTCATTTATAAAGGTAGATAATATATTTAAATATTTATAAAGATATTTTTCATATAAATTAATAAAAACATCACTTTATCAAAATCTATTTATCTTTTATAAAATTTTGGATATTTTTTGTCATTTTCTCAAATAAAAAATATAACTTCAATACAAATTGTGATTTGTGAGTCGGCTTAAGGAGAGTTACCATAATTTAACTCGACTCCCGTTAGCTATTATTAAAAAACGATACCATATGTCATCATTTAGCATTTTTTTTCATAACATTTATAAGTAAAATCTAACTGATTATTCAAATTCAATAAACAAAACTGACTTTTCAAAAACAACAAATAATAAAAATTAATTTTTCCTGAATTCGGTCCAAGCGTAATCTCAATCGTTAGAAGGTTTATTACAACGTGTCAAAAGATCATCATACGGGTACCTAGGATTTTAATCTATATAAAAATATCTTTGATCTCAAAAACTTTCTAAGAGGACAACTATTAAAATCTTCTGAAAACTAATAGAGAGATGCATATCGACAAAAGACTAAGAACTGAGGATTGACCACATAAGCTCTCTAAGAGGTAGGCCATGTAAGCCCTTTAAGAGACTGATCACATAAGACTTCCAAGATGCCGACCATGTAAGATTTCTAAGATGCCTACCACGTAACCCCTCTAAAAGGTTGACTACCAAAAGCCTCCAAAGGCTAATAAGGAGATATCTATACTGATTGAGGACCGATGACTTAGAACTGGCCTTATCTTTAAGGATCTTGAAATCCTAAGACTTTCGCTATAAAATCTACTCCTATAATATTGGGATGAGTCAAAAATAAGAAAGAACAAACATTCCCTAATTTTAAAAGAACTCTACAATTTAATACAATAACGCTTATAAAAGGAGGCTAGTTTCTACCTATTGAAACATTTTGAAAATGGGGTTATCTCCTACTTAGAGAGATTCACGCGAATAAAATTTCTAAACGAAAAATCCCTAAGGCTCCATTACTAGAAGTCACATCTATAATTGCTCTGATTTCTTATATATTTATTGTAAAAATATTCTTTAATAGTGTATTTGAATGAGCTAATTATGTTCGGTAAAGTAGACATAAATTTACTTTAAACTAAACTATTATAATTTTGTTTCTACTTGTATTTGTCTTACTTTATGATGTTAATTAAATTTGAGATTTTAAGAGCCTAATACTTATCAAAGAGTAATTATCTTAGCTTAACCCTTCGAGAAAATTCATTTACTATCTTAAAGAATAAATAAATTCAACTCGTAGGTTTAGGATCTCTCAAATTTTAAGGTTAACAGTTTTACATTATCTATAGGATGAATTGTAACCAATCGACGGTAGATAAAATGACTACTTGCTCTATGACTACCCACGACAATGAACAAAATTAGCGACAGACTGAGAAAAAATAAGTTTGAGCATAAAAGACTTGTTGAGTGTATTAAAGGATGCATGCATGTGATTGTGTACATGTTGATTAATTTATAAATACATGTCAAACAAACACACACACACACACACACACACACACACACATATATATATATATATACACACACACACAGTGGAATTAAAATCTAATTTCTTATTCAATAAACACATATTGAATTTAAGTCTGTTACATTAACAGAATCGAAATTACTCACTCTTAAAGCCATTTGGTGAAAAATTTAAGTTTTGACCTCACCTTGAAATGTCCACTTGAACAATCCTAGTCTTCAACAATTTGGTGGGATTTAAGAGTTACAATGACAACATCAAAATCTAGCAAGATCAAATTTGTGTAACACTTGCACTTGGGTTCTCTCATTTTGCCAAATATAAAATAAGGACTTAAATGAAACATTTTCAAACTTTTACTTATATGTAACAAAAAATGAGAACCTCTTTGTAATATTTGCAAAGTTTATAACATGCAATCAACAAATATTTGATACTTATCTTTTATGCATCCCATATATGAAGACTAGTGTCCATTTTCATTTGCCATATATCACCCATAAAATCTATGTATATGACATGTGTCACTCATGCATGAAGCCATTATGCCATATGTTATTTTTCTATTAGTTGAGTTTAACACTTAAATTTTAACACGTGTTTCTTGAGAGATCTTGTAACAAATTCTGCTTTAAAAATTTTCTTGAATCAAACCGTTCGACCCAGCCCGCTACCTCAATGTTCTACAAATACATTTCATATTGTGAGACTACTTAGGTTCACAGCTGTTTCTCTTACAGAACTCTTTCGTAAGTCTGTGAATGATGCCCCACACACATGTTATAGATATTATAGAACATCGTATTAAACCATACAAGCTAAGTTAACTATATCCGTATAATCCTACCATCACCTATATCCTAGAAGAGTAGAGATATAGATCATCACTGTCAAATCTCTATACGCTTGACCATGAGCTTATCTTCAGATTTGTATTTTTATAAACAATATTAGTAAATACTTTTGTGTTATTATTTAACCATACTAAAAACTCTTTTTTATGATTTTTAGATTTTCGTTTGTCTCTACAAGACTTCCTAAAATATAATCTTACAGCATCAAGATATAGACCTTATTCAAATGAGCTAACGGATCCCATATCTACTCATACCGAACTTCATGAGTATCAAACCATACACAACGACACCAAGAAGTTAGACTATAAAAGGTATTTGACATACATGGAATTAAAGTATAGTGAATCACTTAAAAACTTACCATGGTGCTCAAGTTAAATTACCACATATATTACTCAACTCAAGAAGACCCTTCATTGATAAATCTATGAAATGTCTATTGGAGGTCCTTGCGAGTCTGTTCAGTACCCAGTCCTTACTGAATATCTGCATGCTTATACGAGCTTCCGATAAATCCATAATATGTTAAGAATAACTATTTAGACAATTCAAATATAGACAAACATTGATCCTAAAGGAATACAAATCGACCTGTGTCGGCAACCATGGATTAGGAACGACATTTACGAGAACATACTACATAATGGCATTTTTTAGTATCATTTGTAACTCTTTACAACTATATCATTACTAATATATTTACAGGTCTTTATCCTATTTCAGACAAGGGTCTAACTATTATAATGCTAATATCTTAGTAATGACCCAAACTCATTTGGATAAGATCTAAACTCTTTTAGATCTACAATGTCTGAAAATATAACAAGCTTAGTATCATATAATTAAGTATTAACAATTATAATAAATGTTTATTGTATAAATATCAAAATATTTATACAAACTAGAATGACACGTAAGCACCAACTCCAATAGGCTTCACACTATCTAAATAGTTTGAGACATATCAGTCTAAAGGTAGGTCCCTAATCTAAAAACTACAATAAAGTCTTCAACATCGAAAAATTAATACTGAAAACTAAGAAACCCATATTCCTCCATAGATTTCAACCCAAGCTTAATTCTCAGAAGACCCACTATAATTGTAGTAACCACTTATCCATAACCGGTAAGAATAAATAAATATATATATAAATATACATATTTTATTTGTGTGTGGGTGATACTTAATTTATGTATTGTTATTAGTAGTGTTTGTATAGATTAAGGACCTACTATTAGTATTGGGTTTATTTGTAAGACTTTAGATTTATTTTAGGGACCAAATTGTAATACTTTGAAAGTTTTAGGGGCTAATTTATAAATACTAAAAATTAGCCTCTTAGTATAAAAATACACATTTGTAACCCTAATTCACTCATTTTGGTCGAGTCACCTCTTTTAGAGTGAGAAAAGAGAGAAAGAAAAGGGAGAGAAAGAGAAGAAGAAAAAGAAGAAGAAATTTAGAATTTAAGTTTTAAGAAGTATATTATAACCCTTTCTTAGTTTCTTAGTATTAATTTAGTTAATTCTGTTAAGTTTTGATTTCTGAAATATGTACAATTGAGGATTTGATGTGGGTTCGTAAGATATTGTGAGAATTGATGATGATTATGTAGATAACTTGATAAATCATGAAGAATTACAGAATTTCTGCTTGATAGTCTCTCAATTCGAAAATTTTATAAATAGGCACCTTATGTGATTTATGGAGCCTTTAGTGTAGCATTTTTCTTCGGAATTAGTATATGTTATATGTTTCATATGTAGGAAGGATCGTATTGGTACCTAAAGGAAGATTGAGTCATCACATTCGTGTGGTGGCGTATTGGTGCATGTGAGAGGACTCACCGATGATCAGGGTGAGGGTTTGGCTCTTATCTTTGGGCATGAGCATTATATATGTGTAATTTAAACCTCACTTATACTATTTCTCTCATACGGTATGTCACCCACGAGTGACATTTGACTCATTATGTGATATGTGATATAAAAATCCTACTAAGTAGCAGTTGAGTGATGGTATTCCTATTATATGTTTTGAAAGAATGTGTAAGCGCTTACCTAACATGTAATTTGATAAGATTATGATTTTGATTTTGATTTATCACAATATATCATACACATGCATTGTGTACATATATGTATTTGTATTTTGATATATGAAAAACTAGTATGCTTACTGAGTTTCATACTCATTATAGTTTACGGTGATTTCAGGTAAATAAGATACATATGTGCTTAGTGGATTTGGTAAGGTTTCTGCTATTCATTGGGTTCCCTAAGTTTCTAAATTACTGAGTGTTTCATTTGGGGACACGTGGGTTAAGATATTTGATTTGTTCTTATTGAATAAATGCTTATGTATTATTTTATTAAGTGTGGTTGTATTTGGTTTAAGTTTCACCAAGTGTGGTTATGAGTTGATTTTAGTGTTGAACTTACTAACAACTTGCTAAGGATTCCTATGTTAAATTAAAGTTTAAAATTTTATGTAATATTATTTATGAGTGCACATTATTGAATGAATGTAAGTTATGTCGTGTGTTAGATCTTTTGACTCTGGGGTGTGATAATAATCTGTCAGAAGACCCATTTTACAGGCATTTGATATTTTGGCTCATAAGGGTCCTAAAAGACCTTAAAGCAACCGATTGTTAAAACCTTATAAATGCTAACAGATAATTTCGATCGATGACGATGATCGACCATGTAAGTCCTTTAAGAGGCTGACTATATAACCTCTCTAAGAGGCCAACCACGTAAACAACCCTCCAAGAGGCCAACCACGTAAGCCCTCCTAGAGACCAACCAAGTAATTTCTTCAAATGATCGGTCACATAATCCTTCTAAGAGGGCGACCATGTAAGCCCTCCAAGAGGTCGATCACGTAAGCCCTCTAAGAGTCTAACTACCAAAATCTTTCCAAAGGTTAACAAAAAGATACATACTGATCGTAGATTTAGAACTAATCTTATCACTGAGGATCTTAGAATCCCTAAATTTTTTGTATAAATCCTATCCCTATAATCTTGGGTTGAGTTCTAAACAAGAAAGTAAAAGCATGCCATAACTGTAAAAAGACTCTACAACCTAATACAATATCGTCTATAAAAGAAAGCTAGTTTCTACCTATTTAAACCCTTTAAAAAAAGGGTCTGCCTTTTATCTAGAAAGGCTCACACGAATCGACTTTTTCTAAGGAAAAGCCCTAAAGTTCTATTACTAGAAGCTGTATCTGTAATTACTTTAAGCATTTGAGTGAGTTGATTATGTCGATGAATTGGATGTAGGTTCACACTGAATCAAATCATTATAATTTTGATTTACTTTTATTTTTCTTACTTTATGATCTTGATTGAATTTGAGATTGTAAGAGCGTGATCCACATTAAAGAGTGGTCATCTTAACTTAGCCCTTGGAGAGATCCATTTATTATTCTCAAGAATAAATAAATTCAACTCGTTGATCTAGAATCTCTCAAATTCTAGGGTCAATAACAACAACAACAACAACAGTAATAATTATTTTCTTTTAAGAAATTGGCTCAAGTGTAGGCCCAACCTTTATGATGAACTAAGAAGATATATTTAGGATCATAGGTCAAAGCCCAACTTTTTAACAGGCAGCTTGGGAAAATAAAGCTCTTCATTAACCTCATAAGCAAGGACAACATTGAGATCATGAACACATATTGATTCTGCGATTCTAAACAATTATGAGTAAGATTTTGAGAATCAAGGGATTAGTCAAAATACCATTCTAATAAAGTAAGGGTGGAAGTTTTAGAATAGGGATCAATCTAATCACTATAAGTACTTTGTCAATCACGATGAAGATAACCTAATGTCTCACTCGTAGTTCTCAGGACAGAATGGCAAAAATCGACTATAAAAGGAATTTTTCAACCACAACTAAAGATAATGAAAATTTTTCCGTCTAATATTTTTAAGCAATTTTTTCTTTTTCAAAGTGACTAACCTAGATATCTGAGGATTCTCGCTAAAATAACTATTGGCGAGACAATAATGTTGTTGCATTGGCGAGACAATAATGTTGTTGCATTTTTGCAAGGAAGTCAACCTCAGAATTCAAGTCTATTTCCAATGCAGTTTGATTGAGCAAAATCAAGTTCATTCCCTTTCAACTAAATTTAAAACTTGTTAGCCTGGAAGCCAAATTTCCCGATCAACAATGATGAAATGCCGAATATACATTTAAAGTTTAAACTGATGCCGTGAGAATAATCTTGTGTTTTAAATGACATATTAGTTTTTCCCTATAATTAAACTCTTGAATTTTTATTATTAGAAAATCCTCTGTGAGATATGCAATCTTTTACTTGGGTTATATAAATTTTAGTTTCAGCAGTTTAACTCAGTAAAACATGCATATGCGGTGGAAACAAAAAGGCTAATAGATCAATTCTCTCTTATACTAATTTTGAAGCGAAAATTTATTTAATTTATGTTTGTGGATGAGAGGGAGTATGATAAAAATATTAAAATATTAAAAGAAATTATCTTCCATAAAATATGGAAAGATTCATTGCTTTTAATTGTATTGGATGTATCGTAAATATATATATATGCCTGATGGCAACTGTGTCATTCCAGATGATAAATAACATTGCCATTCTAAGCATTGAATTGCCATCAAAATCTACCTAATATATATATATATTGAGTTGGAGACTAACCTTCCAATTTATTTGCCTAGCCAATAAACAAAATAATAATAATAAATGAATAACTACAACAGCTAAACCTTTTAAAAAACCATTAAAGGGAATTTGCAGGAAACTAGAATTCATAAACTAATACAAGTCCTGAATTACTAAGCTAAACGAAATAAACCAGTAGAACTTTTATCTCCATAAATAAAAAGCCAAAAAAAAACAAAAAAAGAATGCTATGAGTTGAGACTGAATTAAGTGCTCTATATACGAGTGTCTCTCGTTGCCCAAAATGAGTACTTCCAGAAAAATGCTATCAAATCTTCCTCATATAGCCAACCCTAAGAATTTTCAGTTATAAAGCCCCAGAAAACGTAGAAGTACCAAAGGTTATCTTTCAATCCCAGTAGCCAACTCTGTGCTTACACATATTACAAAAATGGGCTATCTTGGTGTGGTCATAGTAGCTTTGATAGTTCTTCTTATCTCAAGAATTTTGCAAGCATGTTGGATTATGTTGTGGAGGCCTTATGCAGTGACTAAAAGCTTTCGAAAACAAGGAATTAGGGGACCTGCTTACTCAGTTCTTTCAGGTTCTCTTAATGAAATGAAGAAGCTGAGGGAGGTTGCAGTGAAAACCGTTTTAGATACAAACTCAAATGATATCACTGAGAGAGTTACCCCGCACTACGAGAGATGGTCATTAGAATATGGTCAGTTTGATTCTTTGTTCCCATCGTTTTTCTGCTGGGTTTTTGTTTCTTATTTTTACGTACAGTTGATAGTGTTTTTTTTTTTTTGGGTTTTTCTTGAAAGACGAACAGTTGATATTTAGATAAACATCCCACATGTAAGACAATATTTGAAAGCTTTTTGACTTATTTGTGACAGGATTTTATTTTAATTGTTATCGTGTTCAAATCAACAGTTCTTTTTAAATTATTTTTTTTAGCCATTATGATTCGTAAGGTGGCACGTGAACCCTATATATATATATATATATATATATATATATATATATATATATATACAATGCTATTAATGTGTTACTTCGCAGTAGCCACAAGGCAGTAGACGACAACCATGATAAGCAGACTGAAAAAGACGTTTCCACGAATCAACGGAGTACTGCAAAGCACAAGATCAATTGGTTTTATCAACTTAAAATGTTATTCTATAATTAGTAGGCCGTTGGGTTGAAAAGTCGACTCTGCTATAGAGAACGTACGTAGAGAGAAAATTTTGTGAGGGACGTTGTTCGTGTTAATTCCCAGACACGTATAATTGTTCATTATATAGTAAGCATGCTCTTTTAATCATTTTGTTAAATATAATTTATATAATTAAAGAAAGAATAAACAAACCGTAGATGTTTTAAGTTACAGTCTCTCAATTTGGAGATTAGATATTGTAAAATATTTGATATAAGTTGTTGAATCATGATCATTCTATAATTCTGAGATGCTGTTGATCAAATGCCACAGGAGAGACGTTTCTGTATTGGTATGGAATGCAGCCAAGGATTTGCATTTCAGATCCTGAGGTGGCCAGACATGTACTATCGAACAAGTTCGGCTTCTATGTCAAACCCAAGGTAAGGCCTTCAGCAGAAAGATTGGCCGGGAAAGGATTGGCTTTAGCCAATGGCTTAGAGTGGGCCAGGAGCAGAAAGATGATCAATCCTGCCTTCACCAATGACAAGCTTAAGGTCTCTAAAATGCGTTTATGCTTCTATGAGTAAGATTAAAACAGTAAATACAGTAAGCCAAGCACCAATAAGATTGGCAAAAATATATTGTTCAAGTTTGTGATGTTATGAATTATAGCAGTATTATTAGTATTTTGAATTTATTATTTGAGCATATCAATGTCTATGGCTTTTATTGATGTTGAGCCTGACAGGTAATGACAAGCCAAATGGCAGCATGTACCATTTCCATGATCCGTGAATGGAAAATTCAGGCCCCTACAACTGAGGAACGAGGTAAAACAATGGAGATGAATGGAGAATTCAAAAGGCTAATGGCTGACATAATAGCCCACACCGCCTTTGGAAGTAATTTTCTCCAAGGAAAAGAAGCATTCAAGGCCCAAATTGAGCTTCAAAAATGCTGTGCAGCAGCAAGTGCTAACATTTTCATCCCCGGGAGCCAGTAATTGCCTTAATTTTAACTTCTGTTTCTCGAATTAGAGATCTGTTGTGGTTTTGATTTCAGACCAGAAGCTTCACCAATTTTGTGTTTCTGTTTTAGATATCTACCTACTCCATCGAATATTCGGGTATGGAAGCTTGACAAGAAAGTCAAAGAGACATTAATAAGCATTATAAAGAGCAGATTGAACGCCACTGAAAGTTCAAATCATTATGGAGATGATCTGATTGGTGTTCTGATTGGAGCTTCAGAAATGGTTCAAACTGGATCTGGTCTCAAATTAAACATGGATCAGATCGCTGAGGAGTGCAAAGCATTCTTTTTTGCAGGCCATGAAACCACTGCCAATTGGTTAACTTGGACTACATTCTTGTTGAGTGTACACCAAGAGTGGCAAGAAAAACTCAGAGAAGAGATCTTGACCGAATGCGGGATGGGGATTCCTAATGCAGATACATTAGCCAAGTTAAAGTTGGTAAGCTACCAAGTGCCTTAATCAATTTGATTTTAGTTTCTATTTACTTTAGCAATGGATTACTGTCAAATGGACTAAACTGAACAGATACTACTTCTGCTTCATAGGTGAACATGGTTTTGCTGGAGGCTTTGAGGCTTTACTGCCCCGTAATGAGATTACTCAGGGAGGGATCAGAAGAATCAAAGATTGGGAATTTAATGATTCCGAAGGGTGCATGCGTTGAAATCCCAATTATAAAGATTCACAGGAGCAAAAAGTACTGGGGAGAAGATGCAAACAAATTCAACCCACTAAGATTCATTAATGGGATCTCCAAAGCCGCGAGACACCCAAATGCTCTGATTGCATTTGGACTCGGTCCAAGAGTTTGCATTGGTCAGAATTTTGCAATGCTGGCTGCGAAAATGGCAATTGCATTAATTCTCCAAAAGTTCTCCTTATCACTCTCCCCGGAATATAAACACACACCTGTGGACACTCTCATTATGCAGCCACAGTATGGCCTCCCCGTTATTGTAAAACCTCTGTGCTAATTGTATCTCGGGCCACCTGGAGATTGTTGCAAATAAAGTATCACAGTTTGGTTCTGTTACTTCTACCATTAATATCTCCCATTGTCATTAACATTTCAGAGTGAGATTTGTACAACTATTTGGCTTATAATCTTTTCTTTATTAATCACTGCAACTAAGTTAATCTTACCTAATGCTGGCTAATAATTCATGGCAAATTGGTTCCAATTTATAGTCACTCTTGCAAATTGATTATTGAAAACATCTTAATAGTAGTTCTTATGCATGCTATTGAGCTGAGGACAAGAACCATGGGAATGTGGTTCCTCTAATTATGATATTTTCTAAGTCATGGCCTTAGCCGAGGACTCCGGCCTCTCTAATTCAAAATAATAAATTGTTGATTGAAAAAAATGGTTCTTTGAACTAACGAATTTTGAATTTATTTGTTAGCGAGAATTAGCACTTAAACCTCGTCTTAGTTGGACTTGCTTGCGGAAGCTTGGATCTCCTCTCCCTTGTCAGCTATGGCAAAACCTGTAAATCACAAATAGAACTTATCGTGATGGTCTCGCCAAGGTGGGTTTCGGTGAAAACTCTCCGATGCTAAAGTCAGAAAGGGTCTTTGTGGGGGAGACTGATAAAAAGGTAAAGCAAAATGCACAAGATTTAAGAAAAAAACTCTATTTTCTTTGTTTGTGTCTAGTTTTTCTGTTTTTAAGGGATCATCCATTACTTCTGTGTTTTTCTCTCCTTTTTATAATACTAATCTCTGAAGGGCTTTTTGGGTATTCTTCTTCTGCTGTGCTTTTATCAAACGTTAAATATTCTTTTGCAGATCTCCTTTTAACATGCTTCTGACTTTACTTCTGCTATACGTCTATCATACGCCAAATATCCTTCTGCAAATCTTTGTCTGATATGCTTCTGCTACACACTAGACATTTTTCTAACATCTGCTTAAGTATATTCTTAGCGTATTCTTTATGCCTGCCTTCGCCAGTGGATTTGGTTAAGTGTGAGATTTTTTTATCTGCTCGGGTCAATTTTCTAATAGTGTCTTCTTATTTCGCTCGGTTGTGATACAGAGCTATCTTAAAGAACTGGTCTTCTGGTGACTTCGCTGGCTGTATCTGGTCGGTCTGTTAGATATAAAGCTGACCTGGTGTCTGTTCTGACCTAGTTTCTTTATTTATCTGTAGGTGCTAAGATGAACCGATCTAGTTAGTGTGTACAAAGTGGTCTTGGTCGTATCCTGGTCTGTCCTGCAGTCAGCATGTGCTTCGGATTCTTGATCAGGTTCTCCACTGTCTAACCTTACCAGAACTTGAACCGATGCTATCACCATGGGCTTGTCTTCATAGTGGGCTATCCTACAAGGAGTGGTGGGTTCTGAGAAGAACTATCCCATAGGAAAACATCTGGTTGGGCTTTCATGGGCTGACTTCTTTATGGCCTGAAAACTTTTAGGCCCTAAGGTAATTTTTTGGGAGAGGAACAAGGGTTCGCCAGTTTCTAGTTTTGATTTATTCAAAACTAAAAACTCTATTCTATCGTAGCAGGCTCAGGTCATCATTTTAATGCCTGTTCGTTTTCTTTACTTCCTCATTTTGTCATTTTTTCTCTGTCTGAGCCATTCCGAATCGATTTCTAGGCGGTGCTATACTATCACAAATGATTGGCTGTCTTCAGAGTTTAGGGATGCCAAAGCTGTCAGCTCAGTGTGATAATGTCACGGCTACTCATCGTGTTACTACCACGTAATGGATGCTTCTTCCAAACTTTCTCCAAGTAATAATGATGAATCTTCTTAAGCGTTATCCTTGATCTATATTAAAAGCTTCTTGAACAAGGAACTTGCACCTAGTTGTTGATCTACTTTTTAATCGTGTGGCTAGGGGTAGCTTAGACCCAAGAGTCACGTCTTTTCTATTTTTTGAGTGACGTTTAGTTGATCAAAAGGATCTTGGCCATTTATTTATTGAATCTAACAGCCTGAGTCACTGTTCTTTGAAGAGACACACATTTAATGCACTTGGAAACCTGAGGCATCGCTCTTTATCCCAACAGGTGTCTCTTCGATCTCCTGTTGATCTTGTCTATTCATTTGATCTAGATGGTTATGATTGCTCCACTGTTGTCTATAAATAGTTTACCTTCTTCTTCATTTGCCCCTTTATTCTACTTTTTTTCTCTATTACTGTCATACTGACGTGAAGGCTTCTTCTCTGTTTGGTGGCTCGTTGCTGTTGTGGTTTTCTTTTGACTTCTGCGCATCCCTCTGGTAAGTTCTTTTTCTTTTTGCCTCTATTTTTCTGTAGTTTTCCTTTTTTCTTTGGTATGTTTGTGCCTATGGGCTTCTGTTGTTTGATTTTTTTTTTCTATCTTCTTGGTAGTTTTTGTAGTTTTCTTAGTCTATTTTTTGGGTTTTTGTTACTGCCTTCTTGCTTTGGTTGCTTTTGTATTTTTCTTTTTACGATTATTGCCTGCTTTTTCTTGTTTGCTATTTTCTAGGTGTGGTTGGTTTGTTTCTGTCCTTACCTTGTAGTGCTTGTAGCCTTTAGGGAATATTTCTATGTTTTAATGCCGTCTAGAGACAACTTTGGTTTTCCAGCCATAAACATGAATGGGGAAGAGGAAGAAATGACCCTAGAGGTCCTATTAGTCAGGAGGGGCAGTGGGGCCAGAAGTAGTGGATGAGTGTCCACCTTAGTAGGTGACCTACCCTATTCTTCAAAAGTGATCATTACTGAGGCTGAGCTGGTTTCTAACATTAGGAAGGGTGAGGGTAACGACTCAGAAGACCCTGAGGGGGCTGGTGATGTAGAGGTGGTAAGGTTTAAGCTGGAAACTAGATATCGGACGTCTTGCGTGAACGATGCTGACTTGGGTGAAATTAGAATTTTTTATAACATTCTCGAGTGGGTCACCTTTAGGTTGCCCACCGAGAAGGATTACCTGAGCAACCCTATCAGTGACGAAATGAATATCCATGTGGAGTTCTTGAAACTAGACATCAGGCTTCCCATGCAGCGCTACTTTATCAAGATGCTAGCCCGCTTATGAGTAGCTCATTTCCAGCTAGGTCCCATCTCCTAAAGAGTTTTAGCTGGTTTGTATGTCTTGTAGGTAAAGGTATGGTAGAAACCCCCCTCTTCATTTTCAGGAATTATGCTACCTGCATTACTTCAAGAGCAGTGCTAGGAGCCAAAGAGGCTTATATTATATTTTCTTTCACAGTCTCTAAAACTCAGTCCCTGATCGTTCTACCTTAATGAAAGACTAGAAGGGGGAATGGTTCTTTGCTGATAGAGAGTGGGGTCAGAGGGTCCCCAAGAGAGATAAAGGAGAGTAGGTCATCCCTACTAACTTTTATTTGGATGCAAGTCTATCTTTTTTGCATTCCCATCCTTTTTGCTGCCCTGTGTTGTTCGGTTGACATTTCTGATTTTCTTACAGTGACCTGGGCTATTAACATTGAGGTATCCGAGCAAACACTCAATCGAATAACCGTTGCATTTCAACACGTTTGCCCTGTTTAGGAGTTGTTGTCGCCGATCAGCCTCGTTGAGTCAAGCCTTGTACCTTCTGTACCGCGCCAGCCCTATTCGAAGTAGGTTTTCTTATTTTCCTTTGCCTTAGGCCAGTCTTATTTCATTTCTTCTTGAGGTTATCTTGTATGAACTATGTAGGGATGTTTGAGCAAGGTGGCAGTGAGAGGAGAAAATAGAGTCAGATTGAAGGCTTCTCTTTTTCAAACGGTTGGGGTTCTCTGAACCCTGACATTGTCATGGGGCAGCTATTACGCTTTGGCTCAGGGGAAGCCAAAAGAGGGTGCCATCTCACGAGAGGGGATTGTCCAGCCGTGCTAATAGTAGATGGGCCCCCGAAGAAAGAATTATAGCGGGCCCAACTGTCAAGGAGGGGGGACAGCTTCAAAGAGGCTCTTCGGGGATGGGGCGAGCTTCTACACAGACTCCCCCTCGAGCACAAGACCCCATTGCTCCCCAAACTCAAGGCAGGGGCCGAGGTTCATTGGCTCAGCCCTTAACATAAACAACCTCAACTGACTGAGCCGTGGGGGTATCTACCTCCAAAAGACTGGAGGGGCCATCATTTAGTGAATGTCTTCCCCTTCCATACTGGTCCTAGAAGCAAGAGAGGACTTGGGCTTCCTACTCCCCTTGATGTAAGAGATAAAAAGGTACTTGACCCAAGCTTGGGTGGATCAAGTGTCTTCCTTGGACCCCATCACGAGGTTCAATGTTGTCGAGTTTGCTTTTGACGTAGATCCTCTATTTCCTATCCTTGTTCTGTTCATCTATTTATACATTCACTTATCTTGAATTTTTCTATATTTCATGGAGTCCGTCTTTCTACTATCTCAGTTTTGAGCCGAGATGCTCGACATGCCAGCTCGAGCACAAAGGGTTGAGGATGATCTTACTTAGTCCAAAGTTGAGACCCAGTGGGGCAAAAAGAATTATCGAGCAAGAGAGAAAAATGGTGAATGGGGCGGGGGCCAACCTGAAAGAGATGATGACTGCCAACACCAAGGCGGAGAGTAAGCTGTCGGAGCTCGAGCAATAAAAATGACTAACTTTTTGGCTATGGCAGGGAGCTGTATTGCCGAGCTGACATGCTATAATGAAGAACTCAAAACACAGCTCGCTGCGGCTCTGCGGAAGAGGAAACCGATCGAGCAGAGTGGAAATTTCTTTGTGGCTCAACTTGAACAACAGATGAGTCGCTAGTTTGCTGATTATGATGAAGGCTTCTGTTGAGGAGCAATGGAGGAATTCTTGAGGTCGATCAACCATGTTTAGGAGCATTACCCAAACATTGACCTCCAGTGGTGTTGGAACCTAGCCACTGGAAGCTTATACCAGGAATGGGAAACCTTTGGAGCCCCGGAGGTCGAAGAGGCAACAGTGCCTTTTGATGTTGGTGTAGATGATGCCGATCCTACTGATGCGACTCTTGCTGTTGGTGTTGTTATTGTTGCAGACACCAACAAGGCTGCTCCTGCCGTAAACCAGGACCAAGCTACTCATGCCACTGCTACTCAGTCTCTTAGGCCAACTTAAGCTCTAGTAGATCCTCCTACCTTAGCCAATCCTTCAGTCGATGCCAACTTCGAGGCTATGCCGGTTATGAATCTAGAGGTGTTCAACGTGGCTCTAGGAGCATAAGCCAATGAGATTTTCTTCTATCTCCTCCTCTTTCTCCTTCACTTTCTTCTATTTCTTTTACACATTCTTTTCTTTATCCTTTTTGTAAAGTTTAGGATTTTTTTGTAACGTCTGGAACTTCTTGTAATATTCTTTACTTAATGAATGGAAGCATTTTTCTTTTTATCCCTCCAATTCCTGTGTTGATCTGTTTCTCTTGTAATGAATCTATTTTCTCATATGGGTAAAAGCAATATAACATAACCGGACAACTTATAATATCAAAACTGCAACATGTTAGTATTATCGAACAGCCCATAAAACTTGTAATAAAAGCATTTAGCATAGCTGAGCTATTCATGATAATAATAAAACTTGTAACAGAAAAAACTAAACAGACGGCCAAATCGCTTCAAATAGCAGCAGTGGTAGTAGTGGTTCATGAACTTAAGGCATCAAGCTCAGCCTTTCGAATGCTTATAATAACCATTCGAGCTTGATTCCATCATAATAAATCGAAATAGAGACCTGCTCGGTGTGCCACATAATAACTAGATCAACATAAAGACAAAAATATACATCCAAGTATTTGGGAGTTATCAGATGATAGTCGATTCATCGTGGAAATGAGACGATAGTCAATAAAAAGCAAGATAATTGCCGGCACGTTGTTATGATGAAAGTTATCTTGAAAAGACTTGGGACTTTCATAAAAAAAAAAAATGCCGCATTTGGCAAAGGCGCGACTGAGCTGTCGCTAATCAACAGAGCCAACAAGATACAAAAACTAGCGGCCATTTAACAGATTGCTGAAAATTGATGGTTGACTCGAAGTAATAATGATGATCAAACAATTCGTAGCAGTTCAGAGATAGTTAAAAAATAATAATTGACTCGGCGTAATAACGCTGAATAGCGTGTCATGGGTCCTATAAAAATGCCACAGTGATACTGTGAAAAGGCCACGATCAAACCCTCTTCAATGAGCACCGTGAAAAAGGTGACGGTGATGCTGTGGAAATGCCACCGTCCTTGCCTTAACGAGTCATCTTGATTATCCTTGTGTCAAACCAATAGTGGTGATATACCTTGCAGGCGTCGAACCGCATATGAGGAAATACCTCGTTAGTGTTGAACCACTCACAGTAAAATGCCACAATTACTGTGAAACCCATGGGCATCGAACCAATGACGGTGAAATATTGTGTGGGCATCGAATCAATGATGATGAAATGCCCATAGGTGTCAAACCAATTACGATGAAATGCCACAATTATGGTGAAACCTATGGGCATCGAACTAGTGATGGTGAAATGCCTCATAAGGGTAGAACTAATCACGGTAAAATACTCTGTGAGCGTCGAGCCAATCATGGTGAAATGCCTCATGGGCATCAAACCGATCATAGTGAAATGCCACGTGCACGTTGAATTAGTGATGGTGATTTCTATGATGATGACACGACGACGTAGCGACAAAGGCGACAACATGATGTAAATAATGATGATGATGATGATAGTGATGTTATATCATGATAAAGGGTTCAGGGAAACTCACTTTAACTAGTAGATACGGGTAAAACAATGACACATTGGTTTGGGAGACATCATCCGGATCTGTAGTTTATAAGGGCGTACCTTTAAAGGATGTTGATCCGCTTAGGCTAACCTAGGTGATTCTCCTAAGAATCCTCACAAGGCATTTATTAGATGGTCTAAGGGCAACACTCGTGAATATTCCCTCATATATTTCGAACAACCATTTTTTGTAGAGGTACTTGCAAGAATACAAATGACTTTATTAAAAATAATGTCCGTACATGATGAATAATCATTATATAAAAAGAAAAATAGAGAATTAAGAGTAGTATTTCTTCAGTAATTCGACATTCTACAGCTTGTAGGCTTCTCTGATAAGCTTGAGGACTTTATACAGTCATTCCCAAGTTGTGCTGAGGACTCCATTTGTCGAATTTCTTGTGTTGAGCACTACTCTTCTTAGTACCAGGTCTTCCTTTCTGAATTCTCTGGCCTTGACCCTTTTGTTGTAATATCTGGCAATCTTCTGTTGGTAGGTCACTGCTCAGATCTGGGCTTGCTCTTTGAATTACTTGACTGAATCCAATAGACCCTATATTAGCTCATTGTTGACAGCTTCAGAGAAGTTTAGCACCCAGTAAGTTAGGGTTCCCATCTTTGCAGGAATTACTGCTTCACTCCTAAAAGCCAATGAGAACGATGTCTCACCAGTGACCGTCTTGCTAGTCATTTGAAGCGCCCACAGTACTTCTGGTAGTTCTTCTACCCACGCTCATTTTCTCTCTGTCAACTTCTTTTTGAGCAGCTTCTTAACCAATTTGTTGGAAGACTCAACCTGTCCGTTGGTTTTGTAATGTGTGGGGGAGGCGAATAACAACCGTACTTCGAACTGTTACAGAAATTTTTGAAGCTGTTGTTGTTGAACTGCTTTCGATTGTTGGTGATGATAGTGTGAGGGATTCTGTATCAACATATCACGTTCCTCCAAATGAAATCCTGAATTCTTTTCTCCGTGATCTTCGATAGAGGCTCGGCCTCGATCTATTTGGTGAAGTAGTCAACCGTCACGATCACATATTTACAAAACCCCTTGTTTCAGGGTAATGGTTCCATCAATTTGAGCCTCCACTAAGCGAGCAGCCAGGGCTCACTCATTGTGGTTAGCTCTTTCGTAGGTGTCTGGATCTTGTTAGCAAATCTTTGACACGCATCGCAGTGTCGAACCAAGTTCTTAGCATCTTAAAGAACGGTTAACCATAATACCCAGTTTGGAATACTTTGTGAGCTAGTGCTTCCATTCTCGAGTGATTACCGCAAACTCCTTCGTGGATTTCTCACAGGACTCGCTTCTCCTTTAAGGGACCTAAGCATCTCATATAGGGGTGTAAGAAGCCTCTTCGGTATAACATCCTCAATATTATCAAGTATCTCGTGACTCAGTATTTAATTCTCTGGGTTTCTTTTTTATCGATTGGAATTGCCCAGTTTAAAATATAGTCCTTGATGAAGTCTATCTAGCTCGACCCCAACTCGATATGTATATCTATTCTTTTTTGAATGCTGGGCTTCAATATAAGTTCCACAGGGACCTTTCAGGGTAACCGAGCATCTTCGGCTGACGCAATACGGACGATGATGTCTGCCCGGTGATTCTCATTCCTCAAGACCAGTTTTACTTTCACATCTCTGAACTGGCTAGTTAGACTACTTTCGCTAGATATGTGGCCATTCTTTCTTCCCTAACCTCAAAGCTGCCATTGACCTGATTTACCATCAACTAGGAGTCGTTTTTCACCAACATCTCATTTGTAGCTAGTGTTCAAGCTACTCTTAATCAGGTCAGGAAAGCTTCATATTCTACCTCATTATTCGAGGCCTTGAACCCGAAGTGGACTACGTAACTGATCTCGTCTCCCTTGGGGCTCACGAGAACGATCCTTGCTCCACTTCCTTGCAGGTTAGATGCCCCGTCAATGTAGAGCATCAAAATCTCGATCTCCATTGACTCATGGGTGTATTCAACTATAAAATCAGTCAAGACCTACCTCTTGATAACTGTTCAAGGCTTATAGTGAATGTTGAACTCGCTCAGCTCTATACCCTATTTAACCAACCAACCGGACAGGTTTGGCTTGTGCAGGATCTGCCTTAACAGCTGGTTAGTCTGCATAATGATAATGTGTGCTTGAACGTAGGGCCGTAGTTTCTTTCTTGATATGATCAAGGGCAGAGCTAACTTTTCAGGGGGAGGATACCGAGTCTTTGGGCTCGTAAAGGCTTTACTTACATAATATACTCGCTACTGCACCCCTTCTTATTCTTTAGCTAGTACTGAGTTCACAGCCTTTTTTGAGACTCCTAGGTACAATATTAATGCCTTTCTTTGCATAGAGAAGCTAAGTGTATTGGCTCGAAAAGGTAAGCCTTCAATTGCTGGAAGGCTTGTTCATATTCTTCCGTCCATCTATTCTTTTCCTTCCTCTTTATTGCCTGGAAGAAAGTGAAGCATTTATCTGTGGCCTTAGAAATAACCCTGTTCAGGGCTGCATTCCTTTCTATGAGTGGCTGAATCTTCTTCATCATGCTTGGGAACCTTATTTTTAGGATGGCTCAGACTTTATCTCAGTTGGCTTCTATCCCCCTCTGACTCACTATGAAGCCTAAACACTTCCCAGACTTCACGCCAAAGATACATTTTTTTAGGTTCAGCTTCATTCTGCTCTCCTTTAATATCACAAACATTTTCCTCAGATCGGCCACGTGATCCTTCATTTTCATGGACTTGGCTATCATATTATCCACGTAAACTTTTATATTTTTGCCGATCAGATTTTTGAAGAGCTTGTTCACTAGTCTCTAGTAGGTAGCTCTAATGTTCTTTAACCCGAATGGTATTACTTGATAGCAGTATGTTCTTTGGTGGGTGATAAATGACATTTTCTCCTGGTTGGGGAAAAACATCGTGATATTATTACAGTTAGAAAAGGCATCTATGAAGCTCAGCAGCTTGTGCCCAGCTGTAACATCCATAAGCTGGTCGATCAATTGGAGGGAAAAGCTATCCTTTAGATATGCCTTATTCAGATCGGTGAAATCCACACACATCCTTTATTTCTCATTGGCCTTCTTCATCATTACTACATTGGCCAACCAGCCAGGGTAATGGACTTCCCTAAAAAAATCCGCTATTGACAGTTTCTTCACCTCTGTTGCTACAGCCTCATTTTGCTCCCGGTTAAAGATTCTCCTTTCTGTTTAATCGGTCAAGACGTGGAGTTGATGGTAAGTTTATGGGAAGCCAGTTTTGGATCAATTCCAGACATGTCTTTTTAGGACCAAGCGAAGACATCTGAGAATTCGTGAACCAACTGGGTCAATTCTCTCATGATCCATTGCTCTAACTGGGATCCCATTCTAACCACTCTCTCAAGCTCCTCAATTTTGACCTGCACATTCTGCAATTTCTTTACTAGCTCAGGTGATCTATTGACTTCTTCCATTTGGTCAACATCCGAAATAAATAATGCCCTCATCGCTGTCACCGCGTAACAACTTTTAACTGCATTATGTTCTCCTGATACTACTCTGATTCCCTCCCCTACCGAGAATTTCAACTTTAAATAATGGATAGATAGAGCAGTATTCGTACTTACCATAAATGGCTGCTTGAGGAGGATCTTGTATAGGAAGGGTTGATCGACCACCACTGTTACGCCCCAGACCCAAAAGATCTGACACATGATATAACTTACATTCATTCAATAATGTGCACTCATAAATAATATTGTATAAAATTTCAAACTTTAATTCAACATAAGAATCCTTAGCAAGTTGCTAGTAAGTTCAACACTAAAATCAACCCATAACCTAAAATATAAACATAAACATTTATTGACAATATTTAAACATTCATTTCAATTTTTCATAATTATAACAATTGAATTATGACTAGGGCAATTAGTAAACCGGAGATACGCAGAGTTTTCTCAGAGATTAACACTCTACTACGTCACCAGTAGCAACTTTGTTACCGGAAGCCCAGAATATATTCATTGCAAATTCTTACTTAAAATCAACTCATAGTCATACTCAATAAAATAATACATAAGTATTTATTCAATAAGGACAAATCAAATATCTTAAACCACGTGTCCCCAAATGAAACACTCAGCAACCTAACAACTTAGGGAACTCAAAGAACAACAGAAACCTTACCAAATCTAGTAAGCACACATGTGCCTTATTTACCTAAAATCACCATAAACTATAATGAGTATAAAACTCAGTAAGCATACTAGTTTTTCATATATCAATTACAAATAGTTATATGTATACAATGCATATGTATGATATGTTGTGATAAATTAAAATTATAATCTTATCAAATCACATGTCAGGTAAGCGCTTACATATTCTTTCAAAACATATAATAGGAATACCATAACTCAACTACTACTTAGTAGGACTTCTATATCACATATCACATAATGAGCCAAATGTCACTTGTAAGTGACATACCGTATGAGAAGAATAGTACAAGTGAGGTTTTAAATTACACACGTATAATGCTCATGCCTGAAGGTAAAAGCTAAACCCTCACCCTGATCATCGGCGAGTCCTCTTACATGCACTAATATACCACCATATGAATGTGATGACTCACTCTTCCTTTAGGTACCAATAGGATCCTCCCTACATACGGAACACATAACATATACCAATCTCGAATGAAAGGCCACACATAAAGGCTCTATAAATCACATAAAATGCATATTAATTCAACAGTGAGTTCAAGCATCCTCAAAACACAAAATGTTTCTCATGGACATATTACACTTCAAAAGCTCTCTTTGTTAAATACATTTCATTTTGAAAGTTCATTTTCAAAAACACATATATGTCATGTATGTCCATGCTCACATTCATAAACACATGTCTTCATATTTCATATCAAAATATACTTTGACATAACATAAACATATTCATAACCACATTTACAAAATCATACATAACAATTACTATGTTTATTGTGATTTCAGTAAATAGTCTAGTATACTTACCTCTTAACACTTTTAGCTACAAGGCTTAAATTTTCTTAACCTATTAATGGATATTAATCCTTTCATAAGCCTCAACATTCATACAAAACACTTTAAATAGCTTACAAAATTACATATATTGCACTTATCACATCGAATTGGTCTAATTACTTGGTTTCTCAAAACCTGTCATTCTGACCACTTACACCTAACAAAATTTTCTTATACATCAAATAATGTCCAATTACTCCAAAATTAGAATATATCATTCTTGACTTATATATCCTTCTTATGTATGAATATTATATCATAATTCTTACACAATCTATTTCATAAACACCATCAAATCCAAACTATTATCCTGACATGATTAAGATATTTACTGAACAGTATTCAATCTCCCAATTTTATAAAATCATATACTGACTAAAAATTATAAAAATATCACATAATTACTCTTGACACATATTTCAATTCATGATAAATATTTTACTTCAAAATCACTGCCAAAAGTATTTCAAAACTATTTTATTCTATAGCTTTAAAAATCTGTTAATCAAATACTGCAATGAGCTAACACTCTTTAGAAAATTATAACAATTTAACTACATTGATCTAAATTCTCAATTCTGAGTATATCATATTAGACATATATACCTATCATATTCTATAAATTTGTAATTTTTAAAGATCATTCAGCATATCAAAAATTATTTGTCACTGTATTATACTGTTAACACAAGAAATTTCCAGAATTTTAGGGTCATTTTTGTAAATTCACTACAAATTCAATTTCTGAAATTTTCAATCGATTCAAAGTCTCAAATGATTCTAACATGTCTAGTTTTATATACTCAAAATCCAAAACCATAATCAAAGCAAAACAAGTTATAAAATTCCTGAATCAAGAGACTATCAAGTAAAAATTCTGTAATTCATCATGATTTATCAAGCTATCTACATATATCATCATCAATTCTCACAATATCTTACGAAATCAACATCAAATCCTTAATTGTACATATTTAAGAAATTAAAACTTAAAGGAATTAACTAAATTAACACCAAGAAACTAAGAAAGAGTTATAATATACCTCTTAAAGCTCAAATTTCAACTTTCTTCTTCTTCTCTTTCTCTCCCCTTTCTTTCTCTCTTTTCTCACTCTAAAAGAGGTGGCTCGACCAAAATGAGTGAATTAGGGTTTCAAAAGTGTATTTTTATACTAAGAGGCTAATTTTTAATATTTACGAATTAACCCTCAAAATTTTTAAAGTATTACAATTTGGTCCCTAAAATAAATCTAAAGTCTTGCAAATAAACCCAATACTAATAGTATGCCCTTAATTTATACAAAAAATACTAATAATAATATATAAATTAAGTATCATCCATATACAAATAAAATATGAATATTATACATATATATAAATATTTATTCTTTTCGGTGTTGGATAAGTAGTTACTACAACCACGAACCTAGTCATCACGGTTCTCTTGTATAGCTTATGTCTTATAGTGAGGGGCAGAGCCATTACTTCAATCGGTATCATGCAACTATCATCGAACCTTGCAGCAGTGTCTGGGTTCGCTCTATCTGTAGGTTCTTAATTTTTAGCTCATTCAAGGTTTCTTTGAAGATTATGTCAATTGAGTTACCCGAGTTGACGAATACTCTATTTATTTTCTCACCTGCCACTAGTATTTCTATCACAAGTGCATCATCACGGGGGTAACTGACTCCCTGTACATCATCCTATGTGAATATGATTGGCACTTCATGCTACAACTTGGGTTTCTTAGCCAAATGAGTGTTGTACATGACTTGGTGCACCATCATTGACTACTTGGAATTATTTTTTCGCTGCTTATTTGAATCTCCCGCCAATGTGGGTCTGCCTATAATAATTGTAATGAGGTTGAGATTCGACCCACTAAGTTGGTCAGCAGATGTAAGCTATCTATCAACACAAAATTCTCCTAGATACCTATTTATCATTAACGCGTCTACTTGTTTCCTCAACTTAGAGCATTCTCGCGTGGTATGTCCCGGTCCCTCATGTATGTCACACCACTTATTTGGATCTGCTCGCCACTTTACTCTATTCCCTTTGAAATTTCTGTGCAGCAGACCTCGATTCTAATGATGTAAATTATCAACACGAGCTACCCTCTTTTCTTCGATCGAGCGTTCATTATGGCCCCTCAGGCTTTAAAGTTGCTCGGAAGGGTTGCTCAAACGAAACCTATTTGGCCCGTGATCTCTTCAATTTTTAGGCCCATTGTTTGGCCCGTTGTTCCTTAGCTATTCTGCACATTGCGCCAGTTTGTAAAATTTTACCTCTGTGGAGGTCGGTATATATCGTTTGGCCTCTGGTATTTCTGAGGAGGGGGCAGAGTTCTTTCCCTTCCCCCGTATCTGATATCTTCTCTAGGCCTGACATGCCCTATGGGCGGTTCAGTAAGGGATCTCTTGACCTTTTCCCCTTTCTATATCGATATATTTTGTTGCCTTATTATATGCCGTCGTATAATTCATAATGTTGCTCTCCACCAAGTAATACCAGAATCCATTCAACCTCAACCTTGACTTAAAGGCATCCAGGGCGACCGATTGGTCAAAAGCTCTTAAGGCTATTACTTCCTTGTGAAATCTCTGGATGAAATTCTTGAAGCTCTCACCTCTACCTTGCCTGACCCGCTTTAGCTGTTCCAGGTTTTTAACAGCCTCACACAAACCTCGGAAGTGCTATGTGAACTTCTCAATCAGCTCATGGTAAGAGATGATACTACGCTGCTTTAAGCCTCTATACTAGAGTAAAGCAGGTCTCTCCAAGTTTACGTGGAAGACTCTGCACATTTAGTCCTGCCTCAGCCCCACAATTGATAGCAGATCAATAATCTGGTGGACATAGTAGTTGGGGTCAAGATTCCTCTGTAAATGGGCAGGTTTGGAAGTTGAAACCCGCTCGGGAACTCCGTGTCTCTCAGCTCATCCGTCAGGGGTGATCTCATCTCACTCTCTGTCTTCTTCGTAGGAGGTTGATCTTTTTTCGCTTTCTCTTCCAAGAGGCTTTCCAGTTTTCCCTCCAAATTATGGACCTTGCTCTCCAGACCCGACTCGCCCTGTTAGTGTTGCGGTTGCTCAGTAGACGGCTCTCTTTTCGCCACCCACTCAAAATCTCCAATCTGCATCACTTCTCTCTCGAAGGGCCCCTGACTTGGCCTGGTTGCTTCGGCCAAGTTGTGCAAAGTCCCTGACCTATTCCCTTAATATGCCTGCTCCTGAATCTCCACCTGATATTCTCTCATTTTGTCGTTCCCCGCTTTTCTTCTTCTGCTTTTGATCAACTCGGTCATGAGTTGTCTTAGTTCTTCTCTTTCTTTCCTTAGGGTTCTTAGCTCTGCCTGGATCTCGGGTGGCAATGAGTTCTCTAACTGATGAAGATGCCTGTTTCTATGGCCTTCATTTCGGTTTAGGTTCGGGCTTCGCTCTCTAATGGCGAGATTTCTGCTGGTAGATGACTGTTTCACCATAGCCACCTATCGTCTTCTTGGACAAAGCCTTTTGTTTTGTTTCCTATAGACAATGCTAAAAATTGTTGACTGAAAAAAATTATTCTTCGAGCTAACGAGCTTTGAATTTATTTGTTAACGAGAATCAGTACTTGGGCCTTGTCCTGGTTGGGCTTGCTTGCGGAAGCTTGAATATCCTCTTCCTTGTCAGCTATGGCAGAACCTGCAGATCACAAGCAGAACTTATCGTGATGGTCTCGTCGGGGTGAGTTCCGACGAAGACTCTCCGATGCTTAAGTCAGATAGGGTCTTTGTGAGGGACATTGGTAAAAGGTAAACCAAAATGCTCAAGAATTAAGAAAATATCTCTATTTTCTTTGTTTGTGTCTAGTTCTTCTGTTTTTAAGGCATCATCCTTTACTTCTGTATCTTTCTCTCTTTTTATAATACTAATCTCTGGAGGGCTTTCTGGGTATCCTCATTCTACTGTGCTTCTATTATATGCCAAATATCCTTCTCCGAATCTCCTTTTGACATGCTTCTGTTGTACGTCTGTCACACGCCAAATATCATTATGCAAATCTTTGTCTGACATGCTTCTCCTACACGCCAGACGTCTTTCTAACATCCACTTAAGCATATTCTTGGCATATTCTTTATGCCTGCCTTCGTTGGTTGATTTGGTTAAATTTAAGGTTTCTTGATCTGCTCAGGTTGATTTTTTGGTAATCTCTCATTATTCAGCTCGGTCGTGATCCAAAGCTATCTCAAAGTCTTTTGGTGACTTACTGGCAGTACTTGGTCGGTCTGTTTGGCATAAAGCCTACCTGGTGTTTGTTTTGACCCAATTTCTTCATTTATCTGCAGGTGCTAAGATGAACCGATCTAGTTACTGTGTATAGGGTGGTCTTGGTCGTATCCTGACCTATGCTACCAAGTAGGTGCTTTGCATTGCTAATCCAATTTTTTTGAATCCGAGTCAATTCTCTGTTGTCTAACCCTACCAAAACCTGACCCGATAGTTATCACCATAAACCTATCTTCAAAGTGGACTATCTTACCAGAAGTGGTTTGTTTTAAGAAGGACTGTACTATAAAAAAACTCTGACCGGATCCTCAAGAGCAGACTTCTTTTGGGTTTGGAATCTTTTAGACCCAAAGATAATTTTTTAAAAGGAACATAAATAAATAAGCTGCAAAAATCATAAGCTTGCATTCCTTTCACAATTTACATACGATGATATTATTAAATCAACAAATCTTACTGCCGCAAGAAGAGGTAAATAAAATCACAAGGTATGAATTATAATTTAAAACAATCAATTCCTAGTCTATATAAGAATCAATTTCCGAAAACGAACGTGGGCACTAAAGAAACTTCTTGGATCTCCGTGGAATCTTATTATTACGCGAAACCTGATGAAGCCCCAGCGTCGCTTCTGTCTCTGAAGAGATAACGAACTTGTAAAATTTCCTCGACTTCTTGTTGTTGGAGAAAGTAATATTGCTGACCGAGACAGAGGCCTTACGCTTTCTCGGCGCTGGTGGACACGTCCGCGCATCCGGAATCCTGTACTCTTTGGCCGTAGGAGTTGCACAGTTTTCCCTTTCTTCAGCATCACAATTCCCTTCCCGTTCTTCTTCCGGAAGTTGCTGATCAACAAGAAGTTTCTCCAATTCTGTAAATAAAGCTGACGTTTTATCTACATCTTCTTTCTGGTGAATCTGAAGGGTCACCATAGTGTGATATTGGAGAGTTGATACAAGGATGAGAAAGAGAAGTAGCTGACCTGATGAGTGGACAAATTTGAATTGTATTTGTGAACAGAGCTATTAATTATTGAAGAATGAGAATGAGAATGAGGTGAGAGAGAGAGTCTGGGTGGCTTGCTAATAACGACAAACAAAGGGCAAGGACTAAGGGGGCGGATGGGGTCAGGGTAGGTGAAATTGAAACTGAGAGCCAGGCCAGAGGAGACTTTTGACTGTTTTTCATTTGAATTCAATATTTAGGCGGGTGGCACTGTAAGAGTGGGCTATCCCTCGCCGTCCGCCCGCCCGCCCTCCACTTCTCTTTATACTTGTTAATTCAATCTTCTCACGGTAATCGTCATTGTTTTTTCCTTTTAATCAGGTCTGAATTTTCTTTTGATGGACAACTATAATATTCTTTTGAATTAATATGTACTACCAATTAGATAGCGTTATCTTTATCTTTTGTTTTTAAAGAAATATCTTTATATTATCAGATTAATGGATTTTCTGAAATAATTAAGAAATTAGAAATATTAAAACCTAAAGTCATCAAGTACTAACAAGGGTCATCAACATCGAAAGACAAAAACCCTATGTAATAATGAAGGTACAAGATATTAAAAACCTAAATTCTATAATATTAGTAGGAGTACTTAAAATTAAAAACTCAAGTCTTAAGTATTAACAGGGATGCTCATCATAAAAAACTCAAGCCCTCGTATACTAATAGGGGTGTTCACTATCAACACAACTAGGCCCCGAGTATTAGTAGGGTGTCAACAATCAACATATTCAATGTTAAGAACCAAAGTCTTATGAGGAAAAAAAAAGTTATTGTTCAACATTAAAATATCTATGTTCCCTTGTAGACTTGATAGAGTGTTTGCCATTGAGTGCTCTCCCTAAAGAACCCCTAAGACATCTTTTAGACCGAACATTTCACACAAGTTTTCAATATTAATTAGTCAACATTAGAAAACGACTGTTGCTGTCACGCCTAAGACCCAAAAGATCCGACACACGACATCACTTATATTCATTCAATGCATGTGCACTCATAAATAATATTATACAAAAATTTCAATCTTTCATTCAACACAGGAATCCTTAGCAAGTTGCTAGTAAGTTCAACATTAAAAACAATCCATAACCTAACATATAAATATAAACTTCTCTTGACAATATTTAAACATTCATTTCAATTTCTTTCAGAATTATAACAATTGAATTATGACTGAGACAATTAATAAACCGGAGATACGCAGAGTTTTCTCAGAGATTAACACTCTACTACGTCATCAGTAGCAACTTTGTTATCGGAAGTCTAGAATATATTCATTATATATTTTTACTTAAAATCAACTAATAACTACACTTTAAAAACTTAAATCAAATTCAACCACACACAATAAAATAATACATAAGTATTTATTCAATAGGGACAAACCAAATATCTTATCCCACACATCCCTAAATGAAACACTCAACAACCTAGCAACTTAAGAAACCGAAAGAACAGCAGAAGCCTTGCCAAATCCGCTAAGCACACATGTACCTTATTTACCTGAAATCACCATAAACTATAATGAGTATAAAACTCAGTAAGCATACTAGTTTTTCATATATTCAATACAAATATATATATGTACGCAATGCATATGTATGATATGCTGTGATAACCCAAAATCATAATCTTATCAAATCTCATATCATGTAAGCGCTTACACATTCTTTCAAAACATATAATAGGAATACCATCACTCAACTACTACTTAGTAGGACTTACATATCACATATCACATAATGAGCCAAATGTCACTCGTAGGTGACATACCGTATGAGAGAAATAGTACAAGTAAGGTTTTAAATTACACATGCACCAATACGCCACCACACGAATGTGATGACTCACTCTTCTTTTAGGTACCAATAGGATCCTCCCTACATACGGAACACATAACATATACCAATTCCGACGGAAAGGCCACACATAAAGGCTCCACAAATCACATAAACTGCCTGCTAAGTCAACAGTGAGTTCAAGCATCCTCAAAACACAAAATGTTTCTCATTGACATATTACACTTCAAAAGCTCTCTTTGTTAAACACATTTCATTTTGAAAGCTCACTTTCAAAAACACATATATGTCATGTATGTCCATACTTACATTCATAAACACATGTCTTCACATTTCATATCAAAATATACTTTGACATAACATAAATATATTTCTAACCACATTTACAAAATCAATCATAACACTTACTATGTTTATTGTGATTTCAGTAAAAAAAAGTCTAGTATACTTACCTCTTAACACTTTCAGCTACAAGGCTTAAATCTCCTAACCTATCAATGGAGATTAATCCTTTCATAAGCCTCACAATTCATACAAAATACTTTAAATAGCTTACAAAATTATATACAATGCATTTATCACATCAAATTGGTCTAAATACTTGGTTTCTTAAAATCTGTCATTCTGACCACTTACACTTAATAAAATTTTCTAATACATCAAATGATGTCCAATTACTCCAAAATCAGAATATACCATTCTTGACTCATATATCTTTCTTATATATGAATATTATATCATAATTCCTACACAATCCATTCCATACACACCATCGAATCCAAACTACTAACCTGACAAGATCAAGATACTTACTGAACAGTATTCAATCTCCTAATTTTATAAAATCATATACTAACTCAAAAATTATAAAAATATTACATAATTACTCTTGACACATATTTCAATGCATGATAAATATTTCACTTCAAAATCACTGCCAAAAGTATTTTAAAACTATTTTATTCTATAGTTTTAAAAATCTGTTAATTAAATACTGCAATGAGCTGATACACTTTAGAAAATCATAACACTTCAATCACATTGATCTAAATTCTCACTTTCGAATAAATCATATTAGACATATAAAATAATCATATTCCATAAATTTGTAATTTTTAAAGATCATTCAGCAGGTCAAAAATTATTTGTCGCTGTATCATACTATTAACACAGGAAATTTCTAGAATTTCAGGGTCATTTTGGTAAATTTACTACAAATTCAATTTCTGAAATTTTCAATCGATTTAAAGTCTCAGATGATCATAAACATGTCTAATTTCATATACTCAAAATTCAAAATCAGAATCGAATCACAACAATTTATAAAATTACTGGATCAAGAGACTATCAAGCAAAAATTTCACAATTCATCATGATTTATTAAGCTATCATATAGATCATCATCAATTCTCACAATATCTTACGAAATACACATCAAATCCTCAATTATACATATTTTCAAAAATCAAAACTTAAAGGAATTAACTTAATTAACACCAATAAATTAAGAAATAGTTGTGATATACCTCTTAAGACCCAAAATTCCAATTTCTTCTTCTTTTTCTTCTCTTTCTCTCCCCTCTATTTTTCTCTTCTCTCTCTCTAAAGGGATATCTCGACCCAAAAATGGGTAAATTAGGGTTCAAAAGTGTATTTTTATACTAAGAGGCTAATTTTTTGGTATTTATGAATTTGCCCCCAAAACTTTCAAAGTATAACAATTTGGTCCCTAAAATAAATCTAAAGTCTTGCAAATAAACCCAATACTAATAGTATATCCTTAACCTATAAAAATACTACTAATAACAATATATAAATCAATGATCACCCACATACAAATAAAATATATATTTATATATAGATATAAATACATATTCTTACCGGTTGTGGATACTGGTTACTACAGTTGCCTTCTAGGAATTTGAACCCAACCTACAAAGGCCTAGCCCTTTAAAGCTAAGGCCATGTCAAAAAGGTCCATGAGGGTCAAGCTCTACGCCTCTGAGCCCAAACACTTCTCCGTTCCAGAATAAGAAAACCCTTTGCAAACAAACACTGTTAGACTAAATTTCAGTAAAATATGAACACTAAAAGATGAAGACAAAACACACGCATTTAAATCCAAATGGGATTAAAATTACAGAGGGACGTGAAGTCTTATAAAAGCCAGATATTGCGCTACATAAACCGGTGGAATACTACTTACCCTATGGTACTCAACCTATTATTATATCTTTTTTAGCGTATGAGCTCGTTCCTCACTCGAAGACCGTGGCCACATAAGCCCTCTTCCATGCCGATCATGTAACTCTTCTCGATACCGATCATGTAAGTCCTTCTTGAGATTGACCACGTAAGTCTTTTTTTTACTCACTATTATTTATTATTTACGTGTTTTCTTTTTTATTCTAATCATATGCTTTGGACCTCCATCGCACTCAAGTAGCAAAACAAAAGGTGTTAGCCCAAAATCTTGATCTCGTCCAAGGCTAGAAGTGGGCATGAATCTTGAACCTGACCCGACTTGGGTTTCTCGACCCAAATTTTTTGGGTCGGAGGTCTAAGAAGAAAGTTCAGGATTGATTGGGTACTTTAATGGGCGACTCGATTATCTCGATCAGGTACAGTACAAGACCGAACCCATCCGAAGAATGTCTTGGATCCTAAAATTAAAAAAGAAAAGACATTTTGATAATATTATTAAAATATGAATATTAATAACATAGAACTTCTTTTATATTTGTTGTTGTGACATTCTTTTCTTACAGAAGAATAGGTTCATTTTATTATTTGCGTGGATTGAAGTGTTACAATCTTTTACAGGTTATTATAATTTAAGGGAACGTTTGAAATTTAGAGGAGATTCTTCTTTTTTTTTAAAAACAATATTATTATTATTATTATTATTATTATTATTATAATACACTAAGTTTTATTTAAAATTTAAAATTTAAAATTGATGTAAAATTAAAATTATAACAATTTAGGTAATTAAAAATAAAATTAGATTTGAAATTATAACATTAAACTTAATTAAAATTGAAATTAGATTTGGAATTATTATGTATAATTTCTAAAATTAAAATTAGAATTAGAATTATGATATTTAACGTAATTAAAGTTGAAATTGAATTTAAAATTATAACATTTAATATAGTTGAAATTTAAATTGAATTTGAAATTATAACATTTAACGTAATTAAAATTTAAATTAGATTTAGAATTATAACATTTAACATAATTGAAATTAAAATTGGAATTGAAATTATAACATTTAACGTAATAAAATTTGGAATTAGAATCGGAATTATAACATTTAATGTATTCGAAATTGAAATTGGAATTGAAATTAAAATTATAACATTTAACGTAATTAAAATTGAAATTAGGTTTGAAATTATAACATTTAACATAATTCAAATTGAAATTAGAATTGGAATTATAATATTTAATGTAATTGAAATTAAATTTAGATTTGGATCAATTATAACATTAAACGTAATTGAAATTACATTTGAAATTATAATATGTAATGTAATTAAAATTAAAATTAGATTTGAAATTATAACATGTAACGTGATTAAAATTAAAATTAACTTTTAATGTAATTGAAATTAGAATTAGAATATAATATTTAACTTAATTGAAATTGAAATTAGATTTGAAATTATAACATTTAACGTAATTGAAATTGAAATTAGATTTGAAATTATAATATTTAACGTAATTAAAATTAAAATTGGAATTGAAATTATAACATTTAACGTAATTGAAATTGAAATTAGATTTGAAATTATAATATTTGAAATTAAAATTGAAATTGGATTTTGATTTAGATTTGAATTTGGACTAATAATAACAATTAACATAAAAATACACAAAAAAAAAAGAGCCAAAAACAGTCCAAACACTTAAATTTAGCTTAATACCTAAAAACTTAAAACTAAAAAGACCCAAAAATATAAAATTGGACCAATTAGGGACATGGGCAAAAAATGACCCATGTCTTAAAATGATCCGTGTTCCAACCCGTTCTCGCCTAAATCAAGCTGGGTATGTTCGGTCTTGTACATTTGTCCTGATAAGGATACATTTCTCTGACACACCCCTACCCAAGGCAAAGAAGGCAAGAAATCTCTATAAACACCATTAATCCTAAACCCGCCCAGGGTAGGGAAGATAAAGAATCTCTATAAGTGCCACTAAATTCCAAGCCCACCCGGGGAAGGAATACAAGGAATCTCTACAAATGCCATGAGTCTTGAGCCCATTAAAGGCAAGGAAGGCGAGGTGGTCATGGTTATAAAACCAAGAAATCCTTTATGAACGCCAAGAATTTTGAGTTCACCCAAGATTAAAAAGGCGAGCAGGTAATGGTTACAACCAAGAAGCCCTTTACAAATGCTAAGAATCTCGAGTTTACCCAAGATCGGGAATAAAAGCGAGTAATGATAGCAAAATCAACCCTTTTACGAACTCTAACAATTTCGGGTTTATCCAAGACCATGAAGGCAAAAGGGTTAAAGTAATGAAGCCATCCCCTACCAAAGCCAAGAATTCCAAAAATCCCCCAAGGATAAGGAAGGAAAACGGTTAAGGTAATAAAGCACACCTACCAAAGCCAAGAATTCCAAAAGTCACCCAAGGACAGGGAAGGTAAAATGGTCAATGCTTTGCCCACCATCCCAAATAACTTGCGGCACCAGCCCATAAAAGTCCTTCAAGAAATGAAATGACTCATTATAGTAAGCCTATAAGGGTTAAATAACTCGAAGCAATATAATCTTAAAAGTCCTTTGAAGTTCAAAATGGCTTAAGGCAATAGCTTATAAGAAGCCATTGAAGAAATCCCCAAACAACCAATAAGCCAAGATACATTAGGTAATAACTCGGTTTTAAAACAACTTCTCCCCATACTAGCTTTAAAAGATAAAGGATGGAGATTAGGTCACCTTTAAGACTGACAACCATACAACATATCACAATATAGAGTTCAAGATAACTAAGAAGATATTTCAAAACATCAAAATATGAGGTCTAAATTGACCGAGAAGAAGAATACAAAATCACTTAGAAAAGTGAAAACAACATGCTCATATGATGAAAAACATTTACATTACAGGCTCTTAAACTCGAGTGTAATAATTCAGTGAGCTACAATATGAAAACCCTGAACTATAAATAAAGTTTCTAGTATCACAAGTTGATACTAAAAACTAAGGAACTCATATTCCCCCTAAAACTTTTGATCAATACTAATTCACTAGAAGTTTCTAGCACAAACCAAAAGGCCCTTAAGGTAAATACTGTCGTAATAAGTGCAAAATAAATACAATTCCTTTAATTTAGGATAAGCCTAATTATAGGAAGATAAATACAACATCTATAATTTAGGGAAAAGCTCAAATTAAGGATGAAAATATGTGACTTAATTCTATTAAGTTTTTACAAAGTCTATAAAAAGAAGACTCTACAGTAAAGGAAGGCATGTTCTTAATCTCTTCTCTCTCATATTTTTATTTCAATCTTAAAACTGTTTGAATTGGTGCTTACGTGTCATTCCAATATTGTATGAATATTAATTATTAATATTTATATAATAAAGTTTTTAGATATAATCGTTAATATGAAATATATGCGGTACAATACTTGTAACGTTATAGTTATTGTATGATTTGAAAGAGTTCAAATCTGATCTAAAGGAGTTTAGATCAGGGCTAAAAGTTAGCAATGCTGAGAGTTATAAATGCTAAGAGTTAGCATTGTTAAGAGTTAGCAGGTTATAAGAGTCAACGATATCTAAGGAGTTAGAGCCTTATTTGTAATAAGGCAAAAACTTGAGGGTATACTAGTAATGATATAATTACAAAGAGTTATAATAGGTACTAGGAAATGTCATTATGCAAGTATGTTTTCAAACACTATGTCATGATTTATTTTCATCAATGTGGGTCTGTCGATGAATCCTTTTATATAGATCAGTGCATGTCTATATCTCTAAGTACAAATGGTTAATCTTAACTGACCATAAGTTTAGAGATCGTATAGGCGTGTGGGTACTGGATACTAAATAGACTTACGATGACCTTTAATAGACATCCCATGAAGCTTTCAATTGAGGGTCTTCTCGAGTTGAATAATATTTGGAGTCCTTTAACCTGAGCACCATGGTGGGGTTATGAGTGATTCACCATACTTTGGTTCCACGCATGTTAAAAATATTTCATGGTCTAACTGCTGGGTATCGCTGGGTATAGTCCAACGCTTTATAGAGTTCGGTGTGCATAGAAATAGGATTCGTCAGCTCATATGGGTGAGTTGTATCTCTTGATGCTTCGAGAATTGTATTTTAAAAAATCTTGTGGTCATAAATATAAAAAACCAAATAAGAGTTTTTTACAGGGTTAAATAATATCGCAAAAATATTTGCATATATTGTTTATCGAAATACAAATCTAAAATAAGTTTATGAATAAGCACGTGGAGATTTGACGATGGTGATCTATGTCTCTATTCATCCAGGATATAGGTAATAAAATGATTATACGAATATGTTATAACCTCAACTTATATAGTCTAACACGCTGATTTGTAATATCCGTGACGCGTGCGTGGGGCATCGATCTAGACTTATAAAAAAGTTTCATTTGAAAAATCAGGCATGGACTTAAGGAGTCCTATAATATGAAGTGTACTCGTTGTGCATTAGGGCAGTGTACCAGATTAAATAGTTAAGTCCAATAAATTCTAAAAAATTGAATAATTTATTTCAAATTCCCGCAAGATGTACACGTGTCAAGACTCAAAAGTTAAGTATATTAATTAGTTAACATTAGTTGTTAACTAATAGAACGATGACACATGGCACATTGCAAGCCATTCATTATTTGACTTAAAAATAACCAAAATAACCTTACTTATGAGACAGGCAAAGTCATTTATTTATTTAAAAATATTTTAAATAAATAAATATATTAATAATTATTATTAATATATTTTTTTTAAATTAAATAATTATAAAATACAATATTAAAAGGCATGTGTTTATCTAGAATAAACAAATATAAAAAAGAAAATGAGTTGCTTATTTATTGTTTCTATAAACAAATTGTTAGAGACAAGTTATTATGGGGTGGGTCGGCCAAATTTGCTAAAGAAATGGAAATGTTTCATTTTACCAAATTATAAATCAAAAGAAAAATTATTTTTCATTTATTAAGTGTTTCAACCACTCTATGAAGACAAAATGCATGTGTTTCATTTTGATTAATTCAATTAAACAAATAAAAATATAAGGCAATGGGCAAGGAATGTATAGCCATGCTTGGCAGGCTATTGCTTGTCTTTGAAATCAAAAGGGAAAGAAACAAATAAGTAATATATAACAGAAAAATATTTACATTTGATGGTGTGTGTTTCAGCCAAAGAAATTAGAAGAGTAAAGAAAGCTTTTACAAGTGTTGTTTTTAAGGCATTTCTTTCTTCATTTTTCTTGGTCAAGGTCAGCCATTGAAGGAATAAAAGGAAAGATTTTGTTTCAATTGTTGAAATCAATTTTATTCTTCTTCTATAAGCGGCCAACTATTAGAGCAATGGTAAGATTGTTGTATTTATTCAAGAGTTGAATGAATATTAACAATTTCATTGCTTTAAAATGAACACAAAATTAGTTAAAGAGTTTAACTAATATCCCAAGCTTAAAGAGTTTAAGTTATGGTTAAAGAGTTAACTATTTGGTGTTTAAGAGTTAACCGTTTAGTGTTTAAGAGTTAAACAACATTGTTAAAAATTAAAACTGCTATTTTAGCAATCTAAGCTTACCCAGTTGAATCTTAAAATTGTCAGTGAGTGCGTTTCATGATAGACTCCGGTTCAATAATTTTTAAATGCTTGACAGGTGATTCTTGATCCTTTATTTTTATTATAATAATAAAATTTAAATTTTAAATGTGTTTGTTGCACTAGGAAATTAGAATTCTTGTTCCACTGCACTTAATTTATGTATATGATGTTGGGAGTGAATTTATATAGGGTGTTTGCATGTGGGATATGTGTTTAACAATAAAATATACATATCTCATACATATATAAATATAGCGGAAGCATAAAACTTTGCAATAAATACAATTATTACATATTAATCAAATTAACAAAAATAAAATTGAAAAATAACCCTTGAAACCTTTGGATCAAAATTATTGAAGTCTACAGAAATGCAATCTTTGATCAATTCTAGTTATCAACAATGGTGGGTTTGATTATTTAAAATAATAGTATTTGATCTAGCAAAAGTTTAACAACTTAAACTTATGTTCTTGTTTTTTTTTTTTTTATTAACACTTAATCAATTAATCAAAAACCTATTTTGCTTTATTGGTTTTAATGCCTTATAAAAGAAAATTATGAATTCAACAACTTGAATCCAAAATTAAGAAAACAATTTCTCTTTTCTCTCTTTGTTATGGCTGACCAATTTTTTATTGAAATAAAATTTAACAACTTATGAATTTAATTACATTTGGCTAATATATACAAATGAATTTAATTTTGATTTATTACACTTAATTTCAATTTACATTTAACCTAACCTAATCATAGTTAACTCTTAACTCTAGTTAGGTTAAATAAATATTTAAATATTCTAATCATAGTTAACTAACTTAACCATTATTAACTTAACCTTTACTTAACCATTAAGTAAGGTTAACACTTAACCATAGTTAAAATAAATTATTTATTTAACTATTAAATAAATAAATATTCATTTGAATGATTTAACAATTAAATAATCATTAAGTGAAATTATATTTATGTCCTTATTAGGTTACTAAGTTAACCTAAAGTGGGTTCCACCATTTAACCATATATTTTAGTTAACTTAACCATAGTAAACTTATCTCTGATTCGTATCTTAATGAACAACATACGCAAACACTTTTTGTCACGCCCTAGACCCAAAAGATCTGACACATGACATAACTTGCACTCATTCAATAATGTGCACTCATAATTAATATTGTATAAAATTTCAAATTTGAATTCTACACAGGAATCCTTAGTAGGTTGCTAGTAAGCTCAACACAAAGATCAACCCATAATCACACTTGGTGAAACATAAACCAAAGACAACCACACCTAATAATATAATACATAAGTATTTATTCAATAGGGACAAATAAAATATCTTAAACTACGTGCCCACAAATAAAACACTCAGCAACCTAGCAACTTAGAGAACCTAAGGGACAGCAGAAGTCTTACCAAATCCACTAAGTACACATGTACCTTATTTACCTGAAATCACCATAAATTATAATAAGTGTAAAACTCAATAAGCATACTAGTTAACCTACAATGAGCTGATACACTTTACAAAATCATAACAATTTAACCACATTGATCTAAATTCTCAATTCTGAGTATATCATATTAGAAATATAAATTTATCATATTCCATAAAATCGTAATTTTTTAAGATCATTTAGCAGATTAAAAATTATTTTTCACTGTAGCATACTATTAATACATAAAATTTTTAAAATTTCAGGGTCATTTTTGTAAATTCACTACAAATTCAATTTCTAGAATTTTCAATCGATTCAAAGTCTCAAATGATTCTAGAAATGTCTAGTTTCATATTTTCAAAATTAAAAACAGAATTGAAGTACAAAAATTTATAAAATTCTCGGATCAAGAGACTATCAAGTAGAATTTGTGCAAATTCATCATAATTTATCAAGTTATCTACATAATCATCATCAATTCTCATTATTTCTTACAAAATCCACATCAATTACTCAATTGTACATATTTTTAGAAATAAAAAAAATAAAAAAATAAACTTAATTAACACTAATAAATTGAGAAATAGTTATGATATACCTCTTAAAACTCAAAATTCTAATTTCTTCTTCTTTTTCTTCTCTTTCTCTCCCCTCTATTTCTCTCTTTTCTCTTTCTAAAGGGGTGGTTCGACCCAAAAATAAGTAAATTAGGGTTTAAAATGTGTATTTTTATACTAAGAGGTTAACTTTTAATATTTACAAATTAACTCCAAAAATTTTTAAAGTATTACAATTTGGTCCCTAAAATAAATCTAAAGTCTTGCAAATAAATCCAATACTAATATTATGTCCTTAATCTATACAAACACTACTAATAAAAATACATAAATTAAGCATCATCCACATACAAATAAAATATGAATATTATACATATATATAAATATTTATTCTTTTTGGTGTTGGATAAGTGGTTACTATACTTTTGCTATATTGTTCAAACCTGTAGGAAACTCTTTTCCCAGGTTCATTGCTTACGGTCAAAAGACTTCATAAGATACAATCTCAAAGCATCGGATATACAACCCACCTATGTGAGTTGGCGAATCTCGTATCTACGCACACCGAACTCCATAAGTATTGAACCATACCTAGCGACACGTAACGGTCAGACCATGAAAGGTCTCTGACATACGTGGAACCAAAGTATGGTAAATCGCCCACAAGCTCACCGTGGCGCTTAGGTCAAAGGATCACAAATACTACTCAACTCGAGAGGACCTTCCTTTGACGGATTCATAGGATATCTATTGGGGTCCTTGTGAGTCTGTTCAGTATCCAATCCTAACTGAATACCTATATGTCTATATGAGCTTCCACCAAGCTCATGGTTAACTAAGAATAATCATCTGTACAATATAGTTATAGATATACACTAATCTATATAATAGTGATTCACCGATAGACCCGCATTGGTGAACGTAGATCAAGAACTTTATATTTGAGAATATACTTACATAATGACATTTCCTAGCATCTATTGTAACTCTTTACAACTATATCATTACAAGTAGATTCTCAAGTCTTTGTCGCATTATAGATAAGGTTCTAACTCTTTAGATCTCGCTGACTCTTATAACCTGCTAACTCTTAGTAGTGCTAACTCTTAACATTTATAACTATCAGCATTGCTAACTCTTAACCCTGGTTTAAACTTCTTTAAATCATATCTGAACTCCTTCAGATCATAAAATGTATATAGTGTTACAAGCTTTATTACATTTAATAAAGGTTATTAGCGATTTAATAAAATATTCATCGTATAAATATTACAAAATAAATATTCATATAAATATGGATGACACGTAAGCACAAACCCTAGCATATGATGCATGAATTGCATTGTGACGAACACATACCATATGCATGCACTCTAGTGAATTAGCACACTTTCAATTAGTATCAGAGTATTTTATGGTGTTGATTGTGTATTTTGGAGTGTAATTGTGTTGTTGGTGAAGTTTTGGTGCTGTAATGGTGCATTGCAAGCGTTGAAAATACTAAACTGGGGTAAGTAGCAGTCAGGACATTGCGACGGTGAAGTCTAGCATCGCGGCGCTAGATGATGAGCACCACGGCGCTGGGTTTGTCAAGCCTCAGCACCGTAACATTCGAGGTATGGCGTCGCGAAGCTGAGGCATCCAGGCCTCAGCACAAAGGGCTGGCATCGTGGCGCTTGGGGCACTGCCTCCAGTGCTGCAGCGCTAACATTGTTCATCCATAAAGTAATTTTTAAATTTTTTAAAAATTAATTTATGCATGTGTGAGTTTATTAGATGCAGTAATAAGAGTTATTAATGTAGTAACCAGTATCCACGACTGGTAAGAATAAGTATTTATATATGTATAAATATACGTATTTTATTTGTATGTTGGTGATACTTGAATTATATATTGTTATTAGTAATATTTTATAGGTTAAGGATATACGATTAGTATTGGGTTTATTTGTATGACTTTAGATTTATTTTAGGGACCCAATTGTTATACTTTGAAAGTTTTGGGGGCAAATTTGTAAATACCAAAAATTAGCCTCTTAGTATAAAAATACACTTTTAAACCCTAATTTACCATTTTTAGGTCGAGCTACCCATTTTAAGAGAGAGAAGAGAGAAATAGAGGAGAGAGAAAGAGGAGAAGAAGAAGAAAAAGAAGAAGAAATTGGAATTTTGAATTTCAAGAGGTATATCATACGTATTTCTCAATTTATTGGTATTAATTAAGTTAATTCCTTTAAGTTTTGATTTCTGAAAATATGTATAATTGAGGATTTGTTGTGTATTTCGTAAGATCATATGAGAATTGATGATGATCTATAAGATAGTTTGATAAATCATGATGAATTATGGAATTTCTGCTGGATAACCTCTTGATCTAGGAATTTTATAAATTGTTGTGATTCGATTCTGGTTTTGAATTTTGCGTATATGAAATTAGACATGTTTAGTATCATCTGAGACTTTGAATCGATTCAAAATTCCAGAAATTGAATTTGTTGTGAATTTTCCAAAATGACCCTGAAATTCTGGAAATTTCCTATGTGAACAGTATAATACAGTGACGAACAATATTTGTCCTACTGAATGATCTTCAAAAATTATGAATTTGTGGAATATGATAAGTTTATATGTCTAATATGATATACTCTGGATTGAGAATTTAGATCAATGTGGTTGAAGTGTTATGAATTTCTAAAGTGTATCAGCTCATTACAGTATTTGATTAACAGATTTTTAAAGCTATGGAATAAAATAGTTTTAAAATACTTTTGGCAGTGATTTGGAAGTGAAATATTTATCATGGACTGAGATATGTGTCAAGAGTAATTATGTGATAGTTTTATAATTTTTGAGTTAGTATATGATTTTATAAAATTGGGAGATTGAATACTGTTCAGTAAGTATCTTGATCCTGTCAGGTTTGTAGTTTAGATTCGATGGTGTGTATGGAATGGATTGTGTAGGAAATTTGATATAATGTTCATATATAAGAAGGATATATGAGTCAAGAATGGTATATTCTGATTTTGGAGTAATTGGACATCATTTGATGTATTAGAAATTTTTGTTAAGTGTAAATGGTCAGAATGACAGGTTTTGAGAAACCAAATATTTAGACCAATTTGATGTGATAAATGCATTGTGTATAATTTTGTAAGCTATTTAAAGTATTTTGTGTGAATTGCGAGGCTTATGAAAGGATTAATCTCCATTGATAGGTTAAGGAGATTTAAGTCTTGTAGCTGAAAGTGTTAAGAGGTAAGTATACTAGACTTTTTACTGGAATCACAATAAACATAGTAAGTGTTATGAATGATTTTGTAAATGTGGTTAAGAATATGTTTATGCTATGTCAAAGTATATTTTGATATGAAATGTGAATATATGTTTATGAATGTGCGCATTGACATTGAGCATGGACATACATGTATTTTTTGAAAGTGAGCTTTCAAAATAAGATGTGTTTAATAAAGAAAGCTTTTGAAGTATAATATGTCCATGAGAAATATTTTGTGTTTTGAGGGTACTTGAACTCACTGTTAACTTAGTAGGCATTTTATGTGATTTGTAGAGCCTTTATGTGTGGCATTTCCTTCAGGATTGGTATATGTTATGTGTTCCATATGTAGGGAGGATCCTATTGGTACCTAAAGGAAGTATGAGTCATCACATTCGTGTGGTGGCGTATTGGTGCATGTGAGAGGACTCACCGATGATCAGGGTGAGGGTTTGGCTTTTACCTTCGGGCATAAGCGTTATATATGTGTAATTTAAAGACCTCACTTGTACTATTCCTCTCATACGGTATGTCACCTACGAGTGACATTTGGCTCATTATGTGATATGTGATATGTAAGTCCTACTAAGTAGTAGTTGAGTGATGGTATTCCTATTATGTGTTTTGAAAGAATGTGTAAGCGCTTACATGATATGTGATTTGATAAGATTATGATTTTGATTGATCACAGCATATCATACATATGCATCGTGTACATATATGTATTTGTATTTGATATATGAAAAAACTAGTATGCTTACTGAGTTTTATACTCATTATAGTTTATGGTGATTTCAGGTAAATAAGGTACATGTGTGCATAGCGGATTTGGCAAGGCTTCTGCTGTTCCTTGGGTTCCCTAAGTTGTTAGGTTGCTAAGTGTTTCATTTGGGGACACGCGGGATAAGATATTTGATTTGTCCCTAGTGAATAAATACCTATGTATTATTTTATTGTGTGTGGTTGGACTTAGTTTAAGTTTCACCAAGTGTAGTAATGGATTGATTTTAAGTAAGAATTTACAATGAATATATTCTGGGCTTCCGGTAACAAAGTTGCTACTGGTGACGTAGTAGAGTGTTAATCTCTGAGAAAACTCTGCGTATCTCCGGTTTACTAATTGTCCCAGTCATAATTCAATTGCTATAATTCTGAAAGAAATTAAAATGAATGTTTAAGTATTATTGAATGAATGTAAGTGATGTCGTGTGTCAGATCTTTTGGGTCTGGGGCGTGACAATTAATCTACATTATAAACTGAGATCATTTTTTCTGTACTGGTAACCACAATGTGTGCTCTACTGGTAGAGGTTAGTTATATTTACACAGAAATAAATGACTAATTAATAATCACCTCCTCATGAAATAAGACTTAGTATTCAAAAATTTCTCATAATCAGATTGAAAAGTATTATATTATGAGATAGTGTTTTACTTGGTCCGTCTTGTTAATACGGTATTAGACGGGTCATGTCGGTCTTTTTTCATGATCGCTATAATGTGAGGGATTTGGTTGGTGTAATTTGAACTATGCCAATTAAAACTAAGATGAGACAAATATATATGAAAGTATTGCCCTAGATCACTATAGTATGCGGGTAGTATTGATAACATATATTTAATTATTGACAAGTTAATGTACAATACACTTGCCTTAGATCAGTATAGTGTATAGATAAGATGTATTCAGGATCAAGAGTAAGAGTTGCATGAGTTGCAATTGACAAGAGTTGTCTACCTTTTGGGTTTACAAAGGCCAAGATCGCTATAGTGTGAGGCTGGAGTAAAATGTCAATGGGATATACTTCTCACTGTATAGTTTAAAGAGTTTAAACTATCGTTATCCCATTTGAGATATTAAAGGGATTATATAAAGTATTGAGAGGGCATTTTTAGATTAAAAATATATAAAACTTATGGCCTGATCTAAAACATTAATTATTAACGATTAAAAATGTTCCACTACATATCTCCTATTTTGTCTTATAGAGATAAGTTGTTCATCTTATAGAGATAAGATACTTATCTTATGGAGATGAGATAAGTATAAGCAATCCGTTAGTACACTTGATCTACTCATATCAATTATACAGTACCGAGAAATATTTTGACTTACTTACAAATCTACTAATTGCTCTAAATTAAAAAAAATGGATATATTAATGATTAAAAGATAATTAAAATGTGTTTATAATAATATCTCTTTAAAAGAGGTGAAAATTTATTGGAAATAGATTAAGAATGATCTAAGTGTTAAATTATATATCCCCACTTCAATGTCTAATAATCTTTAGCACGAGCATATGTACATGAGATGTGCAAGTAGTATAGTGCTCTGTTTAAAAAATTATTTGATATATCTAAACCACAGATAGAAAATAGTCACAATAGAAAGTATTTCCACTGTGATAAGGTTTGAATTAGTAAACGTTATTGTTCAAGGTACCTTGACTAAGAATAAATAGACCCTTAGATATTTATTTGTCAAACGTTGATACTTCATTAGCAAATAATGCTAGAAGTGCTGGGGTATGAAATACAGCATATCTTACTCATATTTGCAAGATGTTGCATGATTTGAGAAATGTTATGAAGATAAGAAATGAGAAGTGCACTTTCACATGGGAAATAAAAATTTCCTAAACGTGGTAACTGTTCGGACCTTTTAGGTCAATTCTCCATTCTGGCAGAAGTATTATATTGTATAATTGCTATTTTGTGTCAAGCATTATTAGGCAAATCATATCACTCCTTATAGTAGACAGAGAGGGCTATCATAAATATATTGAGAATAGTTCTTATATTTATATGATAAAAATAATATTTTACTAACTAAGTATTAGTTAATGAATGACCACTATATCTTTAATACACCAGAAAATGTCTTGAATGTCTAGATGAGTAGAATAAATATTTTTATGCAAACTTTGAATAATAAAGAATAATGACGTATAAGATTAGGTCATATAGTCATGAAATGACTATCCCGTTTGGTTAAGGATGGTCAGATACTTGATCTGACTATGAAACCTTGACCAAATATTTGTGTAGGTGTTAAACACTAGGCCATTGATTTGTTGAAACTAATACATAGTGATGTATTTATATCAATGAATCATACTGTCATAGGTGAATTTCGATACTTCATTGTCTTTATAGTTATTTGTCACCATACAAAGATGGTTGAAAACTTTTGAAGTGTTCAAAGGGTTCTGACTAGGAAGTAGAAAAATAAACCTTTATATATATTGGAAGCCTTAGATTAGATCGAGGGAATTTATGTTAGGGTTGGTGCTTATGTGCCATCTCTGAATATACATATACTTGTGTATTTATACAAGTGTACATTCCTATTAAATCGCTAATACTCATTTATATGGTATTATGCATGTAACGTTGCAGACATTATACATCTGAAGGAGTTCGGATTAGATCTAAAGGAGTTTAGATAAAGGCTTATAGTAAACCACGCTGAGAAATATAATTGCTAAATGTTAGCACAGTTAAGTGTTAGCTGGTTATAATACTCAACAGATTTAAGAGTTGGAGCCTTATATGTAATGAGACATAGACCTGAGAATATACTAGTAACTGCATAGTTGCAAGAGTTGCAATCGAGTGCCAGAAAATGCAAGTTGCGCAATTATGTTCTCGAATAATAGTCCCGATCTATTTCTACCGATGCGGGTCTGTCGGTGGATACCATTTTATATATAGATTAGCATATGTCGTATCTATCTAGGTATAGATGGTCGTTTCTGACTAATTGTGAGCTTGGAGCTCGTATTGACATATGGGTATCCAGTTAGGACTGGATATGGGACAGACTCACGAGGGCCTCCGATAGACACCTAATGTAAGCCGTCAACGAAGGGTCCTCTCGAGTTGAGAAGTATACGTGGTCCTTTGACCTAAGTGCCACGGTAGGCTTATAAGTGATCCACCATACTTTAGTTTCATGCATGTCACAGACCTTTTATGGTGTGACCGCTAGGTGTCACTGGGTATGGTCCGATGCGTACAGATATGGGATCCGTCAGCTCCCATATGGAGTTTGATATCTAGATGCTTCGAGATTGTATCTCAGAAGTCTTGTGGCCACAAGCAATCATCCCGGGAAAGAGTTCCGTCAGGGTGAAACATTATGGCAAAGGAGTTTGTGCATATTGTTGTGAGATATAAGTCTGGAGATAGGACATGTATGAGCACAAGAGGATTTGACGATGATAATCTATATCCCCGCACATCCAGGATATCATGACGGAATGACTATATGTATATGTTGTAACCTCAGCTTGTATGGTTCAATGCGCTGATTTGTATATCCGTGACGTGTGCGTGGGGCATTGCTCACGGACTCATAGAATAGTTTCATTTGATGAATCGAGCGTAAGACTTAGGGAGTCCCGCGATATGAAGTGTACTCGTTGTGCACTAGGGCAGTGTGCCAGATTAAATTGTTTAATCTAGCAATATTCAGCATTACCACGAGAATACGTGTGTGTCTGTATTTAAGTGTTACATACAACAATTAGTCAATAATTGTTATTTACTAATTGTATTATGACACGTAACGTATTGTGGACCCTCAGTTGAGTTTACCCAAGTGTGGGATTTGGTGGGACCCACTAGGGGGTAAACTTAGTAACTATTTATGAGGGGTAAAATGGTCATTTTTTAGTTTGATTATTTAATTGTTAAATAATCAAATATCTTTCTTTTTATATTATATATATTATTATATATTATATTATTATTTATAGTATATTTATTATATTATATTTTATATTATATTATATATATAAAGAAAAAAAGAAAGAGAAGCAAGAGAATTAAGTCCAAAATGGCCGAGAGGAAGAAAGAAATGAAGGAGAGGAAGAAGAAAAGAAGAAAAGAAAAAAAAAAGAGGGAAAATGAAATTGTGAATTGCTTCAAATCTTAATTTTTTTTATCTTTTTTGGAGAAAATGATATAAATTCACTCTCGCCCATTTTGGAAATTAAGAGTTAATCCCAGGCTGAATACAGAGCTGCTGTTCTAGCTCACCAAGCCCGCCGTGTTGGTGACTAGAACTGCACACGAGTTGGTCTCCATGCGGACTCCAGGAAAATACATGTATAACGTTACACGTTATGGTGAGTTCCCTGTTCTATAAATATATTAATGCGATTAATATATTTTATTTGTTGTGTTTATTACAAAATTTATACATTTTCGCAGTGTTAGGCAATAGACACAATTGCACATGCATACACCTACGTGCCTAAGATCCTCCGTCAACAGTTTATGCATAAGCAGTATACTTATATATTATTTAAAAGAGAATGTGATTCTCACTCAACATAGTCCTCCAGATATTCCTCAACATAAAAGTATTTTAGAAATGAGGAATCAGACTTTATGAGATACTATCTGATTGATGTTGAGCTTCACTGATCTTCAAAAATATCTATAGTAATATGCTTTCAGAATCTGCTACTCACTTATTGAACGTAGTTCCATCGAAACTTGTTCCTTATACTTTATATGAGATATAGATTAAAGGGAACTGAGTCTTAAGTATGTTAAGGCTTGGAGTAGTTTTGCTTGCATAAAGAGTTATGTAATAGGATAAACTTGCACTCAAAGGGTATAAGTATCAGTTCATTAGGTATCTCATACATTTGATGAGATACCGGTTCTACAATCTAGATGAATGAAACAAGTTTGTTTCTCATAATTCAACTTTTCCAGAGAAAGAGTTTCTCATGGGTCATGGAAATTGTAGAATGATTGAACTTAATGAAGTCAATCAAGATATATATGAACCATCGGAGGAATATTAAGTTCAAATAAGTAGAATACATTTACACACACTCCACATAGGCTGGAAAGGATATCAAGGCCACCAATTAGGTATGTTTAATACTTGAAGGTGCCCTTAATATTTTCTTAGTTGAAGAAATGAATCATTTGACTTATAGAGATACGATGTTTGACATCAATTCAGAAAAATGGCAAACATGTCATAAAATTCGAAAGTGACTTTTCACATGACAATTAAGTCCGGGACTTGGTTGTGCTTCTGGTAGGAATTATTTTTATTTGTTGTAAATAAGTTTACACAGCAGAATTATGGGCCCCATATGAAGGTATGGCCTTCAAAGCCTAACTAGTGGTAAAATGTTATACTCATAAATTTGGGAATGGAAATAAGAAAACATGCTAAAGTCAATTCAGATTTTGTTTATTATTGCAGCATATTAAGATTTTGAGGTCTAATAGATGGATGTAAAGATGGAGTCCACTCCAGTTGGGCAAGTAAGTGTACTTCATGGTGAACTTTGATTCGGTAATTTTCAAAAGCTTGATAGGTGATTCTCAATTTATTTATTTATTATAGTAATGAAATTTAAATTTTAAATGTATTTATTGCACTAAAAAATTAGATTTTCTGTTCCGTTGCACTTAATTTATGCATATGATGCGTAAATTATATTATGACAAACACATACCATATGCATACACCCTAGTGAATTAACACACTTTCAAAAACTTTTTATATCATTTGTCTGACTTAGGCATAGAAGAATTTTTGCCAATAACCTCACTAGCCAAGAACTAATTTATGGATCCACGCAAAGAATAACAACAGTTTATCCATATATCAAATGTCGTTTTTCTAAAAATATAAATTCAACTTGTGAGTCTAAGATCATTCAAATTTTTAGGCCAACAATTATATAGATAATTTATCTAAGAAGACGCAAAACTTATGCCAAAGAGCTAGATTGTCATTTCTCATGGCAAATAATTAATAAGAAATGTGTTACAATTATGATGATTGAAGATGAGTGTGAACTGTAAAATCAAAACTGAAAGGAACTAAGAATGAAAGAGAGAAGAACAAAAACTAACCCAATACCATGTTTTCTTTAATTTTCGATTCGAGATTGCTCCAAGTTCAATTCAAAAAATATCCTAGAACCGAAAGAATCGATCGGGTCCTATGTGGGGAGGGGTCCGATCTTGTTTTCAAGTTGAGAATGGGCTTTTAGGCCAATTGTACAACGTCACTTCCTCCTTAATAATTTTAAAATCTTTATACAACTCTTCTATTTGGGCTTAAATTTGATTCACAGTAAAATAGTTGAAAGTCTTAACCCAATCGTATTACTTTTCAATATAATTCTCGATGAATGTGTCAATGACAAAAATAAAAAGCACAACTCATTTTCTTTAAGTGTTAAAATTCACCTAAAATTTCTTTACTTGCTAAAAAATATTCTAAAATACTATCAAATATCTTGTAAAATTTTCTCATTACAAAACCTTTTATACTTATCTACCAAATAACAATTTAGACTCGTTAATTTATTCAAAATCAACGAGCCTTTTAAATATACCTATGGATGTAATGCTTCATAGATCTCAATAGTTTTTAAGAGACGTGGCACACAATGTTTGAAAAAAAAAATAATTAAAAGTATTTGAGGCATGATACTTACATTGATAAAATAGCGGGGGAAATAAATATGAACCGTGCCTATCAAACTGGCTAAGAAAATCTCTAGTGAGCTACAGTTTCTTCTTCTGGCCCTTGAAATTTTAGACGGCCCTTCACTTTTTGATATAAAGTAGTAAAGAATTTGTAAAACAGTAGTTGAAAAATTCTGCAAAGAAGAGGAAAACAATAATAATAAAACAAGCATCTTTTACTGTTTATCACCCACTTTATCAAAAGTACACGACAGGGAGGGGTTTTGAAAAAAATTAGTGGGTTTAACAAACTACATGAAATGGAATGATGGGATTAAGTGAATTATTAACGAGGACTTGACATAATTTATCGGATTGTAAAGTGTCTCCATGTTGTGTTGGGAGAATAAAATTCCCTTCAATGTATTTGATCAAACAGCTTTTTAATCAGAATCTGTGAAGCACGTCCCAATAAGATCTTGACAGCGAAGTAAAAGGGAATCATTGGTTGATAAGACTCAACCCCATTGCTGGACCAGATCTCTGAGTATGATTATGGTTGATTAAGGGCCTAATTATCCCTCAAAGTGGATGTCAATGATGTAATGTGTGATGAAAGTTGACTATCATTTTTCCACTGCTAGCAAAAGCAGAGCCGTAATTATTCAAAGTTAAGGGAGACCATTCAAGCATTTAATTTCACTTAACATGTCTTTTAATTGATGAAAGATGTTTAATATCTTCCTTGTAATGCTGTCTTCCTTCTTATTAAAGTCAATTTGTCATCATAATTTGTGTTTCCCTTTCCCTTAATTTGTTTAAAGTTTATACCATACATGGTGATTATATGCTAAATCCCCTTTTCTTTTCACATTTTACTTTTTAAGTTTCCATATTATTATGGTTTCAAGTAATTTGATTTAGTAATTATTATTGGCATATATATATTAAAGAATCTAATCAATTAACCGATTAAGACCCACGATTTTATTTATTACAAGGCTAAAGCTAAGCTAAGAAAAAAGTGAGTTTAGTTGGCTATTTAAGAAAAATAAGTGTGACAAAAGCATGTGCTTATGTTGCCTCAAATGCTAATGAGGCTATTAAGTGGGATACATTAAGGGGTCATATAGAATAGACTCATCTCAAAGTGCTAAGCCATTTGGTATTCCATCTCTAAGAAGAACGTGATATGCTCCTTACAAAAGCACAAAAAAAAAAAAAAGGTGGGTCATAGTTAGTGGTAGCAATCTAGAGCCGTTAACATCAAGTTCAATAGCAACCTTGAAGGATGGTAGGTTTGTCCAATACCACCAATGAAATGAAATTATTAGAGAATTTAATGAGGACTACCAAGAAATCACAATGTCTAATCCCATTATCCCCAAAGTGATCAATGATAGTTGATCTTTCTTGTCAATTGGTTGTCATCCTTTTGGAAAGAGAGATAATATAGGAGTTAAAAAGATAATGAAATACGAGGCACCCTCCTTCCTCTTTCTTTCTTTTTTGTTCAAGGACATATCGATTATGCCTCTTTAGATTTCAAACAACATGTTGATTGATTATTATCAGCATCTTTCTGAATTTCCTTCACTAATCACTAATATCCCATCAACTCCCCAAAGCCAATGATATCTCACCTGCCCATTGGAATTTTCCAAATTTCGGGTTATTCCTCAAAAAATGAAATTGGTGATTACATTATTTTAATAGAATACATTTTTGGGATCAACCAACAACCTATTATTGTTGAGAAAGATGGACCAAAGCTCAAAATATCAGTATGTATATGCCGACTATTAGTACCATTGAGTATTGGTAGCCAAAAAGTGCCCAAAACCACTTGAAATACACAGGGAATTGAGAGGTTAATTACCCACGACCAATAGCTTAACAGCAAAAGTGTACCGCTAGATGGAGGGGTTCAAGTCCTGATAGTATTTTTAGAGTAGTCCTAAAAAGTCCTAGGCTGTGAAATATTGAACGGTAAATTGAGAGAGTTATGCTTTCACTAAAGGTAAATATATTTGGGCAAGCTAAATCTTTAATTGTAATACCAACATTAAATAATAATAATAATAATAAAGTTTAAACCTCATAAATTAATGAGCAAATGAATTCTCTCGGAAGTAAATCAAGTTACTTCACAAGTTGTATTAATGTATATAGTGATTTTAAACATAATTACTAATAATTATACTTTTTAATTTATATTGAAGTCTAGGGTTTGAATCTTCCTCCTCTAAATCCAAAGAACAGTGTACTCTTTTTTACTTGCGAATATACTTACTTATTTTACATGAACTGTAGCATAGGATATGTACTATATAACTACTGAAAAAATTATACTAGTGGAAAAATTAGCAAAAATATGTACGAAAAATTAAAATTATTATACTTAAAACCAAAGTAGTATCAAAATCATAGGTCAATATAATGAGAAAAACCCAAAAAGATGAAGATTCTGAATAGATCTCAAATGTGAAAAATGGGTAAATGATCTAAAATCAGCCACATCAAATGATATAACTACAACTTTGGGGGAATACGCATGAGAATTGACGATCAAAACCAATCATGTGGACAGCGATGCACCTTCGCTCTTAACTCTATCTTTGTAGAGAAATGTCACATTTCGAACTATCACCATCTTTATACGTGGCACACTTTACTATCTATCAATTGTTACATACCGCACTTGCTTTCTATTCATTTAATTAGGCCCCAATCTTAGACAGCGATAATCTACACTCTACAAATCTATGAATATTTATAAATATTATTATCACCATTATCAGATACTATTGACTCTGAATTTTAAATTATGGGTTTATTAATTGAATTTATTTATTTTTAAAAACAATAATTAAATTTTAAAAAAAATTGAATTAATGCTTCTTTTTTTAATATTTGTTGAACTTTTAATTAAGAGAAAGTAGTAAAGCAATTAATAATAAATAGAAGTAAAATTATAATAGTTTAATTCAAGGTAAACTTATATACATTTCACCAAACATAACCAATTCATTCAAATGCATTATTATAGAATAATTTTATAGTAAAAGTACAAGGAATGATAGCTATTATAGAATTAAATGAGGTTTATTAATTTTATCTTTTTTAGTGAACAGATACGACTTCTATAATTATAATTTACTTGGAGAGTTGATTTATAAGAAGCCCTATGCCTCACTATTTAGCCTTCTTTTATAGGCTTAAATTGTAGAATTTTATTTGAATTAAGTTACATAAAATCCTTTTTAGAATTATGTCATGTAGAATTCTTTTAGAAATGAGATGTCTCTAACTCTGGGTTCCTTAGGAATAAGGACAATGCGAGTTCTTGATCAATGGTAGGTGGACATCTTCTTATCTGCCTCAAGGGGCTTTGGTAGTCGGCCTATTGGATGTCTTACATATCAACCTCTTTGAGGTCTTATGTGATCGACTTCTTAGAAGACTTACGTGGTCAGTCTCTTAAAGATCTTATGTGGTCGGCCTCTTAGGGAACTTATGCAGTTGGCCTCTTGGAGGACTTCTAAGACCCAGTTCTTTGTGTTGAGGACATTTTCTTATAGGCTAAAATCTTGAGTGCCTATATGTCGGGTCTTCAGATGGGTTACAATGGGCTTTTTTAGGGATTGAGTTTAGGTCAAAATCCTATGAGGAACAAGAGACTTACAATTTTCAGTGTTGACTTGTCAATAATAAAAGTAATAATAGTTCTCAGTCTGGTGACTGATATAATTCTCGGGCCAAATGTTGTATCCTCAGTAGGAGTAAAGTGTCATCAGTTATGTGCTTCTCATTATAGGGTTCTGGAATCACATGGGGTAATTTTCGTACCTTGGTGGTGAGGAATGGTGTTTGAATTTGACTCCAAAAGTTTATTTAATGCTTAGTGACCCTTCAAGAAATGTTTGTTGATATGCGATTAAATGAACAATTGCACCTTTTTAAATTTTTGTCAAAGTGGTTACATATTGAATCGTTGGTACTGATCGAACGATTGAGGAGTGCTTGTGAAATGGCCTGTCAAATAAGAGGACTCTACACTTATGAGAGCTTAAATTTTAAATCAACAAGTTAGATTATTCCAAGGACTTCGTATTTATAGTTACAACCCCCTTGTCTCTTCACTTTCTCCTGTATTTAGAAATTTTAAAAGAGAGAAACCATGGTGATTTGAAGAGAAAAACTCTATATTCTTTGAGATAGTCTCTCTTCATCTTCAACGATCTTCATACAAATAGGTATTATTTACTACAATTCTTTATTTTGAGTGTTTTTTCTTTGTTGTTCAATTTTTTTTTAATTTTATATATTTTTTTAGGCTTTGTTCTTCAAAATTTGGGTGATCGACTTAAAAATGCTTGAGGATTTTTTTGTTTGTATTGAGTGCTTGATAAAGTAGCTTATTAATAGGCTTGTCTACTTTATTTGTCTAGCTATTAGCATCATGTCCTTAATCGACGACTTCTAATATATATTTGGTAGTGTGTCCGACGACTTTGATGGTGACTCGGCTGCTAGGAGTAGCTTCGTCTGAGAAGTCAAAAGTGGAAGTGCTTGGAAGGATCGAGGTCTCCAGGTGATTGTTAGGGAGTCTGTCCAAAAAATGGACACAAGTGTAAAGTTATTGGAGGGATTTGCTAACTCTGAGCGGATAACTAATGATCTAGAAGTACCAATTAGTGCTCCTCATGGGTGAACATTAGACTCTGGTCACCCAAGTAGGTTGAAAAAGAAGAAGGTGTTCATTTCTTAAATTAAAGAAAAGGTCTCATTTGAGCTAGACTGCTTACCCTACCATCCTTTGAATGTAAAGTAAGTGGATCTCGACCTATTAAGAGTGAAGTATAATATACCGGGCACAGTCATACTAATGATGCCCTGTGAGGATGAATATGCTACCACACCACTAGCTCGAAAAGTGGCTTTGAATCTTATTTACTTTAAATTAGAGTTAAGACTTCCTCTTCAGCCTTATTTTGTACATATGTTCACTCATTTAAACTTACCACCTTGCTAGTTGAATTTGAACTCGTAGAAGATACTTGTTGGTTTATATGTGATGTGGCTAAAGGCCGACTACAATGACCTAACTTTCTTAAACTACAACAAATCTATTAGAGTAAGCTGAACTTTGAATAACAGAAATGATTTTATTACCTCTCTATCTATGATAGTGAGAATAAGGATGCCTTTATATAAGACTAGCCCTCAAGCAATCATAAGTGAAAGCACTTGTGGTTCTTTGCCCGTAGGGAGTGAGGTTGAGAGCATGTCAAGTTGCTCGGGAACTTATTATGTTCTCGCATTTTTTTGAGATTAGGTCCATATATATTGATTTTTAATGCCTTGCACTTGTATTTTCTGATAGTTTATAACTTGTTCATCTTTGTTATTTTAACAATGTTCTGGACAACTAAACCCAAGCTGACTTAGGAAGAGAATGAGAAAGTTGTTCAATCTTGCAAACAAGCAGACTCTATCAAAGAACTTTCTCACTCAATAAAACTTAAAGAGTACAAGCTGAGTTGGTCAGCTTATTGAATTGCTAGAGGAAAAAAAAAAGAACAAGTAAACATCAATTCTTTCTTAGTGGTGCTCGATCCGCATATTAATTTATCTTTTATCTTGATTTTTCTCTAGTCTCTTGTAATAATGGAATATGAGATCCACAAGAAGCATTATTGTTTGTCTTAGACTCCTAAATCGAAGGGATCAAGTAGGGATCCTTAAGGTGTAATTGCATTGTTTGGCCTTAGTAAAGGTGGGGCAAACAAATGTGTTGATTGTGGGAGCTCTTCGACTAATAGATGGAAAAGGCTGGTCAAGTTACTTGTTGATCCTATGAGTCTATTACCTCTTTCACAATAATCAGGTGGGAGTAGTTTGATAACGAAATAATGTTATTAGACTCTTTAACAACTCCCTCAAGTCAAGCTACTACCAATCTGAGTAGACCATCGATATGGCTAGGCTTTTCATCCTTTAAGTTATCAGACACCCTAACTAAAATGTAAGATAAATATAGGCACATAGTGCCTTTAATAAGTGATGATAAGTGTATAATCAAGTCTATTCGTGTTGACAATACTTCGAAGTATGATGCCTCAAATTTCTTTGTGCATGTCATGGGATATGTGCTCGAGGTAATTTTCATATAATGAAGTTTATATTCTATATTTATTTGGGAGGCTACTCAATCGCTAATTGTTCCACTTTTTATTTAGGTGGCATTCGTCCTAGTTCAGCATAGAAAAGATATCTAAGGTTCTAAAGGATGGGCAAAAGATGAAAGAGGCAAAGGTCGAGGTTGCTCATTTTATAGGGTTCTTTTCGAAGGTTGATAAGAAGATTAAGGAGGGGATCCAAAAGCTCAAGGAATATGCAACTAATGTGGTAGAGGTCGAGGCAAGCCAGCTACAATAGAGAGTATGATTTTTAATCTTCAGAAAAAGATTCATCAGCTTAACGTGGTAGCCGGTGAATCTCAGAACTTAGTAAGGAATCTTCAGGAGAATAATATTGCTCTTAAAAAGAGAAATAAGGAGTTCACCAAAAAGCTGGATATTGCTCGGGCTGATGCTGCAGGTGGTTCTAAGGACCGATTTATAGAGGGCGTCAACTTGGGTTTTGAAAAGTATGTTAATGTGTTTAAGGCATACTATCCCAACCAGTACCTTGATAGGAGCGTAAAAGTACTAATATGATTTGTACTCAACTTTCGTATTTTATTCCAAATTATAAATAGTTGGCTATTTAATTGTGGTTTTTTTTTATCATAAATAGATGCATGATGGAAAATGTGACGCATAGAAATAAACGAGAGGCGAATCAGACGTAAAACGAAGAAGTTACGCTCAAAATATGAAAAGGGCACCAGGGCTGGGCGCCCAGGTCAGTAGCTGAGCACCGCGGCGCTCGTGGCGGTGAACAGTGGTGCAGGAGCAGTACTTTACAATAGTACCCTGTGAATAGTATTTATTATAGTAACTCGTGAACAGTATTTTGAAGACAAAAACCTATAAATAGAAAGTCAAAAACCCTAAGAGGGAGAGGAGAGAAAATGAGATAAAAGAGGCAAAAACTTAGTGAGAGAATTCACAACACAAAATCAAAGATCAAAGCCAAAGATTGAAGAACCAAGATCAAGATTCAAGCTTCAAGCCAAGATTGAGGGAGAAACACATCAAGGATTCACTTTGATTAGTTTTTCTTCTCTTTCTTTATCATTATGTTCTTGTTCTTGTTAATCTTTATGAATTGATTTGATGCTTTTGGTTTTGTGATGGGTTAAATTATTTATCTAGAGTTTGACTATGTGAACCTAGTATGGATTTGGATTGTGTTAATTTTTAGTTGATGAACTTAATTATTATAATTGATTCATTCTATCTTGTGTTTAATGCTTTCATTATACCTTATCAATATTTTGGATGATTGAGGAACCATGATGAACTCGACAGATGAATTCATGTGTTTAGCTTAGGATAGTTTGATGCACGATTATAGGGTAACAATTATGAGTTCCATATAGGATAGATATATATCTAGGTGGCATGTATGATATAATTTAGATTTAATCTTAATGAATTACATTCTGATTTGATTACCATAGACATATAAGTGATTGTTAGAATACGTAATATAGTCATTTGACCATCGACAGAGGCTTGTGATGAGATTAGTGTCTAAGCCAATTAATTGGTATTAAGGGATTAACTAAGTGGTTAATGAGTCCAATGAAATACTAGGGGATGAGTCAAAACCCTAGATTATCTTTATTTGTGAATTCTACTCTTTACTTTTGTTTAGTTAATTGAGAGAATTAGATTAGTTAAATAAATTTTAGATTTTAGTTTTCTGAATAAAAGTTAAGTAGGTACAATTTTAGTACTTGATTTATAGAATAGATCGCATAGTCCCTGTAAGATCGATATCTGGACTTAAAATCCTATATTACTAGATACGATAGCATGCACTTGCGCTTAACTAGTATAACATCACAATCATACCTCACTTGGTTAAAGGAGACAATCACCAGTTAGGCAACGGTTGAGGAAGGGAGGACTGAGTGCCCCAAATTAATTATGATGCCGAAGTGGTTCCTTCTTGGCCAGAGCAAAGTACACCTCCTTTTTCGGTTAATGAAATCTTTTTAACTGAGGACCTTTCTGCCCCCACTACTAAAGAAAACCCTTATTCCTCAAGCTTAAATTTGCTCTTCTTTTTTGTATTATTTTTGTTAATTTAAGCTGAGCTCCTATGTCTGTAAAAAAAGATTTCATTAAAGAAATTTTTCTTTTTAAACTTTGTGTTCTTGTTGATGTGCATGATGTCCATTTTATGTCATTGATCACTTTTTTCTTGTTTAGTATTCTGATAATAAATAATAATTAATATGATTATTAAATTTATCGTAGCTCATTTTCAAATTGTTCGATGTTTAATATGTTCTAATGGGCATGTAAATGTATAATCACTTAAGAGTCGATGAGGATCTTTTAATAAAAATGAATATTGTTGTAATAACTCTTTAATATGTTCAACTTTGATTTACTTCTTTGACCTTTTTAGGCATATTTGGATAAATAACTCAAGTTTTTAACTTTTCAGTTTTCTTATGATAACTGCTCGAGAATTTGAGTTAAGAGGGTCACTTGGAGCTATCGCCACTACCTTTAGGATTTCTTCTAAGAACTGCTTAGAGATTTCAATTGGGAGGGTCACTTAGGGCTATCATTACTACCTTTGGAATTTCTTCTTAGACCTACTCGAGGGTTTCAATTAAAAGGGTCATTTAGTGGTTATCGTCATTACCCTTGAAATTTTTTCTGAGACTTGCTCGGGGATTTTAATTAGAAGGGTCACTTAGAGGGTTATTGTCACTACCTTCAGGATTTATTTGAAGACCTACGTAGGGATTTAATTAGGACTTAGGGGGCTATTGCCACTACCCTCATATCTTCTCGATCTTTAAGCGACCCTCGTGGGATCTCAGATCATTTTAGAGCTTCTCGATCTTAGGACAATCATCATGGGGATCATGGATCATTTTGAAGCTTTCTGATCCCTAAATGATCCTTGTAGGGAACTTAGATCACTTTAGAGCTTCTCGAGCCTTGGATGATCCATGTAGGGATCTGTGATCATCTTTAGAGCTCGATCCTCGGACAATCCTTGTGGGGGATATTGAATCATTTTGGAGCTTTATCGATCCTTTAACAATTCTCATAGAGATCTCAGATTATTTTAGAGTTTTCTTGATCCTCAAATGATCCTCGTAAGGATTTTGGATCATCTTAGAGCTCTTTCGATTCTTGAATGATCCTCATGAGGATCTCGAATCATTTTTGAGGATGGGTACTAGGTAGTTATCACCTTGACCCTATTTTTCCCAGGTTGAATCACAATGATTAAATAGTTATGCAACTTTTTATGACAAATACTAATCTTGCAGTAATGAAGATTCTGAAAGAAAATGGATAATCATTAAGCGCATTAAATGTAAGTACTCGAGTATTATAAGTGCTCATTGTTACAGTAGATGTAAGCAAATAAAAGAAAATTAAAGGTTTATGAATCTAGGGATAGTATTTTTGATGAGCTTGGTATCTCAAATTTTTTTGACTATTCGTCTTTGCATTCTCGGGCTCGTATGTCTGTGGTCTGACTCTTTCAAGCACTTTGTAGTGGCCTTCTTAATTGGGTTTGAGGATTTTCTTGAGCATTTGTTGTCATCGTCCTCATCACTTCTTCTTCTTCCTCAATCCCTATGCATTTGGGTGCTTAATTGTAGGTAACCGTATAAGTTGTGATCAAACTCTCGATTAAGTAGTATTAGAATCGATTCAAACTCAACTTATTTTTATAGCCTCTAAGATGACTAGTAGGTCGAATGCCCTAAGTTAGATTACTTCTCGGTGGAATCGATCCATGAAATCTCTCAAGCGCTTAGTTCGACTTTGCTAGAGCTTGTTCAATTATTGAGGTCTGTGGCTAGCTTGCAGGCTCTATAGAAACATTATACTAAATTACTAGTTAACTCATTGTAAGAGGAGATACTCCTCTACTTTAAGCTTCGATACTAGAAGAGGGATTATCCTTCCAAGTTCATGTGAAATAATCGGCACAATTTCTTCTGACTTAATCCCTCAATGGATAGTAAGTCAGTTACTTCATCAACGTAATGATTCATGTCGATTATAACTTTATAGGTCGAGAGGTTAGACAATCTAAAGGTCGTGGCCAATTTCATGTCCCTTAGCTCGTCGATAAGTTGAAACTTTCTCTCTCTCTCAGTACTCTTCAAGGGAAGAAGTCTTCACTTCTCTTCTATTAGCTCATGCAACTGCTCTTCTAGTCCTAGACTTTTTCCTTCAAAGGTACTTAATTATTGTATTCTCGGCGTGACTTCTTATTTTGAGGTCAGCTTTGTTCCTCAAACAAGTCTTGTCTTTCCTTGTCTTTTTATTCTTAAGTAAGTAGAGTAGGAAACTTACTATTCCTTATGGGTGGGAGAAGCTCCCTCAGATTTGGTCAGGCTGACTCATTGGTTAGCAACTGCTCGAGGTTTGTATTGCTTTTGTAGCCGTTCATGCTTTTCTAGCATTATTATCAGTAACTCTCTCAACTCCTTGCTATCTTTCCTTACTCTCCTTAGTTCTTTTTCCAATTCAATTCACTAGATGGATGTGGTCTCAGCCTAGTATATTACATTATCATCCTATAATTTTAGTGACCACTATTGGTTTGCTTGGTTAGAATTTTTTGATAATTGTTGGTTTTACTCATTACTTTGAGTAGTTATAGTTTTAATGATCGTCTTTTCTACCATTGATCAGTTGCCTTTCATGGCATTTCATTTTGTTCCCATAAACAACGTCAAACTATTGACCCTGAATTTTGGATCTTGGGCCTTTAAGTTTAATTTATTTGTTCTTGGGAACATCGATTGAATTTCTTGAAAGGTTGGGCTAAAATGATCACTTTTTAATATTTTTTAGACTTTTAATCAAGAGCAAGCAATAAAGCAATCAATCACAAAAGAAGTAAAATTATAGTTGTTTAGATTAATGTGTACCTACATCCACTTCACCAATTATAATCAATTTACTAAAAAAAATCTTTATTGTATAATAGTTTTATAGCAAAAGTATAAAGAACAGTAGTCATTACAGAATTAAAGAAGGTTTAGTATGTTTCTCTTTCTTAGTGCGCAGATGTGACTTTTAGGATTGTAATTTGCTTGAAGAGTTTATCTAAAAGAAGCCCCTTACTTCATTATTTAGCCTTCTATTATAGGTTTAGGTTGTAAAGGTCTATTAGAATTGTGTCACGTAAAGTCCTTTTTAAAATTGTCTTGTCGAATCCTTTTAAAACTAGGATGTTTCTGACTTCGGGGTCCTCAAGAATAAAGGCAATGTGAGTTCTTGGTCAATGGTGAGTACCTTCTCATCTGCCTCTAAAGGCTTTTGTGTCAACTTCTTGGAGGGCTGCTTCATTATTTAGCCATCTCTTATAGGTTTAGGTTGTAAATGTCTATTAGAATTAGGTCACGTAAAGTCTCTTTTAAAATTGTCTTGTAGAATTCTTTTATAATTGTGACATTTTTTACTTCGGGGCCCTTAAAAATAAAGGCAATGTAAGTTCTTGGTTAATGGTAAGTACCTTCTCATCTACTTTTAGAGGCTTTTGTATTGATTTCTTGAAAGGCTTGAGTGACTTTTTAGAGATCTTATACTATTGACTTTTTAAAAATCTTACATGGCTAATCTTTTGATAGGCTTTTAAAATCGAGAACTTTGTATTAAAGATATTCTATTATAAGTTAAAATCTCAAGTGTTTACGTAATAAGTCTTTTAAGTGAGTGTAGTGGACCTTCGTGATATTTATAAATGTACAAATTTGATAATTAAAGTTTCATCATACAAGTACAGATAAGCCGGTCATGATCATGAATTATGTAACTTAAAAACGTGGTGTGTAATTGTAATTAGTATAAAGTTAAAAAGAGAAAGGTGGTCCAAAACCGAAGTTCCAAGTTCCAAGTGCCTATGAGAGAGCGACAGCAAGCTGGACACTTTGCTGACGTGGACGTACGGAGTGGATGTGACGTTGGATTTACAGTTGGCTGAGGTTAGTTGATGGGTCCCGCAGGGGGTACACTGGACACACGTGTTGGTGAGCGCGCCTCAATAGAATATCGAGAAAGGGGTAGATAATAATATATTCTTAATCTGCATTGCATATATTCATACATGGGTATGGGGAGGGCAGGTAACTAACTGGTTCTGGTTGGTTTAGATTTGAGGCAGAGGAGGTAAAAAGTAAAGCTTCTTTGAGCAATCATTATTCCGTTACGACTGACGACCCAAATCTCCTAGGTGGTTCCTGGGCCCAACTCACCTTTCTTAATCTTATTGTAGCTTTTTTTTCTTTCTTTTTTTTTTGAGAAATCAAGCGAGGCTGCGTTTCGCTTCCCAACTCACGCTACTTGCTTTTCTGAAAACATAGAATAAGCTACTGCTAAATCAAAATCTACCAGACGGAGACTAAAAGCAAAATAGATTTGTTCACCCAGCCAGCAGAACAGTCACTTAGATTTGTCTCTGTCACGGCGGACACATTTAGCCGGCCTATACATTAAAATAGTAAAAAGTATGGGGCTTTAAAGTTTGTTTTTTTTATTAAAAAAAAAACTGAAAATGACATTGTAATGTTTTATTTATTTACAGGTCAAGGGACAGAATTTTAGCGCCACTATGCTTGAGTGATTTTTGCTGTGTCATTATGATAATGGCAGACAAACAAGTTCAAATCCATCACTGAACAATATACACACTTACTAACGGGTAACAATGAGTGGCCTCAGTAAAAAAAATTTTAAGAAAAAGGGTTTGCCGACAATTACTGTTCAAATAATGTCTTATTAAACTCTGCAATAAAAAAATTGTCAGAAAATCAATTAGCTCTGTTGATTGCAATTTGTTGATTTGAAACAAACTTAGACTAATTATTTGATTTCGTTTACTGTTGTATTGTGAGTGTGGGAGTGGGTGTAATAAAAAAAATTTTAAAAGAAAAAATAAAGAGAAGAAGGGAATCTGGTTGATTGAGCCAGTGACTGTAGAAAGCTTGGGAACAATCATGGCATTTTCATATTGACATCAATGCAATGCATTTGCAATTGCATGGTCATGATAAATAATGATTATTGTCCATCCAAACGCGGAATGCATCACGTCAACGGGCTATTCATCTTGGGACCCGACTGATCAAAAGGGCCCGCCTTACTGTGGAGTGTTAAATGTTCATGTCTTGGGTCCCAAGGGTCTTGGATGAGGAGGGTATAGTACTTGATATAGTGAATGGTACAGATTTGCCTTGTACAGCCCTTCATCGCTGCAATGCAAATATTTCTCGACTTTTCCTCGTAATATGATGCCCTGAGAGTCTTTTGGTGTACTTCTCATGAACGAATGTGACATATCCTTGGATAATTAGAGTTGTGTAAATAGGTCATGTTACTCTCATTACGTACTTGCTTTTAGGGTCGAATTGGGTCCCCTATCTCAAACTCCATTCTTGGTTCATAACTTTTCATGTTCTAACTTGTGCAAATTCTGTACTAGTAAAACCGGCTCATCAGCTCAGACTCAGACTCAGACTCAATAGACGACGATGAATTTTATATGGCAATACTACCTCAGGCACCATGTTTGACCAACTTTGTGAAAACATCATTTTAAGCAAAGCAAATGGACTCAAAAAGAGAGAAACATGAAGAATGGTTTCGACTCCAACGGCACAGAACTGCCGTATTTTCACCATTGTTTTACCAAAGAACTGTCCATTTTTTTGCTGCTGAAAAACGGTGCTTCCCTTTTTGGCATTACTTTTGAACCTTAATACTGCAAAATGATTAAAGGCAAGGCCCCAATGGTGGGGTTTAATTGGTCTAATGTCACATATATATTTTTATACCCCACCGGACACCCAAACCTTATCTATCTTCCCCATTAATTTCTTTTCTATTTTATTTAATTAATTTTCCCATCAAGAATAAACATAAGGTGGTCAGTGTATAAAAGTGGGTTTATTTCATGGTGTTCGATTTCTATTTTCTCACATCCCAGCTCAGCCATTCGAGGGGACAAATACGTACCAAGTACCTAAAGTTTTGATTCAGACTTGGATCGGATCTTAGCACACTCGTGCAAGCAATGAACCTGGACAACTGAAATTCTCGGCCACAACCTTTTATCACATCTTAATATTATGTTTGATACTCTATGTAGGCCATTGGCAATGCCTAATCTTTGGTCTTGATTCTTGGCTTGATTGGCGATTTATTATACGTGATTGTGGTCTTATTGAAACTCGGCTTGTATGTTTCTTGCGGCTATATATCGAATATGATCATTATTATTGTTATATATATTTTATATATTCTATTAAATAATCATGCTCGTACACAATGGCATATTTCCCCAATTATGAGATAATCAATGAGTTGTCAGAGTATGTTCCGGGACTATTAGTGTATATAATAATAATAAATTCTCTTACTTCTCTTTGGTCTTTATCCAATACTAATTCAAACTCTTCTCAGAGAACTATTGAACTTAATTTGTTATAAAAAAAAAAAATTGAGGATTGGATACCCTTTTTGTCTTTCATTTGAGCCGATGAAGGTGACCATGTCCATGTGCAAACGGGTTTAAATTAATATGTGTTTAGTTGAACGTCACTTATTTTACCATTACAACATAATTTGACAACTCCAAGTTTGACCTCTCTTTACCACTCGACTCTTCCACCTTTCCCACAACCTTAATCCCGAGCTTACTCAATACTTTAATCGATTCTCCGATCCGTAGACTTTGTGTTTAAGTAACTTGTATAAAATAAGATTATTCATTGATATTAAATCATATTTAGGGTTTAATAAGTTTTCTCATTATTATGTCACCAATCCTTCAACCGAGAACCCTAACTTTCACATTAGAGCAATTTCGAGAAGCAGCAAGGCAACAAAAAGGCTTGCTTATAACATATTTGAAGAATTAGGTTGTTGTCAACTATTTATTAAGAAATGACTTATCTTAGAATTATACAAATAATTAAATTATAATATTAAATCCTCTGCAGAAGAAGAACTCTGTGCATGCATGAGTTTAAATGGAAATTTAATTTCATATCAAAGCCGACGGGGTCGCCATGGAAACCGTCTTTAATTTACTATACATATTATTAACTTTTTGTATATATGTTTATATAGGAAGGGTGAAGACGACAATGGTTGACTAAAGAAAACAGCTCATGTGCTTGCATATGATAAGCTCACGAGTGAATGATGAGGTATGGGGGATTAATTAATTACAAATATCATTTCTTTTGGGGGGTTTTAATTAATTTATAATTTGATCTTGTTGGATGAGTGAACTGGGACATTGCTAAGGTCAAGGAAAGCTCATAATGGTGTTGCAAGGAGACAAACTATATACTTAATAATGATTATAGTTATAATAATAACAAAAGAATAGACTTATATAATTATCAATTCTTATGATTTTTCTTTCTCTTTTTTAATGATTTAAATACGTGTTTTTCTTAATAATGAAACTTTTCAAAGTTCTGAGAGAGAGTTGTAGATGCTCTTTGATGGAGCTGTTGTCTGTATGTATGGAGATAGCACATAAGCATACCTTTCATGGAGCATTTGCCTTTCCCTTTCCATCAACATACGCAAACGATTTTTATATTTATATATGTACTCGTTTTCAAACGAATCCTTAGGAAAAACATTCTTGTTAATTTTTTTAAACAATTGCATATTAAAAATAATTTTAATTTCTTTTCAAAAACATAGAATCTTTCCCAGCCTAATTTGCTGTAATTAGGATTAAAAACCTAACAAATTGCCATATATATATATATATATATATATTGAATGGGATATAGAACTTGCCTTCGTTCTTACATGACATTAAGATCAAAATAAAATGTTCGATTATAATAAATAAAATATAAAGTATAAGAAAATAAACTATTGGATGAGTCCACCTTACACATGATTTAAACATTAAAAAAAATGGCATTTGTGGATGTTGCCCTGCGATAAAGGGTTTTACATTACATCTTACCTCCATAGTAAATGTATTGAGTTCAAATTCTCTATAAAAAAATCGTAAAGGGGCAAGTAACATGTTGGAGATTAAAAACAAAAGCTTAAAAGCTACAAGTTGCGAAAGATTAATAAACGTAGATGAAGTTTTTGAGATTGAAACTTCTAGATTAATTATCGTTTTATTTTTGTTATATCTTCTTAATAATGAAACTCACTATTCTTCTATAAAAATATATACTCTAATACTCAAGTCAATATTTATTCGTAAAAAAAAAAGTTATATATAGAAGAATGTTGCAAAGACAAACATGATGTATGTTGTATAATTGCTTATGAGTGAATTCTATATTACAAAGTAAAATTAAATATTTGATGATGATTATGAATAAATAAGTCAAGCCTATTTATAGTGTATAAGTTCTAATTTTTGTTCCAAGCATGCTTGAGCATCCACCCTTAATTAATATGAATTGATAAGAATTTAAATCTGTTAATATGTCATCAATCAATGAGAGTAATTAAAATAAGATTCATCTACTTATAAAAAATAATTCTTCATATAAAATAATAATTAATCAATCAAAATTTAAATAGAATTTTAAGTTTAATCTATCCTCCCTTTCTCGTGGCTCTCAAAACCCCAATTTGTACAATCTATGGGTTGGCATATTCAATTACTTAACATATTAAATTTAAAAACTAGACTAAAATCTCTTGTTTCATGAAATTGGACATTCCTCTTATGTGAATTGTTACTTTAAAAAATTACAATGGGAGTTGGTTGGGTCATATATAATGGGTCCAATAATATATATTAGTATTTTTATTGCAAAAATTTGTATTTATATATATTTGAGCTATTCATTTTATTTAGTTCCAAAAAAAAAAGTTTTTGAATTATACAGCAACTAAATAGTGTTATCTAAGTTAAGTTTGTATATTAAAAATAATTTTCGTATATTATCAATACATTTCTAAAGTGAACTTTAATTTGGGTTTATATGTAGCAAATAATTATAATGATTGAACCACTGTGTCAAGATTTGTCCCTCGGCAGAAATGAAATATGAAAATTAAGTGATTAATCTTTCGGGGGTCATTTCCCAAAATCCCAAGAATGTATTATAGCATCTAGGGTTTTTCGCCCTCTCTGTCGGCGGTAAGGTAAGGACTAAAGAGACTTTTCAATTGGTTTCAGATGTCCCACGTCAAAGAAATACGTGTATAAAATTACAGAATAATTCTCTCTTTCAGCGACCCATGGGCTGATTTTGACGTGTCAAGAATATTTGATTGGCCTGATAAATGAAAAGTCAAACAGAAAGAGAAGTTCCTATAAAAATAAAATGTCAATTTCCCTTGGCCCAGAAATATATATACGAAGAAAGTTGCCCGCAAATGTAGTGTCAATTATTTAGTCTGTATACTTCAAGACTTGTGCACCATTTTAGTTTGATAACAACATTAATCCCTGTAAAGAAATAATTTTTATTTTGAAAAAGAAAATACAATTAAGCATGGATAGTCAAGTTCATAAAATTATCTTATCTCACTCTCAATCTCTATTCACAAATGACAACCATTTTCATACGTGGAGAAAAGCCTTTTAATAAGGGGATTTTCCAAACAAAAAATCATGAGCCCTGAAGGTAAAGCATTGATCATTGGAGCACAATATTAAATTTGCTTGCATTTTTAGTGTTTAGATAGATTAAGTTGAATGATTCGATAATTCAAGGATAAAAATTGAGAGTGAAACTGGACCATTCCTGATAACTCAAGCTACTACTAATATGAAAGATCATAGCTAAGAGAGAAGTGAAATGACTGAAATGGCCTTTAATTATCTTCAATTCAATTCAATTCAAATATGACCCCTCTCATAATTTGAGACAAAGTTGGGACCCAGAAAGATGGCGTAGAGATATGTTATCTGCACAGCGTAGCACATGCAAATGTTGTGTAGTGCCCAGTAACTTATGGGTCCACTTCAATTGGACTATTTTTTCCTTGCACCAAATTTGACTCCATCAGGTTTGTTTTCCACCCTCTGATCCACTGACCATTTTAATGACCGTTCATCCCCATGCCCATGCCTTCACGGGACCCATCTTAATCATAGATCCGATCTTCGGTCCCCTCCGGGTTTCGGGTCATTTTATAAGTAATACTATTCGCTTTGTTTTGTTTTATGAACAGCCTTTCATTTTTTTTTTTATATATAAATTAATCTCATGAATTATTTGGAAGTTGTACCTTTCACTTTCAGGCAACTATTTATTGTCTTGAACTTGAGTCGCATAAATCGGCCAATATTTTACATCATTTTTTAAGCAATTTTATGTTTTTTTTATAAAAACAGAAGATTTAATTCTACGAGAAAATAAAAAAGAAATGCGTTTCTTTTTCTCTTTTGTGATATGATTGATAATTAGTTGTAGTTTATAATCACAACTTTGATGCTCATAATCTTCTGTCGAGATTTCAATGGGTTTCAATTTACAATGCGGGCCACAGGGCCCCGCCCACCCGCAGGAAACCATCATTTCGAATAAAGGTTTTTTATTTTATTTCAACAAGTACACATATTTCTAAATCAATAGTGTAATCTTTGAAATTTTAGATCCGGATCAATTTAATTGTAATCAAAATATGAATTACCAGTACAAACTTTGTATTTTTTTAACCTAATATAGCCTTTGGGTCAAATTTTAAGATTGTTGTTATAATAAACACAAATGATATCTAAAACATATCATCTCTTCATTATTTGCAAATCTGTTTCATCTTCTTCTTTTTTTTTTTTTTTTTTGGTTTTTAAATAATTTTTTTAATGGTATTAGAAGAAAATACCTTTAATATTAATTAGACTAGTCTGATTTTGCCGAAAGAAGGGCCCAATAAAAGGTGGAAACAGCAAGGAAAAAGGGTTTAAAGCCAGATTAATTAATTAATGAGATTAAGAAGATGGGGTCTAGGGCAAACAAGAAAATTTGCACAAAGAAATTGGTCTGCTTTGGCTTGGCTACATAATTATTTTAACTATTATATACTTGTTCATAGTTTACTCCCGTTTGAGTTTGATATTCATTTTGTGAAGCATTATTCCAACTATCATGCCGCTACACGCTTCTAATCATTGCACGAAAATATAAAATTATTCCCCTAAGAGTAAGAGAATCCCCATTATATATTTATTTAATTCACCATGCGTTTATACAAATATTAAAACAGATTACAACATTATCAACGACATTTTAACTATTTTTCCCTTCAAAAGAGTTTGACTTGGAGAAGATGCCATAACAATTTGGGAAGCTAAGCTCATTGGTGCTGGTTAGATGATAGAATAAGTTTTCGTTGGGGTTGTGATTCATACACTCTTTTTGTTTGTTGTTGAACTTTTAGCAGGTTTGCTTTACAGCAGTAACTGGCTCAGCTGGTATTGCTTTACAATTATAGTACTCGAGTTTACAGAAAATATTAAATGGAAGGGGAGTTGGGTTTCTACAATTAGCCTGTTGGTTTATCTAAACATGGTTTTTCTCCAAAACAGAGAACAATAATAATGTGGTAAAATATGATTAAAGAAGTTGGAAAATTGCAACCACGCAATCGCCTTTCAATCAAAGTATGAGATTGTGCGATCAAATCATTTTAATTTGTTTCTCATTTTTTGCCACAGCCGTGTGAAGGAAGCATTCATTATCTTGGATTTACGAATATTCCGAAAGGAAATGGAATGAATAAGTAACAAAGTCTCTCCAAGTAGGGGAAAAATGGAGTGGGGGCGATTTACAAAAGGCAGAGGATTTGATCAATAATAGGAAGATATATTAAATTCTCAGAAAATGACTAAAACAATTAGTTCTTTCCACGTAATGATGAAACTTTTCAAAGTGATCATGATTTAGAAAATTGCCCAAAAAGCTAAAGGGTGAAAAAGAGAGCATCATGTTTTCTTTGAGACTCAATACAAAAGCTGTTATGCATAAACCATTAACAAAGGAATATTTATTTCTTTACTGAAATGTATGTATTGTGTACTATAGACATCTACTTGGTATTCTGATTTTTATAGATTTGAAAAGTATTTGTTTTTACTCAGGGAGTTGAGAGGATTGATGGCTTCTGTTACCTTGAGTTTTACTAATTCTATGAGTAAACTGAGATGGCTTGTAAATTTTTTGCTAGGGAATTTAACAGACTTAAGTTACAAGCATGGGTTACTGTCGAGTTCTGTTTTCTCTCCAATACATTATCAGTGAAAATGCCGCACCATCCTGCAAAAGACATTAATTCTGAGACCTTTTGATGAGACACATGCAACTCAGACTATTAAGGCATTTCTTTCACCTTGCCAAAACCCCCCCACCCCCCAAAAAAAAAAGAAAGGAAATTTATTAAAGAGAGAAAAAATATAACAATTATGAGTTATGACAGAGACTTTTCTCTCATGAGAGATCCCTCTCTTATATTAATTCAACTCTTTTTCTCAGCTGCAACTTCATTGTCTGAGCTTCCCTATCAAAATTCTCTCTCTCTTCGCTTACATAAAATTTTCTACCACATCATCTTCTACAAATCCCTTCAGAGTCACCACCACTGCAGCTTGTTGCTGACACTTCACCCTAGAACAACGGACTTGCTGTTTCAGGAAAAAGAATTTTTCATCCTCGTACAAGTTGAGTCTTTCTCCAAATGGGGAGGCACTCTTGTTGTTACAAGCAGAAGCTAAGGAAAGGTCTATGGTCACCTGAGGAAGATGAGAAGCTTCTGAGGCATATTACTAAGTATGGCCATGGTTGTTGGAGTTCTGTCCCCAAACAAGCTGGTAATTAAATGACCTCATCATCCGTTTTATCTCTTTTGCTTATTCCTGAAAGTGTGTCTTCTTTGTTTAATTTTGAAGGAGAAAATAGTTATTTGATGGGTTTCTTTTTAATTATTTTTTTTTCTACATGGGATGAATCGGCAGGTTTACAGAGGTGTGGGAAGAGTTGCAGACTGAGGTGGATTAATTACTTGAGGCCTGATTTGAAGAGAGGCACATTCTCACAACAAGAAGAGAACCTCATAATTGAGCTTCATGCAGTTTTAGGGAATAGGTATTCTCTCTCATCATTTTGAACATCTTCTTATATTACGATTTTTAATATTGGAACTTAATTGTTAACGTTATTGGTACTGTGTGGTTTTCCAGGTGGTCTCAGATTGCAGCACAGTTGCCTGGAAGAACCGACAATGAAATTAAGAATCTGTGGAACTCTTGCTTGAAGAAGAGGCTCAGGCAGAGAGGCATTGACCCTGTAACACACAAACCGCTTTCCGAGGTAGAAAATGGAGAAGACAAGAATCTACCGACAAACAGCCAAGACAAAGCTTCTGGGGTTTCCGGTGAATTGAACCTCCTCAACACCGAGATTACAAAGCCACCTGGGGCAGCTTTACATGAACAGAAACCAACAGCAGTTGCTGCACAAGCCTATCAGTTGAAAATAGAAGGCTCTTCCATGTCCAACACAATAACCAGCAGAAGCAACAACAATAGCAACAATTTGATAACAACAATACCCACCAATAGGGATATTTTCATAGATAGGTTTGCGACTTCAAACCACGAAAGCACCATCACCAGTAGCCAGCCTGCAGATTTTGTGGGGCATTACCCACTTCAACAGTTGAATTCTGCATCTAATGCCAGGCTCTCAACAGCCTCAAATCATTCTCTGTGGTTTATGCAGACCAGCAAAGCCTTTGATATGAATTCTGAATTCTCTTCCAATGCAATACCTACAATTCTCCCACCTGTTTCTAGCTCATCATTGCTTTGTGCTCCTATGAGCTTCAAAAATTCTGTAACTCTTCCCTCTGATAATCAATCGATACCCTCTTTTACAGTTAATGGATCCCGCTACTGGGAAGCTGGCGCCCCCAGCAGTAACAGTAACAGCAGCAGTGTAAGCAGTAGCAGCACTGAGCTGCAGAGCAACAGCACCTTCTTTGAGAACAACAACATCTTCCCTTGGGGATTAGCAGATTGTAGCTCATCAGAGAAGGAAGCTCAAATTCAACTGATTGATAACCAACCTGAGGACATTAAGTGGCCTGAATATTTCCAGACCCCATCATCAATAATGGCAGCTGCTCTACAAAATCAAACACCGCAATCTTTATACAATGAGATAAAATCAGAAACACATTTCCTGAATGATAGTTCAAGCGGTATCTGGCCTCATAACCAGCAACAACAAGAACCTTTACAAAATTCCGACATATGCGCTAAGGAGATCCAGAGACTCACTGCAACATATGGACATATTTAACCAGCATTCATGAGAAACCTCCAAATGACTGAAGAGTATAAGGGGCTCGAAACAAATGCTGTTTCTTATATCAGGTGTGTGTGAAAGATTTTTCTTTTGTATATAAGTCTGATACAAACATTTCTCACTCTCTGGTTTTGCAAATTTGTGAAAAAAAAAATTGCTATTAGCTTTTTCTTACTTCGTGTGGGGTAGAGTTGCAGATTAAGGTCTGTTTCTGTGTCTTTTATATTACTTTGCCTCATTGCATATGCATTATGGTTGTTGCAATTCTCTTATCTGTAAACAATCAAGAGAAGATATTTGTTATATTCATTCATGGTTTTTTTTACTTTTTCCTTTATGTTCTTATCGCGTCTTTTCAACCATCTTCCGTCAATATGATAAAGAATTTCTATCTGCAATCTGTTCAAATCTCTCCTTGACACACAGGCTTTCACTCTCGAGACACAGAAAATTGCATGAACCTTCTTTAACGAATGCCTTTTCCAGTTTAAGATTTAATGGTTGTCTATCATTGTCTCAAAGACCTCACTTTTGTAACAGCTATCACTTTTATTTATTTTTTTCACTTTAGATGATTTCGAGGAAATAAGTTAATAACTGGGTGGCTAGCTGCCTTTTAATTTAAAGTTCTTAATTCCTAATATTTTGAAAAACGGCTCAGTTACTTGATTTGCAAGACTCAATAATGAGCCAATTCATCAACCATTCAACCCTTTGAATCTCATTCTCCTCTGATATCTCACGCGTGCAAATACATATATAACGCACAATAACAATGGGGTGTTTTTCCATTTTTATTTCATATTCTCAAGTAACAAAAATGAAACCCCACAAAATGAATTGAGAGAGTAATCACTTTCTAGTCCGTACGAAAAGAAAGCGACTGTCAATATAATAAGGGCCATTTATATGCTGATGTCTTGTTGCATCTTTATGACACTAACATTATCTTAAGAAACGATTTATAAAGTAGGAAACTTCCAATTCAATAGCAAAAAGAGGTCCATTCTGTGGTGAAAGTAAATACCGCTGATAGGGCAGACAAATCAGTGCCATCGACCTGGCACCATCTGACGGGGTATCGTCGGCAATACACAACAAACATGCATCCCTTGTGAGATTCAGAACAGACTCCCTGCCGTAGAATTAATCTAGGACGTTATTTTTGAAGCACGAGAATAATGATTGTCACATAAAAGTAAAGAGAAGGAGACTTGTATCGTCCAAATACGAAAATGAAACGTCTAAGTTAACTGGTGAAGCATAGGTTACTTTCCCTTTTCCAGTTGTTTGGTTTTTCAAATTCAATCTGTTCACTAACAGAGGGGACTAAAAGCAAGTGGGAACATGAACATGTGAGATAGAAACTTTGAGAAAGCGAAGTTTCTCATACTCTAATCGAAAACGAAATGCAATCAACAGTACGACGCATGAATCAGGAGATTAGATATACACTGCAGCATTTAATGAAATTGTTGGAACTGAATTCAACCTAATCTAATCTAATTAAGAAATTGAATTTGAGAAACAAAAAACAACTGGAGAACAATAAAAAAATATAAGAGAAATTATGTGGTTTGGCAAAGTTACATTATATAAGAGAAATTATGTGATTTGGCAAAGTTACATTTACGGGTCAATACAAGAATGATTTGATGTTATTATTCAAATAAAATCAAAGAATTACAATTTTAAATGACCGAACTCACAACATTCTTAAAAATAAAATAAAAAATAATAAAATAAAAGAATACATTAAGCTTTCCAAATCTACCAAAGAGTAGACTTTTTTTTCCAAACTCTATAAAATTTAACAAATTCAATGTAAAGTGTCAGCATATGATTCGTCTTAAATTTGTTTAGTAAAAAGTTGTGTTTTTGCCACGGACTTCCTAAAAACTTTATCATTTCAACCTTTCTGATTTTAATTAATTACTCTAGAAGCCACAATACTTACTTTCATGCATTTAAGTCTTTGAAAACTTTTTTTTTATACTTTGTTTTTCGAAACAGATTATCTGACTCTGTTATTAATTTTTAATTACCATTTTACAATCTCTATCTTAATTCTAAATTAATGAGCATCTTCCAATCTTCTTGTTGGCCATTACTCGAATCATCCTTACTTGTTGGTTACACCAACTAAGTTGGAACAAGGTTTAAACTTGGTGGAAGAAATGTATTTTTAAGTAAGTATGAATCTTTACTAGATTTACACTCTTAACAATTTTATCCATGAAATGTATTTTTATATCAATGTATTTTATCCTTTTATGGAACACTTAATTCAAGCTCAGGTGTCTAACAATCAAGCTATCACAGAACACATTCACCTATTAATCACCACTGGCTAGCCCACGATCAAACCTTTCATCTAAATTGCTTCCTTCACAGCTTTCATAGCTGCCACATACTCTAGTAGATAACATTACAACTAGCTACAATGCAGCCTTCTAGCTTACACAACACCCTTTTTACTGTAAACAAATATTCCGTTAAAAACCTTTTATTGTTTAGATCACCGGCATAATAAGCATATACAAATCCCTTTATTCATTCAGCTTCCAACTCATTCTTCTTGAATACTAAACCATGAAAGTATCCTTCAGGTATTTTACTTCCAGGATTATCCATATGTCGACTTAGCAGACTCACAACATGAACAATGTTAGGTTTGAAAAAAATCATCGCATACATGATACTTCCCACAACACTAGTATATAGAATCTTAAGCATTTTTTTATTAAATTTTTTAGTGGAAGGATACTGTGTAGCTGAGAGTTTAAAACATATGGCTAGATGAGTACTTAAAGATTTTGCATTTAGCATCCAAATCGATCTAGTACCTTTAAGATGTATTTCTCTTGCGACAAAAATAGCACATACATCCTCTCTATTTCAATTATTATTCTGAGAATCTTTTTCTTAGTTCGAAGATTCTTTATTTCGAACTCTCCACTCAAAGTATCTTTCAACTTGTTAATTTTTTCTATGTCATGGCATGTAATCATTATGTCATCAACATAGAACAACAGATAAATGAGCTTTCCTCTACACATTTCTCTAAAATAAACACAATTGTCATAAGAACTCTTTGTGAAAAGTTATTTCGCATCATGAAGTCATTAAATCTCTTGTACCACTATCTAAGAGATTGCTTAAGTCCATACAGAGACTTTCTAAGTAAACATACATGATATTCCTTCCCAAGAACCTTGAAACCTAGAGGCTAAGTCATATAGATCTTCTCTTTTAGATCCTCATATAAAAAGACGGTCTTTACATCTATTTACTTTAAACGTAACTCTAAATTTACACACAAAGCTAACAAGACCCTTATGGAACAATGTTTCACTATGAGAGAGAAGAATTAGTTAAATTATTCCTCTTCCCTTTATGAAAACCTCTTTGTTACCAACCTCGCTGTGATACACATGTCCATATCATTATTAAGGAAATGTATCACACAAGCATTATTTTGTTGCTTAACTGTGACTTGCAAATTATTATAATAATTAAAATTTAAATAATACTAAGTGCAAGCAGTATAGCTCTCGATTGGTTTTAAGTGGCAGCTAACTTCAGTATATAATGGAAATGAATTTGCTTCATTTCTTTCACTGGTCATCGAGAGAAATAAAAGCAAATTAGAGAAGAAATAAAGAAGTAAAAGATAAGAGATAAAAAAAAAAGAGCCGAGAGAAAAATAAGAAAGAAATAAAGAAAAATTTGCAACAAAAAAAACGTATTTGGGTAATTAGATTTATATCCAGTAATTTAGCAACTAACAATTTTAACAATATTAGAATATATATATTCTACTATTTATATTCCATATCAATTCTAATAATATATTTTATTACCTTATGATTTAAAAATCATATCAGCAATTGATAGATTCTAAAATCTAGACCCAGTTCAGAAGTAGCACAATTTTGTGAGTGGACGATTATATATATATATATATATAATACAACACTTTATGATTTAATTACACATTATCAGATTTCTCTTATCAATGATTTATATCTAGAAAGATAAATTTTATACTAATTATTTATATTTAAAAATGCTTTTATAATTTATTATAGTATGATTTTTGAATATATTAAGTACAAAATATTTACTTCGGAATAATTATGTTTCACGATATCATACAATAGTAATTTTTAATCCACCAGATATGTACCCTCCCCTTTAGTTTGCTCTGTCTAAGCGATGCATTAATTTCATCGAATTAGACTAATTTAGTTTGCTTTACGCATGTGTTAGACCAGTTTAATTTATTTTACGTGAGCGATGCAGTAATTCCACTAGATTAGACCAAATCATATTGTTAGAGTATATGTTCAAGTGTCATTCTATTTTTGTATTAATTTTATTAATATTTATATAATACACATTTTCATAAATCATTATTTATATTATATGGTACTAATCTTGTTCCTTTTCATACATTGTAGATCAAAAGTAGTTTAGATCAAAAAGTATCAAAAGTAGTTTAGATAAAAAATAAGAGTTAGTATTTATAAGAGATTATAACCTTATCCGAATTATGATAAAAATCCAAGAATATTTATTATAGTGACATAGTTGCAAAATGTTACAAATGGCGTTAAGAAATGTTACTATACAATGTATTCTCAAAAATCGTTCTTGGTCATAGAGTTACCAACATGGGTTGTTTGGTAAACCATAAAGACCAGTGTATCTTTATATATAAATTGTCCAGATGGTTAGTTTTAGTGAACCGCTAGTTTAGTATAAGCTCATATAGGCATACAGGTGTTTATGTGTTGTAATTAAGTGCAAGTGCATACTATTGCAACAAGTAATATAGGATTTAAGTTTAAGTATCATTCATACGAGGAATTGTTGTTATTGTTATGCTAAATGATAAGATTATGTCTTCTTACTTTTATTCAGACAAATAAAAATCAACAGATAGTAATATAAACTAAATAAACAGAAAACAAACAAGATATATAAAACTAAAGATAACAAGATAAAGGCACCAATAACAAATAAAATTTAGGATTACAACTATCCCTTAATATGTTACTTGAACTAATTAATATTTTCTTAAGTTAATTCCTCAATATGAATTGTTGGCTAGATTCCTAATATCATCACAAGCTTGTGTCGCTGCTCAAGTGACTATATATTACTCTAATTTTAATCGATGTGAAGAGCATTGATATTTCTTTTTTTGACGTTTATAGCTCTATGAGTAAATCTCTTAGACATAGCGTCAACCACCTTGATTTGAGTCTTACCAACAAGATTTTAATCTTATACTAGAACATTGTACCTTATTAGCCAGTATCTAACTGCTTCTTATTAATGATCTTGCCATGCCCTTTCTTTCTCCTAAACTTGTGTTGTTTCGTTACCTCATAAGCTTATAGCTATAAGGCTTCTATCACTTTTAATTTAAGAGGTGATGGTGGACCCTCCAAAATTATCATGTCAACCTTAAAATATTAAGATATATTATTGAAAAAAATGTTGATGATCAAGATTTTTCTTTTAGAGCCTTTGCAAGAATGGTAGAGGAATGTATGAGTTGTATTAGCTTTGAAGTACCACCATTTCTTTTTCTTCTGCGGTCACTTCCTCTTTTATCACTCATTTTCTTTATCATAACTTTCCTTTGTTTAAGATGTTTCAGCAATTATTTGTAGTTGTTATTCACTCCTCAAAAGGATTTCTTGGCATTGTATTCTATCTTCTCTTTGATCCACCTCACTGTTATTGTGCATGAAGCCTTGTGGATGATTATTCAATGATGTGGCCAATTGGCTCACTTGATTTTTTAACGTCCTTAAAGAGGCTATGTGACTTTAGAGGAGGATGTTTTTCTATTTTATGTACTATATAAATATTTCCTTTAGGGTTGATTCTTCTTCATGCTATTACTGATGTTGATTTGGCATGCTACGAGGATTTATCCACCATAAATTCTAGTAGTTGGAATTAGGGTTATGTTAGTGCTTAAAATAGTTTTTCATGTAATGCTCAGTCTCCATGCATTGGCCATTTAAATAGTTATCACCACAGAATCATAGATGACAGGTCTACTCTTATAACATTAGTTCCAATGGTATTTTTTTTAAACAATAGATTGATTTGTGTAGCTAGTGAGATGAGTGCCCATTCATTATGTATGTTGTGATGTTTCTTGAGGCTTCTCTTTTTGTTAGACATTGATAACTGTTGAATGTCATCTCCTCTAGCAAGTTATATACTTCGTCAGTTGAATTACTCATTAGCGCTCCACCCACTGCAGCATCTATTATGGTCCTCAACAGTCCCATCAAGTCATTATAAAAAGTTTATATGAACAACCACTTTGAAATCCCGTGATGTGGACATCTTCTCAGCATATTTTTATACCGTTCTCATGCTTTATAAAGTGTTTCTGAGTCATACTGCATGAAATGATGTCATTCCTTATCCTTGCTGTCTTGGTCGATGAAAAGAATTTTGATATAAATTTATGGGCCAAGTCATCCCATGTTTTAATAGATCTTGATGGTAATGACATCAACCAACTCTTTATCTTATCTCGAAGTGAAAAGAGGAATAGGTGCAACCATACTACATCATCTGAGACTCTATTATATTTGAACAAATCACAAATCTCTAAAACATTTATGATATATTCATTTGGATCATCGTTTGGAAGTCCACTAAATTTGAAATTGATAGGCTATAATGCATATTTGAAATGTAACCTAAACAAAAAAAAAAAGAATTGAAAAGTAAATGTACAAAAACAAAATTAAAAGAAAAGAAACTATAAAAACAAGAATCAATAAATAAATTTGAAGTAAAAGTAAAACAGATTAGTATTGGTATTAACACAAACAATAAACTAATTCTCTGTCAACGGCGTCAAAAACTTGATGTGCTGTACTTAAACCCAAATACACGCTATCGCAATAAGTAATATAGGATTTGAGTTCAAGTATAGTTCCCATGAGAAATTTTTATTATTATTATACTAAATAATAAGATTGTTTCTTCTTATTTTTATTCAGATAAATGAAAATCAACAAATAATAATATAAACTAAATAAACAGAAAACTAACAAGATATATAAAACTAAAGATAACAAGATAGAGGCACTAATAACAAATAAAATTTAGGATTATAATTATCCCTCAATATGTTACTTGAACCAATTAATTTTTTCTTAAGTTAATTCCTCACTATAAATTGTTGGCTAGATTCCTAATATCATCACAAGCTTTTATCGATGGTCAAGTAACTATATCTTACTCTAACTGTCACGCCCCAGACCCAAAAGATTTGATACACGACATCACTTACATTCATTCAATAATACTTAAACATTCATTTTAATTTCTTTCAGAATTATAGCAATTGAACTATGACTGGGACAATTAGTAAACCGAAGATACGCAGAGTTTTCTCAGAGATTAACACTTTACTACGTCACCAGTAGCAACTTTGTTACTGGAAGCCCAGAATATATTCATTGTAAATTCTTACTTAAAATCAATCCATTACTACACTTGATGAAACTTAAACTAAATCCAACCACACACAATAAAATAATACATAAGTATTTATTCAATAGGGACAAATCAAATATCTTATCCCACGTGTCCCCAAATGAAACACTTAACAACCTAACAACTTAGGGACCCAAGGAACAACAGAAGCCTTGCCAAATCCGCTAAGCACATATGTACCTTATTTACCTGAAATCACCATAAACTATAATGAGTATAAAACTCAGTAAGCATACTAGTTTTTCATATATCAAATACAAATACATATATGTACACAATGCATATATATGATATGCTGTGATCAATCAAAATCATAATCTTATCAAATCACATATCATGTAAGCGCTTACACATTCTTTCAAAACACATAATAGGAATACCATCACTCAACTACTACTTAGTAGGACTTACATATCACATATCACATAATGAGCCAAATGTCACTCGTAGGTGACATACCGTATGAGAGGAATAGTATAAGTGAGGTCTTTAAATTACACATATATAATGTTCATGCCCGAAGGTAAAAGCCAAACCCTCACCCTGATCATCGGTGAGTCCTCTCACATGCACCAATATGCCACCACATGAATGTGATGACTCACACTTCCTTTAGGTACCAATAGGATCCTCCCTACATACGGAACACATAACATATACCAATCCCGAAGGAAAGGCCACACATAAAGGCTCCACAAATCACATAAAATGCCTACTAAGTTAACAGTGAGTTCAAGTATCCTCAAAACACAAAATATTTCTCATGTACATATTACACTTCAAAAGCTTTCTTTGTTAAACATATCTTATTTTGAAAGCTCACTTTCAAAAAAAACACATGTATGTCCATGCTCAATGTCAATGCTCACATTCATAAACATATATTTACATTTCATATCAAAATATACTTTGACATAACATAAACATATTCTTAACCACATTTACAAAATCATTCATAACACTTACTATGTTTATTGTGATTCCAGTAAAAAGTCTAGTATACTTACCTCTTAACACTTTCAGCTACAAGGCTTAAATCTCCTTAACCTATCAATGGAGATTAATCCTTTCATAAGCATCACAATTCACACAAAATAATTTAAATAGCTTACAAAATTATACACAATGCATTTATCACATCAAATTGGTCTAAATACTTAGTTTCTCAAAACCTGTCATTTTGATCACTTACACTTAACAAAATTTTCTAATAGATCAAATGATGTCCAATTACTCCAAAATCATAATATACCATTCTTGACTCATATATCCTTCTTATATATGAATATTATATCAAAGTTTCTACACAATCCATTCCATACATACCATCGAATCCAAACTACTAACCTGACAGGATCAAGATACTTACTGAATAGTATTCAATCTCCCAATTTTATAAAATCATATACTAACTCAAAAATTATAAAACTACCACATAATTACTCTTAACACATATCTCAGTCCATGATAAATATTTCACTTCCAAATAACTGCCAAAAGTATTTTAAAACTATTTTATTTCATAGCTTTAAAAATCTGTTAATCAAATACTTCAATGAGCTGATACACTTTAGAAAATCATAACACTTCTACTACATTGATCTAAATTCTCAATTCCGAGTATATCATATTAGACATATAAAATTATCATATTCCACAAATTCGTAATTTTTTAAGATCATTCAGTAGGACAAAAATTGTTCGTCACTGTATCATACTGTTCACATAAGAAATTTCTAGAATTTCAGGGTCATTTTGGTAAATTCACAACAAATTTAATTTCTGGAATTTTGAATCGATTCAAAGTCTCAGATGATAATAAACATGTCTAATTTCATATACTCAAAATTTAAAACCAGAATCGAATCACAACAATTTATAAAATACTTGGATCAAGAGACTATCAATCAGAAACTCTACAATCCATCATGATTTATCAAGCTATCTTATAGATCATCATCAATTCTCAAAATATCATACGAAATACACATCAAATACTAAATTATACATATTTTTAGAAATCAAAACTTAAAGAAATTAACATAATTAACACCAATAAATTGAGAAATAGTTGTGATATACCTCTTAAAATTCAAAATTCCAATTTCTTCTTCTTTTTCTTCTCCTTCTTCTCTTTCTTCTCTTTCTCTCCCTTCTTTTTCTCTCTTCTCTCTCTCTAAAAGAGGTAGCTCGACCAAAATGAGAGAAATAGGGTTTTAAAAGTGTATTTTTATACTAAGTGGCTAATTTTTGGTATTTACAAATTTACCCCTAAAACTTTCAAAGTATTACAATTTAGTCCCTAAAATAAATCTAAAGTCTTGCAATTAAACCCAATGCTAATAGTATCACCTTAACCTATACAAACACTACTAATAACAATATATAAATCAAGTATCACCAACATACAAATAAAATACGTATATTTATACATTTATAAATACTTATTCTTACCAGTCGTGGATACTGGTTACTACACTAACAATTACCTATATGTCTATGGTAATTAGAATAGAATAAGATTCATTAAGAACTGATCTATTATTTTCATATATGCCATATAGGTATATTTCTATCCTATATGAAACTCATAATTGTTACCATATGATCATATATCACATTATTCAAGGCTAGCAAAAAAATCCCATCGTCAAGTTCTTTAGAGCTCCTATAGTAATCTAATTAGTGATCAAGTAATTAGAAAAAGTATTAAGCATAGAATAATTGAACAATGCTATTATTGAGTTCATAAAAATAAGAGAAGAATTGGAATTCAATCACATATTGAGTTCAAAGTTAGAACCTTAGATATAAAACTTAGCTCATTGTGAAATAAATAGTTTTAGAACATAAATTGATAGACATAACAAAGAAGAACGAAAGATATAAGAGGAAAAAAAAACACAGATCAATGTCTTAATTCGACATTCTTTCTCTAACTTATAGTTGAATCCGTTCTTTAATCTTTAAATCTTGATCTAAACTCTATCAAACTTGTTCTATTTCATTCTCTCTCATGTTGTCTCTATTTTGGCTTTAAAATTCTCTTATTTATAGGTTTGGTGGCTGCAAATTAAGGTAAATTTATATTCAAGGTAAGTTATGAGTCTTTTTAGTCGCACTGGCGTCGTAACGCTTAAACCTAGAAAGTCCTTCTTTTGATATACTAGTTGAGCATTGTGATGCTAGAGACTCTGACTTGGTTGTCTTTATGCTAACACTGTAGCAAAATTACTGTTCATCATAATGTAGTAATTTAATGTAGTAACTTTGATATTTTTTCCTTGTTTTTATTATATTTTCACCCCTATTTACTTTATTAATTTCAAACCTCTAAAATAACAATAAAACATATAAAATAATAAAATAATCTTAATTTAAATGAACAAATATTATGTTAGGAAGATAGAAGTATTAAACTTAATTAACCCATATTAGGTGTTAAGTAAATATTGGACACTAAACGAACTCATGAAGACATCCAATAAATATTTTATAAAGCCGTCAATGGATAGTCTTCTCCAATTAAGTATTATTTGTGGTCCTTAGACTTGAGTGCTATGGTGGCCTTGTGAGTAATCAATCATACTTAAGTTTCATGTATATCAGAAATCTTTTATGGTCTGACCTTTAGGTGTCGTTGGCTATATTCCGTGCTTATAGAGGGTGGTGTGTGTAGATATGGGATCCGTCAGCTCCCCTGTTTTCATTAGATTTTCACCCCTATTTACTTTATTAACTCCAAACCTCCAAAATAACAATAAAACATATAAAAAAAATAAAATAATTTTAATTTAAATGAACAAATATTGTGTTAGGAAGATAGAAGTATTAGACCTAATTAACCCATATTAGGTGTTAAGTAAAGATTGGACACTAAACGAACTCACGAAGACATCCAATAAACATTTTATAAAGCCGTCAATGGATAGTCTTCTCCAATTAAGTAGTATTTGTGGTCCTTAAACTTGAATGCCACGGTGGCCTTGTGAGTAATCAATCATACTTAAGTTTTACGTATATCAAAAACTTTTATGGTCTGACCTCTAGGTGTCGTTGGGTATGTTTCGTGCTCATAAATGGTAGTGTGTGTAGATATAAGATCTGTGAGCTCATGTAGTTGAGTTATATCTCATGATACTTCGAGATTGTATTTCAAAAAGTTTTTTGGCCAAAATTATAAACCTTGGAAAGACTTTTCGTAAAGTAGAACAATAATATCGTAAAAGAGTTTACATATATTGTTTGTCAAAATACAAATTTAAAAATAAGTTCATAGTCGAGCAGATACTTGACGGTATAGATCTATGTCTCTACTCTTATAAGATATAAATGACAAATGGGTTGTATAAATATGTCTGACTTCAACTTTTACAGTTTAACACATCATCTTGTAATAATTGTGATATGTAGGTAGACAGAGTTCACTGACTTATAAAAATGTTTCATATGACAAATTAGTGTGAATTTAGAGAGTTTCACAATATGAAATATACTCGTTGAGTACTATAGTAGCATTTAGTCATTTAATGACTAGTCAAATTTGTGTAAATAATAATTATAAGATAATTATTATTTTGATTAAAAAAATTTAAGGTTGAAGAGTTCAAATTAAAATATTTTTGAATAAACGAGATTTGATTTTATCTCGTATTAGGAAAAACCAATGTCTACATGTAGGTAGACAGAGTTCACTGACTTATAAAAATGTTTCATATGACAAATTAGTGTGAATTTAGAGAGTTTCACAATATGAAATATACTCGTTGAGTACTATAGTAGCATTTAGTCATTTAATGACTAGTCAAATTTGTGTAAATAATAATTATAAGATAATTATTATTTTGATTAAAAAAATTTAAGGTTGAAGAGTTCAAATTAAAATATTTTTGAATAAACGAGATTTGATTTTATCTCGTATTAGGAAAAACCAATGTCAAATTTTAAACATTAGAACTCAACACATGTCATGGCCAAGCAAAGCACTTGGCTTAGTGCTTTATTTATTGACCTTTTCTGTTTATTTTATTTTATTATATTTTTGCTTAGTGTAAAAGATAACCATTAGCATGCAAGTTGGTGTCTTAAAGAAATGGGCCAACTTATCCCATAAACTTAGCCAATATGTTGACACATAAGCATGCTTAATTCTTAAGCTTTTAACAACATATAAAGAATGTAATTTAGTGGCTTTTGCTGAATGTTACACTTGTCCCTTTAATGCCACCTCGTCTCATTCATGCATAAGGATTATGCAAAAAATGCTTTGGCGGTGATTTGGAGATTTTGGCCAAAATTGAAAATAAATAAAGATTTAATTTTTGGCTTGGAAAATTGGATGAGAGGGACGAAAATTTTGTTTAAGAGTTCAGCAAGAATAAAAATAAAAAATTAAAATAGCTACCAAATATTTCTAAAGCAAAAAATTTCACCTTCATTTTTGGCCTAAAAATGTTTAATAAGACACTCATTTATGAGCTTCATTCTTGAGAATTATAAACATTCAACCAAAACACTAGCTAAGGTATGTCTTCCATACACTCAATCTATATTTGATTGTATATTACATTTAATGTAATGCATTTTAAAATGACATATTTGGAAGCATTTTGCTTAGGTAGTACTATGCAGATAATTTTGAATATATTTAGTTTTCGCTATGTATTTAAGTTTCAAAGTTTACATTTTATTCTCATCCCCTTTCACAGATCTCCCACTTTGTATGTGCGTGAGTTACTTCACCAGGTTAGACTAACTTTTTTTTGGATATAAATTTAGTATAATTTTCAATATCTATGTAGTATACATTATATTCTCAATATTACGTTATGGACATTCAAGTTTTATACAAATTTTATGACAGTTTATGCTTCCAATTTATCATGACAAATTTTATGATTTCTTAGTATATAATTTTTTTTATTATTTTGTATTACAGATTTGTACGTGTACATTACATATAGTATTATTTATTATTAAGAAGTTATTATTTATAGTACACATAAATTATATAAAATTTTTATATTATATCCACTTATTGAGCTATAAGCTTACCATTTTTTTATTTTTCTTTTATTTTTCTTAGATTGTCGCATGAATTTGTACAGTATGATATATTTTTATATTTTGATATTAGCTCATGATACGTATAATTGTGTGAGTTATTATATTTTGTATATTTGCGTATATGTGTATAGTTTTGTTGAGGCACGTAATCTCGTTATATCAGATGTAATGAGTATACAACATAGTAGTCTCAAGTCAACACTGAATTCGCCTCAACTTCCAATGAGAGTTTGAGTCGGGTTCTACCACATATGTTATATTTTACTAACTTAACTCCTTCCATTAATTTCTTTACTTTGAAGATTCACTCTTATCTGACAGTTTTCTTCCCTAAGGCCCAGAAACAAATTCCTAAGTCTTGTACTTCTTAAGAGATTTAATTTTTTCTTCCATTGCCTACTTTCAGCTTTCGTTGTCATTGCCCCTAATTACTTTCGCATATGACTTTGGTTCCTCAATGTCTACTTCATCTGTAACATTGAATGCATATATGGTCAAATCAGCATACCCTAATCTCTTAAAAGCTTTATTGTCCTTCTGAGTATGTCCCTTACCAATTGATATTCATTCAATTGTTCTTCCACAGACTTATGTTGACTTGCAGGAGAGTGAACATAAGTCGTTTGCTTCTTAAGCTGGAAATTTGAGGAATTAAGTTTTAAGTTAGAATCTGAATTATAGCCTTTAGAACTTCTTGATGCTTTCTCTTTAATGCTACTGACTTTCTTTAACATTAGAGCCTCATTGAAGATTACACCCATGTTGATCATTGCTCTTAGTGGGTTTATTTCAGTACACCATACTTTGTAACCCTTGACTCCTTATAGATAACCCATAAACACCACATTGATGGCCTTTGGTTCTAATTTCCCTTGTTTAACATGAATGAAGGTAGAAGAACCAAATATCCTTAGGTGTTCGTACCTTAGAACATATCAGACCATTTCTTCTCTGGTGTCTTGAAGTCTTTTACCAAAGAAGAACTTTTATTGATCAGGTAAGTTGTAGTCATTACTATTTCTGACCAAAATTTCTTGGGTAACCCAACATTTGATAGCATACTCTAGCCCTTTTATAGAATGGTCCTATTCATTCTCTCAGTAAGATAATTTTGTTGTGGAGTTCCCCTTACTACCTGTGTATATAGATTCCATACTTGGCACAAAAGGCATCAAACTTAGAGTTGAAAAATTCTAGCTTATTATTAATTTTGAGTTTTTTCATTATTTTCCCAATCTAGTTCTATATCAACGCTTTCTATGATTTGAAAGTATCAAACACCTAGTTCTTACTCTTTAATGCGTACACCCAAAACTTCCTTGAGAAATCATCTATTAGAGTTAGAAAATACCTTGCTCCACCTAAAGACTTAGTCTGTATAAACCTCCAAAGATCAGAATCTATATGCTTTAGAGTTGACTTTATAGTGTGTTCCCTCGTGCTGAACTTCACCTTATGAGCTTTTTCTAACACAAAATATTCAGAGAACTCTAGCTTTTTCAGTTTATGTAATGACATATTCTCACACAGTATGATATTATTCACTTTGAGCCTAAGCCCGCATGATTTTATTCTTACGTCTCCCCAAAATGCCTTATACTGATTGAGAATTGGCTCAACATATATAGCTTAGAAACTTTATCTAACTAAGTGATGTATGATTCTAACACCTAACTCTAACCTAATCCATCTTGACCTTATTATTTGTGGCCTCAAGAATCTTGGATCTTGGATGTTATAGTTTGTCTTTCCCAAAATGTGCCAACTTCATATGCCACATTTTGGACTTATACAGGTCACTTTCTACTGATACAATAACTGATCTTCAATAGTACTTTATTCAACACATACAGACCATTTATCATAGTTCATTTCATCAACACAAATGACTCTTTAACCATTTTTAAAGTCCTTATTTCTACCTTGAAAGTATAACCACTTTGTTCTAGTTCCCCTGAAAAGATCAAGTTCCTTTTTAGATCCAAGATGTATCTTATATCCCTAAATTCTCTGATTCCTCTGTCAAACATCTTCATTCTTAGTCCTTATTTCTTTAATTTTGCATACTAAATTGCTTTCCATCAATATTTTCCCTTCATTTATCATATGGTAGTTGACAAACAAGTTTAGATTATGACTTATGTAAAAGGTGCATCCAAATTTAGGATCCACTTACCTACAATAGCATATTTTGATGCAACCAAAGTGATGGTACTATCATAACCATCATTTGAAGCCACAACTACATCCTTTGCTTAATATTTTATTTTTAATTTTGCTTTTTATTTTAGACAATCCTTAAAATATCAATTTTTCTTATAAAAAAAAGCATTTCTTCTCTTTGTTCTTTGACTTCGATCTATTATTCTTTTCTCTGACCTCCCTCTGACAATTAAGCCTCACTATTGTAATCTTTGGCCTCTATCTTCCATTTTAATTCCTTTAAATTCAAAAAAGACTTTATATTATTTATTGTTGAAGATTCCTTTTCATACAAAAGAGTATCCATAAAGTGCTCATAACTTAATAGAAGTGAGGTAAGCAAGATAATTGTCTCATCTTCATCATCAATCTTCACATCAATGGTTTCAAAATAGATAATAATCTTATTGAAGTTATCAATGTGATTTTTAATAGAACTCCTCTCCCTCATACTCAACTAATAGAATTTCTTTTTTAAATGTAATATGTTGGCCAAAGATTTGATCATATACGTGAAATCCAATTCTCTCCAAAAATCAATGGTTATCTTTTCACCCGCCACTTCCCTTATAACTTAATCACTAATGCTAACTTTCTTCACTTTTGAAGATTTTAATTTCTTACCATTTTGGTCAAATGCAATTTCTTCAATTGTACAATTTTAAATGACTGAGCTCACAACACTCCCAAAAATTAAAAATAAAAATTAAAGATTATATTAAACTATTCAAATCTAAGACTTTTTCACCTAAACTCTAACAAACTTAACCAATTCAATGTCACGTGTTAGTATATAATTCTTCTTATACTCTTTTAATAAAACAGAGCATTTTCAGCATTTTTGGACTTCTAAGAACTTTAACATTTTTTGCTTTTGGTTAATTAATTTGAAAGACCCAAAGCTTAGTTTCGTTAACATTTAATTCTCCGAAATTTTTTTTCCTTTCACAATTTGATCCCAAAACAGATTATCTGACTCCCTCATTATTTTTATTCACCATCTTTAAAAAAAAAAAAAAGAAATTAATGCTGAAACTGACCTTATGATTTAGTGCTGGAACCGGGGGTTTGAGTTATGAGCATGCCCTCGTCTCACTACATATAAATCTTATTGGGTGAGTCATTGCTATTCCGCATCTTCTATACATGTTTCATAATTATCCTAAGTAAATAATCTACTCTGGATAATGTCGCAAAATCATATCAAATATGTTTCTATGCACAGGAATTGGCTTTAAATAATTAGTAAACACAAGCTTTACTAATCATTATGATTAAAACATATCTTAAATGTTAAAAAAAATATAAAAAAACTGCTTTGAGAAATAAGATAAACCGATCTAGAGAGCAGATTATAATAAATTGAACATTTAAACTTTAGAACATAAAAGCAGATTATTAGTTAGAAGATAACGATCAAACCTCCACAACGAACTTAGAGTTTCAATATCACACATCACATCATTCTTTTCATTTTATTTCATTTATTAAAAAAAAGGAAAAAGAAAAAGTAGTGCGTGATTTTTTATTCAAAAAGGTTATGAAGTTGCTTGTGAAATGCTAACCAAAATACATAAAAGGAAATTTGATAAAAGACAGATCACGGAACAAACCTGCAAATCTTTAGATTGACATTAATAATAATTTTCGGACGTAATGAATAATGATCTAACATGCCCACAATCTGCTGCCTTTCGACAATCTGTGAATGGTGGGCTTCAAGTCCATGATTAACTGGCCCAATGTCCCGAGGATGGATTAGGGTTTAGTTTTGTCAGTTGCCAGACTAGGTTATAAGTTACACATGACTATTACTATCTCTTGGTAGCAAGTAATATTACACTTACTAAATAGTATTTTAAAATTTTTATTTTAAATTAATATATTAAATAATTATTTAATAATAAAATAATATAATTTCTAAAATCATTCATTAACACTATTTTATCAACTGTTATTTTGATATATTATTTGAGATAGAAAATTTTAAATAACCATTTAAAAAGTATATTATTATTTATTTTTATTTTTGAATCGAATTCAAGGTGGATGTACTTAGATTTAGGCGTGGTGTATATAACAATCAAGGGGCGTTAGTTTCTCCAATTTACACTTCTTATTGAGAAAAAAAAAAAAAAACTAGATTTTATGAAATTTGTATGCGTATTTTAATTTAATGAGAAAATTTTCATTTGTCAAGCTATTCCGGTATATGATTTGTCATAATCTGTACATTTAGTTCAAGCAATTGGTTGATCAGTGTGCCCACTGCCCAGTGTCCGCCCCTCGAATTAAATGGAAAATGACATGTTCAGAAAGCATGTCGTTTGGATTTGTGTGCATACTTTTTTGTACGCGTTTATATCTATTTGATCACCCATTGTTTCGTGTTTCTTATATGACCTTGCAATCAATCACATATTAAGAGGAATTATTTATCTTGGTAAAATTCCAAAATAACCTTAGTTTGATCTTGATCAAGCATTTTAACTACATCATCTGAAATCTTGTGTAAAAAGATAAATGAGTTGCTTGCACAAAATGCATTTCAGAATTCAGACTAAAAGGGCTCCGAAGATTTTTCATTCTGACTATTTACTGGAGATTGCTTGCCTGCTTCCATTTACACGAAATTTTTTAAGCATATGCCATCTAAAGGTCCCATCCATCCCATGCATGGGGGAGAAACATCAAATTGGTCACGAAATCCAAATCCACCTACCTAAAGTCCAAAGGTTGTTTACTATTTTGCTTTTATAACCACACTAAGCAATTGATTTCATTGGTCAAAATATAAAAAACTCTCTTCAATTATAAAATTTTTGAACACTGTTTTACGGATATGATCTCACGCGGAGTCTTACTTCCCATTACGGAGACACCAGGCCCTTTTACAGTTGCAAGCTGACAAAATGTTAATATCATCACACTCTCTCCCACCACCCAAGTCGTTTTATTCCGTTGAAACAAAACACATCCCTCTTGTGAACCAAACTAGCTTCTTCACTTTTTTCTCTTCTCTGAAAATTACATTCTCTCTGAAGTAAGGATATATTAATAAATTGTAAAAGAGAAAATTATTCTACTACAAAAGAATTAATGGAGTCCACACAATAGATTTTATTCCCTTCGGATTTTCTCAGTAGCCAAACAATATCTATAAAAACAACTAACCCCCTCCCCAGTATCCCCCGAAGGCTTTGGAGCCCACGTGCTATCACTTTTCTAACGTGACTAGAAAATGTCGGCAAGTAATTATATAGCGATGCCGTTGGCCAAATAACAAGTATAGTGTTTTCAAAAATTGTGGCAGTGTGACTTTCCTGCAATTTTTTTTTTTTTTGTGAATTTTTTTAATGAATAAAGCTTCGTGAATGTCGCAATTTATTAGCAATTGATTTTTTTTGTTTAATTAAAAAAACTAACTTTAAGATATGATGGTGTCACTGTCATGTCATCGATCTTCAAAAGGAAGATTTGAGGAGAAGATGAATTTAGTTGGTATTTAATTCTAGAAATTCAAAGCTTAATTAGAAATATGGGTTATTGGGGTTTGGTTTGAACGGGGTTCAATGCAATTGACATAGTATTAGAGAATGTTAGTGGTTGGGCAAATATATATAATTTCTAAAATCTTTTTTAAAAAAAAAAAAAGAAAATTGATATACGTAAGCATAATTGAATCAAGTTTGTTTTCGATATAAATATTTTTATTTCGAAACCCATTCCATTCTGCATCAAAACTATCGCTTTAGGTTTCATCATTAAGCAAAATGATTGAAAAGGAGTAAACTCAATGTCTTATTCCAATATTCATTATCACTATAATGCGATTTATTTCTTAATTTCTCTAAATTTCATTTTTCCGATAATTAGATTGACATGTTATGTTACTTATGCATTCAATAATTTCACTAATTAACAAATCATTTCGTAAAAGCACCTTCATTTTTCATATTTAATCGTGCAAGTTGTGAGAATGGAATTATAATTTTTTTTTTTTGGATAATTAAGTGCCATTTTCTCTTATTTGAGTAAAGAATTGAATTGAAGATTAACCCTCATTTTTCGTTTATGAATAGAGTTATAATAATTAACATCAAGAGTTCATATGTGCACCTTTCGGATAAAAACATTATATTTAAAATAAAAAAAATTTGATGATGTAACGGAATCAATCTTCCTGTATGTGGTTGGACTCTGACCAAGACAATGACAATTAAGACCATTTTAATTAATTAAATTATTAAGTAAAAATTAGTGCGTTAAATCACGGGACGAAATCAAAATCTTAGTAGTTTTATAAGGTATAACAATGGCACTGATCATAATATGGGGCCCAGTGTTACAGCAAAGAACCAATAGTTACATGGGGTCCACTCACTCCCAGGACTAGAGATAGAGTCTAGACTAAGTCTAATCCTATCCACACGAGTCCGAAGAATAGTTAATCATCCACTTCAGATTCAGTCTGGACAATATACACGTGTAAGCATCATAAGCACCATTCTCACCGCAAGCTGTCTAAGAAAAGCAAGTAGTCAATAGATCGAACGGTCAGTGAGCGCCTGAGCTACCGAACCCATTCAAACTAACTCTGCACATAAAAACCAACGATAAAAAAAGGGTGGCTATAAAGAGTTGTAAAAATTGTCTTGAGAGGAGAAAGAGAAGCTCGTCCAACAACGTTGTGTAGAGCAGAGCAGAGGAACCCACATTTTTCTGTTTTCTGTGATAAGACAAGTGGTACTGTGTTAGGTACATAGATTAATGACACGTGGGGTATGATTCTTGGGCTGAGTCGTGGTGGGCCCAAATAGGGCAGACGGTGTGTAAATCAATACGCCAGTTCAATTCTCATCTCTCAAGCTTTCATCTTAAGGAATTGAACTAATGTGGACAGCTGTCCACTGTCATCCTTAAACGCGGTTACATGCGTCATCATCATTATCAAATTAAACACTGCGCTCAGTAATCCTTCATCACTACCAAAACTGCCCTTGTCTTGGAATCGATTGTGTCGCTCGCTTAAGAGGACAGTTTGGGACTGGAATTAAAAGATAAAGCAGATGATTAACATGACTCGCTTTTATTATTATTATTATTAGTAATACTAGTAGCAGCACCAGCAGGTAATAGTGATGACCTAAAAAAATAAATTTTGAATTAATAAATTTTGAATTTATTTTGATACAAGAATTAATATGTTGAGCTTGTTTTATTGGATTTGAAAGTTGAAATTTGAAATTTTTTTCTTTTGGTGATGATAAAATATTTATAAAATACTTAAAATTATCATTAAGATCTCGTCGAGGTGAGTTTTGACGAAGATTTTGCGATGCTTCAATCTGAAAAAAAGAAAGTTGTTTTGATGAGGTTTGAGAAAATAAAAAGTCGAAAAAATATCTTGAATGCAAAAAAAAAAAAAATCATTGAAGTCAAAATGTGAAATTCAGTACTCAAAGAAGTCTCTTCTCTTCTTTATGGTTTTCTACCTATTTATAGCATCAGTTTTTAAGGAATATTCTTTGTGCTTATATTTGTTGGTATTGTGGTTGAGTTGAGTAAGTCTTAGTGATTTTTGAGTTATCCTAATCTCTTGACGTGATTTAAGGGATTCTTTCCTAAAGGCATTATAATTCTTCTTCCTCTATAATTCTATTTCTTTTATAACGTTGGTTTTTCTCTTTAAACTCGTTTCCATAACAAGCCTGATTGCTTTTTATTCGGCTTGGTAGTAGTCTTGTGCTTCTTTTGATATCACATCAATTTGGCATCTCTTTAAACTCGTTTCCATAACAAGCCTGATTGCTTTCTATTCGGCTTGGTAGTAGTCTTGTGCTTCTTTTGATATCACATCAATTTGGCATCTCTTACCGAACTAGTCTATCTTATAACGCGCTTGATCCCTACTGGTTTAAGTCTTGTTTCTGTTCTCGTGATAGTACTTGGTCGAAATGTATAAGCTGTTTGGCTCCAGGCTGACCTGGTACCTTTTTTTGAGCCAATTTCCTTATTCATCTTGGTCACGTGGAAGTTTTTTTATCCTAGTCGGCTCGATTATAGTAAGCAGGGTTGGTGTACAAGTCATCAGGTCCAAACTTGGCCTAAGCAACCGAGTAGATTTCATGTTTTGAAGTTCATCATTATGCTTGGTTTTGATATCTCTTAATGATCCTTGCTGTCTTGGGCTTTGGCCTTCGAGGCTGGCCTATAAAAAGATGTCTTTAGGGGTTGATCTTTATATGCCTGTAAGGCTTAGGCCTTGTAAAAATTTTCAAGAGGGAACAGGTATGTTTAATTTTGATTTGTGGAGGCTGAATAGTTAAAATATAATAGTTTAGAGAGCACCACCTATGTTTTAGATACACTAAAAAGGTAAAACAGTAGCCTTATACTGTAAATCACACCAATACCATTCTTGTAGGTTATAGCTATTATAATTTTACTAGTTTTTTTTCTCATTTTGTCATTCCCTTCCTTTGTTGGGATCTCATATCCTCTTCAATAATGCATTTGTTATTATTATCTGTATTTTAGATTTTATGTGGATACATGACATTGACATATTACTTTTTGCACCTTATTTGTAATAGTTATTGTTCCCCTTTAAGTTTTGCCAAGCATTTTTTTTAAAAGCTTATTATAGTTGATCAAAAAAATCATCACCCAAATATTTGAGATTTTGATTCATAAAAGAATGTCTTCGATTTTCAAAGCTCTCCAAGAGTTTAACTATATAAATTCTCCGAGAGACCAATCATATAAACCCTCTAAGAGTCAATTACTAAAACTGATTAAAGGCAACAGAAAGAACAGATACTCATTAAAGACTTACACTATCTTTATGCCCGAGGATCTCATAATCTCAAGATTCTAGGTACAAATCCTACTTCTACAATCTCAAAAAAGGTCATAAACAAGACAGTAAAGACATAACTCAATTCTAATATAATTCTATAACCTAAATCAAATAGCCTATAAAATAGAGGCTAAACGACCAAGAAAGAGACCTTTTTAAATACTACCTTTATATATTTTTTGTTCTTTTGAATCTCTTTCCTTCGACTCTAAATTTGAATAAAAATTAGGATTGTTTTGAGCAAACAAAGAACTCTGAAAAAATTCACTAATGTGCACAATATAATGCCTAGCATAAACAATCTCTTTATTTCCTCTTACCTTCATTATCTTTTTTCATAAGACCCATTGCAAACTTAAGCATCGGAGGGTTACCACCGAAAAAATCTTTGGGGTGGTCTAATTCTATCTGTGGTTGTAGGTGACATTTTAAGCCTCGTACATATTAAGAGTGATCATCTTAAGTTCAGGAGATCCATATGTGGTTCTTAAAAATGCAAATTCAACTCATATGCCAAGATCTCCTAAATTTTGAGCTTGAGCTACTATATCCTTCTATTCCTAAGTTAGCTTATGTTTGGACATCTAAAAAGTTACTACAATAATAAGAACAGATATGTTATAAATCGTTAAGAATTTACAAGTATAAAACATGAAAAAATGACAAGTATAGACCCTATCTTGAAAAAATACGTGGACACGAGAAATTCTTGGGCATCCAACATGTTTTTGACCCCATTCCTACTAGCGAAGAACAATAAATACTTCTACTTACGATGGGATAGTTAAACATTTTTTACTTGCTAAAGTTTACTTTATTTTGATAGATTAGCTGAAGTTCTGGGAAAGTGGGCTCACTATAATCGTTCTTTAACCACATCATATACAGTCTGGCCAATATCTTTTACAAATTAAGATTTAGCTAGCAAGGCGCTAAGTTCAAATGGGTAAATATGTTAACGTGTATTCATGGTGCATGCATATGATTGTGTTCATTACTCACTTTATCTAATGCATGACAATCATACATAATTACGTAATGGAATTGGAAACTAATTTTCTAAGCAACAAACATACTGAAATTGAAGTCTTGTTACACTAACAAGTCCAAAAACTCATACTTTTGAAGCCTTTGGACATTTATTTACTTGGAGCTCACATTAAAGTCAATCCTTGAACAATTCTAGGCTTTGACAAAGTAGTGGGATTGAAATTCTAGAATGGTAGTGTATTTGATCAATTTCCAGTAGGATTCAATTTCGAAATCCTCTCAAAATGATGATGTTTTGTTTACTTAGAAATGAGAACCACCTTAAAACAAGTTCAAAACTTATTTTTTTATAGTTAACAAATGTGGAGGGTAATAGGGGTTAATTAAATATAATATTTTCATCTTTGAAATTTAATATTTATTGGTAAAAATTAAGATTATTTAGTTTATATATATATATTATTATTATTTTTATAGGTTTGGAGTCAATGAAGCAAATAAGGTCAAACTCTAATGAAAATAAGCTAAAAACACCAAATTACTATAGTACTTACTACTGTGAATTGCTATAGTATATCGAGCTATAGTGATAGTACAGTAATTTGCTATAGTACCAAGCACCACAGTGCCTAAAAACGAGAGTTGTGACACCCGAAATAATGTTTACAATGCCACAGCACTTAGAATTTAGCTCGTGCACTGTGCATAAACAGTAACAATTGAGGCGTGGGGCAACGATTACGAACTCATGGAATAGTTTCATTTTGATGAATTAGGCGTGGACCTTAGGAGTCCTACAATATGAAGTATACTTGTTGTGCACTGAGGCAGCATACCAGATTAAATAGTTCAATCCAGTAAAATCTAACAAAAATCAAATACTTATTTCAGGAACCCTCAGAATATGTGTGTGTCCATACTTAAGTGTTAAGTACATTATGTTGGGATTTGTGCTCATGTGCCATCCCATTGTTGTATGAATATTTTATTTTATAATATTTATCCAATTCATTATTTGTTAAATCGCTAATTACTATTTTTAAATGGTTCAATGCTTATGACGCTACAGACATTATATGAACTGAAAGGGTTTAGATTTGATCTAAAGAAGTTTAGATCAATGCCAAGAGTTAACATCACTGAAAACTATAAATGCTAAAGGGTTAACATGTTATATTAATCAGTGAAGTCTAAGTGTTAGAATCTTGTCTGTAACGGTACAAAGACCAAAGAATACATTACTAATAACGTAGTTGCAAGAGTTGCAATAAGTGCTAAAAAATGTTATTATGCAAGTTTATTCTCAAATTATATGTTCCTGATCTTAATTCACTGATGCAGGTCTGACGGTGGAATCCTTTTACATAGACCAGTGTATACTATACCTAGATGGTTGTTCTTAACTAACTATGGGCTTACTGAAAGTTCGTATAACATATAAGTGTTCAGTGAGGACTGAATACTGAATAGACTCAACAAAGACCCCAATAGACATCTCATGAAGCCGTCAATAGAAGGTTCTCTCAAGTTAAGTAGTATACGTAGTCCTTTGACCTGAGTACTACAGTGGACTTGTAAGTGATCCATCATACTTTGGTTCCACACATGTCACAGACCTTTCATGATGTGACTGTTGGGTGTCGTTGGGTATGGTCCGATGCTTATAGAGTCCGATGTGTACAGATATGAAATCTGTCAGCTCACATAAATGAGTTAATATATCTGGATGCTCAGAGACTATATCTTAGAAAGTTTTATGGCCATAAGTAACAAACACAGAAAAAAGAGTTTCCTACAAGTTTAAATAATATTGTAAAAGTGTTTGTATATATTATTTATTAAGATACGTGTCTAGAGATAAGTTCACGGATGAGCACATAGAGATTTGATGGTAGTGATCTATATCCTTGCTCTTCCAAGATATGATTGGCGGAAGGATTATACGTATGCACTATGACCTCAACTTGTATGGTCTACTGCACTGATTTGTAATATCCGTGACGTATGTGTGAGGCATCGATCTCGGACACACTGAATAGTTTTGTTTGACAAATCGAGAATGGACCTAGAGAGTCCCGCAATATGAAGTATACTCGTTGTGCACTGGGGCAGCATAACAGATTGAATAGTTCGATCCAAAAAATTTCAACAGACCAGACATTTACTTCGGTTCCCTCCGATCGTGCACGTGTCAAGACTTAAGAGTTAAGTACATCAATTAGTTAGCAATTAGTTGTTGACCAATGGGATGTTGACACATGGCACATGTGGGCCAATTATTATTTGATTTAGAAATTATTAAAATGACCTTATTTGTTGGACAAATAATATCATTAATTTATTCATTAAAATGTTTATTGAATAAAATAATAATATATGATATTATTATTTAAATTGAAATCAAACAATTAATTTTTTATTTAAATTGGCATGTTTTTTTACCATGATTTAATATGATTAAATTATTTGTTCAATATTTATTAAATGATAAGATAAGTATAAATGGATGACATTTGTTACTGGTAGGCTTTAAAATATTTCTTAATGATGAGAAAGTGTTTTCTCATTTAGCCTAGATTAAGGCTAAGTTCATTTAAATGATATTTTATTTTATTTTATTTTGGTTTATTGTAAGATAATAATAAATAAAAACTAATGAAAAATATAATGGATGTCATTAGGTGAGAAAATGAAAGATAATAATAAACAAAACACTAATGGCAAACATAATAGTTGCCATTAGGTGAGAAAATAAAAGATAATAATAAACTAATAAACAAATAAAAGAGTAATTAGTTTATCAATTAATCATAAAAAATTCATGCAAGGGGTTAAGTGAAGGGGAGAGAGAATTTTGAAAGACAAAGTATTAGAAATTCTCTCAAAATTTTCTCAAGTATTGAGAGCAAAATACAACTCTTCCATTTTCCCTCCCATTTTGTCACCCATATTTCAAGCTAGAAACAAGGATTCAAGAGTTGAATCCTTTGCTGGAAAAACTGTTATTCTAGCTTCCCCAAGCCTACCATGTTGAGGAATAAAATTGTAAACGGGTTGCTTCAAGACGGGTACTGTGGTTCGACAATATACCAAAGGCTTGATAAAGTATTATTTCTCAATCTTGAAGTATTTTACATTTATGAGATAACATATAATGTTTACTTGTGTTTATCATTATGAAATTTGTATTCTGCTCATCCGCTGCGCATGTATGTATGTGATACGTATGCTATATTTGAATGATAGACACAAACCCACATGTATATACCATAGGTTTAAAATCACTCACACATTAATTAGTTAATAATTGTTATTGACCTATTAAATAGGAACACGTGGCGCATAATGAGTCTTTGGTTGAGTTCACCTGTAGTAACCACTTATCCACAACTGGTAAGAACAAATATTTATACATATATAATATTCATATTTTATTTGTATATGGATGATACTTAATTTATGTATTGTTATTAGTATTTTTTTTGTATAGATTAAGGACATACTGTTAGTATTGGGTTTATTTGCAAGACTTTAAATTTATTATAGGGACCAAATTATAATACTTTAAAAGTTTTGGAGGTTAATTCATAAATACTAAAAGTTAGCCTCATATTATAAAAATACAAATTTTAAACCCTAATTCACACATTTTTTGTCGAGCCACCCCTTTTAAAGAGAGGAATAGAGGGGAGAGAAAGAGAAGAAGAAGAAGAAGAAATTGAAATTTTAAAATTGAAATTTTAAGAGGTATATCATAACTCTTTATCAATTTATTGATGTTAATTAAGTTAAATTATTTAATTTTTTATTTTTAGAAATATGTAAAATTGGGGAGTTGATGTGAATTTTGTAAGATATATTGAGAATTGATGATAATTATGTAGATAATTTGATAAATCATGATGAATTTATAGAATTTCTACTTAATAGTCTCTTGATTAGAGAATTTTATAAATTTTTGTACTTCGATTATAGTTTTGAATTTTGAGAATATAAAACTAGACATGTTTAGAATCATTTGAAACTTCAAATTGATTGAAAATTCTAAAAATTGAATTTTTAGTAAATTTACAAAAATAATCCTAAAATTTTGAAAATGTTCTGTGTTAACAATATGTTACAGTGGCAAATAATTTTTGATCTACTGAATGATCTTAAAAAATTACAAATTTTTGGAATATGATAAATTTATATGTCTAATATGATATATTCAAAATTTAAAATTTAGATCAATGTGGTTAAATTGTTATGATTTTCTAAAATGTATCAGCTCACTATACTGTTTGATCAATAGGTTTTCAAAGTTATGAAGTAAAATAGTTTTAAAATAATTTTTATAAGAATTGTAAAGAAAAATATTTATCATGAATTGAGATATGTTTCAAGAGTAATTCTGTCATAGTTTTATAATTTTTGAGTTAGTATATGATTTTATAAAATTTGGAGACTGAATACTGTTCAGTAAATGTCTTGATCCTGTCAGGATAATAGTTTGAATTTGATGGTATTTATGAAATGGATTGTGCAAGAATTATGATATAATATTTATATATAAGAAGGATATATGATTCAAGAATGATATATTCCACTTTTGGAGTAATTGGACATCATTTGATGTATAAATTTTGTTTTGTTAAGTGTAAATAGTCAGAATGACAGATTTTGAGAAACCAAGTCATTAGACCAATTCGATGTGATAAGTGGAATATGTGTAATTTTGTAGGCTATTTAAAGTGTTCTGTGTAAATTGTGAGGCTTATGAAAGGATTAATCTCCATTGATAGGTTAAGGAGAATTAAGCCTTGTACTCGAAAGTGTTAAGAGGGAAGTATACTAGACTTTTATTGAAATCACAATAAACATAATAATTATTTATGTATGATTTTGTAAATGTGCTTAGAAATATGTTTATGTTTTACCAAATTATATTTTGATATGAAATGTGAAAGACATATGTTTATAAATGTGAGCATTGACATTGAGTATAGACATACATGACATATATTTTTTTATGAAACTAAGCGTTTTAAAATGAAATATATTTAACAAATAAAGCTTTTGAAGTAGAATATGTCCATGCGAAATATTTTGTATTTTGAGGATTCTTGAATTCACTATTTACTTAGTAGGCATCTTATGTGATTTATGGAGCCTTTATGTGTGACCTTTTCTTGGGGATTGATATATGTTATGTGTTCCATATGTAGGGAGGATCCTATTGGTACCTAAAAGAAGTATGAGTCATCACATTCGTGTGGTGGTATATTGGTGCATGTGAGAGGACTCACCGATGTTCAGGGTGAGAGTTTGGCTCTTACCTTCGGGCATGAGCATTATATATGTGTAATTAAACCTCACTTGTGCTATTCCTCTCATACGGTATGTCATCGACGGGTAATATTTGGCTCATTATGTGATATGAAAGTTCTACTAAGTAGTAGCTGGATGATGATATTCCTACTATATATTTTAAAAGAATGTGTAAGTACTTACTTGACATGTAATTTGATAAGATTATGATTTTGATTTATCACGGTATATCATACATATGCATTGTGTATATATATGTATTTGTATTTTGATACATGAAAAACTAGTATACTTACTAAGTTTTATACTCATTATAGTTTATGGTGATTTCATGTAAATAAGGTATATATGTACGTAGTGGGTTTGGCAAGACTTCTACTGTCTCTTGGGTTTCATAAGTTACTAGGTTGTTAAGTATTTCATTTATGGACACATAGTTTAAGATATTTGATTTGTCCATATTGAATAAATACTTATGTATTATTTCATTAAGTGTGGTTGTATTTAGTTTATATATGTATTAAGTCATGGGTTGATTTTTGTGTTGAACTTATTAGCAACTTACTAAGGATTTTTATGTTGAATTCAAGTTTGAAATTTTATACAATATTAATTATGAGTGCACATTATTAAATGAGTATAAGTTATGTCGTGTGTCAGATTTTTTGAGTCTAAGACGTGAAATCACTCAAGTGTGTAGTTTAATGGGATCCACTAGGTGGTTTACTTGGTAACCATGTAAGGCCATTTTGATAATTTCACATATATAATTATTTAATAGTTAAATAATCAATATATTTTAATATTATAATATATTAAATAATATACAACTCAACTATGGTTAATAATTAACCAAAGTTGTGTTAATGCTTATTTAATATTAAAGTATAAATATATATTTAGATATTTGTATACTTAGTGGCCAAGTTTACTTGACCAAACCATGGTTAGGTCAATTATAGATTATTAAAAAATATATGTTTGGTGGCCAAGCATGTAACCTTACCATGATCAATTGTTGATCATGGTTGGGTTAAATGAATAGTGTGTGTATATATGTGAAATTAAAATAAGTATTTTTTGCTTTGTGTTAGCCAACCATAAAAAAGAGAGAAAAAAAAGTTTGTTTTCCTCATTTTTTATTTAAGTGTTGAATCATTTAATCTTCTTCTACTCAATTAAGGCAAAGGCTATAAAAAGTAAAATACAAGTGTTTATTTAGTTGATCAGTGGTAGTTTAAACACTTAGGGTTTAAAGTGTTAAACTAAGTTGCATTTGGGCTGCTGTACTAGCTGATCAAACTTACCCCATTAATCATTAGAATTACCAATGACCTTCACTTCGGGCGGATTTTTAGAATTAGTAGTCCAAAGGCTTCGAAGGCGAATTTTTCATTTATGTTTTAATTTCATTAAAATATGTTTAAATTGTGTTCATAACATGTTTTATGACTTCCACTGTATATTTGATATGTATATATATGTATATGATGCGTATATATGTTGTATGAACACAATACCACATTTATATATCGTAGAATAATTGACACTTTCAAATGGTATCAGAGCGTATTTTATTTTGATTTTGGTGTTTTTGAGTGTTGGATATATGTTTGGATTGGTTTTAGGGCTCAAATAGTGCATTTCAAGTGTTAAAATGCAAGATTGGTTGTAATGAGCTATTGAAACGCCACAGTGTTCATGTCCAACGCCACAATATTGGGGTTTTCAGGCCCTAGCACCGCAACATTCATACTTGGTGTCGCGATGTTAGAGGTTCTGACCTATAACGCCGCAGCGTTGGAGGGCTGGCGCTGCGGCGTTAAGGCAATGCCCTCAGTGCTGCAATGCTAGAAGCCCAGCGTTTCAGCGATGATACTGTACACTTAGAATTTATATTTTAATTTGTTTAAAAATTAAATATGTATGTGGGAGTTTATGAGATGCAGTGATAAAAGTTATTGGTCTGCATTATAAAATAGAATCATTTTTCTCTGTGTTGGTAACCATAATGGGAACTTTGCTGGTAAGGTTAATTATGTTTGCACATAAATTAATGACTAATTGAGAAATCACATTCTCATGAGATGGGAGCTAGTGAATAAAAATCTCTTTTAATCAGATAAAATTTTATTATATTATATGATAATATTTTAAATGGTTCATCTTATCAATATGGCGTTAGAACGGGCCATATCGGTCTTTTTTCAATATCGTTACAGTGTAAGAGATTTGGTCGATGTGATTCGGCCTATACCGATTAAATATGAGATAAGGCAAATATATGCGAAAGTATTACCCTACATCGCTACAATGTGCAGGTAGTATCAATAACTTATATTTGATAATTACAAGTTAATCTAGAATACACTTACCCTGTATTGCTATAGTGTGCAGACCAAGTAAAATGCCAATTGGGTTCACTTCCCACTGTATAGTTTAAAAGAGTTTAAATTATCGTTATCCCATTTGGGAGATTAAAGGAACTATATAAAGCAGTGGGAGGACGTTTTAAAATAAAAATTGTATAATTATTATATCCATTATTTAAAACATTTTATTAGTGATTTACTAATTTTATGTCCACTGACATCTCTTGTTTATTTTTGTTTTGTGAAGATATTATAGCATCCACCAACTATGTGCACCAACTCAAAGGTGCAAAAAATTATTCAAATTGGCTCATGAATCTATGAATCGTTTTAGATTTAGAGAAGCTTGGATACGTTATTGATCAAAAATTGCCTAGATGTGTTTCTAATACTGCCACCCTAGAGAAAATGGTGATGTATCAAAAATGGTTGTATGATAATTTAGAAGTTAAATCACATCATCGTCTCGATGTCTACTGAGCTGTAGTGGAAGCATGTCCGTATGGACAATGCTAGTAGCATTATACTCCATCTAAAGGAGCTCTTTGATGACGGACCTCAGGTCGAGATTTATAGGGTCGTAAAAGTACTTTTTTATGCTAGGCTCTCCGAGGGCAATCAGTGAGTCCTCACGTTCTCAAAATGATTAGATTTATCAAGAGACTGGAGACTATGAACATTTCTCTAAATAATAACTTGGGGAATAACTTGATTCTCCACTTGCTGTTGGGGTTATATGCACAATTCATCATAAACTTCAATATGCAGATGTTGACCTCAATATATGATGATCTTCATAACATATTAAAGACAACACAAGATGACATGTGTAAATATGGCTTGGCCTTCTTCGTTCAGGATGCTTCATTTTCTATCACGAGAACTTTTGGAAAGTCTAAAGGGAAGAAGAAAATGAAGGTGAAGCAGACACCCCGAATGGGTCCTCAGAGGCGACAGATATCCAAGCCTAAAAAAAAGAAGAAGAAAGCAAAAAAAAAAAAAAAACTATTTCTTTTGCGGCGAGGATGGGCATTAGAAGTGCAACTGCCCAAACTACCTTACTAGTTTAAAGAAAACTCCCTCAGGTATTTGTTTTTCTATTATTGATATTTTTATGGCATATGATGCTAGTTCAAGCTGAGTATTAGATACCGCATGTCCTTCTCACATCTGTAATATTTTGCAGGATTTGAGAAAAGTTAGATTACTTCAACCGGGAGAAGTATTACTTCGAGTCAGAAATAGAGATTTTCTACAGGTTGAGGCAGTTGGACATTTTGATTTACTTCTTTCATGTTATAGAACTATTGTATTAAATAATTATTATTTTGTATCAAACATCATTAGACAAATAATTTTCCTTCTTGTACCTGACAGTAAAGGGTACCATATGTATATTTAAAATTGTTTCCTATATTTATGTGATATAATAATATATTATTAGTTGAGTGTTAATTAGTGAATAGTTAGTATACATTGAATATAAATGAAAATATCATAAATGTACAAGTTAGTACTAGTTGTAGTTCGGCAATTAAAAAAGAAACAAAATTGTGACATGTGAGATTATGACATAATGTTTGAAATGCCTATCCCATCTAGTTAAGGATGGTCAGATACCTGATCTAGCCATAAAAACTTATTCAGTTTTTGAATCTTGCATTCAAAGGAAAATGACTAAATCTCTATTTATAGGTATTGGACACCGTGCTTTTGATTTATTGGAACTGATATATAGCTATATATGCAGTTTAATAAATCATGCTACAATGGGTGGTTTTCGATACTTCGTACTCTTCATCGATGATTTGTCATGATATGGATACGTGTTTCTTATGAAACACAAGTCAGAAACCTTTGAAAAGTTCAAAGAGTTCCTACTTGAAGTAGAGAAATAAACCGGCATATACATCAAGTACCTTCGATCAGATCGAGGCGATGAGTACATAAGCAGTGAATTCACGGATTATTTAAAGGAGAATGGGGTTCTCGCTCAATATAGTCTTCTAGGTACTTTGCAACATAATGGTGTTTCCAAGAGAAGAAATCAGACTTGATTAGATATAGTTTGATCGAGGATTAGTTTGATCGATGCCTGTGGGGTTATGCTCTGAAAATTGCTACTCATATATTGAACAGAGTTCCATCCAAAACTATTCCAACCACTCCATATGATATGTAAAAATGGAGGCAACCAAGTTTTAAGTACTTTAAGATTTGGGGCTGTCCTGCTTGCATAAGAGTTGCGCAACAGGATAAACTTACACCTATGAGGTACAAGTATCGGTTCATTGGGTATCCTAAGAATTCTATAGGATACCAGTTCTACGATCCAGAGGAGCGAAACGTGTTTGTTTCTCAATATGCCACTTTCCTAGAAAAAAAAGTTTCTCATAGATCGTGATAATTATAGAAAGATTGAACTTGATGAAAGAATAAACCAGGGATGGGATATTAGGCTTAATTGAGCAAAACTCCTTTGACACATCCTCCATGTAGGTCGAAAATGATGTCAAGGCTACCTACTAGGTATGGTCAAATACCTAAAAAAGCCCTTGGAGTTTTTTTATTTGAAGAAAATAATCCTTTAACCTATAGAGAGGCGATGTTAGACATCGACTCAAAAAAATGGCAAGATACGTATATATGTTGTATGAACACAATACTATATGTATACATTATAGAATAATCAACACCTTCACTTGTCTACTAGTGAGGCATTAACATATTCATCCTAACAAGGCACTCTCAGTGTAACAGTACTCAATATCTTGTACCTCATCCTCAATAACTTTAAATCCCTTTACTTCACACCTGATAGATGGTTAGGCAAATCGTCCAGCTTAAAGAAGACCTCTTTGTTAGTTCATGAGATGAATTCTTTCTTTTTCTTTGGCCTATTTAGTTAACTAAAAATTAGTACTCGCCTTTAAGAAGCATTAGACGATACTCCCAGATCACTAGGTGTTCGCTCGGAGTCAATAAAGGCTCAAGCAATTCTACCTCAGTGTTTACTCCTCGATCGTACTCCTCAACCGTCATTCGGAGATCTTGGTCCTCCCAAGCACTCCAACTTTTGAGTTATTAGGCTAAGTTACTCCCAGTAGCTGAGTTACCATTAAAGTCATCAAACTCATAACTAGATGTATTTTGAGAGTCATCGGCTGAGAACATGATTCTACTGACACCTAGACATGAACAAGGTGGATAATTTATTAATGATCTATTACACCAAGCACTCAAGACAAACAGGCAAGTACTCAACATCTTCAAGCTAAGCACTTAAACTTTAAAAGTACAAGTATTCAAAAAAAAATGCATAAAATGCAAAAAATACTCTTAGCAACAAAGAAAATGCAATAAAATAGAAAATTATGGTAAATAACACTTATTTATACTAAGATCGTTGAAGATGAATAAAGATTGTCTTAAAAAGCACAAAGCTTCTCGCTTTTCAAATTTTCATAACCTCTCTCTCTAAAAATCTCCAAATATAGTAAAAGTGAGGTTAACAAAAGGTTATTGATGTATATATGAAGTCTTCAAAATAATCTTAACTATTGATTCAAGATTCAAAGGCTAAGATCCTCCCACGAATGAAGAGTCCTCTCATTTGACAAGCTTTTTCAAGGGTGCCCCTCAATCATCCAATTAGTGTCAATGGTATAAGATGCAGCCTTGTCAACATAAATTCAAAAAGGTGCCATTGTTCACTGGATTGTCTATCAACCCACATCTCTTGAAGGGTCACCAAGTTTTAAATATACTTTTAGCATTAATTTTAAACATTAATCTTCACTACCATTGTGGTAAAATAACCACCTCAAGTTTAGAGCTCTCTAATGAGAGGCATACAACTAACGACCACTTAACTCCTATCAAGGACATATTATTAGGCTAAAAAACTTCATAAGGTTACCAAGCTAAGAGCTATTATTAGTTTCCATTGATTAACAGGCTAAATTCCTAAAAAGGCCTAATGCAACCCATTAAAAAACCCATCACACAAGCATTCTGGATTTTAGCCCACAAAAGAATGTTCTTGATCCCAAAAGCCCTCCAAGAAGTTGACTGTGTAAACTTTTCAAAAGGTCAACCACGTAATTCCTTCAATAGTTGATTCCTAAAACATCTTGAGGGCAACAAGAAAGACAAATATTCAACAAAGATTATATTATTCTTATCCCCGAAGACTTTAGAATATCAAGATTTTGAGTACAAATCCTATTTTTACAATCTTGAAAAGAGTCCTAAATAGGAAAGTAAAGAAAAAGTAGGCTAATAGAATTTCACAACTTAATATCAAATAGCATATAAAAAGTAGGCTAAACAACAAAAAAAGTGACCTTTTTGAATACTACTTTTAGATCTTTTTTTTCTTTTGAATCTTTTTCCTTTAACTTTAATTTTTTTTTTTAAAAAAGGGATTATTTTCAGTAAACAAAGAATCTTGAAAAACCCCATTAACGTACACAGTTTAATGCCTAGCACAAAATCTCTCTTTATTGCCTTTTTACATTTCTTATCTTTTCCCATAAAATTCATTGCTGACTTAAGCATTGAAGAATTAACATCGTAAAAACTCCCCAATATGGCCTAACTCTATTTACAATTACATGTGACATTTTGAGCCCAGTATGTATTAGGAGTGATCATTTTAGCTCAACCATTCGAGAGATCTATATGTTATTTTTAAGAAAACAAATTCAACTTGTAAGCCCAAAATCTTGCAATTTTTAAAGTCAACAATTATAATCCATGTATAAAATGTTGTAATATATTTTTTTGTTTTATAAAAAATTTAATATTCTTATTTAATCAAATTTATAAAATTTAATTCTAACACCTTTAGATAAAAAAAATTATTGAAATTATGTTAGATCTATGTTAAATCCTAATAGTTACTTGTGTATATAAAGAAGTCTACTCTTAGTTGAAGACAAAATTTAAGCTCGTATTAACTCATCCTCTTGTTGCATAAAAAAACTGAAAGTGAGTAAATTAAAGAGCAATAGATCAAATTTAAAGTAATGAAATGAAATGGATAGTGTGGGAGTAGAAAAAGAAATAGAAATATAAAAGGCGAGTGAAGTGGAAGTGTTAGAAAAGATAAAAGATAGCGAAAAAATAAAACGAAACAAGAAAAGTGTAAAGGCTACATCTTTACTGTATTATGTTGTATATTATATATGTTATAGTATACGTTTTAGATTAATATAAACAAGGAAACATAAATACATTTAAGAAAATAGAATATAATATATTAATTATAAAATATATATAGTAGGGAGATTAATTGTTTTGATTTCATTATATTTTTAACATCCCTCTCAAATTCAAAATGGTAAAAGTTTAAGTTGAAAAGGAATATTTTTTATTGTAATGGTGCATGTTGAGATACAACAATTATGGATGAATGACAACCCTTGTTAGAAAAAGGCAACCATCATCTCTCGCAAATAACTATTATAGAAGAGAGGCAATATTTTCATAGAGTGACAATATTGTCGGTGAATGACAATGTAGTCGACAAGTGACAATATTTTCGAGTGACAAGCATGTTGAGAAAGTCAACCAATTGCGAGTGTAAATGTGTTAAAAGAAACTTGAAAATAATTGTTACGAGTATAGGTGTGTTGTCAATCACTGCAAGTAAAACGCGTTGATAGAGAAACAAAAAATCAATCGTTGCAAATGTAAGTGCATTGTCAACCACTATGAGTGTAAACATATTGATAGAGAAATAAAAAATTAACCGTTGTAAGTACAAGAATGTTGAGAGGCACCATATTATAAAAGATAAAGAAAGTAATGAAAATTAACTCTTAAAAAAGATTGAAAGTCTTTGAGAATGATTGTAACCTATCTCTGATACCATATTAAAAAAAATTTAAAATGTTTTTTTAAAAAACAACAAAAAATAAAAAGAAATAAGAAAATTATAAAGGTTATATCTTTACTGTTATGTATTATCAATATTGCAGAATAAGCTTTTATATGAATTTTAAGTTAACATAAATAAAAATATAAAATATAACTATTAATTATAAAATATATAATAAATTTATTAATTATTTTAATTTTATTATGTCTGTCTTAGAAAGAACGAAAAGAAAATTGACGAATGGTGAATGCCTGAAGAGGGAATGTCCAGAAATAGCTTTTTAAAGCAAAAATTTATTTTATTTACAATATAAATTTATGAACTTTATTAACCATACACTTAATTTTCAAACCATTTTACCCTTTAAGCATTTTGTATTTTTCTCTCACAAGTTATTTGAAATTTTGATTCAAAACATACTTTGAAATCAGTTAAAATTAATAAATTTGGAGTATAATAGATTGAAAAATAGTAAATTTGATTGCAAATGACTGAAAAATTATATATAAAAAAAGAGCAAAATCGGGTAAAAAATATCGAAGAAGAAAGTTGAAGTGCAGGCCTTGCGCCCAACTCGCGCCATGCCCCGCACGCAACATGTGGCACAAGGTCCCATCCCTCACCTCACGTGAGGTGTAAGAAATTCTAGGTTTCTCCCACCATTTTTATCCTCGATTTCTTCATTTTTCATATTTTTTTATAGATTAATTTACAACATTATTTTTTCTCAATTTATAGAGTATGTTTTTAGATTTATTTGGACAAAAACAACTTTTTTTTGGTTGATTTTGTAACTCAATTTATAATTAATTTTTTGAAATTATAATATTTGATTTTGCCGAATTTTACAAACAAATTTCTAGTTTTCTGGCCTATTACACCAACAACTACACATTTGCAACCCATACTACTACAAATCTATTCATTTTTATCAATTTCTTACAAAATAATCAATAAATCAAAAAAAAGTTATAAACTCACCAATGTAACCATTTCTTACCGATCAAATCTATATTTTAATATTTAATCTTTCCACTTTTAATAATAAAAAAATTAGAAAACTTTAAAGATTACATTGTCACTGTAATTCTGTGTATTACAAATGCTATATAGATGGCCTTTATATAAGTTTTAAGTTAATATAAATAAGGAATATAAATACATTTAAGGAAACTAAATATAACATATTTATTATAAAATATATATGGTAAGAATCAATTATCTTAATTTCTTTATATATTTAACATCCCCCTTCAAACTTAAGATAGTAGAAGTTTGAGTTTGAAAAGGAATATTCTTGATTGTAATGGTGCTTGTTAAGATACAACTGCTGTCGGTGAATGATAACTTTTGTTAGAGAGAAACAACCTTTATGGAAAAGAGGCAATGTTATCGTAGAGTGACAATATTGTCGGAGTGACAAGTACGTCGAAAAAATCAACTACTGCGATTTGTAAACGCGTTGATAGAGAAAATAAGACATCAATCGTTGCGAGTGCAAGTGCGTTGAGAATATCAACCACTGTGATTACAAACGCGTTGATAAGGAGACAAAATCAACTGTTGTGAGTGCAAGTGCATTGAGAAATTCTATATTAAAAAAGATAAATAAACTGTTGCGAGTGCAAATGCAAGTGCGTTTCTAACTCTTCAAAATGATCAAAAGGCTCTAAGAAGGATCGTAACTTGGTTCTGATACCATGTGAGAAAAATATAAAAAAAAAAAAAACAGCCAAAATAATAAAAAGAAACTAAAAAAGTTTAAGAATTATATTGTTGCTATAATTCTGTGTATTACAAATACTACATAGATGATTTTTATATAAACTTTAGGTTAATATAAATAAAAAATATAAATATATTTAAAAAAATTAAATATAACATATTTATTATAAAATATATATAGTAAGAATTAATTATCTTAATTTTTTTATATATTTAATATTATTAAATAAAACTATCAATTTACTTATTTTAAAATTATTTTTTAATAGTTTGTTTAGAATTTCTATGAAATTTTAAAAAGAGAATGTAAAGTGAATGAAATATAATGACGAGGAGAGAGTGATCCTAAAATAATGTGGTTAATAAAAATCAAAATTTTACTGAAGGGTTTTTTTTTGGGGGGGTTATTTTTGGACATTTTCCGTGCCTGGGTGGGGAATATGAATTGTCACTATTTGTGTATTGCTGAATGCTGGCACTGCAATCTGCCACTGCACTGTTTGGGAAGTCGTGCTCGTGCAGGCAGCTCTCTCTGCTCTCGAGTCTTCTGTACTGTGTTGGTTTGTTTGATACTTAAGAATTAAGACCAGGTGAAGATTCCGCGACCCATTAATTAGCGAATCATGGGTCCCAGCAGCAGCTATTATCAGCTGATGCGTGGTCTCTAATCACTGGCGTGGGAAACACCGTTGTTGAGCTGATTCTCTATCTCTACGTTGTTTGTCACAAAATTGCCGTGTGTATTTTCTTTTTTTTTTTAAAATCATTTACTAACTAACATCCAACTCCAATTACCATAAATACCCCTACCAAGTCATAGCATTTACTGACATCTGGAAGCGTACAGGACATAAATTAGAAAAGATTAGGGGTATATTAGGAATAACAGGTTTCTTAGTTGGGTATAAATGAAGGCTGTTGGTAAGTGATTGAGTTTACCTCGACCTTATCAAGAAATTTCTGTAACGAGTGATCCACAAAATCTCAAAAACTAGTGAGCTACAGAGTGAGTTGAGTTGAACTGAGCTGAGTTGGTTATCAATCAAGTGTCCCCTGCTCTTTTATGTTCCCTTTACCTCTTCTTTGCTTTTGATGCACAAACACGCCATCTTCTTCTTCACTCTTTTAGCAACAAAAAAACACTTAAAACTCTTTTTTCGTTGATTCGCGCAATGGCATCAGATGAAACTATGACCATAGTTTCTTCTATGCAAGAGGATGAATTTGATGATACCGATGATGTGTATGGGTACGATCATCATCATCAACCCCATAACTTGTCTCGGCTGTCCTTGTGTACAAGCTCTATGTACACTAACGATGATGATGATGCTGATGATGATGCTGATGATGATGAGGGCACGAAGGTTTATATGTCGAGATTGTCCATAGAAAGTTTTGACGGTGACGCAGATGAAGAATTCTCCGATGATAAGGAATTCAAAGGGTTGCTGGAACTGTCGTCCGATTCTGATAAAGAACCCGGATGTTACTCGCTGCCGGCAACGCGTCCTCGCCGGAGAAATCGCCGTGGCTCTATCAGCCAACAGTTGATAGGGGTCAAAGATTACGCCAGTGAAAATGAAGCGCAAAAAATAAGGAGAAATATGAGAAAAAAGAGGGTAATGAGAGAAAGATTGATAGATAGTAAGTTTGTTAGCAAGAAAGACCATGATCAAGAGAATTTTATCAACTGTTTGAGCGGGGAGAGTGAAGGAGGAGGGTGTGGGAGTGGGAGTGGGGTGGTGGTGATAACGAGGCCCAAAGGAGGACGAAGGTCATTGTGTATGGATTTGGAGGAAATGAAAGCTTGTAGAGATCTTGGGTTTGAATTGGAACATGAGCGTATGCTGGAGATGCCTAGTCGTGTTTCTTCGTCTGGTTCAACACTTGATACTAGCAGCGGCGGCAATTCTCCCATCGCCAATTGGCGCATCTCTACCCCTGGTTAGTTATATTTTATCACTTGATGCCAACGTTTCCATGATTTTTGCTTTTCCACTTTGCAATTATATGTATGTGTTGTGGAATTGTCATTTTGCTTTTATGTTGATCTTTTCTTGTGGCTGACTTGAACTTGATGTTGAATTATGGGAATTCAGGTGATGATCCGAGGGATGTTAAGGCTCGGCTCAAGGTGTGGGCGCAGGCGGTGGCGCTTGCGTCTGCTTCTCGACACAGCACTTGACTATATCATCAACTACCGGCTCCTAACTTCGTTTTAGCAATTTTAAATCTTTGTTGGACGACGAGAGTTGCTTCTTCATTTTCCTTACTACAAATCAAAAAGAGTATTTTTGAAGGTTTTTCTCTTCCTTTGGAGGTTGGCAAATGGAGTTCAACTTCTTTTTGCTCACCACCACTCTATATATCTCTCCGCCTGTAAATATTACAATTGAACCCAAGATGGGAGCCTTGATGAATTGTTTTACTCGTTGTTACCGCTTACCGGTTACCTTACCAGTTTGATTTTTGCTTTGGAGATTTAGGGGTATATTTTTAGTATACAAGGTGTTTGTTTTTAGGGCTTGTGGATTCTAGAAATACGGCATATGTTGGGACTAATACTATGTTACAGTGTGTTGTTGTTCACCCAAAAAAAATATATATATGTGAAGTGGTACCCAAAAAAAAATTATTATAGGAAAGATCATGTTGAATTCATTGTCAGCTGCACTCGGAAGAAACCAGAACCATAAACCATAAACTACTTGGACCAGTTCTGAATTATAATCATATCCATCATAATCACTGTAAAATGTGGTTTGGCTTTGCCTTTTAGCTTTTTGGACTAATTCTAATTTCACGGTTCCTTACTCCCCGCAATTAAAATGATCCGAGTACAATGGAACTGCAGAATATATATTATTATCACATGGCCGGATGAAAATTATTATTAACATTACCATTTTTATTTTTATTTTTATTTTGGAAAGTTGGATGAAAATTATCTTGAAAGAGCAAATATACAACTAGTACAAACACATTTAAAACCAACTCGAAGAAAATCCATAGAAAAGAAAATCATAAATATTAATACGGAAAATGTGACGGTCTCGAAAGAACCGGTCTTGATCTACTCTCTTGAATGATAAGAAACTTCCAAGATAATAAATATAGACGTTGAAAGGATACCAACCGTAGCCATTGTGAAAAAATGATTGTATGAATGCAGACTTAAAAATAAATCAAGAATCACTAACAAAAATTCTGACCCACGGTGCATTTGAAAATGCCAAGGTCATCAAGGAGGAACTAAGCAGGATTGGGAGGGTAAACAGAACCTTGTGGACTGGGAGAATAGACATTGTTATGGTTGATGTCACATTTGAGACGCAATGCAACTCAGAAAGGTGAATCTGGCATGACAAACACATGAATCTCGACTGAAAATCGTGAGCTTGCTATTTCTTGATGAAATTATGTAACTATATCATTGGTCACTCAAAATCATATTATCTAAGATATATGTGAAGTGGCAGAAAATGGTTGAAAAGTTTATGCTCACGAACTGCTTCGGTTTTATAACAGCAGTATCTTGTTATCTCGTAAAATCCACTTAATGGCAACAAATCTTTATCCTCTTCCAGCCTACAATTCGATATTGAGTAATTTGTCCTAAGCATTCAATTATGATGCTAACTTGAAGGAAAGAGGAAAAAAGATGTCCAAAGAAGCTTGCTAATTTTATGGTGAAATTTGTTGGTTGTATTAATAGTACTCTGCTATCCTCCAAGCTATGCAGATTTTTTTTTTTATATTCTATTAGGAGGTAAAGAAATATAATTAACATTGACGTAAGGCAGAGGAACCTTAAACTCCTATGGAAACAACAAGATTTCAATTTAAAAAATCTACAAGAACATACAGGAAGAATGGTGCTAACTTGCATTCAACAGCAGGCAATAATTTTATTATGGTGTTAATGAATGTTTCAATTTCCATTAAATGGCTTGAGGAGCCAAGAATAATTCTCACTCACTTATATACTAAATTGTGGCAGGTGTGGTCACAAGGATATGGACAGTCAACAGCCTTAACAGCCACTCTGTCAAAATACCAATCTCCAACAGAGTTTGCAATCCCCTGCATATTGATAGGTAACCAAATTAACACACGACATTCACATATAATAAATTTCAGGACTCACACTTATAGTGTTATTTTAACATTGACAACAATTTTAGGACTTACAGGTAAACTCTGTATTGAATTTCTCTTATAATCTTACATTCTTAATCTACCATGCATTGAATTAGTCTCCAGAACATCATAATTGTTTTAACATTTTCCTAAATGTTTCCCAGAAAGAATTGTGCACATCCAGCAATGTTGGTTCTGAATCCAAAACCTGATGTGTGTACATCCCTAATTACCCTTGTGTTGTCTTTGCGTAATTTATTCTTGGTGAGATAGTAAACCTTATCCAGCCCAACCTCTTCTAACAAGGCAACCCACTTGATCAAATTGTCAAGAAGGTCAAGTTAATTCCACCTTAAAGATTCTTGAGAAAAAACAACATAAACAAAGGGCCAATCTCCATAAATTGTGAATAGATTCATGAATACCGTATTATGATTTCTAAGATGGTGCTGTGGGAAATAACAATAAATATGACATACCTTGTTGCTAATATGGGGAGAATCATCAGCAAACCATGTATCCTGCCTCTCAGACTGGCAATGAGCAAAATATGAATTTATGAATAATCCATTTTCATTGGACATTGAGAAAACCTTTACAGCACCGAGCATTTGATTCCTGAAGTCTGTTTCATATGTAGGGAAGAAGAAAATCCATAATAGGAATGAATGAAGGAATATATTTGCATTCAATGATGGTCAGGATTGCGAACTAAAGCACAATATCAATGAAATAGAAGAGTCACCTTGGAGAAACTGGATCTGTGACGAATTACAATGTGCATGATCAGCTGACTTTGGAGCTAAACTAGCTTGGAGCTGACATCGACAAATATAAGAGGTTAGAAATGAGTGTGGGTCGAGAATCTGATAATCAAACCAGTCAACATACAAAAGGCTCTGCTTTCTGAGAAATCTCAAGTGAGCTTTGCACAATGTGTGCGGACTGGGTTTGGTTACATTGAAGTAGGTCTTGATTAAGATCTTTCAATGTGAAAAAGGAAGAAAAGAATGTAAAAGGGAAAAATAGGAATTACCTGCCACACATCATAGGCTGCATTGAGAAGAAACATAGGAGTCTTGATATTTGCTATCAAATTTTGAGGGAAGAAGCATTAGAGAGAGAGAGAGAGTTAATTTTGAGGAACCAGGATGTTTGAATACCTCACTTTTTGATATCTATACTCTTTTGAAAGTTGGGATGCCTAACATTACTCTTTTTGAAATAAATGACAATCAAGGATGTTTACCGAAGTTGGATCCAGTTGGCTGGTACAAGTATTTGGCAGTGTCTTTTTAACTTCCTAATATTCCAAACAAATATTCACAATTATAAAGCAGACTCAAGAATTATAAGGCTAGATGGCACAAATTCAACACCACCAAATAATTAACCAAGACTTGAATATTGGTTATCAGCATAACATATTAACAAAATTACAAGAACCTCAGTTAAAGCACATAAGCAACTTCAATAAAAGTTTAGTGTCTCTCAAGGGTCACAATAGACCACAATAAAAACTAAAAATTGCTCTTCATTACCTGTAAGCTAACCACACCTGCAAACATATTCCTTAGGGTGCGGCTACCAGATACATCAACACTACATAATTAATAAAAGATCATTAGCCAGGAATGTTTTTTCAAATTTAAAAAAAAATGCCAATGGATATGATGAGAGACTGATTAATAGAACGTTACGAATCAAGGAACATTCCAGCATCACTTAGACATTTCACTTTGGTTGTTGTTGGAAAAAACTCCTGGAACTCATCATAATGAAGAATGGATGCTAGACCCCCCGCAGAGCACCCAGAAAGAAGTGCCTGAAATAGATGTGTATGCAAACAACTATAAATTCAAAGCTAAACATAAATTAATAAATAAAAAGAAAATGATAAATGCAAAACCTGCTAAGCATTCTGCATTCCCTTGGCCATTAAATCTTGCATAGCAGTTAACCAGATAAGTTGTCCTCGAAAATAAAGTTGGGCACAAGGTAATGTTGAGGAACCAGGATTTTCTTCAGGTTTGTTGCTTTTCCATAAATTTTGCTGAACCACGCCGAGTGGTTTTGCGGTAGACACAATTTCTAATGGTATTACACCATCCACCTCCCTGCATCCCACAAAGAACAAAAAGTAAGTAACAAATACCAGCTACAACTAAGTATAAAAGACAAATTACAAGAACAAGTGCTAGCAGTAACTTTACTAGACTGTGATTGAAGGAAAACTATGATGAAGGTGATACACACCTCCAATTGAATGAGCCAGCTATTTGCTCCAGATCCAGACCCACGATGTATATGATAACCGGGCAACGTCCCATCCAAACAGACTGTGCCATTGTAAGAGATTATAAATAGATAAATATGGTATATCATTTTCTTTTGTAAAATGAATGCAACTATCATGAGTGAGTCATGATCAACAAAAACCGATTCAAAATATTTGAACTGGAATCTAGCAGCTACAAATCACCATCGACATTCTTAACTAATTATGGGCTAACGCTAACGGGCTCTAACTGATAGGTGTATAAATAAAAAATCGAAAAATAGAGAAATACCAGCTCCTTTAGAATCAGCTCCCTGAATAAGAGTGAGAGGGACCATGAGAGGCTTTGAAGGAGACCCGGAAATAGCAGCATCGTTCTCCAAGAAAGATAGAAGACTCTCTCGCGGCTTTAAATCCTCGAATTCGAAGCCATCCTCAGATCAGCTCAAAACAAACACGAAACGCAGAAAGCAACACAAATACAACACCCGCTTCATTTTTATTTTATTTTTTTTAATTATAATTTTGTTAAGAGCGATTCCTGGTTAAAGTGTAAACTACAACTGATGCATGCATGTATGTTATTTATTAGTGTTTGTCTCTATATGATTATTAGTTATGAATGCGCTGCGGCTATATAAACTAACAAATCTAAGACAATGAAATGCCAGGTCATGTTATATTTTCATTTGGATTTTGGCAATGCAATGATACACCTCTGCTTTCCTTACTGGTTTCTGACGGCCACTGGTTTGAAAAATAGTTTAATAGCCTAAATAAAGAAAGTCAAACTGACACTAGATTTACGGAATACGTGGAGGGTGATGCTGTCGTCTTATTTCAGAATCTCCGCTTTTTATTTTTATTTTTTGGTTCTTCTGCGTGCGACTCAAAGCGACGTGGACACGGCCCAATCAAACTCCTCCGTTTTGTCTTGTCTATTACAGCTGTTTTCATGAACGCCCCACTTTCTGACTTCTTTATTCTTCTGATAATTTCCCTTTCTCCACGATCTTTTGCAATAACTGATCTCAAATTTGGAACTTGGAAGGGATCTCGTAAATGAAGTAATTGCAATCCCCTTAAGATAAATTAAGGCCAAATATATTTAAAATTCTTGAATTACATTTATTATTGTTAATTTATTTATTTTTATGTGACAAGAAATTTGTCGGCTCATTCAAGAATCAGCTATCAAGACAAGTAGATAACCAATAACCAACTTGTTAGGAAAAGGCATTCTTTAAATTAACGGCTAATCCCATCCTCCACTAATTGCGTTGCCCTGTGTCACGGATTATTTTTTGAGACCGTGCGGCTTTAGACACGTTGCGTACTAAGCAGCTTAGAAAATTATACAAAGAGAAGAAAGAAATAAGCACGCCAAGTGTTTGCACGAATGCTCTCCTATATTGCTGAAGAGAATACAAAATTATGAGATGAATTATACAAATGAGGGTCTCCCCCTTTTATAGTAGCAGCCCTATACAATCAATGGATGAGATCTAAACAATTTAACGGTGTACATACAAGATGAATAAATATGCTCTAAAATATTCATAGATGTCATTCTATCTCTTATAGATGGATAAGTATACTCTAGAATATTCCTAGATGTCATTCTACCTTTATTAGAGTTCTAATAAATGTAGAACTACTCTAATAAGTCATGGGCTTGGCCCGGTTCTCCACCCATGTCAGCAGGTCTTCTAGAAGCTCTGACCCGCGATCCATTCCAGCAGCCTATATAATCTCTAGGAGGCTTTGTCGCGCACCAAGTGTTCGAGAAAATGCTTGAGAACACTTGGGCATGACATTCTCCCCCACCAAATTCACGCGACGCCCTCGTCGCGTTTTCGCTGGAAATTGCGCACCTCGTTCTTCAATCTGCCGCTGTGCGCTCTCGAATTTTCGGCGTGCACGAATATTGGGTACCCTTTTTCACTTGACAACGTACTCGTGCCATAGATGTGGATTTCTTCTCTGTACCGCCCGTCCGCCTTGATTGAGTTTCACTCTGTTGTCGTCCCATGTGAAAATTCCTAAAGGCCTCTGTTTCTGCTCCATGTCTTCCATACCCCCTCAGTATAGCTTCAAATAGCTCTCGGAAGGCAACGGATGCAGTTGCTGTCTCGAAGGTTTTCCCACCTTATGCGAGACGTTGACAACCCTCTTGGTAACAGAAAATGGCCCCTCATCCCTACGATCAAGGCCCTTGTGAAGTGGGCGTGCTGACTTGTGTTGTGGTGGAAGTATCGTCTCCATCACCAAATCCCCCGCACTAGGCTTGACAGGCTGCTGCTTGTCTTTGACCCACTCCTTGCACTGCACATCATGTGACGCCTTGGACTTTTGGATGACACCTGCATCCAACAACTCCTTAAGCTGCCCCTGCAACTCTCCCATCTCCAATGAAGGCGTCTGCACCATAGTTGGAAGCGTAATCTCCAGCTCCAACTTTTTCCTATGCTCGGTATCACCTTGATGTGGCTACACCTGTGGTATGTCAGTTGGCATGACCCCCTTGTGATCTTCGAGCACTTCCGCAACCCCCGTTGGTAGCTTGGCCTCGCCCCTTGTCGCCTTATCATCCATCCATTTCACTGTAGTTGGATGTACTTCTCTTTGCGTCCAGTAACTTCCATAAGTTGAATGGCGGAAAGGATTTTAGTGTTGGCTTTTGGCTGAGATTGCCTACCCTTAGGCTTGTCTACCGTCGGTATCATGTAAGGCCCTCCTTACATGATGCACATGTAGTCATGTCGAGGAAGCTGCACTACGTCGTACTACTTCAAGAACTCCATACCTAACACCACATCAAAATCATCAAGAGGTGCTACAGAAAAATTTACCTTGCCGCGCCATTTGCCCAAGTGAATATCGACCCCTCGAACCACCCCATCCAGTGGCTTGGCCGCAGCGTTCACTGATTTGAGGAACCCCTCCTCTTTCTTTACATAAAGTCCCAAGCGCCTTGCTTCCGCACGCTTGATGAAATTGTGCGTCGCGCCCGTATCTATCAGCACTTGAGTCTTTATGCAGTTGATGTAGGCTTCAACATACATGAGCGCCTTTCCCGTTGGCACGCTGGTACGCCGCTTGGCTTTCATTGTGTTGAGCAGCTGCAAACACCCCATTTAACCCTGCTCGCAAGCCTCATGTGCCGTAACCATAGCGTTGATAGCCTTCTTCTTCGGGCAGTTTTTGACCCAGTGATCCCCATCGTAAAGGAAGTAGCTTGTCTTCGGTCCATTCCCTCTATGGTCGTTGCATTTCTGCTTTTCCCATTTGGACGGCTTACTTCTCTCTTCCTCATCCTCCGGAGGTTGAAATTCCTTGGCGTCCCCACCTTTGCTGTGATTGGGTCTTGAATGCTTGGACTTTCCCAAATCACCCTTTCGGTAATCCATGAGCGTTTCTGCCAGTGTTAGAGCATCGGATATTCTGGTCACCCCGCACCACTTTAACTCATTGGACGCCCATGTCTGCAACCCATCCAGAAAATTGAAAAACAAATCCTCCTCGCTCATGTTGGGAATCTGGAGCATTAACTGGGAGTACTCCTCTACGTACTCGCTGATGGACTTGGTCTGTTTCAATTTCTTCAATCGCTTTCAAGCATCGTGCGCCACATTCTCTGGATAGAACTGGCGCTTCAGCTCCCGCTGCAATTCTGCCCAGGTGTTGATTGTGCAGGTACCCTTGCGTATCTCTTCGCTTTTCTTGTGCCACCATAGAATTGCATGGTCGGAAAGATATAAGGTCGCGGTATTTACCTTGTCTTCGTCCCGCACGCCCATGGCGTCGAAGTATCTTTCTATCTGCTAAAAATAGTTATCCAGCTCCTTGGCGTTCCGCTTGCCACTGAATTCCTTCGGTTTATGAGCCTTAACGCTTGGCGCCCCTTGAGCAGCAACAGACCCATTCGCCACTGCTCGCTTGCACAGCACTACGTCCTCTTTGACAGCGTCAAACCCTCGACGCAGCTCCTCCACTTAGGCTTGAACTTTGTCAAAGTTGGCGTATACCTTCTCATAGAAAGCCTTGATCCAGTCACGCTGCCGATCAACGTAACTCTTGATGGATGTGTTGATGAGGGAGCGCAGCTCGTCCCCTTGAGCGTCGAGTCCTGCCTCGATCTTCTCTACTTGCTGCTCTAACTCCTCAAGATGATCCGTCGCCTTTCCAACAGCGCCACCGAGCGTTTTCACCATGGTCCCGAACTCATGGCCTGGATCGACAGACTTGTCGCGAGGTCCACTGCCGTGCCTCTTAGCTTTGGGATTCCGACCCCTCTCTTCAGTCAAATCTGATGGTCCACCGTCTTTCTCCATCTCTGAACTGAACCTGCTCTGATACCAATTGTCACGGACTATTTTTTGAGACCGTGCGGCCTTAGACGCGTTGCGTGCTAAGCAGCCTAGAAAACTACACAAAGAGAAAAAAGAAATAAGCATACCAAGTGTTTGCACGAATGCTCTCTTATATTGCTGAAGAGAATATAAAGCTATGAGATGAATTATACAAGTGAGGGTCTCCCCCTTTTATAGTAGCATCTCTATACAATCAATGGCTGAGATCTAAACAATCTAACGGTGTACATACAAGATGGATAAATATGCTCTAGAATATTCCTAGATGCTATTCTATCTCTTATAGATGAATAAGTATACTCTAAAATATTCTTAAATGCCATTCTACCTTTATTAGAGTTCTAATTAAGGTGAACTACTTTAATAAGTTATGGGCTTGGCCCGGTTCTCCACCTATGTCAACGGGTCTTCTAGAAACTCTGGCCCGCAATCTATTCTAACAACCCATATAACCTTTAAGAAACTTTGTCGCACACTAAGTGTTCGAAAAAATGCTTGAAAACACTTAGAACATAACACCTGAAACTGATTGAACAATATAACAGTGGTAACAGATTTGGACTGCGTATTTACCTCTGTTATCAACAATTTCTAATTCTTTTTCTTTTCTAAGTAAATAAATTTAAAAAAAAAAAAAAACATGAGGCCCGAACAATCAAATTTGACATTACTTCGGATGCTTAGAATTCGTAAGGCATACCTCACCTCATGGAAAGGCCTTGTAGAAATGCTGGCAACGACCTCAACGAATCCCTGAGAGGTTAAAAAATAAAACCTCTCCAACTTCACAGTATAACAAGATTTACTACGGCCATCCATCAAATACGGTGAGTCGGTATTATTCAATCTCAAGAATCAATATACAGAGTGAAGATATGCATACATTTTATTCTAACTCTTCAATGATTCACATCTGTTGCAAAGAATTTAAGTTGATTATTCCGCGTCAATTGCATCTGGATGGAGCATACTACAACCCACTCCAATTGTGGGACAACGAAACAATTTCATACAATCATGGGATGGACCATTGCATCCCAAACTTATTACTTATGAATGATTCAATCAAAATTTTGGAAGCAGAACTTGAGGTTTATTGAGATATTGAGCTACTTGATGACATCCCACCACTATGATGATAGAATTCGTCTTTCTTCTGGTTACTTTGTTGGTGAAGTTCCCGGTTTTAACTTTTCGTTCCATGGTAGATTTATCAATCTCTTCAGAGCCCTGTAAGAATTCTCGAGTTAGAAAATCTGGTAAAGAATTATTTTCTCCCTTTATGAATTCTATCTCAAAGTCAAAAACTGAAAGGATGGCTTGCCATCTGGCAAATAACTGTTGGCACAATGTTTTTAACATCTTTTTGTAAAACCTCTTTGGCAGATTTACAATCTTTCTCAGGAGAAATCCTTTATTAAACAAATCATCCTGGAAACTTAAAGATACCCAACACAATTGACAAAATTTCTTTTCTGATAGTTCCAAGTTCTTGAATGGTATCTAACTAGGGATTCTTTCCCCCGTAAATTTGTTTTAAGTATTCCCCCGAAACCTAATTCAGAGACATCTGTTTCAACTATTTTAAATGCATCAGGATTAGGAATTGCCAAGCAATGAAGGGTTTTTGCTTTAAGCTCGAGGGTTTTAACTGCTTTAGTGCATTCACTGGTCCAAGCCAATGGGTTTTTCTTTAGCCTTTGATACAAAGGTTTAACATCTTTAGCTGAATCTTTATAATAATCGGCTAAATAATTTAAACCAACTAGAGATCTTTGCAGCTGTTTTTTTTTATCTCGAATTTCATCTAGAAATTTATCAGCAAACTCTATAGCTCTTTCTATGGGCTGAATTGATCCTTCTGAAATATTATGACCTAGAAATTTAATGGAAGTTTGAAACAATTTAAGCTTTTTGGCTGACAAGACTAATCCTATTGTTTTAACCACATTAAGAAATGTATTTAATGTTTAAAATGTTGTTCTAAGTTTTTTGAATAAACTAGTACATCATCTATATAAACTAAGACAAAACTTTAAATATTTCATTCATAATATTTTAAAATCTGAGAGTGTATTTTTTAAGCCAAATGGTATCACGTTCCACTGTATTGCCCAAATGGAACAGTAAAAGCAATTTTAAAATTTTCTTTTTTTGCAATTTTAATCTATCAATATTTAAAGGTGAGCACAGTTTGATTCGGTCCGATTTTTACTAGAGTTAAACCGAATTAATTATATTAAAAAAATTTTAATAAAGAAGAAACCAAAAAAACCGAATTAGGTAAAAAAAATTGAACCGATTTTTTCTAGTTCAGTTTTTTCGATTTTTAGCTCAAGATGTGCGCATTTGTTTTTGCTTTTAAATTGTGGACTTTTTAATTTATTTATCCAAAAAATTTATTGGTCATTTTTAGACTCTATTATCTTGTCTGCTGCATTATTATGCTACAATTTGCTGAACATTTTAAATGACATTATATGATCTATTACTTAATATAATTAAATCTCTCTGTATGAAAACCTGCTTTGTATTACAAAGGTCATATTAGCTTCTCTTAAATTGCTCATGTTTAAAAATGTAGAGTAAAATTAGCTATTGATCGATCGGGGACTATAATTATAGCAAGGGCATTTTCTTATTTGTGTTACTTCAGAAAATGATTACTTCTGCAATCGATGTTCTCTCACTAACTAGTATTTTTAAACTTCTAAAGGTTTGCTGGTTTGGGAGCTGGTCTTGCTTGGGGAATACTTTAGCAATCTATCAAAATGATCGTGTTAAGGTAAACAAAGTCCCATATTGGTTAGAAATGGGGAGGATCATGGGTTTATAAGGAGTAAATCATATCTCCATTGGTATGAGGCCTTTTGGGTAGAGTCAAAGAGTAAAACCATGAGGGCTTAGGCCCAAAGTGGACAATATCATACCAATGTGGAGATATATGTGGTTTGTTGGACTCCTGACAGTGGTATCAGAGCCATGCCCCGGTGTTGCCATGTGGTGAAAATCCTCGGTGCCGGATGAGAAGGTAGTGAGCCTAGTATTCTCTAGTGTTTGCGATAGATTCGTGTAGTGCTCTATGGACAGGCGCTGTTGTGCTTCGGGCTTCACGTAAGGCGTGTATGGCTAACGCAGTGATGCGAAGTTGACCTGATAGAGCGGGCTCTTAATAGTAGGCGGTACTTTGGTGCTTCACATAAGACGTGAGCGGTCAACGCAGTGAAGATGAGTAGCAGACTGTTAGGAGAACAGATGGAATATCGTTTGAGGGGAGGCTAAGTGATCCTTTGTTCGAGGGGAGGATTGTTAAGGCAAACAAAGTCCCATATTGGTTAGAAATGGGGAGGATCATGGGTTTATAAGGAGTAAACCATATCTCCATTGGTATGAGGCCTTTTGGGTAGAGCCCAAGAGTAAAACCATGAGGGCTTAGGCCCAAAGTGGACAATATCATACCAATGTGGAGATATATGTGGTTTGTTGGACTCCTGACAGATCGTCTATGGCACACCAAGCTCTCAAGACAAGCAGTCTGCACTTTTCCCATTTATGTAGTGCTCTATGGACAGGCGCTGTTGTGCTTCGGGCTTCACGTAAGGCGTGTATGGCTAACGCAGTGATGCGAAGTTGACCTGATAGAGCGGGCTCTTAATAGTAGGCGGTACTTTGGTGCTTCACATAAGACGTGAGCGGTCAACGCAGTGAAGATGAGTAGCAGACTGTTAGGAGAACGGATGAAATATCGTTTGAGGGGAGGCTAAGTGATCCTTTGTTCGAGGGGAGGATTGTTAAGGCAAATAAAGTCCCATATTGGTTAGAAATGGGGAGGATCATGGGTTTATAAGGAGTAAACCATATCTCCATTGGTATGAGGCCTTTTGGGTAGAGCCCAAGAGTAAAACTATGAGGGCTTAGGCCCAAAGTGGACAATATCATACCAATGTGGAGATATATGTGGTTTGTTGGACTCCTGACAGATCGTCTATGGCACACCAAGCTCTCAAGACAAGCAGTCTGCACTTTTCCCATTTTTATCTGATTAAAATGTTGAGCGTTTAGCTCAGGCACTCAGTAGAATGCGTGGAGCAACCCTCAAAATAGGGCAGATGTTGAGCATACAGGATGAATCTCTTATTCCTGCACCGATAGGGAGATTTACTTATTTGTTTTTGTTTTCATCTATATAACTAATATTGAAGGGTCACTCCATTGTGGAAGCTATAATAGTTGCAAGAAGAAAAATTCTCTAGAATCTCTCCCAAATTCATTTAATTTCTTTAGTAAAGGCACCCATTTAGCTTTTAAGGATTAAGTAAAAATTGTCAATTGTTTGAGCTCAATCGATGTTAAACCATGGATTTTACCTATTTTATGTCAAGGTTTTACAACTTTGTTTGCGTTATGAAATTTCAATTTGTGTATGCTTCGTGTCTAATTTGACAGAAGTCGCCCCAAATTTAAAAGAGGCTGAGAGTTACAGGTTTTTTGCCAGCAAGCGAGGTTTATCACTAAACTTTGGCTGAGAAACAGCAAGTGAGATCTATTACTAGACCTGGGCTGTGGTGCAGTAGGCGTGTCGCAGAGCTTGGGTCTTTCATGGAGAAATACAGGCAAAGTTCTATCAACAGGACTGCAAAATTTTCAACAAGGACGCCGAGTCCTAGGTTGAATAATAAAAACAAGAATAAAAAGATAAAAAAAACTAGAAAGCTTGTGTGAATTATGTATATTGCATTTTCTTTGTATTACAATGAGAAAATAAGCCTATTTATAGGCTGAAAAACTCTATACAAAACCTATTTTTACAAAGAAAATAATTCTTAAATAATATAACTTCCTATTATATATAAATTTCTAAATAAATTACAATACCCAATTAAGCCCAAAACCTTAAACTGGAAAAGCCCATTAAATACTTTGTGAGCCAGCGTCAACAATGCCCCCTGCAAGCTGATCAAAAAGATATTTTTATCAAGACTTGCAACACTTTAGCCAGCCTAAATCGCTCGCTCCTAACCTGGGACTTCGTAATCGCCTGGGACAAATTCTAACATCGCTCAATCTCCAATTATCATCTTTCAAATCTTCTTATTGAATCTTCTAAATCGCCTCGACCCATTAAGAATTGCCTAATTGTTTGATCCATTCTTGCAAATTGCCTTAGCATTCTCTTGATATCCATACTCGTGGAATCGCATTCATCATTTTACCTAAAGCTACCTAGAGTCTTTTTTTATATATCTAGTTAACCATATCACCTAATAACATGATTAGATCACCTCATACCAATTTCCACTCACGAGATATCGTCCAGCCTTCTGAATATCTTGTTATATCGCCCATTTTTTATGCTTCAAGTTCTTTTTTTGTTCGCTTGTAAATATTGTCTAGCCTTGCTTTTAAAGACCGTTCAATTATTTTGTGTTAATCAGCCTGACCTCCACAGATATGTAGTTATGCCAAAAATGATTTCTTAGGTCGACCATCTTATGAAATTTTAAATCGGCTCGATGTCCATTCTACCAACCACCTTGTATAACTGTCCTCAAGCATAAACTCCCAAGTCTTTAAAATCATTTGCTTTTCGTGGATATTCATTTTCTCAAGCTAAGAACACTTCAAGTCGGTTTTATTATTAAAACTTTAACGGACCGACCAACTCCTAACTGCTCTCAAGATCAACTTTCCTCTTAATTTTCTGGCATTTGAAAGCTTCTCAACCAGTCTTTCTCTTTTAACCGGTCATTTAATGTGTCCTATGACACTGCCATCTTCTGACCGTTGTCATTTAATGCCAATAACCATCTTAAACGATCCGTTCTTAAAAGCTCATTAAATACATAACTATTAAGGCACGACTTTTCACTTTAACCGCCTTTGGGCCATTATAAGAAGGGGTAAACTCTCATTTTTACTTCACCTAACTCTTAAGCACTCTCTCTCTCTCAAAATTTGCAAAGGTAAAAACTATCGAGTGTTTTTTGACCTCTATTGCGATCTTCATTCACCTTCAAGGTAAAACTTCATAACTTTTAACTTTTTGATCCGAATTACTTTCCTTTTTACTTACCACTCATGTTCCTTACTTTATTGTGTAGTTATTACGATGGCATCCAAATCGACTTCACGTTCCAAGAAATCCAAGTTGACCAAGGCCCAATAAACACCTTTGGACCTACTTACGAAATCCAAATAAGTAATCTATAAGGTATTGTCTTATAAAGCCGACATCTCCCAGTACATTCTAAGCCATCACAATAATCATGTAATTTCTCCATACTTTAATTATTTTCTTGCTCACCAAAATAACCCACTTGGTTAAATCATCTTGAACCCTATTTCAAATATGTATAGGATTCGATTATGGTTTACGACTTAACCCAACGTTCAAGGTATCAAATACCTTTGCATAATGGACTGATTTTGGCCACCCTTCTATTTGGTCTATAGCTTTAAATGTCTTCTGCTTTAGGTACAACTTCATGACTCTTACCCTATATGATATGGCCATCCTTTTTAATATCCATGTCCATAGGGTCGATATCAATGCTGATTTTTCAGTAGGTTCTGTCAACCTCTATTATTCTAGATCAAAAGCTAGTTTTGAAAAATTCATGACTTGCTTCAGGGAGAAATCGGCCACTCCCTCCAAGATAGAACATATCACCTTCTTACTCTTCTGGCTGAGTAAGTATGCCCTTTCCCACCTTCACAAAAGATAACAATGGAATACTTGAAGGTCAAAATCGTCATTGCTGATGGCACCAAACTAGTTTTAGAGCCATTCTTTCTTTCCATCTCTGTAAGAGTTTATTTGAAATCGTCTCAAGTAAAGGCGAAGATACTTTTCCAAATGCATATGGTCCCCTTTGGATTATATATTTTTGGACTGCTGCATGTTTTCTATAATTTTTTAAAGTTACTTCTCAGCCTCCCGAAGGTCGACTCCGTTGTTATGCCCCTTGGCTAATACAATGGCAAATCGACCAAGGGAATTTTGATAGGTTTTTTCTCTCTTTTACTCAACCTCTTCTTTAGATGATTCTTTATTTTGTCATCTTAAGTTAGCCCTTTTTGGCCTTAAATTGACTCATCAGGTTTATCAGGATCCATACGCTTCAGAAGGCTTTAATATCGAGTAGCACTAATCTTAGGTCGCTTGCCTCACCACCAGGGATCTTCACCACAGCGTTGTTATCGCTGTCGGTAATAATAATAAGTGTGGCACTGAGACTTACCATCCTCAGTGGGCTCAGTTGCCAATTTGGGCTTGTAGAGGCCATCCCCTACCTTAATCTTTTTTCAGCCAACCAAAAGTTTAGATCCCGCGTAGTTTTTAAGAATCTTAGCTTTGTTCAAGAGACAACCACTGTAAATAATGAACTCCAAAAGCCTCATTCAAACAGTCGATCTTCCTATCTCCCCTAGTCGATCTTTCTATCTCCCCTAGTTGACTTGAATCTTTTAATGAACACTAGTAGGAACTGATCGCCATTTATTTTACAATGCCTTTAGACAATGTTCTTCCTTTACACGAATTGCAACTGACTTTGGTATTGCTGATGCTGTGCAAGTTGACCAGCCAACATCACGGGGTAAGCTCATCAAAGAGATTTTAAAATTTAAAAAAAATTTGACGTTAAATTTAATTGTAATAAATTAAATGAGATGAAATGAATTAGTCATCAAAGAAAGAGAGAATTAGTCTTAAAACACAATTCGAAGGCTATTGATCGCCAAACCAAATGGGTTTGCAAAGGCGGCCTATGGCTCAATGAGGTGTTCTTTGAGCAACCCTTTGTGGACCCAAGGCCATCAATCCCATCTGCAAAATTCAGCATAACGGGTCATATTCCTAAAAAGGGAACAAATCGGTCAACATGGACCAAATACTATTTATTTAACTATTCTAAGCCGACTCTAAACCCTGCACTGGTATCAGTGGTACAATTCATTTCAAGGTAAATTTTACACTTGTTTTTAGTGTACAACCCTTTATCTGATAATGATTTCTCTGTTTGTTTTGCAGAAAAAGTATCAACAACTCTAAACACCTAGCCAGTAAATGTGGGAGAAGACTTGCCCATCCCAAGAAGCGTGTCAAGGTAAAGGAATCACCCTACTATATAATTTTTTTATAGATATAACTTGGTATTGGTTTTGTTAACATTCCCTTTATGCAGACGACCACTAAAAAATTGGCAAAAATAAAAATCGTTCGTTCTAAGACTCCATTAGAATTGACTGCTTCTTTTCTTTCAGAGACTCCTGTCGAGCGATCAACTTCTCTTAGCCAATCTCCAACTGCTATCAATCGTTCGAACCCTATATCTGTGGAAGAATCACCTAAAGTTCCTTCTAGTCCCAGCCAAGATCCTACCACGCCGATGCGATCACCTCAAATTCCCCAAGCTTCTCAGCCTCAACCCTTTAGGAAGCCAGCTCTAAAGAAACTGTCATTCTCAGCCTCAACCCTTTAGGAAGCCAGCTATATTTGACTTCTTATCGACCCTTATGGTGGGCTCATCTAGTGATAACGAGGAATTAGCCGATGATTCCTCTACATCTACTTATCCTGCTTGCCCCTTGGCAACCCAAGATGAAGTCTGAAAAGTAATTGACGAACTTAAGGGGCTGGAAGGTCGTCTAACCGATTTGCTAATAGACGACCGTAAAGTATTTGAAGTGAATAGGAAGCTAAGTCCCTTTCTGACATCACGGGTGACCATGTATCAGTGGGCCTAAAGATGTAACTCGATGATTTCATAGCTTCCTTCACTTTAATGGCCAAGAAGAAGCAACAGCCAGACATTAAAGAGGCCAAGAAGGAAGAAAATGCATAAGGCATCGTAGACCGTATGGAGGTTAAGTTGATGTCTGAAGTCCAAAAACTTTAGGATGAAAGCCGGGTAGCAAAGCAAAAAATGAAGGAGCTGGAGAGCGCCCTGGCTAAGCTTAAAGAGGAGAAGGTGGAGAGAATAGCCCGCTCTTTAGATATGGGGAAGAAGGTCCTGAAGCTGAAGGATGTCTTTGTTTCCAAAGCTGAAGTAGACATAAAGGCAATCAATTTGAGCATGGCCGATTTTATTTCAATTAGAGGAAAAATGTAATCAACCAAAATGGCCTTCTTGTAAATTTTTATGAATGAATATTATCTTTTAAAATTATTTGTTCAATTCATGTGTTATTTATAAAGTCGACCAATATGCAATATTATTAAACCGAAAACTTAAATCGACTTTTCATTGATATAATTAATGATTAACATAAAATTGACCTAACATCATCGACCGTTCTCAAATTATCTTCACAACAAAATCCATGAAACTTCTAATGAATCGGTTAGTTTAAGCTATATTTGACGTCTCTAAAAGTCGTTCTTATCGATTTCTTCCCATATGCTCAGTCGATATAGTTTTAAATATTTGTCATTGATCGGCCTGTTATGCATATCTTTATATAAATCGCTCAGTAAATATGTCCTATTGTCGAGAATCTTAACTACCTTGAACAGCCTCTCCCAATTGGCGCTGAATTGTCCCAATTCACTTTGTTTTGAGCCTATTAAGAGTATTGCCTTCAAAACGAGGTTAGGTTTACTAAAGGTTTTGATCTTGACCTTTTTGTTATAGGCTCTCTCGACCTTTTTTTGGATTTTAAGGCAATTTAAGGCTTCGAGGTGATGCTCATCCAATTTGTTCGTCTCTTCTATCATGACGTCTTGATACTGCTCAGGATCTAGAACACTTTGAAATTGCCCCCGCACAGATCTTCCAATTAATTCCATTGGGACCATAGCTTCGTGCTTATACACTAGCTGATAAAGTGAGGTACCAGTGACGGTCTTTGGGCTAACCCTATTTGCCCATAAAACTTCTTATAATTTATCAAGCCTTATTCTTGAACTATCTGAGATAGCCTTTTTCAACCCTTGGATGATGGCTTTATTTGTTAACTCAGCCTGACCATTTGATTGCGCGTAGTAAGGGGTGTTGTGAATTAATTTCAAGCTGAATTCTTTCGAGAAATCAACAATCTCTTCTCTTGTAAAGACCGTCCCCTGGTCGGTCGTAATAGATTCAGGAAGACCATGCCTATAAATAATGTTCTCCTTTATGAATTTTATGGCTGATTGTTAATTAACTGTCTTCATAGGATGGCCTCTACCCATTTAGTGAAATAATTAATCGCTACGAGGGTGAATGTATGATGCTTTGACAAAGAGGGATATATTTTTCCAATAATGTACATAGCCCATCCTTTAAACGGCCAAGGTTTGATTACCGCATGTATTTCTTCGGTTGGAATAATCTGTATCAACTCATATTTTTAGCACTTTTGACAACTTGTAGCATAGTTGTGGTAGTCACATCCTATAGTCTGCCACCAAAATTCAATTTTTAGTATCATTTTATTTATTAATTGCCAGCTAAGGTGGGCTCCGACTAACCTTTCATGAACCTTGGCCATCACCAACATTGGTTCTTTTGAGCCGATACATCTTAATAATTCTCTGAGGAGGGCTCTTCTGAATAATTCTTCTGCGAATAATGTAAACTTAGGTGCGATGATTCTAATTCTTCGGTCAGCTTGTTCACTTAGATTCTTCATTTAGATGATTAAGTTATTCCTCCAATCCTCGTTCAAATCGACCTGCATGATAAATCGACCGGATAACCCCGAAGTGTGTAAACATGTTTACAGTCTGTGGATCAAAGAAATTTTTGCTATTGCCTGTTTGAACCCTGATGCCCTCTGTGCGAGATCATTGACCTCAAGATTATTTGTTCTTGTTGAGTACTCGACTGAGGTAGAACTGAATCATTGGATAAGATGTTTTGCCTTGTTACAGTATAAGATCAATAAATTGGCCTCACAGCAATATTCTTCAGTTACTTGTTTGATTACCAATAACGAATTGCCCATGACTTTGATATCCTTAATCCCTATTTCGGCAAGTATTTCAAGCCTAATTATTAGTGCCTCACACTCAGCTTGGTTATTCATGCATGAAAAATCCAAGAAAAACAACATTTTGATTTTTATCCCTGTAGGAGATACTAGGACGATTCCTCTCCCGACAACTTGATTGGTCTTTGAATTGTCAAACTAGAGCTGCCAGCTTGTGTTTATCATGCCGATTTCGTGGTCAATTATACCTTCGTAAGGTGTGGGGTGATCGGTTAAGAAGTCAGCTAAATCTCATCCTTTAACTACCTTTTGAGGAATATATTTCAAGCTGAATTCTGATAATGCGATCGCCCATTTTCCCAGTCAATTTCTAAAAAATGTCTTGGATGACAAGTATTTAATGATGTCTGTCTGGCTAATTACATGTACTGTTGTGGGGTAATAAGTAGTACCTGAGTTTGCAATCGAGAAGTACAAAGCCAGACATAATTTCTCAATCGTCGTGTATCTAATTTCAACATCGTTCAAAATCCTACTGAGGTAATATACGGCTTTTTCAATACCACCTTGTTCTTGTGCAAATAAGCTGCCAATTGATTCGTAAGCGGCAGAATATAAAGAAGCTGTGGTTGACCGGATATAGGCGGCACTATGATTAGTGGGTTTGTTTGGTACTTTTTGATCTCCTCGAAAACTTTTTGATGGTCGACAGTCTACTTAAACTCTTTACTGTTTTTCAATTTCAATAGAGGCGGCTAAAGCGTGCAATTGTCCAATAGAATTTGAAATGAATCTCCTCAAAAAATTTATCTTGCCAATCAACTGTTGCAATTCTTTCTTGGTTCTTGGTGCATAAGCCTCCCTAATCGCCCTTGCTTTATTAGGTTCTATCTCCAACCCCCGTTAGTGTACCAAAAATCCAAGAAAGTTACCAGTTGATACACCGAAGGCACATTTCAATGAATTCATTTTAAGTTAGTATAGTCGTATTCTTTGAAAGTCCGTGTGTAGATCGATCAAATGCTAATCATAAGATGTCGATTTGATCACAACATCACCACTATATACCTCCAAGAACCAACCGATCATATCACGAAAGATAACGTTCATAGCGCGTTGGTATGTCGCCTCAAGGTTCTTTAATCTGAAAGGCATGACTACCAATTCATAAGTTTCGATCGCCCCGGGATATCTGAATGCAGTTTTATTGACATCGGTCTTCTTTATGAATATTTGATTATACCCTGAATGTCCATCCATGAAGCTCAAAATTTGGTGACAAGCGACCGAGTCGACCAACATATATACTATTGGCACCGGGTACTCATCTTTTGGGGTCACCAAGTTAAGGTTACGAAAGTCTATGGAAAGTCTCAATTTTCCATTCTTTTTAATTAATAGGATGACATTAGACAACTACTCCACGTAACTAGCTGGTCGAATAAAACTTGCACTGAGGAGTCTCTTGATTTTGTTTGCTATCTTATCTTTGATTTCTCTTAACATTCTCCTTATGTTCTGCTTGTACGACCGAAATCCATATTTGATCGGTAAACTGTGCTTAACCAAATCTCTATTAAGGCCAGACATTTCGGTATAGTCCCATGCAAAACAATCCTTATATTCCTCAAGAATCGCCAATAGCTTAACCTCGTAAGATAGATCCAATTCTTCATTAATAAAAATCGGCATGTTGTCTCATTTTTCCCCTAAGTTGTATTCTTTTAATCTACTTGTAGTGTTGTGATTGTCTAATTTTATTAGGGTTGGCTTTAATTCTTGGTCGAGTTGCGAGTCTTAAGTCTCATCCTCATAGATGCATTCGACTAAAGTAAGTATATGTTGCTTATTCATCAGAAAAATAAATTAAGGGTCGGTCGGTTTTGACCATTGAGGGACGAGTTAAATTTCCCTTCATTACTTGGGCCTCTGGTTTGGCCATCTTGGAGCTATGCCTCTATACCCCCCCCCCCCCCCCCCCCCCCGTTTGAGCACAGTAATGGTAACATTGAGATTGTATAATACTATCGATGCCACTTGCTTATCTCCCTTAAATGGGTTGGGATCGGCATGAATTATTTCAATCGACCCGGTTGCCATTTAAAAATCATCTGATGCATACTGGATGGCAATATCTTATTTGAATGGATTCAGCCTCTCCCTAAGAGGAAATTGTAGTCATTTAATGCATTGACTACGTAGAACGGCTCTTCTATTTTGATATGGCCGACTTTTACCTTGATTGAAATGAACCCATCAACTGGGGTTTCGCAGCTTGCGAAGTCTATCATGATGACCTCAGAGTGCTCCAAGTCGCTCTTATTAATGCCCAACATCCCTAGCATTCGTAAGGGCAAAATGTTGACTCTGGACCCATTATCAATTAGGATCTTCTTGCATGGGACCCCATTTAGGTCGGCTTTCACATATAGTGGCCGAATATATTTGGTCATGTTATCCTCTGGATACGGAAGTGTCAACGGAGTCGGCTCGTCTGATTCATTGCTTATATGGTAGATGTCGATGACATCGCCATCCAGTGTGAAAGATTGACCGAGTTTCGATTGAAATGATTCGGGCAACACAATAACCATGTTGATATTCTATTTAGGGGATTCTTGTGTTGATTCCTTCGTAGGCCGATCCTCATTTAAACAATCTATGGGATTGTTGAGGTCGGCCTGATCCTTATCGTCAAGTCTTGGTTCTGGCTTCCTTTTGACTGGTTTCCAGACTTTTCGATGCTAGTTACCGACTTTGATCAGCCTAGAAGGTTGTGGGTCCTCTGGAGCTCTATTACCATAAAGCTTTTTATTGATGCTCTCGAATTTCAAAAGTGTCTCCGGTTCTTGATCCTCCGATTGGTTCCAGGTAGCCTATTCGAGTCGCCTAAGCTGTTCACACCTTTGTTATTGTCTTTTTTGAGTTTCAGTTGGCTTAGATTGGATAGGGATGCGCCTCTCAAGGCGATAAAAGACACTTTTTCTGAGCTTGTTACTTTCCCATTGGCCGATGGTGTTGGGCCTCAGCTTGAAAGTTCGCAAATGTTGTTTCATAGTGGTTTTGTCCTCCAGATCGCCTTGAACTTTCTGAAAAGTGGTCTGGCATTGAGGACAAACAAGACAAAGCTCTGTAGCAGTCGGCTGAATCTGAGATTGGTTATATTGTAACTTTCCTTTCTACTCTAGTTGCCTCAGTGGCCAAATCATTAATTTGGATTTTTATTCTTGGCCAGTCTGTTGTTCGGGGGTTTGTGGATGACCCCTCTCCTAACAACTTCCTTCTTGTAAGGACGATGACGTTCACAACTGCTGAGGGGAAGAGGTTTGTTTCTACCAAATGAGTCTTTCATTTGGTGGTGAAGAACAATCCCTTGTCGATCAACCTCTGTATTTCATTCCTGAAAATCACGCAGTTATTCATACTATGTTGCCATGAATTATGCCACTTACAATAATCCTTTCCTGCTCGCTGATCAACTGAAGGAATGGTATGGCCTTCAGATAGTTTGATCAATTTGTCCTTTAAAAGTCAATCAAAAATTGATCGGCATTTTTCAAGTTAAATGAGTATTTCTTTGCAATCTGAGTATTTTTGCCGAACTTCTTCCTCTCTCTCTCTATTGGGTGCTGTCTTAATCAATGCTGAGCATTCATAAGACCCTCTTTTAACAACTTCGACTAAACACACTTCCTCTGAATCTAACTAGTCTAATTTAGTTTCCAAGTCGACGTCAACTACCAAAACTTCCATCTAGTTCTTATAATATATCCCTTTTGAGGACACCTTTTTAGATCCTTTTCCATGAGTAACCTCTCATAGTTGACGATCTGAGTCGCCAATTCATATAGGTCACAAAAGCAATGCCTTTCAAAATGTTCCTTTATAGTGAAAAACATTCCTCGGACAATCATTATGATAGAGTTAACTTTTGATATAAAACGGCTTACATATATTAAAATCTTCAAATCATAGCACACTTAAATACACTTTTAACACTTGAATGCTACAAAAAATTTCAATAATTGTTGTTCGATGCCCTTGCACTAAAGAAGCACTCTCTTAAATACTACTTACAAACAAATATTTTAATAATTCAAACAACTTTATAGCTAAGTAAAGGACAATTATTGTAGACAACTGACAAAAGTAACATATTCCTGGGCCTCGTGTCCTAAACAATTGTGGAGTCAATCCACCAATGTGTTTCACATGATGTTGAATAATTAAGGCGATTAAGATTCGCCTGCCAGTGCCACATGGGGGCTTAGCCAAAGTGGCAAGCCCCCCTTGTAGGTGCACCCCCCTGACCAGAGGTCGGGGGTTCGAATCCCCCCTCCCCATGTTGTAATAATATAGTATACACTCCAAAAAAAAAAAAAAAAGATTCGCCTGCCAGTACAAAGTCATCCAAAGATTTGATAGTCTTGCCTTTTGCTTTTCGTTTAAAATAGCACTCTTCATTATCGCTTTCTGAGTTGTCGGCCAGACTTTCACCTATTAAAGATTCCAATTGATTTTTAATATCCGTGAGGGTTTTAATTGCTATAGTGCGTTCACTGGTCCAAGCCAATGATTTTTCTATAGCATTTGATACAAAGGTTTAGCATCTTTAGCTAAATTTTTATAATAATTGGCTAAATAATTTAAATTGCCTAAAAATCTTGCAGTTGTTTTTTATCTCGAATTTCTTTTGGAAATTTACCGGCAAACTATATAGCTCTTTCTATGGGCTGAATTGATCCTTCTGAAATATTATGACCTAGAAAAATTTAAATTTAAATAATAATAATAACTTGCTTTCTGAATATCAGAAAAGGGAACCCACCATCTACAACCGAAACTAACAAAGGGACAAAATCATGTAAAAGGCAGAAAATGAACAACAAAAATAAGAAGAGGCAGATAAGACCATAAAGTTTTATCTCAGTCGTATAGAATTGTTTCTAGAAGCAAAAACATTTAATTGATTATGCCCACACAATTTTGAAAATATGTAACCACAAGAACTTGCTTCCCAGCTCTTCATGTTGCATTATAATAATTAAGTAGACAAGAGTAATAAAGATGTCATTGCGAACAGCCAGACTGATTTTATTATAGCTAGATTTTTATGTTTTCAAACTTCAGAAACATGGGAAAAGAAGTTGCGGAGCAAGATGGAAATGCAGCTATATCACATACCTGGCCTATACTTGCAGCAGCCATTGGTTCATAATCAAAACTAGTCAACTTTGACTGCCAATTAGGACCTAACTCAGCAGCCAAAACTTGATCAAGTTGCCACCTTGGCATTATATCTGCACCTTGACGGACGATATCCAGAGCAGCCAAGATCTATAAAGAATAATGAAAGATGTCAAAACAATGGTGTAAGGGAGATGCTTGCTGTAGACAAATTAGTTATACAAAATGATAGTAAATAATCTGTGCTCAGAGATCCTGAACCCAGTGTTATATGCTTCAGGCAGCATTCAAGTCGTTGATATGCTTAAAATGCATGCTAAATGTGTAACTTCATTAGTTTGTTAAAATTTATGGAAGTTGTAAAACCTTGACATAGAACAAGTAAAATCCATGGTTTAACATCGCTTGAGCTCAAACAACTGACAATTTTTACTTAATCCTTAAAAGCTAAAGGGGTACCTTTACTAAAGAAATTAAATGAATCTAGGAGAGATTCTAGAGAATTTTTCTTGTTGCAACTGGTATAGCTTTCACAATGAAGTGACCCTCCAATATCAGTTATATAGATGAAAACAAATAAGTAAATCTCCCTACCGGTGCAGGAACAAGAGATTCATTCTGTATGCTCTGCCCTATTTTGAGGGCTGCTCCACGCATTCTACAGAGTGCCTGAGCTAAATGCTTGGCATTTTTATCAGATAAACATGGGAAAAGTGCAGACTGCTTGTCTTGAGAGCTTGGTGTGCCATAGACGATCCTCTTGGTAGATTCCTAAAGTATTCCCCAAGCAAGACCAGCTCCTAAACCAGCAAACCTTTAGAAGTTTAAAAATACTAGTTAGGGAGAGAACATCGATTGCAGAAGTAATCATTTTCCGAAATGACATAAATAAGAAAATGCCCTTGCTAAAATTGTAGTCCCCGATCAATCAATAGCTAATTTTACAATACATTTTTAAACATGAGCAATTTAAGAGAAGCTAATATGACCTTTGTAATACAAAGCAGGTTTTCATACAGAGAGATTTAATTATATTAAGTAATAGATTATACAATGTCATTTAAAATGTTCAACAAACTGTAGCATAGTAATGCAGCTGACAAGATAATAGAAATAACACCACATCTATGATCTACCTTCCTAATTTACTAATAACAATAATAATAACAACAACAACAACAACAAACCTCACCCAAGTAATCTTGAAAAGGGTGGAAGGAAATTTTTTTTCTCTCAGCCTCCTCCTCCTCTACTCAGGCGCTGCCACCACCATCTTCACTTCTTTTCTACCGTCTGCATCGACCTTATCACCCAAATTCTTGGACTCACATTCCTTCACCAAACTTCCTTTCTCTACAAAAGATTCCAGAAGCTTCGCTTCAATAGCTTTATCTACCAATTTCCCCTCTAAGAAACATCTTTACCAGACGATGCAGAGCGATCAACTGCATTACAATCTTTATCATCAGTCGCTTTGGTGATTTTTTTTTAAATTTTTTTTTCTGAATTGAAGTTAGAACTATTGAGTTACAATCGGTAGGACAAAAAAGTGCAATACTAATAAAACCATGAGAAATTATTTATAAAATGGCTTCGTTGAGCCCTCTATCGTTTATTTAGCCAATTCTTATAATTATGAAATGAGATGCGGCTACGTCAACAAAATCGTTAAAATAAATAACGAACTCCTTAGTGTCATGCCACAAATATTCTCAAGCAATGACTCGAACATTTGGCGCATAACAAGACCACCAAGAGAGTATTTGGCCCATTGTGTGTTACATGAGCTAGAACTTTTAAAAAGTCCAATTGATTTGGGTTAATGCCACATGTGTATAGTAGGTGCGTGGTATATGGAAGAATATTCTAGATATAGCATATTTCTTGGGATATTCTTGTGGTAGGTGACATCTTTAGAATATTCCTTTGTATATTCCCTTCTTTAGATATGGACCATTAAATTAGATTAATTCTAGCCGTCCATTGTATATAATTTTAGCTATAAATAGATGGAGCTCTCATTTGAGCAAACTATCCTCTAATACTCCAAGAGTTATAATTCTATAATTTTGTAATCTCTCTTTAGTAATAATATACGAGAGCATTCTCTCAAATACTTAGTGTTCTTCTTCTTCATCTTTTTCTTTGGTTAATTGATCTTGTAGGTTGCTTAGCACTTGAAAAGTATCTAAGGCTGTGCGGGTTCAAAAAATAGTTCATGACAAGTGGTATCAAAGCAGGTTCAAAGAAGATGGTGAAGGAAGTTGCTGGATCATCCAAGATTACCGAAAGGAAGGGCAAAGACCCCAAAGCTAAGAGACATGGGAGTGTTTCGCCAGATAAATTTGTTGATCCAAACCATGAACTATGAGACATGGTTATGAAGCTCGGTGGTGCTGTGAACAAGGCAACGGATCGCCTTGGGGAGTTGGAAGAGCAAGTCAAGAATCTCGAGGTAGGCCGTGATACTCAAGGGGACGAGCTGCGATCCCTCATCAAAAGCTCCATTGACGAGCATGCTAACAAGCAACGGGACTGGATCAAGACTTTTCAAGAGAAGGTCTACAACACCATGGACAAAGTTTAAGCCTATGTGGAAAAGCTGCGTAAAGGGTTTGAAGTTGTCAATGAGGACGTGATGTTATACAAGCGAGCGGTCACTAATGGCGTAGCTACTCAAGTGCGGCAGTTGCACCAAGGGTCGAAGTCCTTAAGCTGAAGGAGTTTAGCGGCAGATGAGATGCCAAGGAGCTTGACAACTTCTTTTAGCAAATGGAGAGGTGTTTCGACGCTATGGGCGTGCGGGACGAACATAAGGTAAGTATCGCAACTTTGTACCTTTTCGATCATGCAATTCTGTGGTGGCGTAGGAAAAGCGAAGAGAATCACAAGGGTACCTGCACTACAAACACATGGAAAAAATTGCAATGAGAGTTGAAGCGCCAATTCTATCCAGAGAATATGGCGCACGACGTTCGCAAGTAGTTGAAGGAATTGAAACAAACGAAGTCTATTAGGGAGTACGTGGAGGAGTACTTTTTGTTAATGTTACAAATCCGCAACATAAGTGAGGAGGACTTGTTGTTAAATTTTTTGGATGGGTTACAATCATGGGCTGCCAATGAGTTAAAGCGGCGTGAAGTGCATTATATATCCAAAACCCTTACAATGACGGAGACGCTCATGGATTACAGCAAGGGAGAATCTGGTAAGTCCAAGAATTCTAAACCCAATCACAGTAAGGGTGGGGAAGCCAATGAGTTTAAGCCTCCAGAAGACAAGGAGAAGAAAGGCAAACCGCCTAAGTGGAAGGAGCAGAAACACAACGGCCATAGAGGTAATGGTCCAAAGTTAAGCTATTTCCTTTGCGATGGGGATCATTGGGTAAAGGACTGTCCGAAGAAAAAGGATTTCAATGCAATGTATGAGGTATAAGAGGAGGGCAGACAAAGCCGTAAAGGTTGTATGCAGCTATTCAATTCCCTCAAAGCCAAGGGCGTGCCAACGAGAATGGCGCTCATGTATATTGAAGCCTATGTCAATTGCATAAAGACTTAAGTATTAGTTGATACGGGTGCTACGCACAACTTTATTAAGCGTGCGTAAGCGGAACGCTTGGTCCTTTACGTGAAGAAGGAGAAGGATACCTCAAGTCCATGAATGCTAGAGCCAAGCTGCTGGATAGGGTGGTTCGTGGAACCGAAATCCACCTAGGCAAATGGCACAGTGAGGTAAATTTCTTAGTAGCACCTCTCGATGATTTTGATGTGGTACTAGGTATGGAGTTCTTATGACAATATAATGTGATGCTACTTCCTCAACACAACTATATATGTATTTTGGAGGGAGGACCTCGAATGATACCTACGGTAGATACGCCTAAGGGTAGGCGATCCAAGCCAAATGCCAAAGTTCTTTTCGCAATGCAACTCAGGGTAGAAACTGAGCGCAATGGAGAGTTACATCCAACCATAACAATGGGATTGGATGATATGGCAAAAGGGGGCAAGGACGAAATACCGAAGGCTATTGCAGAAGTGCTCATGGAGCACAATGGGGTCATAGCTACTGCCTTACCAAAAGAATCGCCTTCAAGAGGGGAAATTAAGGGCAAGTTGGAGCTTGAGATTATGCTTCCAATCATAGTGTGCACGCCTCAACCGGAGTTAGTAGAGTTGCGGGGGCAGCTCAAGGAGTTGACGGATGCGAGTGTCATCCAACAGTCCAAGGCGTCACATGATATGCATTTGCAGCACAAAGAGTAGGTCGAAGACAAGCAGCAGCATGTCAAGCATGGTGCGGAGGACTTGGTGATGGAGATGATACTTCCACCACAACACAAGGCAGCATGCCCACTTCACAAGGTCCTTGATCATGGAGACGAGGGGCCGAAGGTTATTGCCAAGAAAGTTGGCAATGTCTCACATAAGGTGGAGATACCTTCGAGACAGCGGCAGTGACTACATCTGGTGCTTTTCGTAAGCTGTTGAAAGCCTTACCATGGAGGTACGAAAGGTACAGAGTTTGAGCCACACAATCGGGAACCTTTAGGGATTACCACACATCATGGCAAGGAAGAAAATCTCAAGACAAGTCTTGAGTATTTTATCGAGTGGAAAGGGTTACCCGATGGGAGAGCACGCTCGGGACACGAGGGCGCACAGCCAGAGTTTGAAGAACAAGGTGCGCAGGTTTCAGTGAAGAAGCGACGAGGGCGTCACGTGAATTTGGTAGGGGATAATGTCACGCTCCAAATATTCTCAAGCAATGACTCAAACATTTGGCGCATGACAAAACCACCAATAGGGTATTTTGCCCATTATGTGTTACATGGGCTATAGCTTCTAGAATGTCCAATTGATTTGGGTTAATGCCACATGTGTGTGGTATGTGTGTGGTACGTGAAAGAATATTCTAGAGATGACATATTCCTTAAGATATTCTTGTGGTATGTGGCATCTTTAGAATGTTCTTTTGTATATTCCCTTCTTTAGATGTGGACCGTTAGATTAGATTAATCATAGCCGTCTATTATATATAGTTTTAGCTATAAATAGATGGAGCTCTTATTTGAGCAAATCATCCTCTAATACTTAAAGAGTTGTAATTCTATAACTTTGTAATCTCTCTTCTTCTTTATCTCTTTCTTTGGTTAATTGGTCTTGTAGGCTACTTAGCACTTGAAAAATGTCTAAGGCCGCGCGGATTCAAGAAATAGTCTGTGACATTGGGCTTGGAATTTGAGAACTCGCGAACACTTCTTTTAATGAGACCTGAAATGTCGGTGGCCGTAACCAAGGCTTTTCTAAGAGACGAAGCGATTAGGGTTTCCAAATCTCTGCCTCTTGTGGCCTCAACTGTTTGGCAACTTTTTTAACCGCAAGAGAGAGGCCGTTGTTAACCAGCTCATTTATGGCGCCCGCAAATAAACTGCGAAATTCAAATATTAGTTCTCGATTTTGATTTTTTTATATTTTAATTTTCGATTCTTGCAATTGCAATCGCAACCATTTTCGGGTTATATTCGCATGATATGTGAATGTCTCAGTTGACAAGTGAACTATTTTAAATTTGAACGTAAATTTTGGTGGCCCAATCTCAATATGAAGCGTAGAGACGTTGTGTCCAAACACGAAGGAAAGGCTAGGACTACATAACATAGGCCTGTCTCCTCCATGACTATGAGATTTATAAATTCTATTAATGAGCGTGTAGTAACCAGTATCTACAACCGGTAAGAATATGTATTTATATATATATATAAATATACATATTTTATTTGTATGTGGTTGATACTTGATTTATATATTGTTATTAGTAGTGTTTGTATAGGTTAAGGACATACTATTAGTATTGGGTTTATTTGCAAGACTTTAGATTTATTTTAGGGACCAAATTGTAATACTTTAACAGTTTTGAGGGCAAATTTATAAATATTAAAAATTAGCCTATTAGTATAAAAATACACTTTTGAACCATAATTTACCCATTTTTGGGTCGAGCTATCCCTTTAGAGAAAGAAAAGAGAGAAATATAGGGGAGAGAAAGAGAAGAAGAAGAAGAAATTGGAATTTTGGATCTTAAGAGGTATATCACAACTATTTCTCAATTTATTGGTGTTAATTAAATTAATTTCTTTAAGTTTTGATTTCTAAAAATATGTATAATTGAGGATTTAATGTGTATTTCGTAAGATATTGTGAGAATTAATGATGATCTATAAGATAGCTTAATAAATCATGATGAATTGTGGAATTTCTATTTGATAGTCTCTTGATCTAGTAATTTTATAAATTGTTGTGATTCAATTCTGGTTTTGAATTTTGGATATATGAAATTAGACATGTTTAGGATCATATAAGACTTTGAATCGATTGAAAATTTCAAAAATTGAATTTGTAGTGAAATTACAAAAATGACCCTAAAATTTTGGAAATTTCCTGTGATAACAGTATGATACAGTGACAAATAATTTTTGACTTGCTGAATGATCTTTAAAAATTACGAATTTATGGAATATGATAAATTTATATGTCTAATATGATATACTCGGAATTGAGAATTTAGATCAATGTGGTTGAAGTGTTATGATTTTCTAAAGTGTATCAGCTCACTGCAGTATTTGATTAATAAATTTTTAAAGCTATAGAATAAAATAGTTTTAAAATACTTTTAGCAGTGATTTGGAAGTGAAATATTTATCATGGATTGATATATATGTTAAGAGTAATTATGTGATAGTTTTATAATTTTTGAGTTAGTATATGATTTTATAAAATTGAGAGATTGAATACTGTTCAGTAAGTATCTTGATCCTGTCAGGTTAGTAGTTTTGATTCGATGGTGTGTATGGAATGAATTGTGTAGGAATTTTGATATAATATTCATATATAAGAAGGATATATGAGGCAAGAATGGTATATTCTGATTTTGGAGTAATTGGACATCATTTGATGTATTAGAAAATTTTGTTAAGTGTAAGTGGTCAAAATGACAGGTTTTGAAAAACTAAGTATTTAGACCAATTTGATGTGATAAATACATTGTGTATAATTTGGTAAGCTATTTAAAGTATTTTGTATGAATTGTGAGACTTATGAAAGGATTAATCTCCATTGATAGGTTAAGGAGATTTAAGCCTTATAGCTGAAAGTGCTAAGAGGTAAGTATACTAGACTTTTTACTGAAATCACAATAAATATAGTAAGTGTTATGATTGATTTTGTAAATGTGGTTAGAAATATGTCTATGTTATGTCAAAGTATATTTTGATATGAAATGTGAAGAAATGTATTTATGAATGTAAGCATGGACATACATGACATATATGTGTTTTTGAAAGTGAGCTTTCAAAATGAAATGTATTTAACAAAGAGAGCTTTTGAAGTGTAATATGTTCATAAGAAACATTTTGTGTTTTGAGGATGCTTGAACTCACTGTTGATTTAGTAGGAATTTTATGTGATTTGTGGAGCCTTTATGTGTGGCATTTCCTTCGGGATTGGTATATGTTATGTGTTCCGTATGTAGGGATGATCCTATTGGTACCTAAAGGAAGAGTGAGTCATCACATTCGTGTGGTGGCGTATTGGTGCATGTGTAATTTAAAACCTCACTTATACTATTCCTCTCATACGGTATGTCACCTATGAGTGACATTTGGCTCATTATGTGATATATAATGTGTGATATGTAAGTCCTACTAAGTAGTAGTTGAGTGGTGGTATTCCTATTATATATTTTGAAAGAATGTATAAGCGCTTAATGATATGTGATTTGATAAGATTATGATTTTGGGTTATCACAGCATATCATACATATGCATTGCGTACATATATGTATTTGTATTGAATATATGAAAGACTAATATGTTTACTGAGTTTTATACTCATTATAGTTTATGGTGATTTCAGGTAAATAAGGTACATGTGTGCTTAGCGGATTTAGCAAGACTTCTGCTGTTCCTTGGGTTCCCTAAGTTGCTAGGTTGTTGAGTGTTTCATTTGGGAACGCGTGAGATAAAATATTTGATTTGTCCCTATTGAATAAATACTTATGTATTATTTTATTGTGTGTGGTTGGATTTGATTTAAGTTTTCAAAGTGTGGTTATTAGTTGATTTTAAGTAAGAATTTGCAATGAATATATTATAGACTTCCAATAATAAAGTTGCTACTAGTAACGTAGTAGAGTGTTAATCTCTGAGAAAACTCTGCGTATCTCCAGTTTATTAATTGTTCCAGTCATAATTCAATTGTTATAATTTTGAAAGAAATTAAAATAAATATTTAAATATTATCAAGAGAAGTTTATATTTATATATTAAGTTATGGGTTGATTTTTAATATTGAACTTACTAATAATTTGTTAAGGATTCTTGTGTTAAATGAAAGTTTGAAATTTTGTATAATATTATTTATGAGTACACATACATTAAATGAATATAAGTGATATCGTGTGTCGGATCTTTTAAGTCTGAGGCATGACAGAACGAGTATAAATAAGTCGGCCAATGAAAGGGCTAGCCCATTTAGCCTAAAACTAAAGGCCTAAAATCGGCTGAATAAAGATAGGGGCTCATTTGGGTGGGATTAGCTCATTCTTGATTTCGGGACCTGTTAGGGCTTAATGGCCGATATGTCGTTAGTTGTTATTTTTTATTTTTTATTTAAATGATACAAATTAAAAACGTGAACAATTAGAGTAGGCCCTGCAGTTTAAGAGTAAATATTCCATTACATTCTGATTCCCTTCTTTTAAGTGAATAAGAATATTAGCTAACGGAATTTGTCTAGTTGATCCATTAGTCCTTCCTTCCACATAGTACAGATAACTGAATAAGGGCTGTGTGGCAACAGAGTCCGCTTTTTACCGCTAAAGTTTAAGAAGATTTGACTAGGCATATATATATATATATATATATACATGCATGAAGCTTGGCATCAAAGTTAGTGCTCTAGATCTAGAAGAGAACAAAATCTGCCAGATATAAGAAAGTGGGGCAGTTAAAAGAATTGTGACAAGCGAAGGTTGGCTATAATTTTGCAGTTCCAACAATATACAGTATAGAGCCAGAGCCAGAGCCAAGAGCAGCAGAATCGGATCAGTGGATGGGCATCATTTTGTACTACCAAAACGAATATTATTTTCTCACGTCAACTTATGCCAACAATCGCATAAAAGAATATTTCTCATCCTTAAATTCCCACTTATCTATAATCTCACCCATTTTCATTTCGAATCAATTCCCAATTTCTTTGCCAATGATTATAAAAATAGTTGTTCGTTTCTCTTTTTTTTTTTTTTTAAAAAAAAAATTAATTACAAAAAATATAATCTAAAACTAACTTCAATTTAATTTGAGCTCCTGGTATGAAGTGAGGTCGTTCCCTATTCTCAGGATATGAATTTCATAATTTTTATTTGGAATCAAATTTACTGATTAAACCCATTGAAACCCATAACTATGCCTATTTCTTGATTAACTGCAATAAAAAAATGACTCCTGTAAATTCCTAAACGACATCAGCAAAGATAAGAGGTGGTGCGGCCAACATGCATTGGATCATGCAGCATAATTTTCAGCTGAAATGAAACCACTTGTTAATTTAACGAGATGGCAAGCTTTCAAACGCGGTTACAATCGCAGAAAATGAGACAGGAAACAGAAACTAGGAAGACTTTAATTTCTTGCCGCATCAGTCATCAGAAATTGTTGACATCATTAATCACATTCCTTAAATGGCTGTGTCATGCTAGAATTCTTACAAATAGGCTCTGAAAGCCACTATTGGTTTGTTCATGAGACCTGTTATAATCACTCTGCTGTTGAAGGTAGTGTGATGTCACCACACCATTTTCTTTAATGTGTTTTTAGACTGTTATATTCTTAGAGGCAACGATTTAATATCATTTTATCATAGTTTGTGGTTGATAAAGTAGTGCCCTCATTGCTTTTTCATATCAATCATCATAATGTACATGAGATCTGATGAATATGCTGCCCCAGCCCCTTTTAAAAATGGGAAACGCAATAAGTTGTTTTGCCTATAAATTGCAGGCTTTGAGTGTTTGTTGATATGTGTTCTTCATTCTTTCTTTCATACTCTTCATTTCGTTAAATTTATTTTGAATTCTTCTCAATAGCAGCATCCCCATCCCCTATTAACTCTGTAAGGGGAGAAGAAGTCTTCTAAATTCAAAATATAAGACACATTTTTCTGAACAATTTTCTTTTTCTAATCTTTTGGAGCCTTTTTTGCAGGTATAATCTTGAAGATGGATGCTATGGGGAGGACCATCACCGCAACTTATGAATGCCTGCTCTTTGGTATGTCATAATATCACTAAAACTAATTACTTCAATGATAGCTTGTTGTAATTCATAGCTTTAATTCCAGTGACTGCTGTCTCGAAAAGTACTTATTGAGAAAGGTACCGATTTGTGATCTTAACCTGCTTTGCAGATTTGGATGATACTTTGTACCCCTTGTGCTCGGGTCTTAACTTGGCTTGCCGCAAGAACATAGAAGGTATCACTTTAAACAAGAACCTTGATGATCATTTACATTGGTGCTGATACTTGCTAATTGCTATGACTATGAAACTGATAACACTGAGATGATTCGATTGTAGAGTTCATGTTGAAACACTTGCACATAGATGAAAGTGAAGTACCCAGGATGTGTTTGGAATTATACAGGGAACATGGAACAACAATGGCGGGCCTAAAGGTAATATAGGGGTTTTATTCTCCTAGATTCATCATTTTTTCGTCTCTATTGTTTTTTTCAAGAAGAATTACAAGTATCTATCGACTTTCAGGCTCTTGGTTATGAATTTGACAATGATGAATTTCATGCTTATGTTCATGGGAAATTACCATATGAAACATTGAAGCCCGATCCAGTGTTAAGGAACCTTCTTCTTTCCATGCCACAGCGTAAAATAGTACGTCAGAATTTGACCTGTTTCAATTAAGCTGAATAAGTTCTTCGAATTTTAGCATTTATTGCAAAGCTAAGATGAATGTTGGTATTTGCAGATCTTCACTAATGCTGATAAGGCGCATGCAATCCAAGTTCTCAGCAGGTTGAGCTTGGAAGATTGTTTCGAAGGCATCATATGCTTTGAAACTCTTAACCCTCCTCTTGAAGAGGCCAATGGCATGGATGCATTAGATGAAAATACAGTTCTTGCCGGAGGCGAAGAAGAGCCCGATATCCCAGACGGTATTGAGAAGAGTAGTTTCAGCAGCAAGCCAAGAATCCTCTGTAAACCCTCAGTGGAAGCCGTTGAAGCTGCTATTAGAATTGCAAATGTTGACCCAAAGAAAACAGTAATATCTTTATTCGCTTTTTTCCTAAAAACATTCAAGAAATTTATGAATAAAAAGCTTTGCTTTTCTATTCTGCAGATTTTCTTTGATGACAGTGCTCGAAACATTGCAAGTGGTAAAGCAGCGGATCTTCATACAGTTATTGTAAGTTTTGATGTCCTTTTACTTTCCCATAGCAGCAAACAAGAGCTTACCGGTATTGCAACTTCACATAAATGTCATCGTAAATCACTGTGTAATAATGCTTATGGCAGGTGGGGAGCTCAGTGCTAGCGCCTGGAGCAGATTATGCCTTGAGAAGCATCCACAACATCAAAGCAATTCCTGAAATATGGGAAGGTGAAGAAGCAGAGCAGCTTGAGCAGGTTATCCAGCCTGCTTCAGTTGAAACCGCAGTCCTCGCATAGATTGTGGTTGGTCAGCTATCATGTCAAGCTCAATATAAATCTCTAAATCATATCTAATCAAAATCAGATATAGTGGCTTTATATTACCATGCCTGCTCATGTAATCAATCCAATGTAGAGGAGACAATAAATGCAAATGTGAAATTACAAAATCAGAGGCTCTGTTGAGTTAAATTTGCAATACAACCTAACAATTATACATTCAGCTCTACCGTGAGCTTGACATAGTAGTATTTGAGAGTCTCTCAACTAAATCGAACATCATTTTCACTTATACAACTCTTCCAAAACCATTGTGCCTCCAAAAAAGTGTGATTGTTACAAAAAGATGATGTATTTTATGGCTGTGGTATGATATCCAAGCATACAGATCAACCATCTAAGGGTAGTTCTCCACTATTGACAATTCTGCATGGCACCTTCGGGTAATCTGACCTGCTTGTCTCTTGAGACTCAAGTTTACGCACAACATCCATTCCATCAATGACATGTCCAAACACAACATGCCGGTTGTCCAACCATGGTGTCTAAAAATGTAAATTAGCAACATTAAATACAATGAAATTGAGCTGAAAGATAATCAATCTAACCTACAATATGTTTATTTCAACCATTATTAAGTATAATGATTATGCAACTAAACAAATTATATAGTGGAGTGGACTAGACAAGGCACTCAAATCAATAATATAGTATCTTATGTCTCAATATGATAAATTGATAATTGGTGTCTGTGCACTTTGTATGCATACAATCACTGAGTAATCATTCCCAATTAGTTAAGTACAGCAACAACTAATAACAGTCATATCATTATTATTAAATTCTCGGATGGTTGCCATCAAATCTTTCACTCTTCAACCTATAATAAATGGGCCATCATTTCAACTCTTTCAAAGGATTAATTAAGATTTTCAACTACTATAAAATAAAATTTCTAATACCATGGATTGGTAAAGATATCCAATTCAACTTTACAGTGGAAGCATGAAGTAGGAGATATAATAAACAAAAAGAACAAGGTTGGAACTACTATCTCACCTTCACTGTGCAAATGATTGGCTCCAGTTGGTATTAGGACCTGCATTGGCCATGCTCAATACTCCAGGTCCAACATGCTTCACCGCCAACAGTAACCTCAACATATCAGTACCACACTAGTTGTTCAATTCAGCTTACAAATCTCACTAATAAAGTGATGAAGATGGTGTTTGGGTGACATTTCACAGTGCTTGTCATTGTTAAAGCAAAATACTTTTTCTAATTTGTGGAAACTTACAGGCAAAGCTCTCATCTTCAAAGCTGGAACCATAGATACTGATTCCTCCAGTTCCCTGCAGGCAGCAAAAAACAACAAAAGCTTATGCTTAGTGCCACTAAGTATAGCACATATCTGTTGGTGCCCGCAAAAAAGGAGAGGGAGGAAGAGAGGAACAGAACTTACATCTTCCTCGGTGAAGTCCCCTCCCTGGATCATGAAATCTTTGATAATACGATGGAAGGAGCTTCCTTTGTACCCATATCCTTTCTCTCCTGCATGAAGACTGATGTATTAATCGTAAAGATGCAATGCCACAAGAGTAATTGAAAGTTACCCCAGAGATGGGACAGACTGTTAAGGAAAGCTTACCAGTACACAACACACGAAAGTTCTCAGCAGTTTTTGGAACAACATCTCCAAAAAGGCCCAATACAATTCTACCCTCAGGTTCACCTCCAATTTGTACATCAAAGAAGCACTTGTTTGTCACTTTTTCTTGCAGCTCTACATCCTGTAATCATAGAATCAAGTTAATACGTAAAGCTAGAGCACATATCAACAGACATCAGAACAAGGTATAAAAATCAGAATGAATAATTCAACAATGGATGTCAATTGATATAAGTCTAACAAGAATATGATGAAACTGTTGACATATTTCAAAGGCATTCACTGATTCTAAGACAGGATTTAACATAATTTCTCAGAGAGATATAATGAAATCATGGTTATCAGTGAAGATATGCTTCCGGGCACTATGTTTCAACAAATGCTCAAGCCACTAATGGAGAAACTTTCCGATCCCTTGTTTGTTAAACATACCAAATACAGACTAACTTAAGGAGAAAACAGGAAGCAGCATCACACACTCAAAGATAAGTCAAATGAGGGTTAAATATCTGCAGTTTTTCTTTTCTACTGGTAATGTAGGAACAGACTGATCAGATTTAGCAAAACCAAGCCTTTCTTTCAAGCTGTTGATACACACGATCAAAGAGAAATTTCCAAAAATGAAGTAGAAAATGTCAACAAAAATCAAGAAATGATTAGCTAGAAAAAGAAATTAAACATCAATTTTGTGCTCAAATAATTCCAAAGAAAAAAAAAAACCTTTGCCATTGAATTGACACAGAATGTTCTCCGACACTTAGCAGGAGAAGTATTAGAAAGCTGTACGATGGGAAAACTTGATGCATAGTGTGATCTTGATGTCAACGCTCTTCCAGACCAACTCAAAGTTGAAGCTGACTGCAAATTTGTTAGGCTAGACATCATATGTGGTACACGCCCATTTGAAACATCTTGGCCATAACTACCCTGCAGATGAAAACAAATGCACAAAATATAAGTACTAGGCAAGACAAATTAAGCATGAAGAGATTAAAATTTTCAATCAACCTATTAAAATCAACCTGCATGTTCATGCAAAACCTGGCATAGCAAATAAAATTTGATCATTTTCTTCTGCTTTTTACTTTCTTTACCTAGAATTACGAAGAATATGAACTCCCAGGCTTGGTAAAGAGTTGCCTTACAGTTACATAATATGTGAAAAACTTCATGATAGAAGAGTTCTGACTAATCTTTTCTGGAAAGTCATGGATGTATTGAAAAAGTCTTGGAAACAACTCAAAGAATTCATTTTTGCAAAGCAAAAATAGCCAAAAAAGAAGTCAAAAATTAGAGAGTCATACTACTATGGAACCTATGGCAGAGTCACTCCAACTTATTTGTTACTCCTAAATTTTTCACTACAGGCACCAAATTTCTTAAAATAATGTATAAGTTGGAAATGTAACCAAAAACTTGGGACAGGTAACAAAAGATTTGGAATGAGTAACAAAAAAGGTTGGAGCTGCTCCAATGTAAAGCTGACCACGGTGGTTTGGCCCAAAATAGAAGTTAACAATCCATTAGTGTTTATGGATATGTTTAGTAAACCACCAAATAATGTGCATCCGACCATTAAAGAAAATGGTGACCATTAAGCCGTGTACCAGCCAACGGGCAGAATAATGTTTGCAACTTAATAAGTTATAGCATCACAACAATGAAGATTAATGCAGACAAACAGAAGCTTCAATGATTGAAGCCCATGCAACAAATGTGTTTGCTAATCATAGCTTCGTGATATCAAAAAAAGAATGCAGGTCGCAGATTGTTGATTTTTCTTCTATTTTCCTTTTTATGTGAAGATCAAGTTGTTGTTCTTACAATAATTGAAACCCATGGGCAGAACTATTTGTAACATGAGTGGACAGAAATATTTAATGGAATAACAAAGCAAACCAAGATAGCCGGCAGAAGATGCAAAATTATTTATTAAAATTTTTAAAAAAAAAAAAACCACCACGCTCAAGGGAGATCTACAAGTTTTAACTCTGAAGAGTCAACTATTTTCCTTTAGTCAACTAAGATGGCTAACTGGATTGGTAATAAAACTGAAAGAGATATATGCAATAATAGACTTTTCAAGTCCCAAAGGAGCTAATATTAATATTATGGCATTCAAAAACAAAGTCCGAAAAAAGAAAGAGCTAAATATTATATATATAACAAAGGCATCTGTCTATAAAGACAGACGAGAAAGATTTCCGGCTATTGGGGTTCGTCAAATGTCTCTGAACTATCAAGGAGCTAGCATCACCATGGCCCAAGGTATATTTATATAGTAACTATTTCTTCCTCTGCTTTTTTTTCCGACGGTTTGGTTCATTGTGTTGAATGCTCCGTTTCAATTCTAATCCCATAGTAGTTCATAAAATAGATTATTAAGTTAATAATTTATAAAGTGAGGAGATGGAGGGCCAATGAGGGCAGGGCTGTGCAGCAACTGCATCGAGAATGTGGAACTGGAAGCCATAACGGTTGCCCAAAGTTGCTGGAGAGTGAGTATGAGTATTAAAAAAAAAAAAGTTTTAGTTCTCTGGGAAACAGAACTAGTAAGCGTGCCTTAAAATTAAATAGCACCTAGGTTTCTCCGTGCGGGTCTTCAAAATATCCTCCCACAGTTCACTCCTGCCTCTGGACTAGACCGGCCCAGTTCCCATGGGACTTTAGGCTAATTTTTCCTTTTCCATTTTTAGCCCAATCTCGCTAATACATCATAAATATTACTTAAGGAGACTACAGTCTGTATTTAAAATTTTAAAGCTATTGCCCAGGATTTGAGTGGGATTAGAATTTAGATTCATGATTTTGTTGATTTTCTACCCTGCGCACAAATAATTCAGACAACTACCTCTCGTTTAAATGAATTATCGTCTTGGTTTTTCCAATACAATCAAGTTATTTTACTTTGAAACAAAATTGGGTGACGGAGAATTTGTTCGTTGTCTTCGATAAAACTAAAATAATGACTTAGTTTCTTTCCCGATAAACATCTCGATGTTTTTTTTTTTTTTGAAATATAAATTCATTAAAAGAAGAAAACATTACAATGGAAAAGTGTTAAGGCACACTTTGGCTTCTTAGAAATCAAAAGCCATTTTATCTAACTTGCGGAGCAACACATTTTCGAATTAAGTAAGATAATTAGAAAAGAAATAGATTATATAATGTTAACTTTCAGTGTGATAAATACATTATGCATGCAACATAAAATACATTCAACACTGTACAAAGCGATTGAACGATCGTGTTCGCAGAATTAATGCAGAGAGACGAACATTTCAATAATTTAATCCTGTACGCATCAAACGTGTATGCAAGAACGAATGCAGAACAGGTTAGTGGGTTAATGATGTTACAATAATTAATGCCCGTGTGCAGCACGACTTGTAAGATGATCAGACAGAGACATTATATGGATTTAACAATGGAAATCAAGATCTGTCGCACGAGATGTGAGATTGAATATTAAAAAAGAAAAGAAAGCAAAAGCAGTTTCAGCAGGGTGAAGAGTCTCAATAATTCAACCCTCTTGTCTAGATAGATGCTGGAAAGAGACATAAACAATTAAACTAATATTATGATATTAAACACTTGTCTATTAAAACAGACCTACTGCGATGAACCGATCGGCATTCGGAATTCTCAGACGCCGAGAGATTTCCAGCTTATGGGTCCGTCAAAATGTATCTGAACTATCAAGGAGCTGCCGTCACCCTGGCCCAAGGTATGCACAGCAACTCTTTCTTCTTCTACTTTTGTTTTACACGTGGGATTAACTAAAGACAGTCTAAATATACTTTAAGATAATTAAATAACATTTAAATAAAATGTAGAATTTAAAAAAAAAATTGATAGACCTCTTGTCATTGAAACTTTTTATAATTCGATAAAAAAATTAAATAATTCTAAAATATTACAATTTCTTTATGATAATGTTTTGAAACTGAATTGGGATTGATAAATTTAAGACCTAATTAAGACTTTATTTATAAGTATTTGTCCATCATAAATACTCTTTTCATGTTCTTAATCATGAGAGGTTATTTATAAAATATGGGTAGTTGTTTTGATTATGGGTGGTTAATTCCTATGATCTCCTGTCCCAAAATGGTAGAACAATAAGTGGTTAATTTTTATGTTCTTAAATTGGTGAAATTATGGACCACCTTCTATATAAGTTGAATAATTCTAATATTCTTTCACTTGGTTTATGTATTTTATCATTTACCATAATAAGAAACAAAATACATGAATCATGACGATAGATTCTCTAAAAACGAATATTATCTTTTATGTATCACAATACATTATATTTTTTAACACTAACCCATATGACTTAATGAATAAACCATATATTTATCTTAGGTTCAAACATTAATGATATTTCTCAAATTAACAAATGTGTATACAATTATGAATAAAATATGAGAAAATATCATAACATAAACAGAATTTTATCACAAATATAATTCGTTCAAATAACAAAAATCATAAAAAAGAATCAATCCCATTCTATCTACAAGATCCTTGAATTTCAATAGTGACATGCCTTTTGTCAAAGGATCAACAATCATCAATTCAGTGCTAACGTGTTCAATGACCACTTTCTTTTCTTTAACACATTCTCTTGCGGCTAAATACTTGATGTCGATATGTTTACTTCGACTTCCACTCTTATTGTTTTTAGCCATAAAAACAGGAGCTGAATTATTATAATATATCTTCAGTGGCTTAAAGATTGAATCCACAATTCTAAGCCTAAAAATGAAACTCTTTAACTAAACACTTGTTCGAGTCGGTGCTTACGTGTCATTCTAATATTGTATGAATATTAATTGTTTAATATTTATGCAATAAACATTTCGAATAAATTTTGTTAATATTATAATTATATGGTATAATACTTGCAACACTATAGACATTGTATGATTTGAAGAAGTTCAAATTTGGTCTAAAAGAGTTTAGACTAGGGCTAAGAGTTGGTAATGTTGAGAGTTATAAATACTAAAAGTTAGCGCTATTAAGAGTTAGCAGGTTATAAGAGTCAGCGAGATCTAAAGAGTTAGAACCTTATTTATAATGGAACAAATATTTGAGAGTATACTAGTAATGATATAGTTGCAATAAATGTTAGAAAATGTCATTATATAAGTATGTCTTAAATATTATGTCATGATCTATCTTCACCAATACGGGTCTATCGGTGAATCACTATTATATAGATCAGTGTATGTCTATATTTGACTGGTTCAAATGGTTGTTCTAACTGACCATGAGCTTAGAGCTTGTATAGGCATACGAGTATCCAGTCCTGACTCACAAGGACCCCAATAGATTTTCTATGAAGTCGTCATAGGAAAGTCTTCGCGAGTTGAGTAGTATTCGTGGTCCTTTGACCTGAGCGCCATGGTAGGCTTGTGAGTGATCCATAATACTTTGGTTTCATATATGTCAGAAACCTTTCATGGTCTAACCGCTATGTATCGCTGAGTATGGTTCGATACTTATAGAGTTTGGTGTGCATAGATACGAGATCCGTCAGCTTACATAGGTAAGTTGTATATCCGATGCTCCGAGATTGTATTTCATTAAAATCTTATGGCCACAAGTATAAATCCATGAAAGTATTTTTCTACAGGGTTAAACAATATCGTAAAAGTGTTTGTGTATATTGTTTATTGAGATACAAATCTGGAGATAAGTTTATGGATGAGCAAATGGGGATTTGACGGTGTTGATCTATATCCCCGCACATCCAGGGTATAAATGATGGAAGGATTATCCGTATACGTGTCTGACGCGCTGATTTGTAATATTCGTGATGTGTGCGTGGGCATCGTTCACGAACTTGTAGAATAATTTCATTTAACGAATCAGGCGTGGACCTAAAGAGTCCTAATATGAAATGTACTCGTTGTGCACTTTGGCAGTATACTATATTGAATAGTTCAATACAGTATAAAATATAGCAAATTACTAAGGTTAAGTTAACTAAAGTATATGATTATGGTGGGATCCACTTTGGGTTAACTTGGTAACCTAATAAAGGTATAATGGTAAATTCACTTTATTGATTATTTAATTGTTAAATAATCAATATATTTATTTAAATAATAATTAAATAAAAATCTAACTCAACCATAGTTAATTATTAACCAAAGGATTAGGTTAAAAGATATTTTATGCTTAATGTTAACTATGATTAGGTTAAATAAATATCTAGATATTTTATTTTTATTATTAAATAAATGTTAACTCAACTAGGATTAATAGTTAACTCTAGGGTTAGAGTAGTTTGATATTTGTTAACTTAAGGGTTAAGTTAATTTAACTCAACTAAGGTTAAATGTTAACTTTGGTTAAGTGAATAGTTAAATTAAATGCAAATAAAATTCAAATTTGTTTAAAATTTATGCATTAGTATATAAAGTGAAATGAAATTCAAAATTAAAAAAGTTTTTAAATTTTACAATTTTGGTGGCATTTCAATTTAAGAAATTAAAATTCTTTATTTTGTATTTTGAATGTTAGAACAACAAAATAAATACAATTAGCTACTAGATGTAGTAATTAAAATAGATTTGTTTTAATTATTTAAGAATTGATTTGCACAAATCAATACAGCCAACAAAGTCTGAATTCGAGTAGCCAATTACTTCTAGATTATTAGTTCGTTTGTACATAAGCATATAGTTTTGGGTTCCTTAAAGGTACCTCATCACCTTTTTTGCAGCTCTCCAGTGGTGTATATGACACGTCCAGAATATAGAAGTTATTCCCAAGTGCAGGATTGTCGAAGTAATAAATAACCCGATGAGAACGGGGTCGATCCACAGGGAAGTAGAATTAAAATTACAAATTATAAACACTTTAAAAATAATTAATGCAGTATAAGATGTTTGTAAATATTATTTCAATTAACCAATTCAAATAAAAAAGTTAAGGTTATGGAGATTCACTCTTGGCATAAGAAATAAGAATATATTTAACTTTTTATTTTTTTATAACTCAATTGGAATCCTCTCACAAAGGAGGTTCCAACCGGAAAATATAGCAATTAACGTTCATTATCATTTATATATTGATTAGTATTTATTTCTTTCAATTATTATACACCAAATCTTATAAATGGGTTCAAGTATTTATTATGCCAATCTTTATATTTGTCTACAATAAATCAAGACTCCCACTTTATAAGAAAGGTTATATAAACCAAATCTTGTAAATGGTTTCAAGAATTTATTGTGCCAAGTATTAAGTTTGTCAATAATAAATCAAGAATCACCACTTTAGAAGAAAGGGTATTAATTCTACAAACAAAATAAATACATCATATATAAATTTGCATAACTTAAAAATGAAGCATTAAATTCATGAATAAATATTAAACATATCTTATTACCTTGCCAAGAGCTTCACCCTTTCACCTTAGCTTAAACAAAATTATTTGAACATAATAAAACTAAATGAAAAGAAAAAAAAATGGAAGAAGAAATAACATGACTTAATAGTAAACAAGAGAAATAATAGTACAAGGAAATGGATACAAAGAAAAAGTATTTTAAACTAAATTCTAACTTTCTAATTACATTCTTTAGGCATAAACAAGCCACCTATTTATAGAAAAACATGGATAAATCGAGACAAATTTGGAGGGAACCACTTGGTTGATGAAAGTCAAGAATGGTGGCAAAATAATTTGCATTCATTATCACTTGGGCACCCACTTGATTATCCAATTTGGAATTGATGTGATTCGAATTAGCTGTCACTCAAAACATAAAAGTTGTAGATAAGTCTCTTATCTTTCCAAATTGAGTGATCTCATACGTATTGGATACGTATTTCTATAGTTATGGGCTAAATATTGATAACTGTTCAAACTGGGCCTGTACTGCAGATCAATTCTTTTCTAGGCCAATTTTCACCCTCTAAACACTCGAATTTCCAATGCTTTTTGAAATACAATATGTTAGCCCATTGAGTCAGCTCTGCACAGGATTAAGAATCACCTCAATTGGATCTTTAGGTAGAAAGTTATGCCCATTTTACCGAACCTGCCACAAAATAGTTATAAGATAATTAAGTACAATATTGTAAACATACTTAAGTTAAGAAAATTAAATACACTAGTAATACAAAATAATCATGTAAAACTCTTATTAAATGTGTAATTTCAAGTGTTCATCAGTATACCTGGATTACTCTAATATCTTCCTAACATTCTGATAGGGGCGTAAAAGTATCAGTATGATTTATACCCAACTTTCGTATTTTACTCTAAATTATAAGTATTTAACTATTTAATTGTATTTTCTGATCATAAATAGATGCACAACAGAAAATTTGATACATAAAAATAAACGAGAGATGAATCGGACGTCAAACAAAGAAGTTACGCTCAAAATACGAAAGTAGCACAGCATGTGGCCTTGTGCCGAGCTGAGCGCCGCAGCTCCCAAATCAGCGAGTTAGCGCCGCAACGCTCAGCACCTAGTGCTGCGGCACTTGTCGACGCCTTGACAGACTTGGTGCTCGTACCCAGCGCCTCGGCGCTGAGCCCCCAAAGCCGCGACACCCATGCAGATGTTTAAATACTTTTCTCAACTCGCCTATTCGTGGTGGATTCGAAGCTCCTCGCGCCTAGGGTTTCTCTTAGCAACAAAAACACTATTTTAAGGCAAAAATAAAATGATTTAGCAATAAGAAAAACCCAAGTAACGAATACACATTCAAACCAAGAGATCAAGGTGAATTTTATTTGAGATTGAAGATTAAAGAATCAACTCTTGGGCAATCAAGACAAGAGGAAGAAGAATAACTCAGCGCATCACTTGTGTTATTTTCTTCCTTACTTTTAAGAGATGATTTTGATCATGATACTTTTATACTTTTTCTTTGATAATCTTGTTTTGAACATGAGCTCAATACTTTTAATCTAAGGTTAAACGTTATTGAACTTAGTATGTAATTGATTCTTTTAAACTCTTAGTTATGAACTTTTATCCCTTAATTGATTCAATCTACTTATACTTAATGCTTTCATTATACTTGATCACTATTTTGATTGTTTAGGAACCATGATAACTTTGACAAAAGGAATCATGTGTTTAGCTTATAGTAGATTGATACATGATCATAGGGTAATAATATATATGAGTTCCATCTAGAATAGACATATACCTAAGTGGCATGTATAGTTTGATTTGACTTAATCTTAATAAGTTGCATCTTATTCGGATTACTATAGACATATAGGTAATTGTTAGGGTGTGATATTATCATTCGACTGTCGACAGAAGCTTATGATGAAATCAGTGTCTAGCCAATCAATTGATAAAAAAAAAATAACTAAAAGGTTAAAGGGTTCAGTGAACTACTAGGGGATACGTCGATATTCTAGATTACCTATCAATTTAGTGAATTCTATCTTTAAGTACTTGCGATATTTTAATTAGGTTCAATTCGATAGCAATAATTTAGTTAGTTAAACTCCATCCCTGAAGCTAGTCTGGATAAAGGTAAAGTATAGTAATTTTAGTATTCGATTGAAGAAAATAGAAACAATAGTCTCTGTGGGATCGATAATCTGGACTTAGTCCTATATTATTTGGTATAAAAAGCGTGCACTTACGCTAGGTCATTAAATTAGACATCATATTCCCACAGCAAATGCAATGTTAGGCATTGTACAGATCTGAGTATACATTAGGCTTCCAATAGTAAAAGCATATGGAATGTTGATCATTTATTCCCTTTTAAGATCATTTTTCGGGCACTAGTTCAAGTTGAACCTATCACCTTTCACAATAGAAGTTATACTCGATGAACAATATTTCATCTGAAATCTCTCTAAAACTTTATTGATATAGGTTTCTTGAGATAGACTCAAAATCTCTCGAAATCTGTCTCTGTGGATCTTAATGCCAAAGATATAAGATGTATCACCCATATCCTTCATGTCAAAATTTTTAAAGAGAAATTGTTTCACCTCATATAGCAAACCTTTATCATCGGTTGCAAGTAAAATATATCCATACATAGAAAAAGGAAACAAATCTTACTCTCACTAACCTTCTGGTATATACATTGATTCATGATGTTCTCTACAAATCCAAACAAAGAGATAACCTCATGGAATTTCAAATACCATTAACGGGCTTGTTTCAATTTTTTTGAGTTTGCACACCAAATGCTCAGCATCACTAGAGGAAAATCCTTCTGATTATTTTATAGAAACATCTTCCTCTAAATCTCCATTCAAAAAAGTTATTTTTACATCCATTTGTTGTAGCTCTAAATCAAAATGAGCAACCAGTGCATAATAATTTGAAAAGAATCTTTCTTGGATATAGGAGAAAAGGTTTCCTTATAGTCGATTCCTTCATTTTAAGTGAATTATTTAGCAACGAGTCTTACTTTTATATCTCTTGATATTGCCAAATGAGTTTTTATTGGTTTTAAAGACCTATTTACATCCAATGACTTTTGCACCATCCAACAACTCAACAAGATCCTAGACTCTACTAGATACCATAAAATTCATCTCATCTTTCATAGCATCATACCATAAATTCAATTTTTTACAATTCATAGCTTGTGAAAATATTTCAGTATGATTTTCAACTCCAATATTATAGTCAGATTTTTGCAGATACACAATGTAATCATTAGGAATTGCTAATATTTTTACTCTAGTAAATTTTCTTAATGTTGTGCCAACACCATTCTAAGAGGCTTGTTATTCAACTGGTTGTTCAACAATCTCTGGTAATTCCTGAACAACTTGATCTATTGGATTATTATTAGCAGTTTGTAGATCTTTAATGATTGGTTACACAACATCCGTTTGGACTTGGGGGTGTTGTGAATAACAATCAATCTACGACTTAAAGTGGAAGGTTGAGAATCTGCAGGATTGTTTTTAGAAATGATATCTGAAATTGATCGCTCCCACCAATCAAGTCATTTTCAAGAAATTTTGTATTTTTTGATTTTATAATCCTAGTGTTGTGAGATAGATAGTAGAATATGTAACCTTTAGACCTTTCGGCATATCCAATGAAATACCCACTATCTCACAGCACTTAGACCTTTCGGCATATCTAATAAAATACCTACTAAGGGTTTAGTTTCTTCTCTTATGGGTTATAAACTCTTATTTCAGACAGGCATCCCTAAACGCGAAAATGTGATAAACTCAATTTTCAATATTTTTATAATTCAAATGGCATCTTTGAGACAACGTTAGTTGGAACTCAGTTTAATATATACACAGCTGTTTTAAGAGCTTCGATCCGCAAGGATTTAGGAAGCCTGGAGCTATTAAGCATGCTCTGTACTATGTCTAGTAATGTTCAGTTTCTTCTTTCTGCTACACTATTTTAGTCTGAGAAATTAGGCATGGTGTATTGGACATTATCCCATGCTCTTGAAGAAACTTCACAAATGGACCAGGTGCTTATTCATCTTTAGTGTATCTACCATAGTATTCCTCACCTTTATTTGTTCTTATGATCTTAATTTTTTTTTCATATTGTTTCTCTACTTCAGCCTTAAATACCTTAAAAGTATCTAATATTTTATTCTTATTATGAAGCAAATAGAGATATATGTATTGTGAGTAATCATCTATGAAAGAGATGAAGTATTTCTAACCATACAAGTCCATATCTAGACTACAAAAATCTGAATGTATGATCTCTAATATGTCAGTGCTCCTCTTAACACATTTTCTTAGACTTGTTGGTCTAGTTTCTCTTAATGCAATCCACACAAGTGTTTAAATAAGTAAAATTCAGAGCACTAAGTACTTCATCATTTATTAATCTCTTAATCATTTCAATGGAGATATGTCTCAATCTCCGGTGCTACAATATAAAGGAGTCTTCACTTATAACACACTATTTAGTACCAATGTGGACATGCATAGCATTATGAGCAGTATTATTTTGCAAATTAATAAAGAAAATACCATCAGAAAATGTATCATTCCTAACAAGATCAGATTTATAAAATAAACTGAAGGATATCTCTAAAAAGTTAAAGAAATTACCTAAAGGTACAAGTCTTGAAATTGAAATTAAATTTCTAGAAAAATTAGGAATATAAAAAGTCTTTTCGAAGTACAAAATAAAACCACTAAATAAAACTAAACTGCAGTCCCAATAGTCTTCATATATGAACGCATCTTGTTTTAAAAATAGATGCGCTGTTGTCACGCCCTAGACCCAAAAGATCCGACACACGACATAACTTACATTCATTCAATAATGAACACACATACAATCTTAATGTTTGTAGTATATTCCTAAATTCTTGTTTATGGGTTGGTCTCATGTTTAAAAATATAAACATAAACATATTTCTAACCACATTTACAAAATCATACATAACAATTACTATATTTATTGTGATTTCAGTAAAAAGTCTAGTATACTTACCTCTTAGCACTTTCAGCTACAAGGTTTAAATCTCCTTAACCTATCAATGGAGATTAATACTTTCATGAGCCTCAAAATTCACACAAAACACTTTAAATAGCTTACAAAATTACACATATTGCATTTATCACATCGAATTGGTCTAATTACTTGGTTTCTCAAAGCGTGTCATTCTGACCACTTATAATTAATAAAATTTTCTTATACATTAAATGATGTCTAATTACTCTAAATCAGAATATATCATTCTTGACTCATATATCCTTCTTATGTATAAATATTATATCATAATTCCTACACAATCTATTCCATAAACACCATCAAATCCAAACTATTATCCTGACAGGATCAAGATATTTACTGAACAGTATTCAATCTCCCAGTTTTATAAAATTATATACTAACTCAAAAATTATAAAACTACCACATAATTACTCTTGACACATATCTCAATCCATGATAAATATTTCACTTCAAAATCACTGCTAAAAGTATTTTAAAACTATTTTATTCTATAGCTTTAAAAATCTGTTAATCAAATACTGTAATGAGCTGACACTCTTTAGAAAATCATAACAATTTAACCACATTGATCTAAATTCTCAATATATCATATTAGACATATAAAATTATTATATTCCATAAATTTGTAATTTTTGAAGATCATTCAGCGGATCAAAAAGTATTTGTCACTGTATAATACTGTTAACACATAAAATTTTTAGAATTTTAGGGTCATTTTGGTAAATTCACTACAAATTCAATTTCTGAAATTTTCAATCGATTCAAAGTCTCAAGTGATTTTAGACATGTCTAATTTTATATACTCAAAATTCAAAACCAAAATCAAAGCACAACAATTTATAAAATGTATGGATCAAGAGATTATCAAGAAGAAATTCCGCAATTCATCACGATTTATCAAGTTATCTACATAATCATCATCAATTCTCACAATATATTATGAAATTCACATCAAATCCTCAATTATACATATTTCAGAAATCAAAACTTAAAGGAATTAATTAAATTAACACCAAGAAACTAAGAAAGGGTTATAATATACCTCTTAAAGCTTAAATTCCAACTTTCTTCTTCTTCTTCTCTTTCTCTCCCATTTCTTTCTCTCTTTTCTCACTCTAAAAGAGGTAGCTCGACCAAAATGAGTGAATTAGGGTTTTAAATGTGTATTTTTATACTAAGAGGCTAATTTTTAATATTTACAAATTAGCCCCAAAAACTTTTAAAGTATTACAATTTGGTCTCTAAAATAAATCTAAAGTCTTGCAAATAAATCCAATATTAATAATATGTCCTTAATCTATAAAAGCAATACTAATAATAATACATAACTTAAGTATCATCCACATACAAATAAAATATAAATATTATACAAATATAAATATTTATTCTTTTCGGTTGTGGATAAGTGGTTACTATAACTGTTCATTTTCCAATGATTTCCTTAGGTTTTATATACCTTATAAAGAATTTAAAATATAGATTGTAGAACCAGAATCAATCCACCATTTTTTTTATAAAGAATATCAACCATATTGGATTCATAACAAATAAATGAGATTAAATTATATTTCTTTTTAAGCCAACTCTAAAACTTTGGGCAATCCTTCTTCATGTGCCCATTCTTTTTATAGAAGAAGTACTTGGATTCCTTCTTAATGTTAAACTGAACAGGTTAAAGAGGCATTTTACCTTTTTCTTTCTGTTTATCTTTGTCTTTGTTCTTTCCTTGTGTTGTCATAAGAGCACTTTCACCTAATTTCAATACCAGTCTCCTTTCCTCTTGAACACACATAACCATAAGTTCATTAAATGATTATTTTTTCTTATGTAACATGTAAGAGATTTTGAAGGTTCTATATTGTTGTGGAAGAGTATTTAATATATAATATATCAGGAAAGACTCAGACATCTCAACCTCAATAGTTTTAAGCTAAGCCATTATATCCTTTATCTGTATAATGTGCTCACACACACCTTTAATACTGGTAAGCCTCAAAGATAAAACTTCATAATCAGGGTGCTGGCAAATGCTTTATTTGAAGTTTCAAATTGCTCATTAATAGCCTTCAGTAATGTCTGAACATTATCATGCTATTCAACTGAACCACGTAAACTAGTAAAGATCTTGATTTTTATGAATATCACACTGAGGTGATTAGATTACTCTCATTATTCATAAAGATCAATATTAGTTGAAGTGCTAGTTTCAGTTTCTGTGGGTGGTTGACTTTTCGTGTAGCATAATTAATGTCCATTCATCCTAAATGAAGAATAATTATTTCATTCCAAACTTTATAGTTATCACCATTCAGTTCGAGAACATCACATTTGAAATTAAAAAAATTCGTAAGTTGCATGATTGAATAAAATTAAACATACATGCTTATAAATTAAAATTTGAGACTAATAAACATATACCATGCTATACCAATGTAAAATCATGTGTAAAATATGAATTTAGTGATATAAAACTTGTCTGTAACCATCCATCTTTATGATAAAACTATCAAATTATATTCCTTTTTCTAATCCCTATAGGTAAATTAAGAAATATAATTTGACATTCCATCCTAATTAATCATATAATATAATAAAAACATTTGTGAGATATGATTTATTATATTAAATATAATTAACTATAATTAACTATAATTAATGTCATTTTTTTATATGTGATCCTAAATTACTTAATATGTAATTTTGCATTATTAAGAATGCTATGACTACTCTTTAATTAATTAAAATTATATGGATCATTAGACATTTTATTCACATAATAGTTCATACAATACTATGTAACAATGGCATTATTTATAAATATGAACATAATTTCAAATTGTATGAATAATAAAAATGATAAATTATACATACAAAATTAACATGTAGCATATAAATGATACTAACTACAAGAAATAAATACATAAAATAAAGTATATATCAAATTATGACCTATTCATAAATATCATAAAGTTTTAAAGGAAATTTGTAATTACCTAAATCTTGAGAGATTAGAAAAAAATATAACAATATAAGGGCCTATATGTAAAATTTTGAAAGTTTTAAATTCAAATTGTAATTAACTAGAAGATGAGGGCCTTTCATGAAAATATCAAACTATATAAGGTAAATTTAAAATTACAGAACTCTTTAAAATCAAAATGTAAATACTTAATAATTTAGAGGTTCTTTTGTAAATACTAATAATTTTTACTGTCATAATATAATTTATTAAACCTGGAGGGGCTGAATAAAAATAACCAATCATCTTAAAGGTCGGCTACAAACCCATTTCATCAGTTTCTAAAATTCAACCATATCTATTTCATTTTAGCTTCGATTTTAACATTTCAAATTGCAAAATGCTCGAAATTCATTTCGCTAATGATTTATAATATAATTTTGCATCAAACAACCTCAAAATAATAAGTTTTGATCAAGATAAAATTATACTAAAACTTGATAAATCTCCAAATTGTGTTTTATTCAAAGCAAAGACATATTTAGCTTTGATATCAACTGTGGAATTAACTAGATATGATCTAAACATGCTTTAAGATAACTAAATAACATTTAGATCAAATGCAAAATTAAAAATAAATTTTAACATACCTCTTTACCATTGAAGCTTCCCACAATCCGGTAATAAAAGTTAGATATTTCTAAAACCTACAATCTCTCTGTGATAGTATTTTGAAATTGAATTGAGATTTATGGCTTTAGGGACCTAACCAAGGCTCTATATATAGGAATTTGCTAATCACAAATGCCACCTCTATGCTCTTAATCATAGGAGGTTTCTTGCTGGACATGGGTAGTTATTTTGATCATGGTAGTTTTTCTTGATCATAGGTGGTTATTTCTCATAATCTCATGTCCCAAATGGTGGAACAATAGGTGGTTAACTTCCACGTTCCTAAATTAGTAGAATCATGGACCACATTCTATATAGATTGAATAATTCTAACATTACAATATTTTGGTTTATTATACTAAAGTGCTCTATTTTAACTCCAACCTGATAAATAGTTTATAAAATCGATTAGGTTATAATTAAAGTATAGTGAGAAGATGGAGTGCTAACCTTAACCTGAGAAACCAAGGCAGGGTTGTGCATTATGCAGCATCTGCATAGAGAATGTAGAAGCCAATTTTTTAGTGCGAGAAGTTTTTTTCCCCTATGTATTAGGTTGGAGCGTTTTGAATTTACTCTTGGTCTTCTCGAGCGATTCTTCAAAATATTCGCCCACTTGTACCTCTAGATTGGACCGGTCTCGGTTGTCATTGGAGTTTAGTATTTTTTATTCTCTTACGCATTTTTAGAGCAATCTTGTTATAAATGATAAATATGAATAACAACTTTGAAACTAGACTAGATTCTATAATTTGAACGGAGTTAGGAGTTAGGACATTGGCCATTGGCCAGGGTTAAGGTGGGATTACATTCACAATTTTGTTTATTTTATGCTACAAACACTATATAATTCAAAGAACTAACACTCTTTTAAATGAAAGTATTGTCTTAGTTTTTCACATGTACTCAACTAATTTTGCTTGAAACAAAAAATGAGTGAGGAAGAATTTTGTGTTATGTAAGATAAGATTAAGATATTGTATTAGTTTTTTTTTTAAATTGGAGCAAAGCTTTTTTTTGTTTTGTGATGACCGTCTCACTTTCGAATTAAGCAATGGATGATGATAAATCCACCATAGTTTTGTATAATTACCACCCCATTATATTAAAAATAATATCTTGATTAAAACATAATTGGGGACATTAACACAAAAAATGGGTTGAATTTGTTGGAGTTGGTACTTACGTGGCATTTCAATTTGTATGAATATTAATTGTTAATATTTATACAATAAATATTTCGAATAAAAATTGTTAATATTATATTTATATGGTATAATGCTTGTAACATTACAGACACTGTATGATATGAAAGAGTTCAGATCTGGTCTAAAGAAGTTTAGATCAGAACTAATAGTTAGCAAAGCTGAGATTTATAAATGCTAAGAGTTAACAGTTTATAAGAGTCAGCGAGATTTAAAGAGTTAAAACCTTGTCTATAATGGGACAAAGACCTGAGAATATACTTGTAATGACATAATTATAAAAACTTGCAATAGGAGTTAAGAAATATTATTATTTAAGTATGTCTCAAACATAATGTTCCTGATTTATGTTCACCAATGCAGGTCTATCAGTGAATTCTTATAACATAGATTAGTGTATGTCTATATCTGACTGGTTCAGATGGTTGTTCTTAGCTGACCATCAGTTTAGAGCTTGTATAGGCATGCGGTTATCCAGTCAGGACTGGATACTAAATAGACTCACGAGGACCCCAATAAATATCCTATGAAGCCGTTAAAGGAAAGTCCTCTCGAGTTGAGTAGTATTCGTAGTCCTTTGACCTGAGCGCCACGGGTCTTGTGAGTGATCCATCATACTTTAGTTCCACATATGTCAGAGATCTTTCATAGTCTGACTGTTATGTGTTGCTGGGTATGGTCCGATGCTCATGGAGTCTGGTGTGCGTAGATACGGGATCCGTCAGCTTACGTAGGTAAGTTGTAAATTCGATACTCTGAGATTGTATTTCATGAAGTCTTGTGGCCACAAGCATAAACCCGGGAAAAGAGTTTTTCACAGGGTTAAACAATATAGCAAAAGTGTTTGCGTATTTTGTTTATTGAGATACGGATCTAGATATAAGATTATGGATGAGCAAATAGGGATTTGATGGTGCTGATCTATATCCCCGTACATCCAGGGTATAAATGATGGAAGGATTATACATATACATTGTGACCTCAACTTGTATGGTCTGACACGCTGATTTGTAATATTCGTAACATGTGCGTGGGGCATCGATTACGAATTTATAGAATAGTTTCATTTGACAAATCGGGTGTAAACCTAAAGAGTCCTAATATGAAATGTACTCTTTGAGTATTTAGACAATTTACTATATTAAATGGTTCAATATAGTATAATTTAGCAAATTACTAAAATTAGGTTAACTAAAATATATGGTTAAATGGTGGGATCCACTTTAGGTTAACTCGGTAACCTAGTAAGGATATAAATGTAATGTCACTTTATGATTATTTAATTGTTAAATAATTAAAATAAATATTTATTTATTTAATTGTAAAATAAATGATTTAACTTAACTATGGTTAAAGGTTAACTATATGATTAAGTTAACTTAACTTTACTTAATGATTAAGTAAAGGTTAACCTAATCATGGTTAAATTAATTAACTATGGTTAGAATATTTAAATATTTATTAACTTAAGGAATAAGTTAAACTAATATAATTAAAGTTAAATGTTAATTAAGGTTAGGTTAAGTTAAATTAAATACAAATGAAATTCAACTTAATTTGAAATTTATGCATTAGTATATAAAGGAAAATGAAATTCAAAATTAAGAAGTTTTAAGTTTTTTAAATTTTGTATTTTTTGTGGCTATTTCAATTTGAAAAATTAAAATTTTTTATTTTGTGTTTTAAGTGTTAGAACAAAACAAATATATAAATGGTTACTAAATGTAATAACTAAAATAGATTTATTTTAATTGTTCAAGAGTTGAACAAAAGATAAAATAAATTAATTTAATTTGATTAAAACAAATATTAATTATTTTTTGTTGGCTAGAAAATTAAGAGAGAAATAGAGAATGAAAATTGAAGTGTTTCAAGAGTTGAAAATATTTTCTATTCATCATCTTTTTAAATTAATTTAGCCATTAAAATATTAATTAAATTTATTTTTATTTAAGAGTTGAATAAAAGGAAAAATAAATTTAACTAAGTTAAAGAGTTTAACTTTGAATAAAGTTTAAGAATTAAACTAAATGCTGAATTAACATACGGCTATTTTAGACAATCAAACCCACACTTGTTAATTGTTAAGATTGATCAAAATTTCATTTCATGGTGGACTTCAAGCAAATTAATCCAAAAGCTTTATGGGTTAAATTTCTCAATCTCGTTTTTCATTTGATCAATATGTATAACATGTGTTCATTGTATTAATTTTAATCTTCCGTTGTACATATATATGTATGAGATATGTATATTATTTTGTATGATGAACACATCTCATATGTAAGTATCCTATAATAATCAACACCCAACAGGATTTACCTATACTAGGAGTGGGCATTTTGGGTTTCGATTCTTGGCTTGAAACTAAACTGATTGATTTTAACAAATTAAAACTGATATGTTCTATTATTAGAAACTAAATCGAACCGAACTAATTTAATTTGGTTCAGTTCGATTTTTAATTTTTAATATATATTTTTAATTTAAATTGCACTGAACAACCAAATTGAAATTGAATCGATTGATTTTAAAAAAATTAAATTAAACCAAATCACACAAAAAAAAATTTTAATTCAATTTTTTATTATATCGAACCGTTGCCCACCCTAAAAAGTATACAGTAATCATGTCGCTAGCTATGCTGATTTATATAACAATATCATTGACAGAACACAGTTGGGATGAGATTCAGCCCAACCCAAAATTTAAAGCATACCACTGGGCCCAGCCTTAACCCATAGTGGATGGAGTACCAATCAGAAATACACAAATCTAACACGTGGAACCCAAGTGTCCAGACACTGGAATCCTCGGCCTGAAACGTCGAAACTCGAAACAGAAATGAGAAATGTAGTTGCGGTTGTAAAATATGCGCGCCTATCCGATACTCCCATTAGACTTTTCTTATCTTCTCTTCTTCCAAACCACAGCCACCCCCCCTGCAACTGCAACTTCACATTCCTCTTCTAGATTTCTACTTACTCCCTCAAATCAAAAGACTTTCCAATCTCTTTTAACTGTTTCTCCGAAGTTTGTATTCTCCCAATTCAAGCCCAGTCCCAGTAATTGTTTTAACTCTGATTCAAGTGCTTTGGATACCAACGATAATAATGGCGGTGGCGGTGATGATGATGCTTATGTTTTATTAGAGGAGGGGTCAGAATGGCTGTCTGAGGATGGTGTGTATATTGAGATAAAGAAACTTGGGAAAAATTCGAGACGAATTCGGTCGAAAATTGAAGTTGACGCGAGTCTCGACACTGTCTGGAACATTTTGACCGATTACGACAATTTGGCTGACTTCTTTCCCAATCTTGCTGTCAGCGAATTGGTTGAAAAGAAAGACAGCTCTGTTCGCCTTTATCAGGTATTCCTCTCTCTATGTTCGTTATGCACAATATTTCTTATTGTTTGTGTTGATTGTTAATTATTGCACTGATATGGTCAGCTATGGTTTAGCTTTAAAAAGGTTGTTGTTGTGTGGATGAGTTTTTCGTTTTTTTTTTTAAAAAGTCATTGTATTACTGTGTTAAATTTTTTTGTACCAAATTAAAATGGTTGTACTTAAAAGGGAATTGATGAATTGGCTACAAAATCCCAACTGTAGAAATCATTGTTACCATTTTGAGAAGAGTAATACAAGCAGAGCTACTGATCTACTTTTTATGACCACTTCAATTTTCTTGTCAACTGTGCCCACGTAAATGGAATTTGGTCCTTGTCTCTTAAAATTTGTGACTCGGCTAGTTCCAAATTCCTTCCGCTCATTGGTGCCTTTTACATAGCATGACAATTTCATTGTATTTGAGAATGCCACTCTTAAGGTGCCAACAGAAGTAGTTTGTCCAATCTAGACTTTGTTGGACAATCTTGATTTTCTGACGCGAGCTTTCCACTGGCCATAGTATAGTTGGGAGAACTGAAAGGGCTTCAGGGGTTAGGATATTATTTCACAGCCTTCATTTTCAGGAGAGAAAACCACCATGTAAATTTTAGTTATGCATGGCAAGTTTTAGCACTTTGTGAAGTTTTAAAATTGGGATAGTTAATATATCGTTGTAGAGGCATTGAGTGTGTTCCTTTATGAAAATTTGTCAATAAAGTATATCCATTAATACTTGAGAACGAGGAAAGAGCAAATTTGTGAGGGAATTACGGAGATGTGTGGATGCATGTATATGCTCGGCCCTTAAATTGCAACATAACATGCCCAATGCATGTATTGTATGATACTTAAGTAAATGCTTCGTGCATGGATTTTATGGTACTCAAAGTATTGGTCTGTGACCAAAAACTTTGTATTAATGTCAAATATGACAAGGAATTTAGTTTTCACCTTTTTCCTTGGCCTTTTACGGTTATATTGCTTTCTTTTAACAGATTGGACAACAGAACTTTGGATTTGGTCTCAAATTTAATGCCAAAGGAGTTTTGGATTGTTATGAGAAAGATCTAGAGATATTTCCTTCCAGAAAAAAGCGTGACATTGAATTTAAGATGATTGAAGGTGACTTTCAGCTTTTTGAAGGAAAGTGGTCTATTGAACAGGTAAGATGTTATTGTCCACAGGTTGTTTAGAATATTTTTTTCCTTGAGTTGTGCGTCTGTTCAAATGTGTATTCAGTACTGTAGACCATGGCTTCAATTGTATGAAATGTGGTTGGAAGATTCACATCCACTGTTCTTGTAAATGGCATAGCTGATTCCAATCAGGAGAACCAGTAATTAAGTTTGAATTAGCTGCAAATTTAACAGTTGGGCTGGTGAATATCTTGTTATACCAACTTCCATTCCAACGTACACTTCAATGATGTTCAACCAATATAATGAGTGTGTAATCAATAACTAAGAAACTGTACTTCATGGGCTTGCATTTGATTTGCTCAAGTGTGATTTGATGTTTCTCAATATAGTAGCTAACAGTCTCAAATTATGATGGGTTTTGCAGTTCAATAGAGGAAAATCTGAAGACAATAGTTCCTCTCTTAGTCAACAATATCATACTACCATCTCTTATTCGCTTGACGTGCAGCCAAAGTTTTGGTTGCCTGTTGGCCTAGTTGAAGGCAGACTCTGTAAAGAGATAAAAGGTAACCTTTCATGCATCCGCGAAGCAGCACAGAGAGTGATTAATTAGGCTCTACATAAAACTTAATATTTTTGGCTACTTGACTTGATATTTTGTGTTCAAGTCTTATACCAATTGTCATGTTTATAATGTGACAACAATTCGGTTCGCCCATTGAAAGTAATGTATTGTTTTCAATTGTTTGAAAAATGAAGAGAAGAAAAACAATTCTGGCAAAGAAAATAGTTGTTTTTTTCTTGCTTTCGTTTTGTGCCTTTCTATGTTTTTCCCTTTTTTTCTTTTTGCCCTTTTCAGGTGGGTGATAAATTATGTTGATATTGCTTTTACACAGGTAGCATACTGAATTAGTTCAGTGACTACCGTTTGTAAGGTAAAGTAGAGGGTGACAACTACAGAGAAAATTGAAATGTGGGGAATCCCTAAATATTCAAAGTGATCATAGACTACAACAGTACAACTTTATCAAAAGTGATATCACGAAACCCAACACCGTCATTTCCGCAATCTACGGTGATGGAACTGTTAACCCAAAAGAAAAGGAAAGATATAAAATGTCTGTATATTTCATGTTAGTGCGTGGATGACAACGGGCTAAGTTCGGGGATAATTCGTTCAGACATTTGATCGAACAGTTCATGGGAGTAAATTATAGGTTGAATTTGACCGTGGCTAGCAAGCAACCGGTCGTGGGTCCAACAGATTTGACCTATTTGCAAGCAATTTGACAATTTTTTTTTTGGCATTCCTCAAGTTGGTAAAAATTGGTAGAATCTTTATGACTAGTATGTCTGAATTGTTAGGAACAGCTTATCTACATCTAGAATCTATTTGCACTCTCTTCCTTGAACTATCACCACAAATGGCTTGCTAAACAAATGTAGTAAACGCACAAGAAAGTGGCACCAATTAAAAGAGAGCAATAAACTTTGGTTACTTTCTCATTATCTAGTTCCCGCAACAGCTTAACACGTTTTTTACGTTCACATCGCATTGCCATATCAGAATGAAGTTGAATCACTTAATCAGAATCTAACTGTTATGATTCCGCGCTTTTCATTTAAACCAGTGAAAGTGAGTGCCACGCATTTGACAAAAATAAATTGTGGATTAGATCTAGATAACATCATCTATAGCTGCCGAATGAGTTGTCATGGAGCGGAGACTGCAGAAGTTCACAATGGTAAGAATTTGAAATTCGGATCAGGATTTTAGTTGTCTCAAATCTTGTATTAAACTGCACTGAAATAAGCACATTAAAAAAGTCAGGGAGCTATAATCAGCAAAGCACCAGTCAGTCCTGTCTTATTCTTCAACTGCTGTGTGCTAGTCTTATGACAATAACACAGTAGCTTTTTCTGGTAGTTCACTGTTTGTTTAGTTCAAATCATAAACCAAGTGATTTTTCACAAATTGTATGATTATTTAGTTCTGACCCGAATGCCAAAATTTTGGCTCTGCTTTATTCATTTTGAATTTTTTTTTTTTGACTCGCACGAGAGTAAAATCATTTATGGTCATAATTCCACATGAGGCTGTAAAAGGAAGAGCAAAATCATGGCAATGAGATTTGCATTCTTGTTGCCCAAGGAAATGATTCATATGTTTGATGATTACACTTTTTGGTGCTCGATGCTTATAACTCTTGATGCATTTTATTGGATCATTTGGATTATGTGATTGGAGGACTCTTTTTAGTGTAGGGACTGGACTCATCGGATAGACCCGAACAAATCCATTAAATATAAATAAAATCCGGTAATGGCTTTAGACATAATCACAAATAATCATGATCTATTGCACATATTTGTCAAAACCTATGACCTTTTGGCAAGTAATAATCAACTAACACACCATATATATATATATATATATATAAATATATGTGGATTGGAAAAGAGAACAGATTCACCTTACATGCCACAATATATATAAAATTTGGTTTAAATTGTCCACTTTCATGTTAAGTATAATCAATATATCTCCCCTCAATTCCCAGCATATCGACAAAACTTCATTTTTAAAAATGGGTCTTTTAGTAATAATAATTTGTTTTTTAAAGAAACACCCATCTTAATTAATTGCGGAGTGGTTTGGAAGGTTGTGGGTATCAAATTAGACTTTATGATTTCTTTTATAATTTTATGTTATTAATTAATAGGCATTTCCTGACTTAAGGTTTTGTTTCATTTGAAGATGAGCAATTGGGTTCCCCTCAAATTATATAAAAAAATTCTGTGGCCTTAGACTTTGGTTGTAGATGCCCACTTCACCCACTTTTCGTTAAACAAAAAAAAATCATTATTCTGTTGAAGATCTTATTATTATTATTTCAATATGTATGTACACAAATCTTGAAAAATAATAATATTAATTGGTAAATTAATATACGAGAACAAAATTAATTTAATAGCGTTGAAACAAGAACAACAGGTAATGGTAATGACATGGAAATGGTCATCATCGTCAAATGGATTTGGTTAGTCAACAAAATCAAAGCAGCATGTGTTGGATTGTCCTTTTCTCTACATGTATATGCCCCTGTCAAAGAAAAATAAAAAGGATAAGTGTGTTGGGCATCATGACTTTACATTATCTTCATGGATGTATGTTCGTCATAATGCCATTTTTCATTCCATGCATGCATATCATACATAATTTGAAAATCATATCATATAATGAAGTTGCATGATGTGGATGGTACTCCTTTATTTGATGCATCCTTGTTTTTATATATAAAGCAAATGGACATGACCCGTGGAAATTTTGTTCTTTACATTGCTTGAAGTTGTAACACCCAACATGGGACACATGTTTAATGTGTCATAATGTGTAACATATGTATTGTGCAACTGTGGTCATGTCTGGGCTAGATATGGTAGTTGTCTTATAAATCAATAAAATTATATATAATATATATACATATATTTTATAATTGAAATTCGCAAGTTGTTGCATTAATTAGCTTTCCAAACATCTGACTTTTTCTTTTTTAATTTTCTTAAAAAAAATATTATTATTATTATTAGTGTTGTTATTACAGTTGTGGAACTTGTGTTCACGTTCAATGTAGTCAATAACTCACTAGTTATGCATTTTGGACAAGGTAAGTAAAACCTTGAGTACAAGGATAAGGAAAAGAAATTGGGGGAGAAACTGAAATGACATAAAGTAGTAAATGTCATGAACCTACCATTTTTATTACTAAAAGAGGATGTTTAAAACGTGTCAAATATTGGCCTTTGACATTTTTAAGGAGCTTTTGCACATTTCATAATTTTTTATTTTGTTTATATGACACAACAAAATAAAAATAATATATTAGGGCAAACAAAACTAATAATTGAGTTCTTTACTAAATTAACTCAGAAAATGCACTGTAATTTTATATTTAAGAAAAAAGACGAAAAGATTAAAATTGTGTTGAAATTTGAATAAAAAAGGAGCCTGCTAAAATAGCTATTAATAAGTTAAAAAAAGATTTACAAACAGATTTGATTTTCTTCCTGTATCTTTAAGAGATAATTAGAGAATATTTTAATTAAATTAAAATTATAATAAATAAACAGAGGTCAAAATTAAGGTTTCAGATGGTGTCCCCGCATCCAATTTTATTGATGAGCATGATGATGTGCAATAGCCAATTTATTGACTCCAGCAGCACCAACATACATACCACCAATCATTAAAAAAAAAAAAAAACTATTTTTTTTAAGACCGAAGTCCACATACCATAATAGTCTAAAGCTTTTGAACGTAATTAAATTTTTTTTCTTTTAGTTTTTATTTTTACCCTCCCAAACCATTTGAAAACCCCGAGAAAAGAGACCTCCTTGATGAACTCAACTTTGATTCTTCATCGTCATCATAAACCGAATCCCAATTTTTTTTTTTATAATTTATTTCAACGAATACCCACATTTTCTCTTCGCTTCTGTCTCTTTACAGTCGCTGCAGACTCCATTCTCGGCACTTTCCTTGTTTTTCACTAAATATCTCTTCTGGGTTTTCATTTTCTTTCTAATTTGTATAGATTTTGAATATTCGTTAATATTTGCATGATTCAGAGTTACAAATCAATCTGGGTCTGTGTGTTGTTTAAATATGGGTACTTTGTCTGATTCCAACAAAAAATCTAAATGGTTATTTTTGACGAGTCTTTGTTTGTATCTGATGTGTTCCATTCATCTACTGTCTTTTGCCGCTTGTTAGATCTGTTTACTGTGGCTGCCCGATCCATTGCTTTATTCATGTTTAAACAGTCAGATCATTACATTTCACTGTTTGTATTCATTGTTTTATAATCTTTTACATACTCTTAACAGCTTCAATTATGTGGTAATTTAGTTTGATTTGACCAGCAATAGTTCTGGGTTTGAGTTTAGCCTTTTTCCGTTAACTTATTATTTGTCTTAATTGCTCGGAGTATGAAAATTCGATGATGTGCAGTTATTTGAGTGTTCATAAGGTGGTTGAAGTGTTTATTGGGGTTTTGGGAATTTTTTTGAGTTGTTTTATGCTGTATTTGTTTATGCTAGAAAGTCATAGAAACCCTCCATTTCAGAGGTGTGGTTTATAGGGGTTTGTATAAATTGAAAAATGGGTAACGGCACTTCTCGTGTTGTTGGTTGTTTTGCGCCTTTTAATGGGAAAAGTGGTGTTGATTTGGAGTTTTTAGAGCCTCTAGACGAGGGATTAGGCCATTCGTTTTGTTATGTTCGGACCCCATCCAATTCTGAGAGGTTCACTGTTGATTCTAGCACCCTTGATTCAGAAACTTTAAGCGGGTCGTTTAGGCATGACTCCTTAGATGATCCCTCAGGTCTTCATAAACCCAAGAGTTTTCCCGAGACTACATTTAGGACAATCTCTGGGGCTTCGGTTAGCGCAAATGTATCTACTGCTAGGACTGGTAACCAGAGTGCATTGTTTGCTAGTGATGCACAAGAACCTGCTGCCTCATTTGAGAGCACTGCTTCGTTTGCAGCAATACCTTTGCAACCCGTGCCTCGTGGCTCTGGACCTTTGAACGGATTTATGTCAGGACCTCTTGAGAGAGGTTTTGCTTCGGGTCCTTTGGATAGGGGTGGTGGTTTCATGTCTGGGCCAATTGAGAAGGGAGTAATGTCAGGTCCTCTTGATGCCAATGACAAATCCAACTTTTCTGCACCACTTGCCCGAGGTCGTAGAAGACCTCGTTTCCAGCGGTTTATGAGAAGTGTGAGTGGGCCAATGAAAAGCACTCTTTCCCGTACATTTTCAAAACATTCAATTGGAGCTAGTTGGATGCAGCGGTTTTTCTTGCATCCAATGAATCGATTAGCTTGGCAAGCAAAGGAGGCAAAGTTTCGATCTGAAGCACAACGCAGCTGTCTTGAAGTTGGGCCATCAGAATGTGAGTATGGGAATAGTCGCAATTTGCAGTGGGCTCACGGTAAGGCTGGTGAAGATAGGGTTCATGTCGTGCTGTCTGAAGAACAAGGATGGCTGTTTATTGGGATATATGATGGCTTTAGTGGCCCAGATGCACCAGATTTCTTGATGGGCCATCTTTATTGGGCAATAGACAAGGAATTGGAAGGGTTGCTTTGGGATTATGAAGATAAGTCTCTAAATGATCCTCCACAACCTGGACATCTTGAATGTCAAAGTGCTGAGACTAGTTCAGAGGGCATCAAGGAGGACCAACCGAGCTCTTGCTTGAATCAAGTAGTTTCTAGTAACCCAGAGGAATCATGTAGTAATTCAGGAGTCCCAAAGGATCAATCATTTAACTGTGAAATAGTAGAGGAAAGTGGTGAAGTTACAGCTTGTATTCCAAATGCAAACTTAACTGGTCGAGGCAGAAAAAGCATGCGGCTTTACGAATTGCTTCAGATGGAATCATGGGATGGACAAGGTTCCTTGCTGCTCTCTGAGGTTAGGATTGAAAGAAACGGTTCATTGGATTGTCAGCCATGTCCAGATACTGTGGGTTCCAAGGATTCATTGAACCCTAAAGGAGATGACTCTGGCCATCGGGGTGAAGATCCAACTACATCAGGAGGAGTTGGTAGGGTTGGGCTTGATTCTAATCCAGGTTCCATGGATGCTCTTTCTGTTCCAGAGCAGAGACATAGCACAAAAAAGTCTTTTATCAGTTCAAAGATTAGACGAATATACAGGAAGCAGAAGTCCTTGCGTAAGAAGCTTTTTCCTTGGAGTTATGATTGGCACAGAGAAGAGCCTTGTATTGATGAGAGAGTGGTGGAATCTTCAGGACCTATTAGGAGATGTAAATCTGGAGTTGTTGATCATGATGCTGTCTTGAGAGCAATGGCTCGAGCTCTTGAAAGTACTGAAGAGGCTTACATGGAGATGGTGGAAAAAGCACTGGACACAAACCCGGAGCTTGCTTTAATGGGGTCATGTGTTCTGGTGATGTTAATGAAGGATCAAGATGTTTATGTCATGAATCTTGGGGACAGCCGTGTGATATTGGCACAAGAAAGACCAAACGATCGTCACCCTAATCCAAGTTGTTTGAAGGATGACATGAAGCATAGGAATAGATCAGGAGAATCGTTAGTCCGTATGGAACTGGACAGAATATCGGAGGAGTCTCCTATGCATAGCCAAAACTGTCAGGTTAACATGATGAACAAGAATAGAGACATTTCCCTCTGCAGATTAAAGATGAGGGCAGTTCAGCTTTCAACTGATCACTGCACCAGTGTTGAAGAGGTTTGTTTTCCCACTTTACTGAAAAAATCGAGTCTTATTATTATTTAACAACTTTTCCTGGAACTTTTATCTTCTTTCAGTTAAGCTGTTAAGATTTTGTGATATGCATTAGTTCACTGTGTTTGCAGTTCAATCAATCTTTTATAATTTTTAGGTGTATTTATTTTCTGTTCCCTGTATATCACGTGGTTCTAAGAAATTTCTACTTGAATGTAAAATTGACAATGACATCATTAATAAGCTATCCTTGTGTAGGATCCAACTCATACATAAGTTCATATGAAATATTTATAAATTAGAATAAGAATCATCAAATTTTATAAATTTCCATAAAAGCATAATAGGAACTGAGAAATTACAGAACAGTTTTGTTTGCATATAGCTTTTATGTATGATTCATCTTGCATTATTTGTTTTCTATGGCAGGAAGTTATTAGAATTATGGCAGAACATCCTGATGACAACCAAGCAGTTTTAAATGATCGAGTTAAGGGGCAACTAAAAGTCACAAGAGCATTTGGTGCTGGATTCTTGAAGAAGGTTGGTTGATGTTGTAACTTTGATTTTTTTTCCTTCCCGTTGTTTTTTCTAGGTACTTTGACCCATCCATACTTTTATTTATTTTGCCAACGACAAACACAAATCGGTAATTGTTAATAGATATATCCGCTATATGTGCAAAGTGATAGTCCTCATTCCTTTAGTGGTGAGTGGAACTTTTTTTCGTTATTACCAATGGGGGAATGTTTATTGGATTGGTTATGATTGTTGGAAAGAGCAAGGGAGGAACATAAGGTTACCTTGTTGGGTTTCCAAAAGTAATATTTTACTTGCCATGTGAAAGACTTCCTTGAGGTATACTTGGTTGCATTAACCAAGATCTTCTATAGAGTGGAGCTAACAATTAGATTGGGGCTGGGCACTGATTGTATAATGAAAGTGCATTTGAGCTGTCAAATCTGCTGATTAAACTATAAAAAAACTGCTTAGTACTTCATGTGGTCTCTTGTGAATTTTATACTAAATTCTCTTTCGGATGATGAATTATACGACTGCAATCTTTACCTTGGTAGAATTGAAACTTCATTTGTTATAAGTTATGGAATTTTGCTTTAACTTTGGCTGAATAATTGGAATATTTGGGCTTCAATGTGGGGTGCGGGGATTGAAAGAAGTAAAATCCAGATGAACCTTTTTCTGATGCTATTAGAGGATATAATCGGCACCTGTATTTTGGATGTGAAGAGTGGCAGCAGGAGGAAGACCATTATTAACAACCATGTGTATACACCCTTTTAGAGTGTACATCTTTGCCCCTGTTGATTGAAATTATGAGATTTAATGTTTGGTGGTACAGAAGATTCTTATCCATAAATTGACAATAGTTGGCATGGGAATGTTTATGTGGAAGAATTTCATTAAATAACATGTATACGTATGTAGCAGTAGTTTTGTTGAGGACAGAACAATGTGAATTTGATTGGTGCAGTCTGTTTTTGTTCATTTTGAGCAAAGATTGCTTTGCACATTTAATGTGTAATGAGGTTGAAGATGGCGGCATTATTAGGTTGGAGAGGTGAGGGAATTTGTTAGGTCTGGGAAAGGTGGTGAGGTGTCCAAGCGACATATGCATATTTGATCTATGAGTGAGCATGGATATATTTTCTATTTATTATGTTGTAGGATGAGATGTACCATTATTCATTACCACTCTGGCCTCAAATTGGGATTAGTTGGTAGTTAATCTAGAACGCTATGTGCTGGCTGAAAGCATATGGAAGCATTTCAGTTGCTGTTGAATTCAATTTTGAAGCAGATTATATTAGTGCCTGCTTTTATGTTATTATATTGATGCAATTGATCAATCTGTTGCTAATTCATGCTGTTGCTGCAGCCAACTTGTAATGAAGCTCTACTAGAGATGTTTCGGGTAGACTATGTAGGAAATGCTCCTTATGTCAGCTGCATACCTTCTATTATTCACCACCGTCTTTCCTCAAGTGATCGATTTTTGGTACTATCTTCCGATGGGCTTTACCAGTATTTTAGCAATGAAGAAGTAGTTGCCCGTGTCACATGGTTCATGGAAAATGTCCCAGAAGGTGATCCTGCACAGTACCTGATTGCGGAGCTTCTATTCCGTGCAGCCAAAAAGAATGGTTAGTTAACTAATCTTCTCTCTTTCTTTTCTTAATCTATTGATCTTCTTGGATTACTTGCTGAAAGCATAGGTGGATGATGAACTATGAAAAGCAAAAGCTTTCGGCCATTCTCCCTAATAGTTTAGGTTAGGACAATCCTTTCCAAGGTTACTTGTTATGTCTCCTGCCTGAATTGCACTTGTTTCTTTTTGTGTTTAGCATTGTTGTCCCCTTTTCTTGGGGTTGGGGAGAAGGTGGGATATGCAATTTCCTCTAGCCCTAGTGCAAGCCCTCTGGTTTAGTTTCTGTCGGAAGTATAATTGCAATTTTAGAATGTTGCACCAATGACTTATTGTGTGCTTTTTAAGTACTTTTTCCTCCTTATGGTTGCAGGAATGGATTTTCATGAATTGCTTGATATTCCTCATGGAGATCGGCGCAAATATCATGATGATGTTTCTGTTATGGTGGTTTCCTTAGAGGGAAGGATTTGGAGATCGTCAGGATAACTATTTTTTTAGATGTGCATAATTGTTGCGTCAACAATGTAACCATTTCAAGCAAGGGGTACATCCATGCATTTTGGAAATGAGAATTTCAATATTGACATTCTTTTTTCCCCCCTTAATTTTTATAAATATAATTTTTGCTTTCCTTACCGCCTTCTTTCCATTTTAGATTGTTTTTATTTTTAATTTCGTACACAAGAACAATTGAATTCTTCGTGCAGATAGAATAGCCCTTTCTTAATCACAAGTTGCAACAAAAGATTTCATAATTAAATATATTATTCAATTTAATCCCTTTATTATTACTATTATTTCAACTGGAGGTCAGACAATTAGCCTGTTGTAGGATTAAAGGACAATACAATTTTCCCCTTCCGGTTATGCAGATTATGTGATTGCATTTGGGCAAGTGTTGTGAATTTCTTGACACTAATGCCAAAAGTGTAATTCAAACACATAAAAGGCACATAGGAGGGGCTAGGTCTGTTCTTGTGTGTTAATGGATTGGGATGTACATAGGCCGACGCTGAGGCAGAGCAGATATGCAAATGTGAGTGTGGGTGTCGGCCATTTCTTAAACTTTTCTTGGACGAATGCGCCTGGTCCCGTTGCATACGGGTGGAGAAGGGATTTGAAATTAATCCCGTCTCCTCTCTTTCATTTTTCCACAAAGGAATTAACGTAACGATGATGCCAAGCATTCTATTTCTCCTGGCTTGGTATGTTTCAGGAAATAGATTAGCTAACATACAATACTGACAATATAAATACAAGAATAACCTCTTTATCAAAATTCCAATTCGAACTGGCTGAATATTTTTTTTAAAAAAAAAGTTTTTCTCCCTCAACGGTATGGCTTTAATTATCAGATTTTAATGTGTCTGGCTCGTATGGCAGATACGTAGTTGTGCCTTCAATCTTCATCAAATTGGAGCAGTATATTTAAGTTGAGTTACTTAACAATTCATCCACCTCAACAGCTGGATAATCTGTAGCTACGCTAACCGCATAATCTTTTCATCGTAATTGATACTTAATCTAAATTAATTGCCCCTCAGCTGGATGTTTAAACTTTAAACCCCAAACACAACGAAGGCAAAAAGCGAAAGCTAACGGTAGTAGCAGCGTCCCATCTCAATGGCCCATGTTGGTGGGTGATGATGCATACATTTTCGAGCCACTTATTGACTCTTTAAGGGGCCAAATTTCATCTTCTTGGCTCATTTTCATCTCTCACCAAACCCTGAATGCAACAATGATTTGATTTCAAGTCCTTCCTTGCAACAATATCTCTTAATCTGCAAGTTTGATTTCACTGGCAAAACGTCTTCCCTTCATTCACACAGTAAATATATTATATTTCTCTTCTTTCATTAGTAGTCCTTGAACCTTTCCACTATGTTGATAAGTATTCTAATTAATATAGATTAAGACTTTTTTTTTTTTCCAAATGCTTGCTTTATGTTTAAGTTGAAGATCTCTTAATTTCAAGCTTACTGATCACATCACTCACTCTGTCAACGTTAATTAATTAATTAATATTATTATAACCATTCTACGCATATATAAATAAGAGCTCACCCTTCTCTTTCTGCATCGATTCACAGCAAATAATCTACATCTTTAGTAAATTCTGATTTTTCATACTGCTGCTGGTTTCTTCTCATATTCAGACATGGCTGTCAGTCGCTTCAGCACATACTTACTCATTTTTACTATCGTATCTGGAGTTCTAGCAGTTGATCCTGACACGCTCCAGGATGTTTGTGTAGCCGATACCTCTTCAGGTATATAAAAACATATAAACTCAAATTATTTCTCTTTTTGTAATATTTATTATCAGACTCTGATTTTGTTGCTATTTTTATTACAGGGGTTAAGCTGAACGGTTTTGCATGCAAAGACATTGCTAATATTACAGCAGATGATTTCTTCTTCGCCGGCCTAGCGAAGCCAGCAGTAGTTAACACTTCAGTTGGATCAGTTGTAACAGGCGCCAACGTTGAAAAAATTCCCGGACTCAACACACTAGGAGTGTCACTGTCCCGCATCGACTACGAACCCAGCGGCCTGAACCCACCTCACACTCATCCTCGTGCTACTGAGGTTATATTTGTGCTTGAAGGTGAATTGGATGTGGGATTTATCACTACTTCCAACAAGTTGATCTCAAAAACTGTAAAAAAAGGCGAAATCTTCGTGTTCCCTAAAGCCCTGGTTCACTTCCAGAAGAATAATGGTGACAAGGCGGCTTCAGTTATTTCTGCATTCAATAGCCAACTGCCGGGAACTCAATCCATTGCTGTAACATTGTTTACGGCTACTCCGTCAGTGCCGGACAATGTTTTGACTAAGGCTTTTCAAGTTGGAACCAAAGAGATTGAAAAAATCAAATCCAAACTTGCACCAAAGAAAAGCTGAAGAGCTCCTTTCGAGAGTAAAGGAGATCATCCCGTCATTTCTTTTCTCACTCAAATTTTTTTTTTTTTTTGAAGAAAATTCTGGTCCAATTTTAGTATGTGATATGGAGTAAGGAAATTCAATAAGTATCGGTATTTGTAATGATATTGATCCATTTGTAACAATATTATATCTATCGTTCTTGAAACGAAAATAAGTTAATTTAAGAGCAAGAGAATTGGGTACCATCACTATTATTAATAGGTGTTATGATATGATACGTGAAATGAAAATAATGTCTTATTTTTAAAAAAAATTCAACGAATGTATAAGACTGAACGGCATCAATCATATGTCATTTTGTACGGAAATGGGTCTCAGAAGGTAAAAATTATGTGGGCTGAGTAGTCATAAGTTTTTCTTAATTAGCCTGGCCCAAGTAAAACTTTGGGCTCAGCTCTTTTTTTTCTTGTTAAAACGACGTATTTCTGTTATATCTTTTCGAGTTAGTAGAAAAGTTAAATGGAAAATCCGATGCAGCAGAAAGAGAAGAAGAAGAATTTCAGAAAGAGGAATTACGAGGAAGAGGAGGAAACCAAGAACAACTTATCAGATGAAGAAGAAGAAAGGAGGTACTTTGAAATTTGAATCGTTGTAATTCATTTGCTTCATTAGGGTTTTTATTGTAGTAAAGCCTAAAATAATTTTTTCTTTATTTTTTTTAATTAGGTTGGCATTGGAAGAAGTGAAGTTTCTGCAAAAACAAAGGGAAAGAAGATCGGGAATACCCGCAATAACGAGTGTATTGCAAAGTGGAGTAGCCGGAGGAGGAGGCGGCGGCGGTTTAGCTAAAGCAACTGAAAAGAACGAAGGAGATGGCGAGAAAGACGAATTGGTTCTTCAAGATACCTTCGCTCAAGAAACTGCTGTTATGGTTGAAGATCCCAACATGTAATCATTCTTTTTCTTTTTGTATTGCATCTGAATTTGTTGATAAGGTTCTTTTTCTGCTCTTAGTTAAGCTTTGCTGATCTTTGGTTCTCTGAATTTTTAGAATAAAGAGCTCTGTAGTCTTTGGTGATTCTTACTGGTCCTGAGCAGTCAATTTAAAAAAAAAAATTAAAGTATGATGTGGTTTATGTTAACGGAAAAGGGCCACTCTATTCGGCAAGCATTGAACTTTAGTTTTCAATTTTATAAAAAGAAGAAAAGAAAAATTCCATCTTTCAATCGTTTTCTGCAATTTAATTTACGATGAATCATTCCTCTAGAATCTAATTGCTTTCTTAATCTTAATTTGCCTAGTTGTCTGTGTAGAGGATTGCATGTTTAAGTATCGGTGTTTCTCAGTATCTTTTAGATTCTGTTTTGTTCTTTTTGGGCTGGAATATTACTCTGTATTTGTTCAGAGGCATGAACCTTATTGCATATCGTGATTTCCTGTTTCAGGAAACTGTTGGTTGAACTTATGATTGTTTCAGGTTTGGCATGTTTGAATTGTTGTCTTGAGGTTCCTTTCCTTTATTTAACAGGTTGAAGTACGTTGAGCAAGAACTAGCGAAGAAAAGGGGAAAGAATATTGATGTGAAAGATCAAGCTGGGAATGATATAAAGCGGGCTGAAGATGAATTATACAAAATTCCAGAGCATCTTAAAGTAAGTGGATTGTCTGTTGTTCATATTCTTATGTGTTTCCTTCTTGATACACCATCTACCTAACCAATAATGCTCCTATGGTGTTTGATTAAGTTTAACATGAAAAAATACAGCATTTAAAGTAATCTAAAGAAACCAGTTATATTTATGTAGATTCTGTGTATTATAGATGGTCCTGCATGCTTGTTAACTACCTCTTTGTTTTAAAGTATCTCTCCACTCATCGGTTAACAGTACAGTGATCTTGGGTTCCTGATCTACACCACAGAAATACTGCTGTTCTCCTTTTTAAACTTCTTAAGTTGTTTCTTATCAGGTGAAGAGACGAAATCCAGAAGAAAGCTCTACACAATGGACCACAGGGATTGCTGAGGTTCAGCTCCCTATTGAGTATGTCACTTTTCTTTCATGTTTCTTTTTAAATTTTTATTTTTTTATTTTGTAATGATATTTTTCTGATAGAATCTGATTGTACTTTGATTGGCCTGTCTTTTCTCACCATTTTGAAACTCTTGTAAAGAAAAAAAAGAAAAAAAAACGTTGCTGTATTTGAATTTGCACAATTATATTGTGCTCAATTGTTATCAAGAGAGAGGAACATGTAGCCTCTAGGCTGATTCTTGGTTAGTTTGCATAACTGCCATCATGAACAGACATCCTTATCGTTCAGAAAATGAAGTGTTGTATTGGCCTCTGATTACGTACATGTTTCGATTGGCAGTTAATTGTTCCCATGGTTGCAGATACAAGTTGAAGAATATTGAGGAAACTGAAGCTGCCAAAAAGCTTCTACAAGAAAAGAGGCTCATGGGTAGGACAAAAACAGAATTTAGCATCCCATCAAGTTACAGTGCAGATTATTTTCAACGAGGCAAGGATTATGCTGAGAAACTTAGAAGAGGTACTTACCATTATTTCCCATTTTGATCATATGACCTTATAGACTAACTCATTTTACCTCAGTGGTCTTGTTTACTTCAGACTAAGAACTAAGATAAATTATGGTCATTTGATTTGATTTCTTTTAACATATTTTCTGTTCACGTCAATTTTCATTGAAGTTTTTGTGCTTATAAGGCTTTCTTTTCTTCTGAATCTGTTTTCTCTTACTTATCTTATATGAAAAACTCGCAGAGCATCCTGAGCTGTACAAGGACAGAGGTCCACATAATGATGGTGCTGGACCCAAACAATCTGATAACAGCACTGATGCAGCAGGAAGTAGGCAAGCTGCAACAGATGAATTCATGTTAGAACGCTTTCGCAAACGAGAACGCCACCGGGTGATGCGAAGATAAAATGCAGTGTGGTGCTGTCTGCATGTCCATCCAGTGTATTGTCAAAGATAGCTTGGAATGGTTTGTTTCTGATGAAATGCTACGGAGAGATTTATTGTTGCTCCAAGAAGTTCAATATGAGCGATCAATACTAAAGGCTTGCTTGTATCAAAAAAAAAAAAACAAAAGCTTGCTGCTCCGAAAGCTGTTGTATCATTATTATTATTATTATTATTTTTCCAATGCAACGATTTTATACTTTAAATTGATTTAGATGCCTACATGGCTACAAGATCATATAATCTCACTGAAAAATTCTCTCATGGCGGTTAAAGTCTGTTGATCTTGTTTTGGGTATACATGGGCCACAGGAGTAGATGGTAGAAGTTTAAGCCATCTAATTATGAATTAACATATCCTATGGTTGGGTGGTTGCTGCCCAACTAGATGAAATACAAGTAACTGTTAAGATGCAATATGCTGTACTGCTGACTGATATCCGTGTCAACATGATATAATCAGTTGCTTAGATCAATCATTACTAATTTCACCTTTTGGGCACAGGTTGAAGATGGAGCAATGGCAAAAAATATCTTGTTTCTTTCTTTTTGAGTATAGCCGGATCTGGTTACACCTTCCTGGCGGGTAATGGTGCCATTAAATAGTTTGGTTTGATTCTGATGCCTCAAACTGGATAAAATTGAGCAAAACAAAGTTTGCATTAAGTAATTTGCAACACTTAAAATCCTCTCTAGCTCTTACTGAAGTCTGAAGGTCAGGTCTCGTCTCGTGGAGTCACTAATATTATTGTTTCATTTTATAATTCCTGTAAAATATAAAAGAAATCAAAGCAGTGTGGATAATAGATGTGCTATGTTATTCCATGATATAAGACTGTAGACAAATTACGCATCCATTACATTTCGTGGTGGGCTTCATTGCAAGATGCTAAGCCACGACCTAAATAACACTCGCATTTTAAAAATACAGCGGGGTTGAGAAACTGGAAAAGAAAACAAGAAGTCCAACAAAGGAAAACAGAAAGAAATTCGTAAGTCGTAAGAGGACACTCGAAGCATCCTGGAGTTTAGAATTGAACATTGCTTTTGAAGGACTGGCCAAATCTCCAGCTGGAAGGTACAACGTTATAAGCTGTGCGGATCTTTCCATTGGTGGTTTGGATTCTGAAGGACAAGCTCTGTCCATTTAGATAGCTTAGACTCTGCCAATTGGCACCCCAATTCCTTGACATGACTTGCCAGCTACTCATTTTAGACCCTTTGATCCAAACATTAGAAATCTCTCCAGCTCCTCCAACATTTGATATCAGCACTAGCTCAAAGTAGTCCCTTCCGTTTATGGTGAATCTGATGCCTCCACTTCTCCTGCATCCAACCCTGATAAAGCCAGAAGAAATTTCAGTATACAAGTACCCAAAAAAAGAAATAATAATCATAATAACAAAAATTAGAAAAGATATCAAGAGTAAGATATTGAATGTACTTTCTGTAGAGTACAGGTACAATTCCAGCCCTGTAAATAGCAATGGACTCAAATGCGGGCTGAGCCATATCAAAGTGCGGCCGTGGAGGATTGCACCAACCACCATTGTCGTTGGGGAGAGCATAGTTTGGTGGGCAGAAGTTTGTAGCAGTAATGGTGATGGATGTTCCCTTGCGGCACCATTGAGGGACCTTGGTGGCGTCACACACTATCTGATAGCAGCCACCACATGCCTTGCCATCATTGAACAAAACTGTGCTCAATGCTGCAGTCTTTGTGCCATAACCATCGGTGTATAAATTTCCATATCCACAAGCACCACCTGATCAAATCCGAAACCGGAGTCACCAACTCAAAACCATTAGAAACAAAAGGCTGAATATGGTAAATGATTATAACATATTACTCTTTGCCTGTAAAGGAGCTATATAGAAATTACAAAGGGAAACGTGAATTAGAAGCTTACCCATTGTTCCTGAAGCATCACTTCCACCATAGAAAGTTGCATGGGCTTGCATCCAAGCAGCAGATGCTACATCAACTTTAATGGAAAATAACATTAAGATTAGTGTAACAATCCCTAATGCAAAGAACCCTTCCATCTCTTTATCTTCTTTTATTTACTAAAACAAGCAAATGAGCTACTTGATTTTTTTTTTGACGCTGAATATGGAGAACAAGGAAGCTATTTATAATCATTGCCAGGGTACGGGTACGGGTACGGGCACGGGCAGTTCTTCCAATTATTGTTGTTGTGTTATTATTAATGCACTATTTGCGGTTACAAAGCCACGATGATAACCAAATTTGAATGTGAATGGTAAGTTGACTGAAAGCATTCCATTCCATATTCCTTCAACTCAAAAGACAAGATTAGCCATTTTCTTAAAAAAATATTTCTAATTATAAATTTCGTCGGTTCATCATTAAATATACGTAAGACAAGTCGTCATTCAAGTACGATAATTTCGCGAATATCGATTAATTCGTGGGTGATATAGTTGTGGTACGTTGCTAGTCCTAATCCTGCCTCTTTAATTAAGGTTTTTTTTTTTTCTTCATAAAATACATGCATGCATGTGCTCGAGTTTCTAGTGAATTTCCCTTCACATCCTTAATCCTTAATTTTGCCTGAAAACAAATAAAATAACTAGATCAACGGTTGAGGTTAATTACATGATTAATTATATCTTTTAACATTTTTTGTTAAACTCTCTTAATCACTTTAGGGTTAGAGAAATTAATCAACTCCAAAACTTAAACTGGCCTTGAAAAGCTGAAGCAATTGCATGTCATCATTTCCGGGGCGTCTGTTAATTAATTAACAATGTTCTTAATTTATTATCTGGTATTTTCACTGAAAGATAAACAAAAGTTATAATGAATACAGCATGAGCCGGTGCCGTCAAATACTAGATATCTGACGGAGGGTAGAGAAGAGAATTCGTTCATGGGATTTATACAGTTTTTAAGTACTAGGTAGTGGGTCTTAGGTCTAGGTGTCTTTCTCAAAATTCCAACACTCTAATCATAAGAGTTTAGTTTCTCTTCCAGTTATAGACTCCGTGGTAGTTAGTATACGTTATAGTACTACGCATTTGAGCTGCAAATTGCCAACTTCACAATAATTTACTCACTATCAAAATAAACTAATATTTATGAACATATGGAAATGGAAATGGATAGAAGATTCAAAATGCTGCAAATCAAAGTCAACTGGATAAATAAATCATCATCCTTTTTTTTTTTTTTTAAAAAGTTTGATATATATATATATATATATATGCAATTGTAGTTGGAATAACATGGGAATGTAATTCATATGCAACTACCACCTTGTCTTGTTTATCAAGAAATGAGAAGTTTTAGATCATTAGAAAATGTAATATTTATATGACAAGAGGATTAATTATTATAACTTAAAGAGTCAGCTTTGATTTGTGCATGGTTCTGCTTTTGTCAAGAGTATATTTATAAGGTGCCATATATTATGCCATGTCTTGTGGGAAGTCCATGCACATGCCAATGGCACATGGGTGATGCCATCTCCCATGAACTCCCAGCCAACCAATGATTCACACGTGGGGTCACATTGTTGAATTGAATTGCAATGGACAATTCTAGCTAGCATTATTATTATTTAAAAAGGATTAACTTTCTGATGTGCCCCCATGAAAAATGCAGCTGTTTTAGCAGCCCGTTCAATCATGAATGCGAAAATGATGGTAATGGCCATTTGAGGCATGCTACAAGGAATTAAGCTCTTCAATTGGAGTAATCTACCTAATATTTAAAAAATATGGTTACAATTATCTACGTTCCCAATGTGCCTATGATGTAGCACCGGGCGGGCTATTAGCTAGTGCGTATCATCTTACAAAAATAGAGTATGGTGTAGATCAACTAGAGGAGGTATGCATAAAAGTATTTGTTCCAAGGAATAATTCTAAAATTCTATTTGTTTTCTAAGTTTGAAAAAGTGGGAATTTTTAAGAACGAGAATCTTATGATATGTTGGGAATAGATAATCATCTATGACTAAAACATATCTTAATGCTTAAAAGTTGGATAGGGTAATCCTTACGTAAAAATTATATTGGCCCCAACTTTTATGAAATACAATATATTAAATTTTCGAAAGACATTTTAATTCATGCTGGTACATAATGATGTACCAAAAAATACAACATTAGTATAAGCAATGCTGACATTTTATATTAAGTTTCTCTTCACTTAAATATCATCTATTCATCAGCATGAATTATTCAGGATCCTCTACTTCTGTTTTGCATTAGCAAGTACTCAAACATAGTGGTTAATAATTATAGAGTAACCTAGAGTTTAAAGAAAAATTGCTTAACCTATTCGATTATACTACCACCTTTGGTTATAATCTGAGAAATTCATGCAGGCTAAAAAAGAATATATTATTATTACTGTTTCAACTGTCAGCAAAAATAACTGGCAGTCTTATGGTATCATGTCAGGCAATGTATTAGTCTAATAGTCTTGGATCTTCGAAATTTTGTGGTTTCAATATAAGTGAAAAGACCCGCCAATCACCTAGAATTCAGAAGCAGAAAATTAAAATTCACAAAGCCTACAAGTGGAAATAGGGTAATGTCGGGCAGGCGCTTCTTCTAGGAGCCCAAGTAAGCCAATAAAAGCACACATTCTATGGAGTTAAGTGTGGTTGGAATAGACCTTCAAAAGAGTAGAAAATTCAGTAAGTATAAACATATACTTAGGTTGCATCTGTCATTTACATTCTCTTTAAAACTAATACAATTTTGTTTTCTCCCTCTCTAGATTACTTAAGTAGCTCATATGTACTTTCCCACCCACATCGTATCAACAAAAATGCGAATCCTCTGATAAAGCTTGAAAAATCCAACATTTACAAGGCAGGCCCCTTTCAAAATTGAAATCAAAGCAATGAAAATCATTTGTCTGTCATGCACTGTCTAGGAAAACCTGCAAGTTAGTTTCTCCACAATGTTAAATTGGTAAGTTGAAAGTTAATTGATGATATTCATAGTCAAGAGTAATTGCTGCAACCATATTAGGAGGATCAACTTTGGCTTGTTTAGCTGCTGGTCTGAAAATGTTTATGAGCTAGCAAGCCAAGCTGAAGCATAAGTTTAGAGCTCAAATATAAAATGAGCTAAGCTCAGCTGTGAAAGGCCTCTGAATACTACAAATTCTACTCCTAACTTGGTAAAATGTTTTCATCATTTTGCACTTGTAATGTGCATAATGATCAATCAGTCGCAAATTTGAAACATCTTTCCTATTTGGCTATTTCAAGGCATCTTTAATAAGAAAAACAGCTCAACCATCCTCCATTGTTATCCCTGACCATTTGAATTTAAAAATTACTTGTCATTTGAGTGGACCTAGCCCCTTTCCAAGATGCTGCAACTTTAAATATTTAAGTCAGGGAGCTGAAAGATGGTGAAGTCCTAATGATCAACTGAACAAATATTTGGCTTGCTTCAGTGGTTCAGAGGCCTAATTCTTGGGCACACTTCTAAGAGATTTTCTTATGAAACGGAAGTTGTTTGTATCATTTCATAAGCTTGTTGACCAAACTCTGTTTGTGTTGCCTAGCTTAGAAAAAAGTAACATAACTTTGATGTTTACCTTCAAGGGTCAATTTGGGGGTTCTGAAGTAGAAAACGAGCATTATGCAGGATAGCACTGGCCTCCTCATTTGAGGCATCAAGCAATCGCAATTCTTTGATCTCTTCCTGCCATTTCTGTATTTGTTCCTTATGCATCCTGCCATTATAAATTTCATTAAGGTGAAAAACTGAAGCTACAAAGATGTAAAATCCCATGTAATGAGATTCATCACTTACGTAACCAACCTCTCCTCAAATTCATTACTCAGTTCCTTGAACATTGCCTTCCCTGACTCCAGTAGCTCAGATACCTACAAAGAGAAACAGAACCTACATAGCTGTCACAAAGCATACAAAGGAACCATTGCAAGTAGCAATGTATAGACCATCTCAGATTCTCAGTCGATCTTCTAATCAGCAAGATGCATTTACTTCAGATACAGGATTACATGTTCAATATAAGTTGCTAAATATGTAAGAAAAATTATTGAGCAAAATTTACCATCTGAGTGAAATGTTCAATCTTTTCAAGGATGTTAGTGATATTAAGCTCCATCTCTTCAGATCCCATAATGCTTGTCTCATTTTCTTCCTTTTCTGCAATCTCCAAACCTGTTCCATCTCCTTCATCCCCTTCCTTCTCTTACCAAAAAATTAGACAGTGCATTATATAAATATTAAGACCAATACTTTTATAATTGACAAAGAAGCTTTAGAGTAGTGTAGGATGAAATTTAAACTGAAATACAGTTGGTTTCATGCGTTTTCTTGTAGCTTCAAGCCCTTCACTCTTCATTTCACTTACTGTTAGATAAGGCTGCCAAATGTACGAAAAATCTTAAGCAATATTTTATTCTAAAAAGGCAGTCAATGTAAAACATCAGAACAATAAAACATAATAATAGAATTTTAAAAAAAAAAGGAGTTCAAAGGATAGGTAAACAAAAGAATCTTGTAATCAAACACAAAAATATTCCGATACCAATATCTATTAATAATTAATTATTACCAAATCAGAGCAAGCAATGCATTTACCTTAAAAAAATCTTAACCAACATCATATGATAACGGTAAATATGCATTAAGAGACGCTTAATTACCAAAATAACTGCTAAAATTATTGCAGTTGTTACCAGAAATATCAAATCGTGTATGCAAGTGAAGAACAGAACCTTGTTGTTTTCAAATAGAACTTGCTTTGAATTGCTCTGCCCCTCTGTAGATCTAACCCTAAGTTATTAACAATCTCTATTACGAATGAAATTTTCCTGTAGTTCTTCAATCATTATGATCCAATTAGCAATCACTTTGTGAGATTACAAAATTAATGCAGTCAAGATCACTATATAAACAAGATTTAAAAAATACATATACATGTCGAATTATGTGGAGAGCAACCTAATTTATCAAATTAAGGTGTCAAATCTAATGATGGAAGTATATCATTCGTCAACCATTCTAAAACAGCATATTCAGATTTCAATTCCGAGCAGTTTGTGATCAATTATTTTTAACACAGAATATGATCCACAGGGAGCGTAAAACTAAGAACTGAAATTATAGATCCATGAAAAGTGATTGTGAAGCAACAAATCAATAACAAGCAAAGTTACTTAAAACTAAGTAAAATTGAAGCTATAATTGAAAGTAGCATGCCAAACTCAACCTGGAGAAATCGATATTGAGTCGATTGAGTACGTAAAAAATGAATGATGACCTCGAGTTGGAGCGGGATCAACTTTAAAATCGGCGATTAATTTGCTCGAATCTGGTTGCCAGCGAAACTTGTGTAGAGTTTATTGTTTAAAACGGGTCGGTTTCAATTTGAAATTTTGGATTTTCGGAAATGCGCGCCAATTTTTTGTTGGATCTTGACGGTCCAGCCCAACTTGGGTTTGATACAGCGGACAGATGGAGCCACGTTTGGAAAATACGTATGTTGCGCAAATAGTAATACGTTTACCCTGTTCCGTTTCCACTTGTTGATTGGGCTTTGATTGTTTCAAATTTTGATTGGCTTCCTTCTTTACAAGTGTTATAAAACTACCCTTCACAATAATTAAGCGGTAATAGTGTTTCACTTCACAAATTTAATTTTTCAAACATACAAATAAAGATGTAACAATTTGGCAAAGTATGCATGAATCTTATTCATGATCTATTAATATTTTCTTTTTGAAAGATATTAATATAATAATTCAATACAAAAATATTAATTTTAATTCTCAAATGCTTCGTGCACTCATCGAATATCAATTTTTTTTTTTTTAAATGTTGGTTAGATTAGATCAATCATTATGTTTTGTTTGATTATAACTTCCATCTACTATAATTATACAATAATTAGTGGAAGTTATGATAAGTAACACGTGATTGTTCTAAGATATATCATAAGATCTATAAATAAGGTAATTCCAATGAGACTGCCCGTACTATAGCCTTATCATATTATTTATATTATTTTATTTTATTTTTTATGGAAATAAAATCAAGATTACCTGATAAGAGAATGTCTGAAAGCATGAAATTAAATTTAAGAAATCAAGGTAGCTAGTTACAGTACACAGTGCACAGTGAACGGTACTCGGTACATACTTCTCTCCCACAGTCCCACTCACTCACTCAATCGTATTCTTGACGGTTCACTGTCACCATTTAGTCTTTACACACTCCGTTCCGAATTCCACGCTTCTTCCACTTCACTTCTGCAAACTTTCCACTCCAGTTTCTCTCTCCATGTTTGACCATAGCTCCTTCATCTTGCTTCTCTTCTGAGCTTAAGCTTCTTCTTCTTCCCTTGATACCCCACCAGAATTTTCAATAATGCCAAGAGGATTACAAATACACAATCATCATAATCAAGTTCACGTTCGTCTACTTAGCAAATCCTGCTGTGCTAATTATCTTCAGTTTGGTAGTTGTGGTTGCAGCTGATGGCCATGGCGTAGATAAAGATGCATTGCTCCAGCTCAAATCTGCTATTTGTGAAGACTCATTAGGGTTAACTGCTAACTGGAATCCTAAAGACAGAGACTCGTGCTCTTGGCCCGGTGTCACTTGTGACCCACTTACTCTTCGAGTTACAGCTCTCAATCTGTCCTCTACTCTCAAAATTACATGCTCTCTACTTTCCATGCCCGGAGCTGGAGGTAACTTTTCCTTACACTTTCCTTGCTTGCATGATCGTGATAATATCAACAATTCGTTAGGAAAATTAAGAGGTTTTGTTGATAATATTAAGTTGTCACGTGCAATTGGTGGTCTTACACATCTTAGGGTTTTGTCACTCGGATTTAATGAGTTTTCCGGAGAGTTGCCGCTGGAGATTGGTCGACTCTCTCTTTTGGAGATTCTTGATTTGGGTTTCATGGACCTATACCATCCACTCTCCAAAATTGTACTTCATTGCGAGTCATTAATCTAGCCAGGAATCAGTTAACGGAACGATTCCTGCTTTTTTTTAGTCACTTGCCGGGTTTACTAGTTGTTTCTCTTTCCTTTAGTATGTTAAATGGTTCAATTCCTGAGGAATTGAGTGACAATTGTGGGTCTTGAGCATGTTCATTTGGCTGGGAATTCACTTACTGGTTCAATTCCTTCAAGCCTGGGGAATTGCACCCAGCTACAGTCTTCGATATTACCTTCAAATATGTTGCAAGATAACATTCCTTCCAGTTTCAGAGAACTTGTGAATCTTGAAGTTCTTGATCTGTCCCGGAATTTTCTGAGTGGTGTTGTGCCGCCAGAATTGGGAAACTGTAAGCGGTTAAAGTGCTAGTACTGAAAAATAACTATGGCCCTCTGTTTTCAAGAGATGATGATAATCTGCCAATTCAGCCTTTGGCTGAGAGAAAGGAGGATTTTAACTTTTTTTGATGGGGAATTGCTGGATAGTATTGTTAAGACTTCCAAATCTTTGTGTATTTTGGGCGCCAAGCTTGAATTTTGAGGGAATTTTTCCTCAGAATTGGGAGTTATGTTCTAAATTGGAGATGCTGAATTTAGCACATAATTTTTTTACAGGACAAGTAACCACTTCCCTTGGAACCTGCAAGAGCTTGTACTTTCTGGATTTGAGCTCCAATAACTTGACTGGGTTCCTTCCTGAAGAAATTTCTGTGTCGTGCATGGTTGTCTTTAATGTTAGCTAAAATCTTTTATCAGGATATATTCCTAGAATTTCTCAGAGTGAATGTGCTAAGATGTTGGTAGATTTGTCAATATCACCTGTTGACCTGCTTCCTTTTTGTGTGTCTTTCTTCTATAGTAATGTTCTCATCAGCCTGGCTCCTCTATCGTCTCCTTTCAACGGTTTGGTTATATTACATGATTTTAGTAACAATATGTTCACCGGTCCACTTCCACGCTTTCTGATTGATTCAGAAAGTTTGTCTAGTAGGCCTTTCTATGGTTTTTGGTTGGCTGGGAACAGTCTTCAGGGAAATATTTCTACATATCCATTTGATCCATGCCTCAGTTTGGACGGCCTAATCTTTGATATTGGTAACAATAAAATTATAGGTGAACTTCCTTCAGATATGGGTAGCCATTGTAAATGCAAGACTTTTCTGAGCTTGGCAGGAAATGATTTTGTCGGTTTAGTTCCACAGACTTTCACTAACTTGGATTCCCTGATTAAGCTTAACCTCAGTAGAAACCATTTGCAAGGTCCCATACCATCCTATATTGGCAAGATGGAGGACTTGAAGTGCCTTTCTCTGTCCAATAATAACTTTACTGGTGCAATACCTTCAGAGTTGGGTCAGCTGGCCTCATTGGAGGTTTTGGAACTTTTTGCAAATTCCCTTTCAGGAGAGATACCATCTGATTTGTCCGAACTTGAGCATCTTAATATTTTGAGGTTAGATCATAACAACCTCACTGGGGAAATACCCTCTGGCTTTGGTACCACCACTTCACTTTCAGTATTTGATGTATCTTTTAACAATTTGTCTGGATCTGTCCCTCAGAACTCAATCTTAATGAAATGTGACTACGTGCGAGGAAATCCTTATCTTCAACCGTGTCATACTGATGCATCATCCTCTGAATGGGAGCAGCAGCACTCTGGTAATGTTTGCCAACAAGAAGCTTATTCCCCCACTGGAAGCGCGCAAGGAAAAAGCAGTGTGCTCAATCCTATGGAAATTGCCTCCATCACATCAGCCATTATAATTTTTACTGTCTTTATAGCCTTGGTGTTTCTCCTTGTATGTATGAAGAAATTTGCATGCAATTCTATAGCTGATCCTGCTTCAGTGAGGAAAGAGGTAGTGATTTGCAATGACATTGGTGTGCAGTTGACATATGAAAGTGTTGTTAGAGCTACTGCTTGTTTCAATGTTCAAAACTGCATTTGGAGCGGAGGATCTGGAGCTACATACAAGGCTGAGATCGTTCCTAGGGCTGTAGTGGCAGTAAAATGGCTTTCAGTTGGGCGGTTTCAAGGTGTTCAACAATTTGTGGCTGAAATTAGAGCCCCTGGAAGAGTGCATCCTAACCTTGTAACATTGATAGGTTACCATGTTAGTGAGGCAGAAATTTTCCTAATCTATAACTACCTGCCTGGTGGCAATCTAGAAAAGTTCATATAGGATTGACAGAGGACTGTGGAATGGAGTATGCTGCACAAAATTGCCCTGGATGTTGCACGTGCTCTAGCTTATTTACATGATGAGAATGTCCCCATGGTCTTGCATCGTGATATCAAACCAAGCAACATATTACTGGTTAATAACTTAAATGCATATCTATCTGATTTTGGCCTTGCAAGGCTCTTGGGCACTTCACAGACACATGCCACTACTGATGTAGCAGGGACATTTGGATATGTTGCTCCTGAGTATGCAATGACATGCCCCGTATATGATAAGGCAGATGTGTATAGTTATGGTGTTGTCCTACTTGAATTAATTTCTGACAAGAAGGCTTTGGATCCCTCCTTCTCTTCCTTTGGGAATGGTTTCAACATTGTCGCTTGGGCAACTATGCTGCTTCTGCAGGGGCGGCCCCGTGAGTTCTTCACAGCTGGGTTATGGGATTGTGGACCTCATGATGATCTGATTGAAATGCTCAACTTGGCTATTATGTGTACTGGTGAATCTCTTTCCTCCAGACCTTCTATGAAGCACGTAGCCCATTGGTTGAAGCAGATTCAGCCTCCAAAATCATAATGGAATTTAATGATACGCACTTCTGTAAGTTAACACTTTCTGAATTAATGATTTGTAATTCATCATTGGTTTTACTACTGATTTCTAACAAACATTTCTTGTAAAGAAACTGGTAGAGTAATCCTTGTAATTTGTTTTAACCATTCTTTCTGTTCAAATATATGTCTCATACTTTGATGAAGATTGTTTATTTGTTTAATGCATTAATTCTTTCTCTCTCGTTTATTCATTATTTATTATATTTCAGTCTTTTCTGGTCTACGGATTGTAAAGAAAGTACATGGAGTACCCATAGTTGCACTGGGGAATTACCACAACTGTATGGTTAACGTAACACTTATATGGGGTGTTTTTGACCTTGATCAAACATTTGCTTTATCAGAAGAGTGCCAAAGCTATTCAAGTGATATTGCAGTGAAAGTTCCATGGTTGTAAGAATCTTTGCTATGGGCAACACAGATTACCAAGGGAGACAGGTGGAAGTTCCAACTGGGACCTAAATAAATTATTGGCTAATTATTTTTCCATTCTCTGTTAACCTGTTATGCTTCTTGATTTTAAGTGATGGGATTCCTTTGACTGAGGTTTCAGCACTTGACCCTTCTTTTTTCTGTTTCAGTTTTGAGTGATTTCTGGAACTCCATTGTTTAGATGAAGACACCTATCAGACAAGTATTTAGCTGTTTTGATCCCTCACTTTTTAAATCATGGCACCACATGAGACTTCTAAAATTAGCTAGTTTAGATGATGTATTTTGCTTATTCCAGCTGCTAATTATTGTGAGCTGCTTCTCAGGTAAATGGATCTTCACCATTCAAAATTTTTCTATTTGTCTTCCACATTTGAAAGCTAACAATTGCAGTTTTCCCTGAACTTTGTAGAATGTTGCTGCTAGCTCAATATCCCTTTGAGATATTGAGCTTTATTACCAATAGTATTCATGCTAAATGCATTTGCACATGCAATCATGTTGATATTTTGTTCAATCATTGCACGTGGATTGTATGAACATATTGATTGATTAGTGCTTATCCAATTAAATTATATCTGCATCAGTGATAAGGCTCATGTTAATTTTGATTTTAGGGTCCCATTTTGCTTCATATATGAAAACTCTGTTTTAGCACTAGAAATAATGAGAATGACTTTTAACAACAAAAAGACCACATTTTGCAAAGCATCTTTAAATAGTTATATTCAAAAAAAATTCTGAGGGGAAAAATGAAAGTCATTTGCTGTGTATCAAAAATCTTGGTAACTGACTAGTGAAAACAGCCTCAAAATAAGGATGAATTCACATGAAAGTTCACAGATCTGCAATAAAACAACTTTCAATTAAGATTTCTACTTGTTTATTTTCTTCTTAATAATACCGGCCTTAATCCTTCTGATAATCTGACTCCATTTACTTATATTTTGCAATGAAAACAGGCAAAGTACTTGAGGAAGCAAGATTGGCTGCTACAAATCAGACTGGCAACCACTTTTATGTCTTTTGCATGAGGTATCCAACAATGAGTTGAATTGATTCTTTCCATTACCCCTGTGAACTTATCATCTATCATCTAAATCTGGTTCATTGCTTCCATGATTTGGTATTAGTAAATTGGAATATATATGGTGGTAGTGTTAGTTATCAGCTCTTATTCCAGAGTTGGTTGTCAAATTTATTGACAAAGATATCCCCACAGATATCGCTGGCTGACTTAAAAACATGGATGTATGCAACTTGTCTTCTGAACAGGTACTCTGACAAGCTCATGTGGCAGTTTAACTTACTAGACCATAAGATTTTGCTTTGAGGTAGTTTAGATTTATCAGGTTAGGATATTCTGTTGTTTTGCTTCTGAAGAACTTCTGAGCTCAGCCGCCTTTTTCATTCCTATTAAAGGCTACTGGATGTGTCTAGTTCCATGCATACTAGCTGGGACCAGCTAGATTGAGGACATGAATATTGACTTGGATGGTCCGAAACATTTAGTGATCAGAATGGAGTTCCAGCTAGACAAGGAACTTCCTTACAACAGTACCAAGAGGCCTTTATGTATTGTAATTAAATTGCTAAGAACACCGTACGGAACCACAATAGAACACAAAATTGTTTAGGAGTGAGCAGTAATGTTGATTTTCGGTGAAACCTTCTTGTTTCTCCTGAGTTCTGTTAGGGCATGAATCAATGCACCATGAAATTTGAGGAGCTCTGCTTGACTCATTGCAACATTTGATAGGAAGCATTTTTCTGATTCCAAGAATCAAAATGCACGGTTTATTGATCGTAGTCTGTCAGGGTTTTGATTTGGATAGTGTGCTCAAGTAAATTTTGTATTGAAATTGAGTTTTTCCAAATCTAAACACTTGTATATTATACATTTTCCACATTAAATTGTAATTGGTTGATGTTTGTTAACTTTCGTAAGTAGAGAGAATCAGCAAACATCACGAAACGCACAAAGAAACAGGTGCTGGAAAACGCCGGAAAAGGAAAAGACAAAACAAAAGAAAACAATTTATATAGTTAAAACTGGTGACACTTGCTTCAATTGTGCTTACAGAATACCCTTTATGTATTTTTTGAAGTAGGAGTAAAATTATATTTTTAAAATTTGAATAAATTGTTATTATGTCTAAGAATATTTTTGTCAAATTATTACCTGCGTTTTCCAAATCGAGCATTGGCATCAATCACTCCCAAAAGAATTGTATGATTAATGATTATTGTAAAAAAAACCATTATGAAGAAGATAGAGTCTGATAGAGTCTTTGATTCGAATAGTAGGTGAATCTTGACGACTTGATCCGCAGGGTTGTCGGTAGGGTTTTGAGGTTGATGGCCGTGAAGATAAGATGCAAGCTGGTTGCGTGTGCTGGGGAATGTACGAAAATGATGGAGATGGAGAAGGTGACCACAGAGGATGATGGGAAAAAGAAGGAAATGCCAAAATAGCGATGTATATCGTGATGTAAATTCTAAAATACAGTTGTCAGGCTGTAGGTTGTGAATGTGATGATGAGAATCGGCATCGCTGCTCAGGTTCTGTTGCCGAAGAACGTTATATTGTTGATGGTAGATTCGGGTCTACTGGCCCCCCCCAAAAAAAAGAATCATCTTATTAAATGATTTTGAAAAAAAAAATTTATGGTAAAATCTATAAATCGGATTATCTGGACTCTTTTTTAAATTAAGCATGTGTAAAAAATCTTTAAAAATTTAAAATAAATTTTAGTAGAGGATTCTAATTCAAAATTATGTTTTAGAATTATCCTGTGTTTCCGAAAGAAAAAAAGAATTTATTATTATCATAATTAGAAAAAGCAAACGGGACACCATCCGACGCTATCCTACTTAACGATCGATGATCACTCTTTTTAATATATCTTCTCGGCGTACGAAGATAATTGAAAGAAAAATGAGCCACTTGTCATTCATACGATGCACTATTACAGAAATCTGATGAGAATATTGGTTGTATTCATCCAATTTCATACATTTATAATTGGGAATTGCATCCTATAAACTATTAACAGGTGGATATGTTTAGTTAGTGTAATAATAAAATCTCATAGAGGTTAGTCAGGCTAATTAGTTCAAGTTGCTATCAATGCAAATAAATACATAACAAAGTGATACTGAAATCCACGGCCAAGGATCATCAATTTTCCTACCAATCCAAATCCATGCCTAAAGCCTATCTCTATACAAACCCTGGACAGCACGCTACCTATCGTCCGCACTTCTCTCTCACTTGAACCATCCACTCCAACTTTATATTAACATCGTTAATGCTGTGAGACCTTTATTTGATTTTTATCCACAATCTTAATTTCTTGGGTAAGTTTAAGCTATGCCAGGGACAAGAGCGTTCAAATGTTTCATTTTCTTGGCTCTGATGGTAATCTTCCAACTTGGGAATTGCCTAGTTAAAAACAACCCTAATCATGGTTTTGTGCAAACGAATGGAAACCATTTTTCTGTGGATGGGAAACCTTTATATTTAAACGGTTTCAATGCTTATTGGATGATGTACCATGCAGCTGACCCATCAACGAGGGCCAAGGTCTCAATTGCATTTCAACAAGCCTCCAAGTATGGCATGAATATTGCTAGAACGTGGGCTTTTAGCGATGGTGGTTACAGAGCCCTTCAGTATTCTCCCGGTTCATACAATGAGGACATGTTCAAGGTAGTTTTCATTTCTCTTTTTTTCCTTCTAGTAAGTACTGCTTCTTTTAGATTCAGGATAACTCCAAACACTTAGCTGATATTGATATAATTATTGAAGATATTATTAATGTCATGTCGAGGTTATGTATTTACAAAGTTGACCATATTAGTAGAGAGGCAAACAAGGTAGCCCATGAATTATCCAAACTTGCTCTTTCCCTTGATAGTGAGCAAATATGGGTAGCTTCGGTTCCTCCCTCTCTGTTCCCTTATGTAACAGCCGATATGGCTGCAACTCCTTATTAAACGAAAAGTTTCTGTTATGTTCAAAAAAAAAAAGTACTGCTTTTTATCTTTCATGCACAAAGAAAAAAAAGAAAAGGACTCGCAGATAGTATACGAGGAAAGTACGTTATTGTATTGTAGCATTATTTTATTTGACTTGATAATATGGTGTGTTACATTTTGATCATTGATAAATGGGAATTTTTCTTTTCATGGTTAAATTACTTTTCAGGGACTGGATTTTGTAGTGTCAGAAGCTAGGAAATACGGGTTCTATGTGATCCTAAGCTTTGTGAATAACTTCAAAGATTATGGGGGAAGAACGCAATATGTTCAGTGGGCGAGGGAAAGAGGACAGTCCCTGAACAATGATGATGAGTTCTATACGAACACTGTTGTCAAACAATACTACAAGAATCATGTCAAGGTAAATTCTCCATCGCATGTTTTGATTTTATTACATTGATTTTGTGGTTAAAGAAATAGTGAATATGTTTTCTATGGTCTTCATGTCACTTGTTTTCGCAGGCTGTTCTGACGAGAATCAACTCGATAACTGGGGTGGCGTATAAAGATGATCCAACTATCTTTGCATGGGAACTCATGAACGAACCTCGCTCCCCAAGCGATCCCTCCGGAAGACAACTTCAGGTTTGTCCAACCATTTTTTCTTTCTTTTGGGATTAGTTAAAGTTTAGGTATATCCATTAAATTCGAATTTAAGCTTAAGGCAGGTAACAATGAGGTAAAGAAAGTCTTCTAGTCTATGTCAAACAATTACTTAATGTAGACCAAGTTGGTAGAAATGGCCTTTCATCGAGAAAGGGACTTCCATTTCATTACAAAGCCGGGAAGATAAGGAAATATCAATATACGATTCCTTTTGCTAATAGAAAGAAAGCCTAAAAAGGTTCATAAGTTGCTAGCATTAACCTGTGATATCAGATAATAAATAATTAAGTGAACATATTGCTTTTATGACCTTATACAACGAGGAATAGTGTAAAATGTATTATCATTGGGCAAGGAAACATAATAAACTTTGGTGAAAAATGCAAAAAAAAAAAAAAAAAAAAAGGAAATCCAAAAATGTATCTATGGCATCTAACTTATCAATCTAGATTCCTGATTAGGTTCTTTTAAGCATCACTTTTGTAATTATAGACTTGATGTAGGACCTGAATTAGAACAACAACACGAACTATTCTTTACTCTTTAAAGTAATGTAGTATTGTAAATGGATCCAGATTTTTTTTAAACTAAACTTTTACCTAATTTTTTATCGACACATAATTGGTGGAGATTTAGTGATAGTTAAAAAAATAATAAAAGAGTAGATCTTAATCACTCATATTTAATATATAATTTGTGTTAAAAAATTATTAAAAATTTAAGTTTAATTTAGGAGAGAATCCTAATTCATTATTAAATTACTACTGAGGACCACCTTCAAGCGCTTGTTGTATTCTTAAAAAATTTCTTACTTTGTCTACGTCGTTGAGTTTTTCAAAATCACGTAAGCAAAATTTTGCCATGCTTATGTAATGTACTTTGACAGCTTTGTTCTCATAAAGAATTTGCCAAATTTGCTATTTTGAGACGAATCTCGCCTTATATATATATATATGGAGAGAGATGAATATGAAGATGACTGACGGACCATGCCGTGTCACCTTTCTTGATAATTCAACAGGAGTGGATCAGAGAAATGGGAGCACATGTTAAGTCCATTGATAAATATCATCTGCTGGAAATAGGGCTCGAAGGTTTCTATGGGGAATCGGTGCCACAAAGGAAACAATACAATCCTAACAACACACCTATTGGGACTGATTTTATCACCAATAATCAGATCCCGGAAATCGATTTCGCAACCATTCATATTTACCCGGAGCAGTGGTAATAAATTGACCTTCAATTATCTTAGAACAGCTTAGCAAGATTCTCATTTGAATGTGATGAAACTCTTCACTTAAATTGATCTATTTATTCATGGGCAGGTTACCATCAGGCTCAAGTGAGGAGATTCAACTTGCTTTTGTGAAAAGATGGATCCAAGTCCATATCCAGGATTCGAGTTCACTTGTTAAGAAACCAATCATTATTGGGGAGTTCGGGAAATCTTACAAGTTTCCTGCGTTTAGCGTGCGGAAAAGGAACACTTATTTCGAGAATGTTTACGACGCCATATATGATAGTGCCAAAAGTAAAGGCCCATGTGGTGGTGGGCTCTTTTGGCACTTGATGACCCAAGGAATGGCTAATTTTGGTGATGGATATGAAGTTATATTGGAGGATAGCCCTTCTACCGCCAACGTCATTGCCCAACAATCTCACAAACTTCTTTATCTGTCACATAATGGCAAGAAAATAGCATAGACTCGTTAAAAGAATGCACTTTCTACTTTCTAGTCGTAAAGTAAGAGTAAAGATAGCATAAGAATAAAAAAAAGAAAAAGCAGAAAGAAGAATCTCTAATTCTATTGTAAGATTTTTCTGTAGTTCAATCGGCATAATCTAATAGTAAAAATAGGGAAAAAGTTCGTTTCTTTTTTCTAGAATGAAAAGTTTCATGGACGTGTGTAACTCATTACACCCCAGCATGGATAAATTTACACCTTTGCTCCATTTGTCCATATCTTGTTGAATCATCTTTAAATGATTATCCCATCTTTTATAATACCATTTTTTTATACCACCATAATTCTGATCGAATGAATCCTCAGGAGGCTTATCTGCCTCTCAAATTTAATCGAGTTAAATTTTGAATTCTAATCTTTTTGTGTAATAAAAGAATTAAAATATAAAAAAAAATAGTAAAAACATAAATCATATAATAAAAAATACAACATAATTACTTACGCGATTCGGCTAATTACCTATGCTACGGTGGGTCTAACGATCACAGTCTCTCTTATTAATTCTCTAGAGAATTTTTAAAGAAATACAATGAAGAACACTTAAAAAGATATAATGTTTAGTGTATTCTTATTCTCCCACGAACAATTAACACTCAAACAACAGTTACACTCTAGCGCACACAAGCATTTAGTGTCTACCTAGTTCTTCCATTTCTTAGAACCTCTCTTAATGCTTGATTTTAAACTAAATGGTTTATATAAGGGTTATTTCGTGCCTACTAACTTTAATCTTAATTGGAATAAGAGTCCACGTGTTTTAAAGTCTAAAACTTCCTAAAACTTAAAAATTCGAAGTAAAAACAAACTCTCCCCTCCCTGCTCTGGCGTCGCAATGTTGTACATGCTACCACTGGGCACCGTGACGTCCAGCCTTCGGCAGCGCTCAGCCCTATACTGAGCCTCCGCGTTTTTCTCACCTCCTTTCAGGTGTTCGAGGCCCGTTTCGTTACCCTCTTCATGTCCCACAGGTCCTAGACTTCCTCATGCATGTTCCACACGTTCTAGATTTCTTATGACTATCTTTTTTAATATTCTTCACAATTTCTGCCCAAACAAGATTGTTGAATCACCAAATCTCCAATAAACCTTTCTTTGATTCAAAATCTCCAAATAAGAAGGCTTTTGGATTCGATCTACACCGATACTCTATCACCTAGAGTTGAGTCCAGTTAAGTCTCCACCAAGACATAACTTTCCTTGGGCTAGTAACTTTGGTCTCCAAAGGTATTCTTGCTCATTGCATAGGGTATTAATACGTTGCACTCCTTTCTAATTCTCATCACCTCGGTGAGCACAGTTTGAATGTAGCCTAATGATCTGTATTACCCCAACACCTCGCATTAGGCCATTATGGCTATCTCTTTAAGCACATAGAGCCTCTCATTGTGCATTTTACCCTCAAATCTTATAGATAATTTTTCTACCTTCAATTTTTCCTTTTTCACTCTTACCAAATACCTCTACTCATCAAGTTTGCCTAAGCATATCAAGTTTTTTCTCAGATTAGAAATATGCCTTACACTAAGTATTCCTAGTTTCTCCATATTGCATCATCAGCTTTATGTCATTAACTCTCATAATCTCACAAGCATGTTATTCTCCATTAGAGCTTTACCTTTCGTGACTCTATAGTTGGTAAACAATAATTTTTCGGGGCACATATGGACGCTACACCTCAAATTTAATATCCATTTTTTAGTATACTTTTCTCTTGAGGCTACCAACGTGTCTACAACTTCAGTATCTTCCCCAAGACTATCGATAGTAACACACATATCCTAGCCTTTTGATCTAGGATAATTTTTCACGAAGTGTCATTCCTTATAACAAATGAAACACTTCTTGGAACTCTTCCTTGATTGATTACTATTCTTCCATTATGCAAGCAACGCTGCTCCACTTTTAAATTTAGATCTCTTTGTCAATTCTTTTGAGTTCAATGATAAATTGACATCATTCATCATTAATGATTCCTTACCATATAACAACATATCCATAAAGCTCTCATAGCTTTTCGGTAACGAACTAAATAAGATTATAGTCTTGTCTTCATCTTCAGTCTTAATGCCCAATTGCTCAAGACTTATGATAATCTTGTTGAACTCGTCAATGTGAGCTCTCAATGAAGATCCATCGTGCATAGTTAATTGATACAATTACTTTTTCACAGTAAGTCTATTTGTAAGAGACTTCTTTATGTATAATCCCTCGAGTCTCTTCCATAGCCTCAAAGTGATTTCTTCATCACCAACTTCCTTTAATACTTCGTCATTCAACGTTAAGATTATGGTGTTGTATGCCTTTTTCTAATTAGTGTCCCAATCTTTCTCCACAGACTTTAAGGTTGTCGTCCTTTCATTAGTTGAGGATCTGGCTTTCTCTAAGGCTGAGTCTAGCCCTTCTTTCACTAGTAAAGCTCTAGCCTTCTTCTTCCAAAGATTAAAGTCATTTATCCCATTGAACTTCTCTATTTCTTACTTGATTGAAGCCATGGTTTAAATACCCCAGATGTGTATTATCGAACATTTGCTCTGATACTAGTTTGTTGGAGGAATTACCCTTCTTCTTGTGAGATTAGGTTAAAGAAAAGTACCCTAACCAAGTTCAACCTTGAACTCTAACATTTTTTGCGCAGCTAAATAATCAAAATATCAAGCAAAAATAGTAAGAACGTAAAGTAAATAATAAAGAGCACAATAAAATTACTTACGTGATTCAACCAATTATCTACGTCTATTGTGAATCTAAAGATCCTACCTCTCTTATTAACTCCTAAGAGAATTTACAAGAAAACACAATAAAGAACACTCAAAAAGATCTAATGTTTAATATATCCTTATTCTCCCACGAATAATGAATACCCAAATAATGGTTGCACTTTAGCGTACACAAGTACTTAATGTCTACCTAGCTCTTCCCTCTTTTAGAGTCTCTCTTAATATTTGATTTTAAATTAAAAGGTTTACAAGGGTTTATATAAGGGTTATTTCGTGCCTACTAACTCTAATCCTAATTGGAATAAGAGTACACGTGTTTTAAAATTCCAAGACTTTGCAAAACTCAAAAATTTGAATAAGAGTCCACGTGTCATGCCACGGCCAGTGTTGCAGTGTTGTATATGCTGCCACTGGGTGCCACAGTGTCCAGCTCACGCATTTTTCTCGCTTCTTTTCACGTCTTTGAGTCCCATTTTACTTTTCTCTTCGTGTCCTACATTTTATATACTTTCTCATACGTGTCCCATATTTTCTAGACTTCTTGTAACCCTCCTCTTTGATATTCTTCATAATTCTTATCCGAACAAAATTGTTGAATCACCAAATCTCTAATAGTATTGTTACATTAGTGCTACTAATGTTCCAATTATTGAAACTTATGATGATCACGTTCTTTCCAATTTTTGCATTTTTGTCAATTATTCAATTCCTCCATGATGAAGATACATAAATACAACTATATAAGCTTGTAGTAAATATTTTGGCGATCATTTAAAAGTGGGTGATAAATGAAAATGATCAATCTCGAAGTAACTTTCAAGAAGTTTGCTGATGGAACTCTTTAAAAATAAATTAAATTGATAGTGTTATTTAATAGCATCTCGAAAACATATGAGGAACCGAGGATGAAACTTACATAATTTTGGTATCTCTTTCAATTCCCACAGGAACTTTGCCTCCTGTCAAGAAAGATGTTCTCTCTGCTTCGGATTGGTAATAGTCAGCACTCATCATCATGGTATCTTTGTTGAAATTTGTGCTCATGTGCCATCCTAATTTTATATAAATATTATAATTTTATATTTATGCAATAAATAAATATTTTATTAAATTGCTAATTATTTTTTATTAAAGTAAGATGTTTATAACATTTCAAACATTATATTGATCTGAAGGAGTTCAGATCAGGTCTAAAGAGTTAAAATCTTGACTGAAATGGTACAAAGACCTGAGAATATACTAACAATGACATAGTTGTAAAACAATTGCAAGCGTTGCTAGGAAATGTCATTGTGTAAGTATATTCTCGAATTATAAGTTCCTGATCTATTTTCACTGACGCATGGTCTATCAAGTGGAACCGATAAATATAGATCAATATATATATATCTGGATTGTTCAGATGGTTAATCTTAGCAGACCATGATCTTAGTCGAAGCTCGTATAGATATACAAGTAGTCAATGAGGACTGAATACTGAATAAGACTCAATGAAGACCTCCAATGGATATCCTACAAAATCGTCAATAGAGGGTCTTCTCGAATTAAGTAGTATTCTTGGTCCTTTCACCTGAGCACCATGGTGGGCTTGTGAGTGATCCACCATACTTAGGTTTCACACATGTCAGAAACCTTTCATGGTTTGACTGCTGTGTGTCACTGGATATGGTTCGATGCTTATGGGGTCTGATATGTATAGACATGGGATCTATTAGCTCATATGGGTGAGTTAAATATCCAGATACTCTAAGGTTGTATTCAATAAAATCTTATGGCCATAAGCATTAAACCCAGGAAAGAGTTTTCCTTGGTATAAACAATATCGCAAAGAAGTTTGCGAATATTGTTTATTAGAATATGAATCGAAGAAATAAGTTTATGGTTGAGCAATAGGAGACTTGACAGTGTTGATCTATGTCTCTGCTCTTCACGGATATATATGATGGAAGGATTGTACGAATATGGATCAATCTCAACTTGTATAGTTTAACTCGTTATTTTGTATTATCCATAACGTGTGTGTGTGACACATCAGTTATGGACTTAGAAAAATGTTTCGTGAGACAAAATGAGAATGAACCTAGTGAGTCTCACTATATGAAGTGTACGCATTGAGCACGTGGGTAGCGCACTAGATCGAATTGTTTGATTTGAGAAGTTTTTAAAAAATATGAATTTATTTCAAGGTCTCTCGGGGAGTAACTAAAATTTAAGTATTAAACCTAAAATTATGTCAAGTGAGACTTGACACTTTTATCTCCTAGTGTATGTCTCAAATTGTATCAATAATTTGTATGGGTACTAAATTGGGCATTGATGGATATAGCTACCATTTAAATGAAATAATTATTATTTTATTTAAATTATATTAATTAGTCATTTATTTATTTCAGGTCTTTTGAAGAATAGTTAAGGTTTAAGTGTTAAATCTAAAATTGTGCCAAGTGAAACTTGACACTTTTTTCTACCTAGTGTACACCTCAAATTGTGCCAATCATTTGGATGGGTACTAAATTAAAAATTGATGAATAAATAAATAAAATAATTAATTCATTTTATGTATTAAATAAATTGACCAAAAGGATTGTTAATAATATTTTACTTTTAAAGACAAATACAATTTGGCCAAATTACAATTGAAACTATCAATGGCTTTTTTATATTTTGAATTAACGTGTGCTGGCCATTATGATAAGCATGATTTGCATGTCAAATAGTTTTGCATAAAGTGGCAGCATTTCAAAGGCGTTATGCCACCAATTGAAACTATAATTTTGCCAACACTTCTTCAAAGTGATTCATCAATTTTACTAAGCATGACAATGATAAAATTGAGCCTTGTCATGCTTATAATTTGGCCAACAATTATTGGCAAAAAATGAGGTGGATTTGGCTTTAAATTGCTAACCCCGTTTTATTTCATAGGTGTGTTTTGTGAAGAAGACATTTTAAAAGCAAAATTTAAATATTAGCATTACTATTTTAGAAAGGTCCGAGAGATAATATTGAAGCAAAAGTTGCTTCAATAAAATATATATATTCCGTCAAAAATAAAAAGCTATTATTTTAATTTGTGAAAGTTCACCACGTTTTCAACTAGAATTTTTTAAAGTACGCTTTGAGAGTGAGTCCCATAATCTCATTAGTGTAATGAGATTATTTTAATATATATTAATATTACTACGTTGTATGTGAGACGTGTAATATTTAAATTGTTTAAAATGCACACATTGTAATAACCACTTATCCACAACCGATAAGAATAAGTATTTATATATATAATATTTATATTTTATTTGTATGTGGGTAATACTTGATTTATGAATTATTTGTATAGATTAAGGACCTACTATTGGTATTGAGTTTATTTGCAAGATTTTAGATTTATTTTAAGGATCAAATTGTAATACTTTAAACAATTTTGGGGTTAATTCATAAATATTAAAAATTAGCCTCTTCGTATAAAAATACACACTTTAAATCCTAATTCACTCATTTTTTATCGAGCCACCCCTTTTAGAGAGAGAAAAGAGAGAAATAGATGGGAGAGAAAGAGAAGAAGAAAAAGAAGAAAAAGAAGAAGAAATTGAAATTTTAAGCTTTAAGAGGTATATCATAACTCTTTCTCAATTTGTTGGTGTTAATTAAGTTAATTTATTTAAGTTTTAATTTCTGGAAATATGCAAAATTGGGGATTTGATGTGAATTTTGTAAGATATATTAAGAATTGATGATGATTATATAGACAACTTGATGAATCATGATGATTTAGCAGAATTTCTACTTGATAGTATCTTGATCCGAGAATTTTGTAAATTTTTATATTTCGATTCTGATTTTGGTTTTTGTGAATATGAAACTAGACATGTTTATAATCATTTGAGATTTTGAATGGATTGAAAATTTCACAAATTGACTTTTTAGTGAATTTATAAAAATGGCCCTGAATTTCTTAAAATTTATGTGTTAACAGTATGCTACATTGACAAATAATTTTTGATCTGCTGAATGATCTTAAAAAATTATAAATTTTTGGAATATGATAAATTTATATATCTAATATGATATATTTAAAATTAAGAATTTAGATCAATGTGGTTAAATTGTTATGATTTTTTTAAAGTGTATTAGCTCATTGTAGTATTTGATTAACAGATTTTTAAAGTTATAGAATAAAATAGTTTTAAAATATTTTTGATAAGCATTTTGGAGTAAAACATTTATCATAAATTGATATATATGTCAACTGTGATAATTTTATAATTTTTGAGTTAGTATATGATTTTATAAAATTTAGAAACTGACTACTGTTCAGTAAATATCTTGATTCTGTCAGGATAATAGTTTGAATTTTATAGTGTTTATGAAATTGATTATTTAAGAGTTATGATATAAAATTTATATATAAGAAGGATATATGAGTCAGGAATGATATATTCTAAATTTGGAGTAATTGAACAATATTTGATGTATAAGAAAATTTTATTAATTGTAAGTGGTCAGAATGACAAGTTTTGAGAAACTAGGTCATTAGACCAATTCAATGAGATAAGTGCAATATGTGTAATTTTGTAAGCTATTTAAAGTATTTTGTGTTAATGGTGATGCTTATAAAAGGATTAATCTCCATTGATAGGTTAAGGAGAATTAAGTCTTGTACTCGAAAGTGTTAAGAGGTAAGTATACTAGACTTTTACTGAAATCACAATAAACATAGTAATTGTTTATGTATGATTTTGTAAATGTGTTTAGAAATATGTTTATGTTATGCCAAAGTATATTTGATATGAAATGTGAAAGACATATGTTTACGAATGTGAGCATGGACATACATGTGTTTATGAAAGTGAGCTTTCAAAATGAAATGTGTTTAACAAAGAAGGCTTTTGAAGCGAAAAATATCCATGAGATATATTTTGTATTTTAAGGATACTTGAACTCACTATTTACTTAATAGGCACCTTATGTGATTTGTGGAGCTTTTATGTGTGGCATTTCCTTCGAGATTGGTATATGTTATGTGTTTCGTATATAGGGAAGATCCTATTGGTACCTAAAGGAAAAGTGAGTCATCACATTCGTGTGGTGGCGTATTGGTGCATGTGAGAGGACTCACTGATGATCAGGGTAAGGGTTTGGCTCTTACCTTCGGGCATGAGCATTATATAAGTGTAATTTAAACTTCACTTGTGCTATTCCTCTCATACGGTATATCATCGACGAGTGACATTTGACTCATTATGTGATATGTGATATGAAAGTCCTACTAAGTAGTAGTTGAGTGATGGTATTCCTATTATATATTTTGAAAGAAAGTGTAAGCGCTTACCTGACATGTGATTTGATAAGATTATGATTTTGATTTATCATGACATATTATACATATGCATTATATGTATATATATATATATGTATTTGTATTTTGATATATAAAAAACTAGTATGCTTACTGAATTTTATACTCATTATAATTTATGGTGATTTCAAGTAAATAAGGTACATGTGTGCCTAGCGAATTTGGCAAGGCTTCTGCTGTCCCTTGGGTTCCCTAAGTTGCTAGGTTGTTAAGTGTTTCATTTATGGACACGTAGTTTAAGATATTTGATTTGTCCATATTGAATAAATACTTATGTATTATTTTATTAAGTGTGGTTGTATTTGGTTTATGTTTCGTCAAGTATGGTCATGAGTTGATTTTTGTGATGAACCTACTAGCAACTTATTAAGGGTTCCTATGTAGAATTTAAGTTTGAAGTTTTATACAATATTAATTATGAGTGCACATTATTGAATTAGTGTAAGTTATGTCGTGTGTCAAATCTTTTAGGTCTGGGACGTGACACACATTCACCCATAACACGATGCACACGCATATAACACCCTACAAAATTGATATCAAAGCACTGTGTTGTATTATTTGTACTTGTATTAGAGTGTACATGACATAATTAAATATCTCAGTGCTATCAATTATGTGTTTCAAGTGTTAAAAAAAAGTCATAAACAACACGTAGTTGAAAAGGATACCGAAGCGCTGTAGGCTGACTGCTACAGCGCTAGGGTAGAGGCCCCTAGCACCGCAGTGTGTTTAGGTTGGTTCCGCAACACCAGAGGCTGTTACTCTAAATATTTATTTTTAAGAGTTCAAAAATAAACGGTTTATTTTTTATAATTTATAATTGTTATAAATGTGATAAATAGTGTGGGCCATTTATTTATGCTGGTAACCACAATGAGAGCCCTACTGGTGGGGGTTAGTTGTGTTTGCATAAAATAAATATGTGATTAAAAAATACGACCTCATGAGATGAGGATAAAATTAAGTAATCTTTCTTAATCAAATAGAATAGTGTACCGTTATGAGATAATGTTACACGTTGATCTATCTTGTTAATACGGTATCAGTCAGGTGACATCGATCTTTTTTAATATTGCTAAAGCATGAGGAATTTAATCGGTGTGATTTGGCTATGTCGGTTAAACATGAGATGAGGCAAATATATGCGAATGTATTGCTCAATATTGCTAAAGCGTGAAGGTAGTATCAGTAATATATATTTGATCATTGACAAGTTAATCTAAAATACACTTATCCAATATTGCTAAAGCTTAAGGATAAGGATAAGGTGTATTTAAGATCAGTCATAAGAGTTGCATGAGATGCAATTGACAAAATTTATCTATTTTTTTGATTTTATAATGGCCAATATTGCTAAAGTATGAGATATGAGTAAAATGTCAAATGGATTTATTTTTTGCTGTACAATTTAAAGAGTTTAAATTTGTCGTTTTTTCTTTGAGAGATTCAGGGGATTATTTAAAGTAGTGGAAGGGTATTTTAGATTTAAAAATGTATAATTTGATTATATCCTTAATCTAAAACGAAAATTAGCGATTAAAATATTTATTTTTTTGCTAACATATTTTATTTTCTCTTGTGAAGATAAAATTGCCTCATCTAATCCGTTGGCACGCATATTGGATGTGAACCAACTTAAAGGCGCAGAAAACTATAAATATTGGTTAATGAATATGAGAATTGTTCTCAATTCTAAAAAACTTGGATATATGATAGATCAACGTATGGCCATAGGAATTTCTCATGAAGCTACCCCAGAGGAAAGGGTGATTTATCAGAAATAGTTGGATGATGATTTAAAAGTTAAATCTTACATCACTGCCTCTATGTCTACAGGTTTACAGAGATAGCATGCTCATATGGATGATGCTTTTAGCATTATACTCCATCTGAAGGAACTATTTGGCGACCGTCCTCAAGTTGAGGCATATAAGATTATTAAATCGCTTTTTCAGTGTAGACTTTCTGAGAGCAGTCCAGTGAGTCCTTATGTCCTCAATATGCTTTCTATAATCGAGAGGTTAAAGACGATGAACATTACACTGAATAAATATCTGCGAAATAGTTTGATTCTCCAATCACTTTCGAGATTTTTCAGACAGTTCATGGTGAATTTTAATATGCAAGAAATGACCTCGTCTTATGCTGAACTTCATAATATGTTGAAGACACTAGAAGAGGACATGAATAAAGTGGGATTGTTCTTCTTTGTTCAGGGTGCTTCATCTTCTGTTCCTAGGGTTATTGGGAAGTCTAAAGAAAAGAAGAAAAAGGTGAGGCAGATACCCAGATTAATCCTCAAAGGCGACTTATATCCAAACCACAAAAGAAAGATAAAGGAAAATGTTTCTACTGTGGTGAAGAAGGACACTAGAAGAAAAATTGCCAGAGATACCTTGCCTCAGTAAAGAAGAATCCCTCAGGTATATACTTACTTAATATTGACATTTCTTTAGCATATGATGCTAATTCTGACTGAGTATTGGATACTGCTTCTCCTTCTCATATCTATAATATGTTGCAGGGTCTGAGGGAAGTTAGACTGTTACAGCCGAAAGAGATTCAACTTTATGTTGAAAATAGAGATTTCCTTCAAGTCAAGACTGTGAGACATTTTGATTTACATCTCTCATGTACTAGAAATATAGTGTTGTATAATTGTCTTTATATACCTAATATTTTAAGACAAATAATATATCTTTTTGTACTTGACAGTGAGAGTTATCATATGTATATACGAAATCGTTCCTTATATTTATATGATATGCATAATATTTTGATAGCTGATTGTCAGTTAATTAATGGTCATTATGTTTTGAATATAATACAAAATGTCATGAATATACAGATAAGCACAGCAAGTAGTTCGGGAACTTTAAATGAAATAGAATTGTTGTATATGAGATTGGGTCATATAGGCGTTAGACGTCTATTCCGTCTAGTTAAGGATGGTCGAATATTTGATTTAACCATAGAACCTAATCCAGTTTGTGAATCATGTATTCAAGAAAAAATGATCAAATCTCTTTATACTGGTGTTAGACATCGTGCCACTAGTTTATTATAACTGATACATAGTGATGTATATGGTCTAATGAATCACTATGTTATGGATGATTTTCAATACTTTGTAACCTTCATCGATGATTTGTCATGATATGGTTATGTGTTTCTTATAAGACTCAAGTTTGAAACCGTTGAAAAGTTCAAGGAATTTAGACTTAAAAGTAGAAAAAAAAAATTGGTATGTATGTCAAAAACCTTCGATCAGATTGAGGCGGAGAATACATAGGCAGTGAATTTCTGAATTATTTAAAGGAGAATAAAATTCTCGCTTAGTATATTCCTTCAGCTACTCCGCAGCACAATGGTATTTCAGAGAACATGAATCGAACTTTATTAGATATGATCTGATCAATGATGAGCTTCACTAATCTTCGTGAATATCTTTGGGGCTATACTCTACAAACTGCTGCTCATATATTAAATAGAGTTTCGTATAAAGTCGTTGTCACGCCCCAAACCTCAAAGATCTGACACACGACATCACTTACATTCATTTAATAATATATAAACATTCATTTCAATTTTTATTTTTCAGAATTATGACTGGGACAATTAGTAAACCGGAGATACGCAGAGCTTTCTCAGAGATTAACACTCTACTACGTCACTAGTAGCAACTTTGTTACCGGAAGCCTAAAATATATTCATTGCAAATTCTTACTTAAAATCAACCTGTCACGCCCCAGACCCAAAAGATCCGACACACGACATCACTTACATTCATTCACTGCATGTGCACTCATAAATAATATTACACAAAATTTTCAACTTTCATTCAACACAGGAATCCTTAGCAAGTTGCTAGTAAGTTCAACACTAAAATCAACCATAACCTAACATATAAATATAAACTTCTCTTGACAATATTTAAACATTCATTTCAATTTCTTTCAGAATTATAGCGATTGAATTATGACTAGGGCAATTATTAAACCGGAGATACGCAGAGTTTTCTCAGAGATTAACACTCTACTATGTCACCAGTAGCAACTTTGTTACCGGGAGCCCAGAATATATCCATTGCAAATTCTTACTTAAAATCATCCAATAACCACACTTTATAAAACTTAAACCAAATCCAATCCACACACAATGAAATAATACATAAGTATTTATTCAATAGGAACAAATCAAATATCATATCCCACGTGTCCCCAAATGAAACACTCGGTAACTTAGCAACTTAGGGAACCCAAGAAACAGCAGAAGCCTTGCCAAATTCGCTAAGCACACATGCACCTTATTTACCTGAAATCACCATAAACTATAATGAGTATAAAACTCAGTAAGCATACTAGTTTTTCATATATCAAATACAAATACATATATGTACACAATGCATATGTATGATATGTTGTGATCAATCAAAATCATAATCTTATCAAATCACATATCATGTAAGTGCTTATACATTCTTTCAAAACACATAATAGGAATACCATCACTCAACTACTACTTAGTAGGACTTACATATCACATATCACATAATGAGCCAAATGTCACTCGTAGGTGACATACCATATGAGAGGAATAGTACAAGTGAGGTTTTTAAATTACACATATATAATGCTCATGCCCGAAGGTAAAAGCCAAACCCTCACCCTAATCATCGGTGAGTTGTCTCACATGCACCAATACGCCATCACACGAATGTGATGACTCACTCTTTTTTTAGGTACCAATAGGATTCTCTCTACATACGTAACACATAACATATACCAATCCCAAAGGAAAGGCTACACATAAAGGCTCCACAAATCACATAAAATGCCTACTAAGTTAACAGCGAGTTCAAGCATCCTCAAAACACAAAATATTTCTCATGGACATATTACACTTCAAAAGCTTTCTTTGTTAAACATATCTTATTTTGAAAGCTCACTTTAAAAAAAAAACACATGTATGTCCATGCTCAATGTCAATGCTCACATTTATAAACATATATTCACATTTCATATCAAAATATACTTTGACATAACATAAACATATTCTTAACCCCATTTGCAAAATCATACAAAATAATTACTATGTTTATTGTGATTTTAGTAAAAAGTCTAGTATACTTACCTCTTAACACTTTCAGCTACAAGGCTTAAGTCTCCTTAACCTATCAATGGAGATTAATCCTTTCATAAGCCTCACAATTCACACAAAATACTTTAAATACCTTACAAAATTATACACAATGCATTTATCACATCAAATTGGTCTAAATACTTGGTTTCTCAAAACCTGTCATTCTGACCACTCACACTTAACAAAATTTTCTAATACATCAAATAATGTCCAATTACCCCAAAATCAGAATATACCATTCTTGACTCATATATCATTCTTATATATGAATATTTTATCAAAATTCCTACACAATCCATTCCATACACATCATCAAATCCAAACTACTAACCTAACAGGATCAAGATACTTACTGAACAGTATTAAATCTCCTAATTTTATAAAATCATATACTAACTCAAAAATTGTAAAACTACCACATAAATACTCTTGACACATATCCCAATTCATGATAAATATTTTACTTCAAAATAACTGCCAAAAGTATTTTAAAACTATTTTATTCTCTAACGTTAAAAACTTATTAATCAAATACTGCAATGAGCTAATACACTTTAGAAAATCATAACACTTCAACCACATTGATCTAAATTCTCATTTCCAAGTATATCACATTAGACAGATAAACTTATCATATTCCATAAATTCGTAATTTTTAAAGATCATTCAGTAGGTCAAAAATTATTTTCCACTGTATTATACTGTTTACACAGGAAATTTCCAGAATTTCAGGGTCATTTTGGTAAATTCACAAAAAATTCAATTTCCAGAATTTTGAATCGATTCAAAGTCTCAGATGATCCTAAACTTGTCTAATTTCATATACTCAAAATTCAAAATCAGAATCGAATTACAAAAATTTATAAAATTCCTGGATCAAGAGACTATCAAGCAGAAATTCCACAATTCATCATGATTTATCAAGCTATCTTATAGATCATCATCAATTCTCACAATATCAAACGAAATACACATCAAATCCTCAATTATACATATTTTCAGAAATCAAAACTTAAAGAAATTAACGTAATTAACACCAATAAATTGATAATTAGTTGTGATATACCTCTAAAGATCTAAAATTTCAATTTCTTCTTCTTTTTCTTCTTCTTCTTCTCTTTCTCTCTCCTCTATTTCTCTCTTCTCTCTCTTGAAATGGGTAGTTCGACCTAAAAATGGTAAATTAGGGTTCAAAAGTGTATTTTTATACTAAGAGGCTAATTTTTGATATTTACGAATTTGCCCCCAAAACTTTCAAAGCATAACAATATGATCCCTAAAATAAATCTAAAGTCATACAAATAAACCCAATACTAATCGTATATCCTTAACCTATAAAAACATTACTAATAACAATATATAATTCAAGTATCACCAACATACAAATAAAATACGTATATTTATACATATATAAATACTTATTCTTACCAGTCGTGGATACTGGTTACTACACAACCAATAACCACACTTGGTGAAACTTAAACCAAATCCAACCACACACAATAAAATAATACATAAGTATTTATTCAATAAGGACAAAATAAATATCTTATCCCACGTGTCCCCAAATGAAACACTCAGCAACCTAGCAACTTAGGGAACCCAAGAAACAGCAGAAGCCTTGCCAAATTCGCTAAGCACACATGCACCTTATTTACCTGAAATCACCATAAACTATAATGAGTATAAAACTCAGTAAGCATACTAGTTTTTCATATATCAAATACAAATACATATATGTACACAATGCATATGTATGATATGTTGTGATCAATCAAAATCATAATCTTATCAAATCACATATCATGTAAGTGCTTATACATTCTTTCAAAACACATAATAGGAATACCATCACTCAACTACTACTTAGTAGGACTTACATATCACATATCACATAATGAGCCAAATGTCACTCGTAGGTGACATACCATATGAGAGGAATAGTACAAGTGAGGTTTTTAAATTACACATATATAATGCTCATGCCCGAAGGTAAAAGCCAAACCCTCACCCTAATCATCGGTGAGTTGTCTCACATGCACCAATACGCCATCACACGAATGTGATGACTCACTCTTTTTTTAGGTACCAATAGGATTCTCTCTACATACGTAACACATAACATATACCAATCCCAAAGGAAAGGCTACACATAAAGGCTCCACAAATCACATAAAATGCCTACTAAGTTAACAGCGAGTTCAAGCATCCTCAAAACACAAAATATTTCTCATGGACATATTACACTTCAAAAGCTTTCTTTGTTAAACACATTTCATTTTGAAAGCTCACTTTCTTAAATACATGTATGTCCATGCTCAATGTCAATGCTCACATTCATAAATATATGTCTTTCACATTTTATATCGAATACACTTTGGCATAACATAAACATATTTCTAAGCACATTTACAAAATCATACATAAATAATTACTATACTTATTGTGATTTCAGTAAAAGTCTAGTATACTTACCTCTTAGCACTTTCGGGTACAAAGCTTAATTCTTCTTAACCTATCAATGGAGATTAATCCTTTCATAAGCCTCCCAATTCACACAAAACACTTTAAATAGCTTGTAAAATTATACATATTGCACTTATCACATCAAATTGGTATAATTAATTGGTTTCTCAAAACCTGTCATTTTGACCACTTCTACTTAACAAAATTTTTTAATACATCAAATGATGTCCAATTACTCCAAAATCAGAATATATCATTCTTAACTCATATATCATTCTTATGTATGAATATTATATCATAATTCATACACAATATATTTCATAAACACCATTAAATCCAAACTATTATCTTGACAGGATCAAGATATTTACTGAACAGTATTCAATCTCCTAATTTTATAAAATCATATACTAACTTAAAAATTATAAAACTATCACAGAAATACTCTTGACACATATCTCAATCCATGATAAATATTTTACTTCAAAATCACTGCCATAAGTATTTTAAAACTATTTTATTCTATAGATTTAAAAAACTATTAATCAAATACTGCAATGAGCTGACGCTCTTTAGAAAATCATAACAATTTAACCACATTGATCTAAATTCTCAATTCTGAGTATATCATATTAGACATATTAAATTATCATATTTCATAAATTTGTAATGTTTTAAGATCATTAAGTAGATCAAAAATTATTTGTCACTATATTATACCGTTCACGCAGGAAATTTCCAAAATTTTAGGGTCATTTTGGTAAATTAACTATAAATTCAATTTTGTGAATTTTCAATCGATTCAAAGTCTCAAATAATCATAAATATGTCTAATTTCATATAATAAAAATTTAAAATCATAATCAAATCACAACAATTTATAAAATTCCTAGATCAAGAGACTATCAAGTAGAAATTCTACAATTCATCAAGATTTATCAAGCTATCTACATAGATCATCATCAATTCTCAAAATATCTTACGAAATACACATCAAATCCTCAATTATACATATTTTCAGAAATCAAAATTAAAGGAATTAACTTAATTAACACCAATAAATTGAGAAATAGTTGTGATATACCTCTTAAAATCCAAAATTCTAATTTCTTATTTTGTTTCTTCTTCTTCTTCTCTTTCTCTCCCCTCTATTTCTCTCTTTTCTCTCTCTAAAGGGGTAGCTCGACCCAAAAGAGTGAATTAAGGTTTTAAAAGTGTATTTTTATACTAAGAGGCTAATGTTTGGTATTTACAAATTTGCCTCTAAAACTTTCAAAGTATTACAAATTGGTCCCTAAAATAAATCTAAAGTCTTGCAAATAAACCCAATGCTAATAATATATCCTTAACCTATACAAACACTACTAATAACAATACATAAATCAAGTATCACCCACATACAAATAAAAATATGTATATTTATATATATATATAAAATACTTATTCTTATCGATTGTGAATACCGGTTACTACAGATAAAATTGACCCTTGTCATACTTATAATTTGGCCAAAAATTATTAGATTTTTATTGGCAAGAATGAGGTGGATTTGGTTTTAAATTTCTAACTCCGTTCAATTCATGAGTGTGTGTTTTTTGAAGAAGGCATTTTAAAAGCAAATTTTAAATGTTAGCATTACTATTTTAGAAAGGTCCGAGAGATAATATTGAAGCAAAAATTGCTTCAATAATATATATATGTATATATATATATATATATATTCCGTCAATAATAAAAAGTTACTATTTTAGCTTGAGGAAGACACCACGTCCCCATGTTTAAAGCACACTTTGAGAGTGAGTCCCCTAATCTCATTAGTGTAATGAGATTATTTTAATGTGTATTAATTCTGTTGTGTTGTATGTGAGACATGTAATATTTAAATTATTTAAAAGTCACACATTCACCTGTAACACGGTGCACACGCACACAACACCCTACATTCCTATCAATGATCATTGTAAAATATGACTTCAGATAAATAAGAGAAGAAAGCTACTTATTTGATTCAATGGACTAAGCAGTTACTAGAAGAAAGCCAACTCCTAATTACTAATTGTTGAAAGTTATTAGTAGTGCATGAAACGACATGCCCCTACCCAATCTTGGTGTCAGGACGAATCTGTGACCTTGAACTGTTAGCTATAAGCTTGGTTCTCTAAAACTAACTAGGCAAAGGTAATAAAAAAAAATGAGAAATGAAAAAAATTATATTTTTAAATGACCTCACTAAATGTCTCATAAATGTACTAATATATATGGATGCATGTCACAAGTGTCATGTGGCCTAATGAGATTCCATGAATTCTGTAATATCTGGAGAGATAACAAATTTTAAAAAAAGAAGTGAGTCTAATGACTCAGTGAGCGATAAAAAAAATACATGTATGCATTTTTACTGGTAAAACTAAACATTTATAAAAAGTGCATCTCATAAATAACATAAAAAAAAAAATTCATGCGATAAACAAACATAGACATATATAAATATCATAAATTGTCTTAAAACTTGTAATATAAAATCATCGTGAAATTGTATATTTAATAATCATAAAACTTTTGCTAATGTATCAATATCTAGAACTTGTTGCTATATCTTTTCTTAATTAAGCATGGTAAACTATATAAAGAATATAAAAATATCACATATTATATTTATACTAAAAATCATACTAAAATAATACCCAAAGAGAAACCTCATCGTACTAGAAATACTCATTGAGTAGAGTGTTGGACGAATTTTTTTTTATCTCATCTCATATACTTGTCTTACGCATGCGCAGAATAAATTAATATCCTTATCTTATGCACGCGCAGAGCAAATTGGCTCCTAAAGAGTAAAGCATTTATACACACGGCCCAAAGCCTCTATATGTATACAGACGAGCTCCAAAAGCCTGAATCTCATATCTCTATCTGAAGAGAAATGGTATAGTTTAGTGGTTTTAAAATCATTTCTTTTATATAACACATAAACTTATAATAGTTCTTTCTATCATGTCTCGTACTCTTTAAATTTCAAAGTACTTAAAAATAATTATTGAGGCATGAAAAATATATCTCAATTATAATATTTTTTTAACTAATTACATATTTATTCATATACTTCAATTCATCTAATTTTCATAAGATAAATATAAATAAATAGAACATATTTAAAAATAATAATTTTATAAAAAAAGGTTAAATATTTATTATCTCTTACTTTATACTTTATACTTTAATCACATAAATCATTTAAGCATATTTCTACTACTATATACTATCATGGATCATAAGTATTCTAATTATAAAATTCCTACATTTAACGTAATTACAAAATAAAATAAGTTATAATAAACTATAAACATAATTTATATACTAACCATAATAATTTTTACACTCAACGTATTCATAATCATGCTACCACATCTTTAAAATATAATTAATTAATCACAATATTTATTCATCTAAAATAAATTATGAATAAAATAAGTACAATATTGAAAAATTAATTTATAAAGTTACTATATTAAAAATATAACATATATATTTATAAGGTATTAACTCTTAATTTATAACTTTCATTTTTATTTTCTTGAACTATATATATATATATATATACACCAATTTTATAAAAATTTTCTTAATTATTAATAAGATATAAATACTCACATAATCCTTTAACAACAAAACATAAATAAAAACATACATACATACATAACAATTTCATGACAAATATATATAATACACATATATATATAAATGTCAATTTCATAACTAATAAAATATAATTCATATATAATACCCATCAATTCTATAGTTAATACAATCTAATATACATACGTACATATATACATAAATACATGCATACTTAAATTCATACATAAATATATATCAATTCAATTTCTAATAAAGTATATATATACATGCATGCATGCATACATACACACATACATAGAAATATACATACATACATATTTATTCCATGACTTCTACACTATAATATACATACACACATATATACACATCATTTTCATAACCAATAAAATATAATATCTACAAACACACACATACATAAATACCTACATACAAACGTACATTTAAATACATACATATATATACATACATACATACATATCCACAAATACATATATAAAAATATATACATACTCACATATATATACATACATACTTACTAATACATACATACATATTTCTCACATCAATCAAATATAAAATTAAAAATAAATATATTAAACAAATTTAAAAATAAAAGAATTCTCTCTGAGGCACACCCAAAAAATGTTCATTTTTCTCTATTTCCTTCTTTCTCGATTTCTCTCTCTTCTTTTTTTTTTCCTTCTCTTCCCCTTTCTTTCTTCTTTCTTCTTCTTTTTTTCTCTCTTTTCTTTTCTTCTCTTTATTTTTTTTTTCTTCTTCTACTCGGTTTCTCTCTCTCTCTCTTTCTTATCTTCTTTCTCTCATCTCTAAACTGCATTCTTAAACAAAAACAAACAAATTTAAAATATCTTAAAAGTCCCACATGTCAAATTCTACACCATTTATATTTTCTCGCTTACTCTTTTTTTTTCTTTCTCTTCCCTCTACACCAAAGCTTACAATCAATTCTTTCAATTTTTAAACTTTTATATGCGTAAGCCACACGCACTTAATTTCAACTTCATTCCATTATTTTCAAAAAGTAGATCCACAACTTAAAATAAAATAATATATATAAAAATTTCATTAATTCTTTCTATTATTGATCAATAATATAAATATAATAATATTATTGATCGACAAGTATAATAATTACAAAACATATATATATAATAATACCATTGGTCCATATTTAATAATAAAAAAAAAATCATAAGTGTGTTATAGTGCAAACCAATTAAAGCCTGCTAATTGTGCTTCTCAACTCTTGAATGAGTCAGCTCATTCTATCAAGGCATTGTTTTTTCATAAAATTATAGGTGAGATGAAAGGACAGAGAAGAGAGGTTGCCTTGAGCTCTACACCATAATCCAGTCTTGAGCGAACTCCCACAACGGAATGTTCGGCGCTGCATTCGCTCAAAAAGCACCCATGTGAAACTATAGAATCTTTGACCTGTATAATGAGAAATAGTTATTGCATGACCATGGCAGTGCAGCGAAGAGCCATAAACATGATATGGCATTTGATATTTGAGTTTGAAATCATACCCGGCACTTCTCTCTTTTAGTTGGTGGTAGAAATCGAGGAGATGTGAAAATTGGCTTGAGCGGATCAGAGAAGTGAAACTTGGGAGGCTTTAAATGGAGAGAGTATTTAGATTTATAACTTGTTTAGACAATGAAAGACTTATGACCAGAATATCTAAAAGAAAAGTACCTGATCTGTCAAGGACAAATTTGCATCAAAGAATGACTTAATAGTTCCGATATCCGCCCAGTAGCCGTTGAATAAATATGCCTGCAGTGTAGAAGAAAAAATACCAATGTCCTTGAGAAACTTCTGTAGGAGTAGGACTAATAGAAAATAATTGAGAGCTGAATGCAACTTGTAGACACATACAGATCGATTATCTATTTCTATTTCCATTATCAACATCAGACCAAGCTAAGAAGTGATCTTCAACAACTGGTATAAGGCCTGAAATGTATCATGAATAAAAGACTTCTTCAGTATTGAGCTCTATGTAAATATTTAACCCCTGATTTTACCTGAACGTTAAAATCTTTTGTAGCCATTGGAATGACTTCTGATCCCAAATCGTTGGCCTCCAGATAATGCCACCTATAAAAGCAAAATGATTTGGAAAAAAAAAAGGAAAAATAACATTACCCCATGTTTCTGCTTAACTCAATTGAAACCAACCTCCCTCTGTACTCAAGAATTGAATGTTCTCCCAAATAAAGCTCATTTAGTGACGTCCCAAATTAGCAAGTATCAAATATTACACTGAAAGGAGTTCTCTCTGTTTTTGTTGAACATAGCAGGTCAAACATCCAAGGGGAAGATAGAATTATGTAGATTATGCTCATGGCACTTAAACTGTGCAGTAAAAATAATAATTACCTAAGAAGCTTCAATAGAACTTCTATCTTGAATAAATATATACCCATGGAGGCAATGTATGGGAAATTCCTTGCTTCTTGAACTGATAGTCCTAGAAGAGTTGTGTCAACTTGCTGTAGAAACAAATGATTTCAATCAGATACAACCTAGTTTATATAAACTCCTGACTCTCCAACTGATTTCTTCGAGTATTAATCAGGGGGAAATGGAAAGAGAAACAACCATGGATCTCAAACTTTCACCCTTAGGTTTCTCAAGAAACTGTCTGATCTTTCCTGTTTCATCAATCTTCACCAATCCAAAATCTGAGGCACGACTGCAGGAAAGGAAACAGTATCATTAAAGCAATCTAGAAGCCATCTTATTTTCTAGTTGATTATTGCATGCTATTACTATTATGCTACTTAAATTTTGATCTTCTCATTAAAACTATTACCTATCATCTACAGGGATACAAGAAACCGATATATCCGAGAGAAAACTGAGCTTTTGATGTTTTCTTGAGAAAGTGAGGGAAAATGCAAAGAGGAAAGCAAACAGGATAAGAAAAAGAATTCCTCTGCCTCTAGTTTTTATCTGAATAATACTTCTCACTCGATCAATCTACAATGATTTGAATTACACATATTTATAGTGGCTAATCAATCTAGAGTCCTCTAAAAGACTAAATTGAGAAGTTTGTTGAAGTTTGTTATACAATTGGAAGTTTGTTACACTAGAAATAAATATCTACATCTATGTCAGCAGCTCTCTACATCCACGTCAGCAGCTGCTTGTATGCTCTCGTTGTTATCCCCCCTCAAACTCAAGCATTGGGAAGTGAGTTTGAATTTGGAAGCAAGGAACGTAAACCTGAAAATTGGAAGAGCTTTAGTGAAAAGATTTGCTATTTGCTTTGTAGAAGGAATATACCGTATTTCCACTTCATGAGATAGAATTTTGTCACGAACGAAGTGGATATCCACTTCAATATGCTTTGTACGACTGTGATATACTAGATTTGCAGCAAGAATAGCAGCTCCTTAATTATCGCACCAGATGACAGGAGTTTTATGTAAGCTGATACTAAGTTCAGAGAGCAAAGAAGTAATCCAAGCAATCTCAACTGTAACCTGAGCTAAAGCATGATATTCTAACTTAGTGCTGGACTTGGACACAACCTTTTGCTTCTTTGAAATCCAAGATACCAAATTACCTGCTAGAAAGACACAAAAACCTCCAATAGACTTCCTGTTAGTTTCATCCCAGGCCCAATCAGCATCTGTATAGGCTATTAACTCAAGATGCTTGCTAGGATCAAAAATCAAGCCAATGTCCTTAGTGCTTTAGAGATATCTGAGCAACCTTTTACAGTAAGACCAGTGAGTGTATGTTGGACAAGTTAAAAACTGACTTAACTTGTTCACAGAGAAGAAAATTTCTGGCCTTGTTAATGTCACATATTGAAGTGCCCCAATAATACTCCTATAGAGTGTAACATCTGAAAATTACTCATGTGACTTGTGCAGTAACTTAATGCCAGTACTCATTGGTGTAGGACTAGAATTGGTTGTATCCACTTTCATTTTAATCAGTAGATCTGAAATGTATTTATGCTATGACAGATGCAGTGATTGGCCTATCTTGGTTACTTCTGTTGGGATTTGTGCTTACGTGTCATCCCTTTTGTGTATAAATATTTGCTTTATGTTTATACAATTATGATTTCAATATATCATTAATTATTTTGTATACAAATATGATAAGATGCTTGTAACGTTTTAGACATTATATGATCTGAAAGAGTTCAGATCTGATCTAAAAGAGTTCAGATCAGAACTAAGAGTTAGTAAACAGGTTGTGAGCGCTGCGACGCCCACATACTGAAAACCAGCACTGAGGCGCTCGATTATTGTCGCTGTAGCACTCATAAAAAATAGGTTTTGGGCGCCGCGGCGCCCAGAGTACTTTTTATGAGCGCTTTAATGGAACAAGATTAATTCACTTGTCAATAATTGAATGTAAAATACATTATTGGTTTACAAGAGTTGTTAACCAATAAAAAATTGACAAGTGACATAATCTTACTCTATAAAAGCGCTCATAAAAAATAATATAGGCGTCGCGGTGCCCAAAATCTATTTTTTATGAGCGCTGCAGCGCCCATAATCCAGCACCTTGGCGCTAGTTTTCAGTATATGGGCGCCGCAACGCTTACAACCTGTCGCCGTGGCACTGGCCAAAAATGGGTTGGCGCCGCAGCGATCATAAGCCAGTGCCTCAGCGCTGGACACTGTTACTGTGCCTGCTTTGTTCAAACATCAAATACCATATCAACATGCTTTGATACCACTTGTTGTGATATGGTGTGTGATGTATATAGATATATATAATTTTAAAAATTAAATACGCAACATAAGTATTCATACATGTTATACACTATGTAACAAACTCAAGCATGTAATCACATGTATGATCATTCAAGCACATATATATCTCGTATATATTTTCATGCATGATATAAAATGAATTGTAAATAAATAACCTACTCGGTTATGAAGGTAACTTTACAATTCTTCAAGAACTCCAATCTTCAATTTGTTGAGCTCACTTTAAAATGTTCCCTTGCACAATTCTAGTTCGCAACTAAATTCAGTAGGATTGTGAAGCTAGAATGGCAGCCTTGAATTTTCAGCAAAGGATTGTTTTAACACTTACAATTTGTCCTTATGAATTATTACTATCAAGAGATGAGAAGAATTAAGTGTTTTCTTTGGTTCTTTACAACTCTTTATTTTGAACCTTAGTAAACCTTTGCATATTCTCTCAACACTTTGAGAAATACACTTAGGAAATGCTCTCAATTCTCTCTTTTCTCTCCTAAAACGAAAATTCTCTCTTCCTTCACACAAATTGAACTCTTTCAATTCTTAATTAAGTGTAAAGAATAATTACTTCTCTTAGTGCTCCACCACCATTTATCCATGTTTGCCATTACAAACATTAATCAATCATATTTTTCACTCAACAAATTGATTCATCCATATGAATCAATTGTTAATGCACAAATGGTTATTAATCAATGTTGAGTGGTGACACCACTTCACAAATGCACCATTTAACAAATTCTAAGTGGCCAACATTGCTTATTATTAATAACAAGTGCTTACTCCATTACTAAATGGTGTTTGCCACTTATTCCAATTAATAATAATAATTTGATTAATATATAAAATATTAATAATTCAAAACTATTTTGAATATTTACATTTACCTTATATATATTTACCAAGCAAGGTAAATAGGTAAATACATGATAAATTATTTATGGAGCAAGATTGAGCCACTTATTAATTTCTTATTGGTTAACAACTCTTGTAAACCAATAATGTATTTTACATTCAATTATTAACAAGTGAGTAATAAAATAAACCTTGAAACATTTTTCACTTTGCTGAAAATTGTTGGATTAATTGTTCAATCCAATTCGCTGCTCCAGTGCACAACGAGTACATTTCATATTGTGAGACTCTCTAGGTCCATGCCCGATTTGTCATATGAAACTATTTCACACGTCCGTGAACAATGTCTCACACACATATTACGGATATTATAAAACGGTGCATTAGACCATACAAGTTGAGGTTATAACATATTCGTATAATCCTTCCATCATAAATATCATAGAAGAGCTGAGATATAGATCAACACTGTCAAGTCTCCATGTGCTCAACCATAAACTTATCTCTAGATTTGTATTTCAATAAATAATATCCGTAAAAGTGTTTACGGATATTATTTTCTCGAAAATAAAATTAATTCTCGGATATGTTTGCTTATAGCCATAAGACTTTCTGAAATACAACCTTGGAGTTTCAGGATATTTTACTCACCCAATTGAGTTGATGGATCTCATATTTGTACATACCAGACTCCATGAGCATCGGACCATATCCAGTGACACCCAGCGGTCAGACCATAAAAGGTATCTAACATGTGTGGAACCAAATATGATGGATCACTCACAAGTCCACCGTGGCACTCAGGTCTAAGGACCACGAATACTACTCAACTCGAAAGATCCTCCATTGACAGCTTTATGGAATGTCTATTGGAGATCTTTGTGACTCTGTTCAATATTCAGTCCTTACTGAATACTTGTATCTCTATACGAGTTTTCACTAAACTCATGGTCTGTTAAGACTAACCATCTGGACTATCCAGATATAGACATACACTGATCTATATATATTAAGGTCTTCACTAACAGACCCGCATTAGTGAAGATAGATCAGGAACATTAAATTTAAGAACATATTTGCATAACAACATTTCCTAGCACCATTTGCAACTCATGCAACTATGTCATTACTAATATATTCTTAGGTCTTTATCCCATTTCAGACAAGGCTCTAACTCTTTAGATTTTACTAACTCTTAGTTCTGATCTAAACTCTTTTAGATTAGATCTGAACTCTTTCAGATCATACAATGTCTAAAACGTTACAAGCATCTTACCATATTTGTATACAAAATAATTAGTGATATATTGAAATCATAATTTTATAAACATAAAGCAAATATTTATACACAAAAGGGATGACACGTAAGCACAAATCCCAACAACTTCAATACCTAAGAAGTAGCTAAGCTCTCTAAGCTCTTTGAGAGCAAATTCTTTGTTGAGCTTAGTTATAAAATTTTGCAATAATTCAGTATTGTCACCTGTCAAGATAATATCATCAATATATACAAGCATAATGATAATATAACCTTGAATTTTTTGAAAGAAAACTGAGATATCTGATCTCAAATTATGAAATCCCCAATGAAGCAAGGTTGTTTTAAGCTTTTCGAACTAGACCCTTGGGGCTTGTTTCAAGCCATAAAGAGCTCTCTGTAGCTTACACACATAACCTGGTTTACTTTGATCAATAAACCCAGTTGGTTGTGTCATATAGACAGCTTTACTTAAATCACCATTTAAAAAGGCATTATTTACATCAACCTGTCTTATAAACCAATTTTTAGTCACTGTCAAGCTTATAATGACTCTAATGATGCTGGATTTAACAATTGGGCTGAAATTTTCTGTGTAATCCACTCCTGGTGTTTGATGAAATCTCTTAGCTACCAACCTAACTTTGTATCTAGCAATGCTTCCATTGGCATTTCTTTTTATTTTGAATACCCATTTATTGCCTACAACCTTTTGATGTTTATTCCTTGGTACCAAAATTCATGTGTTGTTTCTCATCAAAGTTTCAAATTCTTCTGTCATAGCTCTTTTCCATGCTGGTACTACTAATGCTTGGGACACTGTCTCTGGTAGAACATCTTCTGCTATTTGTGTTCTGACAGTATAAATTTTAGGCTTGAAAATTCTATTCTTGGACCTGGTAAGCATTGGATGAACATTTTATGCTTGGTCTTGTTGAACACCAGAATCATGGGGTGAGTTATGTGGTTGTGTTTCAAACTAAGATGGTTCTATGTCATGTGTAATGTCATTTATATTTGTGTGGAATTCTACTGAAGATGTGTGTATGCCAGTGTTATAATATTCAAGTGGGCTATTATCAAAAGCTGTATCAACATGATCCGTTAGACATAAGAATTGTAGTGGAAAAATATTTACACTGTATTGAAACATATTTTGAATATTATCAAAATTACAAGGTACAGACCCATTAGATTGGAAATTATGATCATTTGCAAAAGGAAAGTCCATCTCATCAAAGACCACATGTCTAGAAACGTACACTCTGCCTTTAGGAGTCATACACTTATAACCCTTATGCTGATAACTATACCCCATAAACACACATTTTTCACTGTAAAGACTTAGTTTATGTTTTTGATAAGGTCTTAAGTAAGGATAACAAGTACAACCAAAAACTCTCATGAAGGTGTAGTCTGATTTTGTTTAAACAATAGTTCAAAGGGTGATGTAAACTGTAACACAACCAAGAGCATTCTATTGATAAGAAAGGCAGCAATAGAGAATGCATCCCACCAATATGACAATGGCATTTTACACTAAGTAAGCAAGCTTAGACCAGTGTCCACAATGTGCCTATGTTTTCTTTCTACCCTTCCATTCTGATGATGTGTATAAGGACAGAAAAACCTATGTTGTATCCCTTGAGTTTCAAGAGTCTTGGTTAGTATCCTAAATTCTCCTCTATGGTTAGATTGTAGGATTTTGATTTTTTTTTTATCTAACAACTTCTTTACATGTGTTTGAAAGTGTTTAAAAATATCTACCAGTTGTGACTTAAAGGCTAAAGGATAAACCCAAACAAATCTTGTGTAATCATCAACAAAACTAACATAGTATCTATATCTATCTCCTGACATTACAAAGGCTGGTCCCCATAAGTCAGAGTGTATCAGCTCTAAGGCATTACTGGTATTTGTTCTAGACAAACCATAATGCAATAGATGACTCTTTTTCATTTGACAGGCACCACAAATGTTTGAAAGACATTTCTTATTGAATGTTATGTCAAGTTTATAAGTTGCAGTGATTTTCTTCAGAACTTCTAGATTTGGATGACCAAATCTATTATGCAGAATATCAAAGGTTTCACTTGAACCAGTACAGCTTGAGTTTTGGACAGTATGTACAAAATTTTATAAGTGACTGTTTGACTCAACAATTTGTGACTTATCACAACTTTTATTTATACCACATTGAGCAAACAAAGAAATGAACTGAGTATTTCAAGAGTTGAGACTTGCAAAAAGTGCAGTCTTATTTTTAGAAAAACTAATGAGCTGATACAGTCCTCCTCTAACAACCCTTTTGAGTAGAGGTTTTCCCTTTATGTCCTTTATGACACAATAATTATTTTCAAACATAATGGTTATGTTATTTTTAGAGGTGAGCTTAGAAATATTTATTAAGTTTTTTGTCATACTTGGAACATGCAGCACATTATATAAGACTATATGTTGTTTCTTATTAATGTATGCAAGATACAAGTACCAATGTTCTCTATCTCTAATGCTTGACCATTACTAACAAGTAAATTTTCTTTACTTTTGTAGTCAGACCTGGATGCCATATTATTGGTGTTGTTTGACACATGATTGGTAGCACCACTATCAAGGTACCAAGTATGGTCATCATTATCTTCTAGTACAGGAGCCTGTGCAGCAACATAAGCTTCAGCTTGTGTGTTGTTGTTAGGTTGTACAGAAGGTTCAAAATCTTCATTAAAACGGTTCCAGCATTTAAGAGCTCTATGACCTGTTTTGAAACAAATCTGACAAACAATTTTGGACTCCCCTTTACCTTGAAAGCCTTGTTTGCCTCTTTCTCTACCAGTAAAAGGCTGGTGATTTTGATTGTTTCCTCCAGCAATTCCTTTCCTTGTAAAATTTTCTTTAAACTTCTGTTTGAAGCTAGCATGAGTTAGGTGAGCACTCATAAAACCTCAATTTGTTGAGTTTGTTAACTCAATTTTGCTTTCTTGACTTAGCAAAATGGCATATATTTCAGCTCATGTTAACTCATTTGATCTAGCTGAAACTAACACTGCCACTGGATCATATTCAGATCCAAGGCCTGCAAGTAGATAAGTGACCAAATCCTGTTCAAGTATAGGTTTTCCTACCAGTGCTAAGTTATCAACAATACTTTTTAACTTGCTATAGTACTCATTTATTGATGATGAACCTTTCCTTAGAGTTTGAAGTTGTGCTCTCAATTGTGTAAGTCTTGCAACAGATTAGCTACCAAACATTTTCTCCAAATGTTTTTAGATCTCAGCTGAGGTCTTGCAATGTATTACAGAATTTAGCACAACTTTATTCATCGAAGAAAATAACTAACTCATCAACAGTGCATCTTGTTTGATCCAGATCTGGTATTCTGGATTGATGCAATACAAGTTTTCTGAATTATTTCCTGATTGATTCAAGAATCGATTTGGACATACCCTAGCTCTTGTCGATAGATCATCCAGATCATTACCTCAGACAGATGCCAAGACCTGTGACTTCCACAATAGAAAATTGTTGTGATCGAGCTTAAGTGAATTGGTGAAGTTGAAAGAGCTTGACTGACCTATGGCCATATTGTTTAGCTGAGATCCAAGAATAGATGACCTCATTTGATCGTGATTGGCTGTAGTACTATTAGCCATTTCCTGCTCTGATACCAAGAGAAAAAATTGAGATTTTGATGTTTTCTTGAGAAAGTGAGGGAAAATGCAAGGAGGAAAGCAAACAGGATAAGAAAAAGAATTCCTCTGCCTCTAGTTTTTATCTGAATAATACTTTCTCACTCGATCAATCTACAATGATCTAAATTACACGTATTTATAATGGCTAATCAATCTAGAGTCTTCTAAAAGATTGAATTGAGAAGTTTGTTGAAGTTGGTTATACAACTAGAAGTTTGTTACACCAGAAATATAGGAAGTTTGTTACACCAGAAATAAATATCTACATCTATGTCCGCAGTTCTCTGCATCCACGTCAACAGCTGCTTGTATGCTCTCGTTGTTAAGCACCTGAATCAATGTGATGCTATAGACAGAGATCCCATTATTTAAATAAATAAAAAACTATTTGGAAGACAGAAAAAGTGGAAGAGAATAGACAACTTGGCATCTACGGTTGCACCTGCACAAAGTCCATATAATCCATTCGATAGAGATGATCAACAGACAATATGAGAATGTTCTCGAGGTATCTATGCTTGGCATCCTATAGACAAAACCATGAATGTCATCAATATTGATAACACCAGATACTTATATATGTTGTAGGCTGGAAAAACTAAAAGTTCTGAGATCAAGGAGCTACTTTCACGTAAACTCTTGCCACACTGGTTCAATTTAGCACAAGCAAACAGAAGTAAATCCACCAAAGCAAAGATTAAGATTTTAGAAAACAGGACATGAATTGAAAGAAATTTCACATACCTCGAAAAACCATATGAACTGTCTTACAGCATCTGCTGTACCCTGAAACCAGTTCTTTCCAGTCTCACCTGGCGTTTGCGTAGCTGCTGATATCCATCACGATTAATGAAGCAGAAGCAGAAGCATGGGCAGCAGGTCAAAATATCTAACCCAGTAAAAAGAAAGTTCAGTAATTTGTATATGGAGTAATGTTTCAGCTGTTGTAGATATTTCATTATACCTCAAAAAACCATCCCTGAAGTTCACACCATTTCCCAAATTATAAGTTCGAACAAGGTGTCGGTTGAGAGATTGAGAATTAAACTTCTGGGTAAGGATGTAAATTTTGTTAATTCCACTGTTGATGCAATTACTATTTTGGACATCTATCAGTCTATAACATCCTCCAATTGGTACCTAAAAAATAATGTACAGAGAACAAACAAAATGAAGAGCTGTTAGAAGGCATTCATATTAATTGATTCTGAAGATAAAAGAGCCCTACATTGGCCGGAGTTAGCTTACAGCTGGCTTTAGTCCTTCTTCCGGTAAGTGGAAACAGTCGCGTCCCAGCACCTCCGCCCAATATGATGGAGGCAACAGTCTTGGGGTTTGCTTCTGGTTTTGTATATACTGGTGCCTGGAAACTCTGCATTGCAAGTTCATGTTTAAATATATAGAAACATCGAAAGTAACTCAACTAAGGAAACAATCAATAATAATAATAAGAATGAGTTGGTCCAGAAATAAGTTATAATTTAAGCAGTATAGTTGTACGGAGACCAGAATAAGGGAGCAATTACCATATAATCTTTAGCAACATCTGCTAGAATTGAATTAACTGAGAACTGCTTGGTTGTGGCACATCTTTTACTCGGGATGTCAAACTTCCCTAACTGAACACCTGATATTGAGCTGTTGGGCTGCCCTGTGCCAACTCTGATGCCCAAGAATGAGGAAGATGGCAAGAACCATCATGTTGAGGTGACGATGGCGCCCTTGAAGCTACTGAGCCGAATCCATTTAACTCCATTGCCACTAAAGTTACAGTACGTGTCTATTAACCAGGATATGAATTCCTATTCAAGAGGAAGCCCCTCCTGGATTTCTAGTTGCTCCCTTGTCCTATTGAATTATTTACACAACAAAATGGAAGTTAACAGAAGCATTTCAAGTCAGATTATCTATGCATCTAAAAATTCCAGAACCCACATCTATTGGGATTTGAAATCACATTTTCCATGCCAAAATAAATAATAAAAGAAAAAGAAGCGGTGCCCACCACGATCTGTTAGTGGCTGTGAAAGCATAGTTAGAAAAATAAGGAAATCCAAATTAAGAACATAATAAAAATAACTTAATCTTGCCAATGGGCTAATTGAAAAGCAATATGATCCCATATATAATATACAAAAATCTTATGCTGATAACATGAAAAGCTCATCATAATTAACCTGTTGTTTAAAAGTGATCACACAATACTAGATTAAGCAGCTAAAAATTTCACATTTTCGAATAAATAAAAGTACAAGTTGCCTCCTGAGGATAGCTAAAATATTGGCTCCAACATATTGGAACAAAAACCGTCATTGACTTTTTCCTTTAACAAGAACTCTCATGCTTGAAACTGAGTTCAGTTTTCGAGATTCTCAAAGGCTTAGTAGAATAAAAGCTTCCACATTCACACACACCATGTTACATTAACATACATTACATTACACGTTTTAAGGTCATACGGTTTTTCCCTCTCCTCGGGGTTTCTGTTTTCAATGACTAATTAACTTCATGTGCATGCATGGCATGCATCATCATCATGCATTAATTACACATCATATATTAGTGCTACAATGAAAAGAAAAAAGAAAACGTCTTCAAATTCTATAAGTGTGCCGAAGAATAATCAAATATAAACTTAAAAGAGAAAAATGACTCACTCACTCATTTCTTTTTCGATTGAATGGAATGGAAACACCGACAAAATTAATATTCATTGAGTGTTATAATCACCAATGAAATGGAAGAAAATTTGAGTAATGTTCCCATAGAGCCACCATCACCACCGACAAACACTGATTATATTAAGCAAGCAGAGCAGCTTTATTCTTAGCAAGTTAAGTTTTGAGGTTCTGACTCGGATAAAGTTGTTTCTTTTGGTTGAGACTTCAAAGAAGAGGAAGGAGAGCGAATCTCTCCGTGTCTCTTTTTGTTTTTGATCTCAAAATCGGTGGAAGTTCACTTTGATCAACTCCAAGTGAGCGAGAGTCATCACTTAATACCGAACTTATTGGGCCAGTTTGATTTTCATTTTCTTGTTACCAGTAACCAAATGGCAACGGCCCACATTTACCGCCTTCTTAGTAACTCCCTTCACTAATTTGAATTTAAATAAAGAGACAGAGAAAAAGAGTGCTAATTTTTTTATATTAAGGTAAAGGATAATGCGACTCCCGAAGTTTTAAAAGAGTTATAAAAATTTCTCTAAGAAGATGAGTTTTATTTAAATTAACGGTTAAAATAATAAAATAATCTTTTAATTATTAAATAAGTAGAAAATATATTTATGCCCTTACCAGAAGATGGTATCTATTTGATTTAACAATCAAAAAGATAAAGTCATCTCTTAACTATCAAATGAGCGGATAATATTGTTATGCCCCTATCAAAAGATGGATTCTGTTTAATTTAACGATCAAAATAATAAAATCGTCTTTTAATTATCAAATGATTGTTATACCCTTGTATTTTTAAAATAGTGAAATAAAAGCAGCTTCATTTGATTTAATGGTTAAAATGGCAAAATTTTCTTTTCACTATAAAATGAGCGAAAAATGTTGTTATGCCTCTATATTTTTAAAATTGAGAGATAAAAATATGTATTTGGTAGAACTTGAACCCACCTAAAACTTCATACTAGAAATCAAACACTTTTAACTATTGTGCTACAAACACTTTATTAACACTAATTTTATTTATTTTCTATACATATAATACAGCACCCTAAACAATGAATTAAATAAATTCAATAAATTAAAATTTTAAATTTTAAAAAGAATTAGGTGGCCATCGGTCATTGGTGACCGCTGACACCGACCGTCAGTGACCGGTAGTGGATAGACTCCAAATTTACATCATCAAATTTTAAATTTTGTGATTTAAGCGATGATTTGGTTGTTTTCATCAATAGATCACCTAAAGAGGGGTAAAATCGAGAACAAAGTGGTGGCCACTATATCTCCGCTGCCAAACGACAATGAGAGGAGGTATGCTGCCACCACCATTGTGGTCGCTAGCCGACGATCTAGTAGATGGAGGTGGCGATGCACCTCCACTCGCTACTGTTTGGCGGCAGAGATATAATGGTTACCACTTTGTTCTTAGTTTTAGCCCTCTTCTAGTGATCTATTGACGAAAATAACCATGTCATTATATAGATCTCAAAATTTAAAGTCTAATGATGTAAATTTAAAGACCATTCGCCACTGATCACTGCGCGGTCAGTGGTGGCGGTCACTATGATTGGTGACTGCCTAATTCTTTTGGTCACACCCTAAACTCAAAAGATCTGACACACGACATTACTTATATTCATTTAATAATATTTAAACATTCATTTCAATTTCTTTTAGAATTATAACAATTGAATTATGACTGGGACAATTAGTAAACCGGAGATACGCAGAGTTTTCTCAGAGATTAACACTCTACTACGTCACCAGTAGCAACTTTGTTACCGGAAGCCCAGAATATATTCATTACAAATTCTTACTTAAAATCAACCAATAACCACACTTGGTGAAACTTAAACTAAATCCAATCACACACAATAAAATAATACATAAGTATTTATTCAATAGGGACAAATCAAATATCTTATCTCGCGTATCCCCAATTCAAACACTCGGCAACCTAACAATTTAGGAAACCCAAGGAACAGCAGAAGCCTTGCCAAATTCGCTAAGCATACATGTACCTTATTTACCTGAAATCACCATAAACTATATTGAGTATAAAACTCAGTAACCATACTAGTTTTTCATATATCAAATACAAATACATATATGTACACAATGCATATGTATGATATGCTGTGATCAATCAAAATCATAATCTTATCAAATCATATGTCATGTAAGCGCTTACATATTCTTTCAAAATATATAATAGGAATATCATCACTCAACTACTATTTAGTAGGACTTACATATCACATATCACATAATGAGTCAAATATCACTTGTAGGTGACATACCGTATGAGAGAAATAATACAAATGAGGTTTTTAAATCACATATATATAATGCTCATGCCCGAAGGTAAAAGCCAAACCCTCACCCTGACCATCAGTGAGTCCTCTCACATGCACCAATACGCCACCACACGAATGTGATGACTCACTCTTCCTTTAGGTACCAATAGAATCCTTCCTACATACGGAACACATAACATATACCAATCCCGAAGAAAATGCCATACATAAAGGTTCCACAAATCACATAAAATGCCTACTAAGTTAACAGTGAGTTCAAGTACCCTCAAAACACAAAATATTTATCATGGGCATATTACACTTCAAAAGCTTTCTTTGTTAAACACATCTTATTTTTAAAGCTCACTTTCAAAAACACATATATGTCAATACTCAATGTCAATGCTCACAATAATAAACATGTTTCTTTCACATTTCATATCAAATATACTTTGACATAATATAAACATATTTTTAAGCACATTTAAAATATCATACATAGACAATTACTATATTTATTGTGATTTCAATAAAAGTCTAGTATACTTATCTCTTAGCACTTTCGGATACAAGGCTTAATTCGCCTTAACCTATCAATAAAGATTAATCCTTTCATAAGCCTCACAATTCACACAAAATAATTTAAATAGCTTACAAAATTATACATATTGCACTTATCACATCAAATTGGTCTAATTACTTGGTTTCTCAAAACCTATCATTCTGACCACTTACACTTAACAAAATTTTCTTATATATCAAATGATATCCAATTACTCCAAAATCAGAATATATCATTCTTAACTCATATATCCTTCTTATGTATGAATATTATATCATAATTCCTACACAATTTATTCCATAAACATCATCAAATCTAAACTATTATCCTGACAGGATCAAAATATTTACTAAACAGTATTCAATCTCCCAATTTTATAAAATCATATACTAATTCAAAAATTATAAAAATACCACCGAAATACTCTTGACACATATCTCAATCCATGATAAATATTTCATTTCAAAATCACTGCCAAAAGTATTTTAAAACTATTTTATTCTATAGCTTTGAAAATCTGTTAATTAAATACTGCAATGAGCTGACACTCTTTAGAAAATCATAACAATTTAACCACACTGATCTAAATTTTTAATTTTGAGTATATCATATTAGACATAAAATTATCATATTTCATAAATTCGTAATTTTTGAAGATCATTAAGCAGATTAGAAATTATTTGTCACCGTATCATACTGTTCACACAAGAAATTTTCAGAATTTTAGGGTCATTTTGGTAAATTCACTAAAAAATTAATTTCTGAAAATTTTCAATCGATTCAAAGTCTCAGATAATTCTAAACATGTCTAATTTCATATACTCAAAATTCAAAACCAGAATTGAATCACAACAATTTATAAAATTCCTAGATCAGGAGACTATCAAGTAGAAATTCTGCAATTCATCAAGATTTATCAAGCTATCTACATAGATCATTATCAATTCTCACAATATTTTACGAAATACACATCAAATCCTCAATTATACATATTTTTAAAAATTAAAAATTAAAGGAATTAACTTAATTAACACCAATAAATTGAGAAATAGTTGTGATATACCTCTTAAAATTCAAAATTCCAATTTCTTCTTCTTTTTCTTCTTCTTCTTCTCTTTCTCTCCCCTCTATTTCTCTCTTTTCTCTCTCTAAAGGGGTAGCTCGACCCAAAAATGAGTAAATTAGAGTTTCAAAAGTGTATTTTTATACTAAAAGGCTAATTTTTTATATTTACGAATTTTCCCCTAAAACTTTCAAAGTATTACAATTTAGTTCCTAAAATAAATCTAAAGTCTTGCAAACAAACTCAATACTAATAGTATGTCCTTAACCTATACAAACACTACTAATAACAATACATAAATCAAGTATCACCCACATACAAATAAAATATATATATAAATACTTATTCTTATCGATTTGGATACTGGTTACTATACTTTTTAAAAAAATTAATTTTAATTTATTTATTTATTTATTTTAAATTTAATTTATTTAATTCATTATTTAGAGTGCTGCAATGTATGTATAGAAAATAAATAAAATTAGTGTCAATAAAATGCTTGTAGTATAATGATTAAGGTATTTATTTTTTAACTAAAAGTATTGGGTTTGAGTCCTAGTGTGTGTATGTATTTTTATCACTCTATTTTTAAATTCGTTAAGGATAAAATGAGTATAACAATCCTAATATAAAATTATAATGATACTTTTAATATTTTTAACTTGTTGATTATTAAATCAAATGAAAATTATCTCTTAAGGATTTTTATAGTTTTTTTAAAGTTTCGAGATCTACAAGTCTCTTTAAAAAAAAAAAAAGATAATCTTGGTATCCTTTACTTATATTAATTGTTTTTTATACATATTAATTATTAATTGTTAGTAACTCCCTTCAGTAAATTTCAGACAAGATGAAATCTTGCATTCATATTAATAACACTAATGCTATGTTTATATAAGTGGTACAAAACTAATTAAAGTGGTATTTAATATGTTCATTATTAGTTTGAATCTTTCCTCCCTTGTGTTAATATATATATATATATATATATATATAGTTATTATTAATTTATATTTTATAACTACTATGTATAACAACTAAAAAGTCAATAATTACAATCAACAATTAATGGCAGCTATCCATTTAATTGTAATAATAGAATGGTAATACATTAATTAAAATACAAACTTTGTATATCAACTATACAAATACAACACTAATCTATTAATAATTCTATTGTTTGAAACACACAAAATAAATTTATTGATTGCGAGGAAAATGGACGTGCATAAACAGAAAATGGCTTATTATATAAGTAACGAAATCATGTTTATGCCTCATCAGATTAGGCCATATGTTTCATACTCTGCTGCTTAAATACCCAACCAAATCTCGTTAATATATTAAAATTAGTTAGCATAATTTTAGTATTAGATGTTTCCACTGTCGTGGAGAACCAGTTATATTTTTAAAATGCAAAAAGGTCAATGACGTCCATGAAGTAAAGAAGAAAAAGGAGGTAGCTTTAGATGCAAAAAAGATCAATAAAGTGGTAGCATTGTTTACAGAAATCACTGCCTTGAAACAGATTGAATATCAAACTATCTCTACTTGCCAGTTTGAGAGACATATCTCAAAGATTTAACAAACGCGGTCCCAAGGAAAAATAAACATAAAGATGAGAAAATCGATCACGCAAAGACTCGGCGGCCAATAGGGCTTATTGACACCGACTGAGCGACCTACTTTTTGCGTATGGAACTGTTTTACTGTACGCATGTACCAAAGAGGAAAAAATGGGGAGACGGCCTATAATATAGAACAACAGGCTTTAGCCAACTGTACAATACATACATTTGAAGAACATTACTATATGCTAAATTTCATTTTATCATTTGTCAATTGTAAGGTTATTACAGAGATGTCCAAGTTCAGGCCTTGCATTCATCCATGATTCAAATTTTGTCTCAGCTGGTGAAGTGCAGTAAAGATAGGACCTGAATGTGATTAGGAAGAAGTACCGTCTGCAAATTCAAAAGACCAACTGGTTATTATAAGCTGTAACAGAAAAAAGACCTGCCATTGTACCAGTAAAAACACATGGATAAACAAGTCAAGAAACTTCAAAGGTTGATGAAGAAATGTAGAGGAACCATAATCAAATGCTTAGAAATGTAGAGGAACCATAATCAATAAATATTTATCCAGGTTATCCACTTGACAAGAATGCACAAGGGATAAATCTCAAGGCATCACAAAGCACAATAAATGCACTTTATCAGCTCTGGCAACAGCCATTCCTTCACCCAAAGATGATGTAAAACCTTAGAATCACTTTAACAAACTGTACTGGAAGGATCTGGGTTTGAAAATGTTGGATTCAATTAATAATAATTAGTTAAAGAAACTGCTACCTGAAGTCAGCAGTACCGAAATGAAAACTTAAAAAAGTCAATCAGCGAAATCAGTAAATCTAATTGTTGAGGTGTGTAAACTAACCTTAAAGCCTTGACACCCAAATCCATGATGTATGCTCGTTGCTCATCATCTTCCTTGGGAAACTTCTCAAGTTCCTCACTGTAACGAAGAATATCATGATGTAAATGCCCTGCACCTGCACACCTTTAAAATGAAGGACCAAAACTCAGCATCATCAAGAATTAAAAGAACTGTAAGTAGGATGTAAACTCATGCCAAAGAGAGTACTGTCCCATATTAAACAAAGACAAAATAACATTTCATGCATAACTATCAAAGACAATACCACAATTACAAAGGTATTTATATCTTCAGTTGAAAATATTTATAAAAAAAAGAAAATAGAATCAATAATTTTATCAAATCAATTACATTGTAGTGCTTCTATGTTTATTAAATCACCTTATGTATTGATATACTAATATCACTAAGAAGAAAGAAAAGAGACGTACCTGTCGATGACAATGTCAACATCTGCCTTGCTCTGGGGACCATAGACAAGAACTCTTGTCAAGTTTAATATGTCACGGTAATCGCCCATCTTTCGTGCTTCCCCATCAGAAGCCCAAGAAGGTAAGTTCTCGTATGTTGAAGATAGATGTCGACCAAACAAAGATTGTGCAACCTTTGATACAACACTTGTCTCTGCCTCAAGTCTAAGACAAATAATTGACATTGCATATGCAACTCCTCCAAACCCCGTGTGTGACACAAAAAGGTAACTCCCTGCAGAGCTATAAACAAAATTGCTTCACTCTAACAACTTCATTCAAATGTCAAGGAAATTTTCCAAAAAGGAATATACATCAGAATAATGCTAAAAGAAATATGTTTCTATATATATGTCCACTAAACCATGCATTGGGATTGGGGACCAAAAAATGTCAGAATGATACCCTAAAACCCTCAAAGAAACTCCTGTGTCTACTTACATCAATACTTTGACACCCTTTTAAGAAAAGAAAATTTCATTTTACTTCAAGGCAAAATGTGTAATCAATTCAACTTAATAAGACTTTTCAACATGTTGAGAAACTCCATTTTAAGTACTTTGTACATAAAAGAGTAAATGCTATGGTAATGAGGGAAACAAATCTCTGAAATTAGAGCACAAAAACAATATCTTTATGTTGTTATTTGGTTTTCTGAAAAAAGTATAGTGGAAAGGATGCTCTCTCAACAGTTTTGCAGATTTTTGACAAAAAATTATAATAATTCAACAACTTTTGTTTATTAATTTATACAAACATAAAATCAATCAATGCTTTATGCTGATCTAAGCAAGTGTATGTCTGCATGTACTAGCATCAGCTGCAACATGAACTGAGTCACTATTAGACAATTATATGGATAAATACAAAGCCACTTACAGATAGTCTGCAAGCTAGGTATGGATACTTACTCATCTTTACAGTACTGGATCGCATCCATATCAGAAGCTAAAGCATCCCTCTCTCTTGTTAATGGTATCCTCCTATATGTTATATTATATCCCTCATCTTTTAGAGCAGTGTATACTTCAGCAGGTGTCTTCACATCATCTGCAAATATGTTTTCCCAGTATCCTATGACACTAGACTGATTTAACGCTGAGTTGTATTCTTCACGATGTAAAAGCATGCGACCACCAGAGTGTCCGACCTCAGTTAATATGTCTTCTTTCAGGCGTGCTTCCATGTGTTCCACCTTCAAAATGGAAAAAGGAGGAAGCTGAGAAACTTACTTAGCTGACTAACTTCATGTAATAAAGACAAGTGTTAATGAAGACACACCACAGGACCAGTAATTCCCACATGCTTGAGCGTATCAACAGGATTATTAAGCTCCCTCAGGACAAAGGGAGTGCCATTAATGTAAACAACTGCCTCCTCTCTGAGATCAGTTAATATAACTTTCTGAGAAATGGATCCTTCTGCTTTGGGCTTGGCGCCTAAGTAAGCAAGCATCTCCTTAGCACCAGCAATTGTTGGAGTTGCCATACTATACACAGGATGTCCATCCACCTGAAGCAAATAGAAGTTTTGAGCTTAAAAGAGTAAAAGAAACATAGACTATCTATCTTGATGGCCAAACAATAAGTTTTTCTAGAACTTTTATGACATTCAAGCACATCATAAAGTGACTGGAATAAAACCAAGTAGCATGGCCTGATCCAGACAATAAATGGACCCTTGACCTATCAATAGTCAAGTATTTAGAGAACTTTGAGCAAACCATTATGTATAAAAAGACTCTGTGAAATACAGAAACAATCCTATGCCCAACCTGAAATTTGATAGTAAAATCTCAAATGGTTTTCAACAATTCGCTTTCATCCAGGAACATGCACAAGATGTACATAATTCTATTAGCAGTCTGCATACAAACATTTTGTGACGGACAACACAAAATGTTTGCACTTTATGGACTGTTCTGTTCTCTTGTTTAAGAGGGTATTTCCTGGACTACATCCACCTGTGTGATGCAGTTCAACATGATAAATTTTAATAATGTTTGGATTATCAGTAGCATGTTCCAAGAGGGACAACATACCATTCTATATTTTAGATATCAATATTCCAAAATTCGAGACAATATTTGGCTCATGGTTCAGCAAGTCAGAATTAGAATGTTATTGGGATTTCATCTTATCGCCAGCTTTTACAACCCCAAAAATAGATGAATATTCAAGGTCATATCATGCTTATACTGAGAAAAGTATTTGGCCCACTAAATCTGAGAAAAAAATTCAGTTCAGTAACAACCAAACATACCTTGTAAACATGTGGTGCACCGTGAATTTGTAAGTGGCTGGAAGTTCTCTGACCTGGAAAGAAATACATCTTCAATATAGAGCCTTTCCCCAAAACAGAACCACTGCGAGTCTTGACAATGGCCTCCATTACTGCATCTCCATGCTGGGATTCATGTGCCACCCTCAACTCCTCCTGCATTCCAAAAGTGAAGTTAATAATCATGTTCATGAACAGAATAGAGAACATACAACAGAAATAAAAAGGTCTCTTAAGATGCAATATTTGTTCATTTAGCCCTCAAGTTCCAACAAAGATAAGGAGAAGAAGAATACAGGAACGGAAAAAAATCGTCCGGGCCTTAATCTTATGCTCCATTTCATTGCTTGGACCTCCGGTCTTTGACGTAACCAACTTTTAAATGTCATCCTGGATTCTCCTTGTTTACAGAATCCATCAAATGCCTCACTGCCAAGATATGCTGCAAAGGCAATTAAACGGAAGTACCGTTCCAAGTACTCTGCACCACGGTTCAATGCCACCCTCCTAACCCTTGGCTCAACGTGTTGATTGAATACACTTCTGTAATGCAGAACGGCTTCACGGATGTTCTGCAGAGCAGAACATCTATCAATAATAGCATCTAAGGCTTCACGACATTCAACCCCATTATCAAATAATCTGGTAATCTTCCACAATAATAGGATGTCATCTATGCCAAATGCACGACCTTGCTCTTCAGTTGTAACTTTTGTGATATCAGAGGTTGATGCAGCACCATTGCCTCCATTTTCTTCACCACTTGAGCTATCACTATCCAACTCTTCATGGGTAACATCATCATTTAGGACTTTAATAGGTCTCCCACAATCAATTCGAAGCTTCAGAAGGCAAGCAATGACTGTACCAGTAGTTGTCCTTCCTCTACCCATCTGTAAATACAAGATAAATAAATAGGAAAAAAATGTAAGTAGAAAGGAAAAAAAAAAGCATACAAATGCATAAAACATGATGAATATCTACAGACCAAATAAAATGGAAGCAGTTATATGTCAAAGCTTTAACCTGGCAATTGAACACGAAAGCGGTATCCTTAGAGGGAGAAGCGATATTTACTGCCAGCGTGTCGAAGTCAGAAGTCTTGGGAGCTTTACCATCAGTGATAGGCACTCGAGCATACTTAATGGGAAAACCAACATCTTCTAAGCATTTGAATACCTCAAGTGGTGTCTGAACAGAATCAGAAATAACATGTTCCCAAGCATCAAATATTTGCCCATCATCTGTTTCATGAATGACCATTATAGCACCACCATAGCGTTCAGCTTCTCTCAGAATATCCGCTTTCAATCGAGCTTCCATTCTCTCAACTCTCTCACGATCAATTCCCTGAATGCAGATATCAATTTCAACTTCACCAATTAGGGGGGGGTGGGGGGGGGGGGGAATTCAAAACAGTTTAAGCCAAAAGAACAAAACACACTTAAAAATGCTGAATCAACATCACCCCCAACAAGTTATGTAATATAATGCACTTTGTGGTAGCTTTTACTCTATTTTCAACAAAATGCAGATACACACACATAGAGAAGAAAATTATTGAGTCTATTTCTTAATGTCTCAAAAGTCGTGCAGCTGTGCTTGTCAAATAGCTGTGCCCTACTCCTGTGTATGAACAATCTCAGATTGAAACAAGTGCATTGATATATAGCCCTTGATTTTCTTCATCAAACATTCAATATATTCGCTGATAAGACCGTGCCCATTCACACTGGCCTGCATATAGACTTGGTTTGTTCCTTGAGACAAGTACCCTTTACATATTGAGCAAAACTAGCTCTATTGTAATTATAACAACTTCTGGTATTAACCATGTTCTGAGGTGGACACAAGCAAAGTGTATAAAGCAAATGAACTTTGAGCCTAATGCTATATCATATTATCCTTTAGATCTTCCATTTCAACAAAGTTCATATATATGGAAAGAAAATAATATAACATACCGTGTACTCCAGCATATTTTTGTAAGGTCTTTCAACTTCACGGAGAACAAATGGTTTCCCATTGATATAGATAACAGGTTCTTCTCTCATATTGTGCCAAAACACTGGGCAACAACCTTTTGAGCTGCTAATCCTTCTAATGACAGATCGAATACCATCAACAGTTGGATTTGCAACTCCATAAACTGGAAACCCAGGAACTTCCCTGAAATTAGGTGCACCCTCCACTCTCTCAGGTAAATTTGGGTTTTGGCAACCAGGACAGTGGTCACTTTTAAGAACAGTTTGACTTCCTAGTACTTGTCCATTCCTCAGGGCAGCAACAACTCCCATCTCATGAGGGCGGCCATCAGCTGATTCAGCCATCTTCATCCGAGATGGCTTTAAACTGGCATATCCAAGAGCACCCATAGGATCTCTCCTTAGCAACCTACAAGAGGGCATAATCTTAGCTAAAGAAGTTATCCATAATGCAAGCAAACATTAACTAATGTCTAAGAAAGATGCTATCTATTGATTTCATTGATGGAACAGAAAATAAAAAATCTTATTAGGATATTTTCTAAACAGCCAGACAATTGTGACATGATGTAATGTGATAAACAAATAAAATAAAATAAAAGCTGACCAGGAGTGCAACATAGAGCCATGGATGCTCTGCTGGTTAAAAGTGACTTGATTGGAGTGGTAAGGATGAAAACCCGAAAATAATGTGGGTGATGGTGAAAAGGAACTTAGTTTTTGAAGAACTGATGGAATTCTGGCAAGGGATGAGACAGAAAGGAAAGAAAGATTCTCATAACCGACTCCAACACTTCTCAGATAAAGATTCGGTTAAGTTAAACTGATTTGTATGTCTATTGCTGCATCTGATTGTGTTGTGATTGTATAAATAGACAGACAGATTAAAATGGGAAAGGAAAACCGTCCACAATATCCACTTATATAAGTACCTTCGGATAATGCTATATAACTCTGGCCTTGCTTTCATCCAGTCAGCAAAACTGTTATGACCTAAGGAACTAGAACGGAGGGCTGCTCTCTCAGAATGAATATACACAGCAAAGCATATAAGAAAATAATATCTCTCTAAGTACTCCACAAAAAAAGAAAGTGATGCTTCTCTCTTCATCTCATCTGGTTGACGCAGAATACTATTTCGATAAGTGGCAATTGCTTCACGTAAGTTCTGTAATTCAATTAAAGAAACTTTTCAATGAGGTGAAAAGCCATAAAATTGCAAGTAAAAGCAAAACCTTGTAGATAAATGGTTATACAATTCTTTACTAGGCAGCAACAAAAGCAAAAAGATTGTGGGAGAAAACTTTTATCTCACACAAACTCTCATGAAAACCAGAACAACTTGGAAGCTATACTTGAATGATTTAGAATAATTGAGAGAGCCATACCTGCATGGAGGCACACTTGTCAATGACTTTATCCACTTGTCTTTTGCCTTCCACACCACCCTAATGGCATTTCACACATTGATAAAAGCCTTAAGGAAAATGATGAATGTTCAACTATGAGAAAGAAGAGCTGAGTGGTATATACCTCTAAGACCCGTGTCAAGCTTCTTATGACTGCATATTCTCCTCTACGAATTGCCTCCTCTGAGTTTGGCAAATTATCCGCAACATTAGAACCAGAGTCAAAAACTCTGCCAATTGAATGTGTTCTTGGGATACCTATATTACACCCATTTAGTAAATCAAACAGAGATAAAATTTCAACAGTAGCTCATCTAAAAGATTATAAATCAAAAGGGGCAATTAAGAAGCAAACCTAGTCGTCTATTCAATCGCTTTTTATATATATATTTTTCTCTCTCTTTTCTATTCTCTTTTACCACCTAATAATCAATGTTTTCCCTATTCCACCTACATTTGACGTTGATGCTGAACTTAGTAGTGGTTCAGATAAATGAGCACCTACTCTGGCTGACACTTTTAGCATAAATCTTTGAACTAAATATTCAATTTAAGAATTGATATTCATAGTTAAGGAAATGTGAAGGGTACCAGAAGCTCCTATTCGGTTGAGATAAACCAACGTTGCAATCACCATCCCTGTTGTAGTTCGTCCACGCCCCATTTGACAATTAAAAATTATCTCTGTGTTTATGTCAGCTTGAGAAATTTTGTCAACCTGAAAACACAAAGAAAGACCAGCATTTTACTTCAGGAATATTCTGAAACATGGTTGTATCCCATATCTTCAGCAGGACAACTTGAAATCCAGGAAATCAAAAGGTGCTTAACTTCATGAACCAATTTAGAGGCAGATTTGTTGATATTTTGTGTAATATGCGGGTGATACCATAGGAAGAACCACCCATCATTAACCGAAACATTATTATCTGACTCTTAAGGACGCATACTGAATCCATTTGCAGCAAGTTGATAGATGGTACCATGATTTGCAACTTACAAAATAATTACCAGCAATCAAAAATTGTGTACTTATCATGCCTGGAGAGAAATGAAAGAGGAAATAATCTTCATACTTTCACCAAAAATTAACTATGAATGTGGTAGAGAGTAGTTAATACAAGGAAAAAGGGGTGCACTCATGATTCGTATGGAAAAATACAGTTTACAAATTACTTCTGAGTCAGGGCCAAAATAAAACCTAAAAGGTGAAAACTCACCAAGATATCAAAATCCTGCTCCTTTGGTGACTTTTCATCAGTTACAGGAACACGTTCATAATCAACAAGGTATCCTTCTACCTGCAATTCCTCATACACCTGCAACAAAGAAACAAGTATTCAGCCATAACTAAAATTGGAGAACCGTACTTTCTCCTCGCAACAGTTTAAAGTGAGGGCCAAGCTTAATACATTTAGTGGTGTCTTCACCGAATCACACGACACTGGTTCCCATTGGTCCACCATCTGACCATCTGGCAGTTCATCAGTGACAAGGATCTTATTTCCATATCTGCTATGTAGATTCCAAATAAACTTGCTATCAGGCCCGGCATGAATAATTGGTGATAAAGAATACTAGTAGGACAGCAAATACTAACAGAGGATCAGTTGAAGGAAGTACCTTGAAGCTTCCATTAGGATGTCCTCTTTCAATCGGGCTTCCATTTGTTCAACCCTTGCCCTGTTGATTCCCTAATTCCCATTAAAAAAAAAATTTTAAAGTCATAAATGATTTGACAGAAATGTAAGCTGTGATTATCATTTGTGGGAGCCCAGAAAATGACAGTATGCGTGAAAACCATACATAATAGAATGCATATACCACAATTTAAATCCAAAAATCCACCTGAAAAACCTACCACTAAACAGGTTATAAAAGAACTCTCATTCTAAACATATGAAAATAAATTTAATTGTAGGGTGACAAGAACGTATTTCGAAAATAAATAGCAGTTCGTACACTTATACTACAACAATGTAATCACACCATCCTTCATCTCATCTTGATACTCTTTTGAAACCCAAACTCATGCTTTTCGTCATATTCATATCATAAAATCCCTTGCCAATGCAAAACATACAAGGCCCTTTTTTGGCACCAAGATATTGAAAATTAGCATCAATTCAAACATGCAACAAAGCTAAATTTACACAAAAATATATGATTGAAAAAGACAAGAATTTATGTCACTATGTGAAGGAGAAATTTCCACAAAATTACATACCGTATATTCGAGGTTGGAGAAGGGCTTCTCCACATCACGCAAGACAAAGGGACGTCCATTAATGTACACCACCTGCATCAAGAATATAGTTGCGGTAAAAATCAGAATGAATAAATTCAATGCACTAATCAACTCTTAAATTGTTGATCAAATTATCATATCTCAAACAACAAGTGTCAACCACAATCAAGTCATTATTACAAATTGCAGTAGATGGTGCTATCTTCTTGACAGAAAATGTTCAGTACAATGTAGACAACAAATAAGAACCTGCAGTCTAAAGCAAAACTTTATTCGAAGAAAAAATGCTTGTATTAGTATACTCAGAAATATTTTACCGGTTCCTCACGAAGGCTAATCCAAAGAACCTGCACTCTCTTTCCATCTTTTTGGGCCCCGATATGCTTAAGAACATTACAGATTCCCTCAATTGTTGGAATTGCAACACCGTGAACGCGTAATGAATCGGCCTGATAGTGTACATAGAAGAGCCAGGAAAAAAGAAAACATAGGAAGATTAAACAAATGTAAGGGGAGTCATTTTATGATAAGACAAATCAGTTATCTAAAGTGGTACTCACGGAAGACTAAAGGAGCATGAACAGCATCTGCATCACAAAAGATGCTTAAGGACATATTTAAACCATAAGCACTAAAAAAAACTAAAAAGCTTAGAAGAGTATTGCATAAGCAACTACATATCCCAAGTACTTCAAAATGAAGGCTTAGATGCCAAATACAAGAGAATGACAAAGCCTTAAGCAGCATTAGGAGCAAGACATAATTACTTTATAGAATTAAGATTAGCCGCAAGAGTTGTAGGTCAAAATAAATAAAGAATTAAAAAAAAAAAAAAAGCATCTTCAGTTCCAAAGATCTGATTCCGTGGTGGCAAATACAGCATTACTGTTATAGTACTACTTTTTGGTGGCCAAATTGTTTAAAAAATTAAGACCACTAGACATAAAGCACAAACGTGGAGAGAACCAACTTTGAGCATCTAGGAAAATTTTATGTAACAGGAGCCGAGAATTAAGTAAGAAAAAGAAAATCAATTACGCGAAAATTATTCCTGTTTTATAAGTTGTACAGAGGGTAGAATCGTCATTAGAAAAAAAAAAAGAAAGCACTAGATTGCGATAAAGACGAATGGAAATGCATGAATTTGATGGAAATTACAATCAGATAAACAGAAATGAAAAGAATGGAAGGAACCTGGCGGTAATTGGGAGCGCCTTCGATCTGAGGGGTCAAGCGTTTGTTTTGGCAGCCAGGGAAATGGTCGCTCTTGAGAATGGTTCTTTTACCAAGAACTGATCCCCCTCTCATCTTCATCACCTGTTCCGGCTCTTTTGGTATCGACATTTCTCCTTTTAATCTATTTTACTCGACCACCACTCGTATTTCCCAAAATTCACAATTCACCCCCTTCCACAGCCTCAATAATACTAATATTATATCTTTATTCAGTTATTCTTGTAAATTTTATAATTATATCAGCTATGCATATCCTATTGTCGGTCGAAACGATATAACATGAGATTTCAACTACTAAAATTAGAATTATTTTTCAGTTCCTTCCCAGTAATATTATAAATTGTAAACTTAAAAGGAATGGGCGCGTCACTCGTGCTACAATACGAAGCCCACAACAGCAAAATCTTACTCAAAAAGAGAAAAAAAATTGGACTTAGAAGAAGAAGAAGAGGAAGTGAGAAAGAAAGAGATAGGAGTAAAATGGTATGAGCTAAGCTCACCTCAGCCTAATCATCAAGACTCAGGTGAGTATTACTTGTTGGTGCACAGAAACGTCAAAATTGAATTGGTTTTGGTGGTGTGGGGTTAAGGGGTTTTGGATTAGTAGTACTGTCTTGATGTTGAGACTGTCGTCACTGGAGCAACGTGAAAGACGTGCTGAGGGAGAATTAATATGCTCTGTTTTTCTTTTCTTTTTTTTAAATAAACTTTTGATTTTTCAATTTGTGATTTGATGATAACGCGTTCGGACTCTGCAGTGGTTATTCTTTATTGGATGGCAGTGGATGCGCCCATCGCAAGTCGCCACGCACCTACTCCCGCTTTCGGATAACTTGCGTTCTGCCCCTTGTTTAATTTAGTATTATCTTCTCCTCTATTGCTGCAAGAAAACTGAAATAAAAGAAATTTTCTGCAAAAAAAAATACTTTTAAATAACTTTTTATGTCGACGAAATTTAGGGCAAGATTGAGTAGGGACATTTTCTTTTTTTTTTCTTGAAAAATCTTGATAACTAAAAAAATGTTTGATAATTAGCGTTATTTTTTTAAAATAACATAAATTAATAATAAATAAACGAAATGAAATTAATAAAAAATGAATTGAATAGCACTCAAAGATATAAAAGGAAAACCTGTCGGGCGATTGTCCCACCTTGTTCGCCGGCGGCTCGGCGCCAAGAAAACAAAGTTTGAGTTGAGTCAAGTCAGTCAGGCCGGTGGCGCAACTTTACTGTTTTGTTTGTTTGGAGTGCAGGTAAAAGTAAAAGGTTAAAGGTTTTATGGCGTTATTAGATTTTTTTTCTGTTAAAAAAATGGTAATATTTTTTTCTTGTGTTGCAAGAAATCCGTTACAAAGAAAAACAAATTTAAAATGATTTTTTTTTTTTTGAATTCCATTTAAAATGATTTATTAATCATTAACGCTCTGCCTCAAGATTTCGAGAGACCTATTTTAATATTTAACATGTTGACGTTTCTAAACACAACAATAATTAATAAACGATGACGTTTAACATGAGATTTTGATATCTCATTTGTGCACACTGAGACTCAAGAATCCTCATTCATCTAGACATTTTTTCCATCTTAAATTTTATTAGATAATCTCTGGACTATAATACTTAAAATTTTGAGTTTATTATTGATATAAATGGATACTAACGGCGTTAAATTTGATGAAATGAACTGAGGACAAGAGATGAGAAAAATTATAAAAAGAAATGCTGGCCTGGTGGGCAAGTATCTGCCTGCCATCTTATTTATCGGCGGCATAATGACCAGAAAGCGAACAGCTTTGACTTGACTGATAGGCCACATGGCAGGATATGTTCAATTTTATTTTTATTTTTTTTCATTGGCTTGGCGTGGAGGTAATATTAATAATAAAAGACTTATAAACTGTAGCTTTTCTAAGAATCCAAGATGTGAATTGAAAAAAAAAAATTGCTGTCTAAAAAGAGTATATTCTAGTATGTGCGAATTTTGGAAAGGAAAATCTTCATAAATAGTCATTTTTTTAGAATTTTTTATAAATAGCTTATATTTTTAAGTAACATTTTTTCTAGTCATAAATATAAAAATTAATCTTTTATAGACAATAAATTAAAAGTTGAACAATTTCACCAAATATTTAAATTATCTCTTTTTAAAGAATGTTAAAATTTTGAAAATAATTATATTTATTTTGTAATACATAAGTATCGAAGTGCAATGTGATGAAATATAAAAAAAATAGAGTGAATCAAAAAAATGATGAATCAAAAAAAAATCTTAAATTTATGGTATGTGAAATTATTATTTATTTGATAAATTAATATTTAATTAATTATTTAATATTTATAGTAAAATAATTAATAATAAATAATGTATTTAATTAATAACTACTTAATAAATAATAATAAATTAAATTATATAAATAATAAGTTATCTATTTATTTATTTAATAATTAAATTAAAAATTATTTTTATCATTTAATATTATTTATTTATGTATTTTAAATTAAATAATTTTAAAAAAATCATAAGCAAAGTACCATTTCGCATATTAGAAAGGGCGTCAAAAATGGCCTATTTATTTTTTCAAAAATTTTATTATTAATTAAAATTGAAAAAAAAGGCATGGGCCCCAGCACCCTCATGGAGTGCCCACGCTTTTCTTTTTTTTAATGGGAAATTTTATTTTTTTAATTTTCTTTTCTTTTAGTAATTAACTTAATTTTTTTAATTGGTTCAATTTAGTAATTACATAATAAGTAAAAATTATTTTTTAATTTTTTTCAATGTAATTATAATTAATAAATTATTAAATTATAAAGAAATTTAATTTAAATTGATATTTAAATAAATAAAAACTAATTAAATAATAATATAAATAATTTATATTATCAAATTATACAAAATTAATTTTAATTTACACATTAAATAATTTATTTAATATAATTTATTATGATTTATTAAATATTTATTAATTGAATACATTGTTTATTATTAATTATTTATTTAAGATATTTTAATAAAATATTAAATAAATAAGTATATATTAAATAAATAAGTATATATTAATTTATTAAGTAAATAATAATTTCACACCATGAGGTGTGTGAAATTTCAAAGAATTTTTAAATTTATAATTTTTTTCTTCAATTCAACTTATTTTTTTATCATTTCATCACATTATTTTTTTATGCTCATATATTTATAAAATAAGCACAAAAAATTTCAAAAATTTTAATTTCTTGAGATAGAGATGATTCAAATATTTGGTGGAGAGAGAAAATATAACTTAAAAATATAATTATTCAACCTTCAATTTTTTTACTACAAAAAGTTAACTTCTATGTTTGTAGTTATAAAAGAATATTGCTTAAAAATATGAGTTTTTATGAAGAAAAAAAATTCTCAAATTTTGGGGTTAATTTCTAATTTAGCTAACTTCAAACTTTTTTAATAAAAAATATTAAAAATAGACACAAATGCCATCAAATGCTTTTTCCCTCTTCCTACACTTATTCTTTTTTGTCACAAAACTCAACAATTCCTCTTCCACTTCGAACATAACAAACAATGGCTGAGGTAAGTTCGAGACAAAAGAACGTAGGATGTATTTTATAAATAATACTTGTATGTTATTAAGATGCTGATGATGACCAAAAAATTGAAAATATGGTTGAGAAATGTTAGAATGCGGATCGAAATCAACCGGCATAAATAATGCTTGTCTGTTATTAAGATGTTGATAATGACCAAAAAATTTGAAAATGTGGTTGAGATATGCTAGAATGCGGGTCAAAATCAACCCGCATGTGAGGTTTTTGGCCCTCGAGATTTGGTCATGATTCGCCCCAAATGCAAGGGTCACGTGCTCCACGCGTGGAGTGCGTAACCATAATTTTGTTTTTTAATTTTGTAAAATAATTTATTATTTTGATAATGATAATTTATTATAATTATTTATTTTAAAATATTTTTTCTTTTGTTACTATATATTTATTATTGAATATTTAGGAGCTGTAATAAGGAATTTCTAATTAGTAATTATTAAATTATTTGTTAATAACTGACTGAATAATTTGAATAATATTAAATTTTAATTATTTAAATTAATTATTTATTTATTTTTAAAGATAATTTTATTTAATTATCTTAAAATTTATTTTATTTTTAATTATCTTATACATTTGTTCCTTTATTTATCTTCAGTATTTGTAATTAGGAATTACTTTTTATTTATTTTTTAATATGATATTATATAAATTATTTTATTGATTTTAACTACCAATTATTTTATCTAATTTTGAATATTCAATTGTATATTTTTGTTTAATATATTTCTATATTATTAGTTTTATTGTTATTATTATTATGTTGTATTATTAATTATACTTTAAAAATAATAATTATTTTTTTATAGAAATAACACAATTTCAAAAAAATTAAAATTTACAGTTAAAGACCATGGGCATTGGATGTTATAAAGGATAAGTTGATGGAACATCAACAAGAAATAGTTATAACCACTTGTATGGGTTATTTCTTGGATATACAAGAATAGATTTCATGCATTTTGGTTCATTATTTGACATTGCTTTAAGTGAAACTCATGATCTCGATGATGATTATGGTATCCTTGTAAACAATAAGCGCATATGTTTTAGTTAGTAAAAATTTGCTGTGGTATCTAGCTTAAAATTGATAAAATATCTACTACTTGAATAATTATTTAAAAAATTGAATCATCGAGAGAATACTTATTAAAAGAGATATCATAAAAAGAATTTGATAAATTATTTTCATAGTATGATTTCAAGAAAATTGATAACAAGGATGCGAAAAAATTAACGTTGATGTATTTTATTCATTATGTGTTATTGGGTAATAGAGAAAGAAGTCAGCTAAATGAATTTTTATTTTGGATAGTGGATAATTTAAAAGAGTAAAATAAATATATGTGGTATAGAAAGATACAAAGTTTGAAAAAACAAACAATTCAAATCATAAAGGAGAAAAATACAATTTATAAGTATTTTCTCATGCCTTTCAAGTATGTAAATAAAATTACATTGTTATCTTAAATATTTTTATATTATTGTTTAATTTATATTATGAAAAATTAGTTACAGATATGGATCTATGAAGCAATCTTATTGTCTGTGATTACATATGCTCAAAAAAATTCACTCATAGACTCTTATTTACTAAAGTAGAGATCTAAAAATAATGCAACACATACTATTATGTAGGCGATGTCATGAATTAGAACATTGAAAGTTACTCTGACAAAAATCTATGTTTTTTAACAATAATAAAATACTAACAATAGTTGTTAGTATTTCAATTGCTCGTTTAGTTTGACTACTTATTAAGTAGGTATTAGATGTGAAACGATAATTGTCTCTACAAGATCATGAGATGAAAGTAGATTTTGTATCGGCATTGATGTAGTTTAAAGGGTCAGGAGGTTATAGTGGACACCTTGATAAGAATATGATGAAGAGAATGCGAGCGTTGTTCATGGTGATGTCAATCAATATAAGAATGACCCTATAATAGAATCGGGTGGCCATAATCAAGACACACCTGTGTTGGGATTTGTGCTTATTTGTCATCCCAATTTTTTATGAATATAACAGTTTTATACTTGTGTAATAAAAAAAAATATTTCATTAAATCACTAATTATTTTTATTAAAGTAATATGCTTATAATATTTTAGATATTATATTGATCTAAATGAGTTCAAATCAAAGTCTATGAGATAGAACATTGTCTAAAATAGAACAAAAACATGAGAATATACTAATTGTTATGTAGTTACAAAGAGTTGCAGCCATTACTAGGAAATGTTATTGTGTAAATATGTTCTCAAATTATATGTTCCTGATCTATTTTCTCCAACGCAGGGTCTGTCGAGTGGAACTGATTTATATATATCAGTGTATGTCTATATATGGATCATCCAGATGGTTAATCTTAGCAGACCATGAGTTTAGTGAAAACTCACATAGATATATAAGTATTCAATGAGGACTGTATGCTATACAAAATTCAATAATGACCTCCAATCGATATCTCATAAAACCGTCAATTAAGGGTCTTCTCAAGTTGAGTAGTATTCATAGTCATTTGACTTGAGCACCACGGTGAGCTTGTGAGTGATCCACTATACTTAGGTTCCACACATATTAGAGACCTTTCATAGTCTGACCGCTGGGTATGGTCTGATGCTTATGAAGTCCGATGTGTGTAGACATAGGATCCGCCAACTCATATTGGGTGAGTCAAATATCTAGATGCTCTAAGGTTTCATTTTATGAAGTCTTATAACCATAAGTATTAAACTTGGGAAAGAGTTTCTCGTGTATAAATAATATCGCAATGGAGTTTGTAGATATTATTTATCTGAATACAAATCGAATAAATAAATTTACAGTTGAGCAATATGAGACTTAACGGTGTTGATCTATGTACCCGTTTTTCTAATATATTAATGATGGATGAATTGTATGAATATGGATTAACCTCAACTTGTATGATTCAATTCGCCATTTTTATATTATCCATAACGTATCTATGTAGGACGTCAGTTATGAACTTACGAAAATGTTTCATGAGACAAAATGAGTGTAAATCTAGAGAATCTCATGACCTATCTAGTGTATGTCACTTTTATCTACCTAGTGTATGTCTCAAATTATGCAAATAATTTGTATGGGTACTAAATTAGGTATTGGTGGATATAGATACTATTTCAATGAAATAATTATTTTTTATTTAAATTAAATTAATAAGTTATTTATTTATTTCAGGTTCTTTGAAAGTAGGTAAGGTTTAAGTGTTAAATTTAAAATTATATCAAATGAGACTTGACATTTTTATCTACCTAGTGAATACTTTAAATTGTGTCAATAATTATAAATACTAAATTGGACGATAAATAAATGAATAAAATAATTATTGTTTTAATTTACTATTCGGCCATTAATTAAATGAAATTCATTTGATGAATAATGCATTTGACATTTGTTTAATTTTCATTGATCGAAATTAATAATAATAAAAGATGTTTAATTGTTATTGACTAAATAAAAAGTGATTGGCTGAATTATTTATAGATCAAATGAATTGAATTGGATTCAACTCAGATGAAATAGTAGGTGGCAACATAATAAGACTTTAGTTCCAAATTGTTTCTTCAAATGGCCATTAAATCAAGTAGCTGCCATTAACCTTTTAAGCTGTTGAGTCATTAATAACAAATGTCCTCTTATTTTATTTTAATTGGCTAATATTAAGACAAATATTACCTATATAAAGTGATGGCGAGAGTTCTATAAAAATTAGAAGGAAAAGAGATTTGCTTCTATTTATGCTTTGTGTTAAAAGTTAACACATAAAATTAAAAGGTATTTGAGAGATAAAATAAATCTAAAGTAAGTATTATTTATTATTTGATTTGAATATTTTAAAAAAATATAAATTTATTTTAAAATCTTTCGAAAAATAGTTAAGGTTTAAATGTTAAATTTAAGATTGTACTAAATGAGAATTGACACTTTTATCTACTTAGTGTATACCTCAAACTGTGCCAATAATTTGTATGAGTATTAAATTGGACATTGATGGATATAATTACTATTTAAATGAAACAATTATTATTTTATTTAAATTAAATCAACCAGCCATTTCTTTATTTCAAGGTCTCTCGTAAAGTAGTTAAGGGTTAAGTGTTAAACTTAAGATTATTTTATTTAAATAACAAGGCATCTGAGAGATAAAATAAACCTAAAGCAAGTATTGTTTCAAAAGTTATGAAATGAAAAAGCTACCATTCTAGTTTGAGGAAGCCTACTACATTCTCAACTAAATTTGTTCAAAGTATGTTTCAAGGGTGAGTACTCCTATCTCATTTGTATAATAAGATAAAATGTGTAATTCCGTTGCATTCTATATGAGATATGAGATATGTTATTATTAAATTATTTAATTATGTAATTATGTACACATTCACCTGTTGTACGGCACACACGCATATAATACCAACAACCTGAGGCATATAGAGATTAGATATATTATTTGGTATAAAATATATTTATTGACATAGATTGAATCAAATGTTTACTTAACGTGTATATTTTTAATTTAATTAGACATAATTTGAACAATACACAATAACATCTACATATCTAAATAATCTTGTAACGGGGTCTAGTGTCCATAATCAAGATGTACCCCAAATATATAGAGATCTTGTACATTATTTGATAAAAAAAAAATATAACTTTATTGACATAGTTTGAATCAATACGTGCTTAACATTTAATTTTTTTAATTTAATTAGATATAATTTGAACTTCAAGTAATTACTATTGTAAAAAAATAGAAGATTTGCATATTGAGATTACATCAATAAAAAAAGAGATGCAAGAGGTGCATGCTTAATTGTAAGAAATGCATAAAAATATAAAAAAGAGTTAATGCAAAAAATTAGATTGATTAGATAATTATTGTAAAATATAATATTCTATATTAGCATGTAAGAAAATGAAGTAAATTGAAAATGTTTAATTTATATTTTTTATATATAACTTATTTTTTCTAAATATATATGTATTATTCAAAATCCCTAAATCAGTATAAATTGGGCCACTAATCGTGCCAAACAATTGGCATTATTAGCCTTTTATCGTGCTAGGCAATTTGGCATGATAAGCCTCTTATCACGCTAGATAATTTGGTGTGATAAGCTCATCATGCCAGCTCGCGTGGTGCAATTTTATTTTTATTTTTTTTTCCATTTCCTTTGTTTTATCTACAATAACTTATCACATTACACAATATTTGTTTTAGACACTATATTTATATACAAAATAAATTTCATCTAAATATACATATTAAATAAATTTTAAATTAATACAAAACGACATAAAAAAATTAAAACACAAATATTCACAAGTTACAAATCTTACATGTGTTATAAAAATGTAAAATGTGATATATTTTTGTTGAATAATTAATTGAATTCAAAATTTTAAAATGTTTATGTTTTTTAAAATATTATAAAGTTTAAATTTAAATTTTCAAATGGCAGTCTCGTATATAAGACAAATATATTTTTATCTGTTTATAAAATATTTAACTATAAAAATTAAAAAAATTCTGATAATTAACTTAATTAAAAAAAAGCTATATACGAAAATGTGCCTATTAAAAGATAGAGCTCGTTAAAACGCTGAACAATGCGCTTAAAATCCGGCTGGCGCATACGACAGCTAGTCGGCTGTGTTCAATCTGAACAAATTTTTGCTTTTTACATTCTCAACAACGACCTAAAAAGTTTTTAAATTCTACACGCGTTGGACACTTAACCCGTAGCTTAGGCGAAACAATTTGACCACCCAAAAAGCAAGAACTGTGGGCCTTTAGAACTTGAGGCCGAAAATAAATGTGAAATTACCGAGTTACTATTGATTTGGGTAAAGATGATAGAGATTCTTCTTTTTACCTTCGAGAGATTATAGAAATAACCTATCAAGTCCACGTCTGCCAAGGCAAGAAAAGGAACAGTTGCATGGTTCCATGAATCACGATATTTTATGAATTTTAAACGTGTGAAATAATCGAAATCCCATGATCACTTAAGAGTTCGTTTCAATCGTCTGTTTTCAAATACACCCTTAGTTGGTGTTGAAGTTTTGTATAAAGTGGATCCATGAATGAAACTTACCACTCTAGATGCTCAATAATAAAGATAAAGTTTTATCAAAAAGAAAATTTTGATCCAACATTTTGGGATAGCGATTCTTAAATTTATTTTCATGATAATGAAATGGGGCCTCAGTTCATGAGCTATATTGAAGTGGGTCTTGTTTGGTGATTTTGATATTCTACAACAAAAATGAAGTAAGATTAGATTTTATTAATATTTTTATAAAAAAAAAAACTCATTCTAATAGGTAAGATTTATTTGGTTAAATTTTTTAAATAAAATTTTTGAAAGTAGAGTTTTTTTTAAAAAAACAATTATTAATAGTTTGATTGTCAATTAAATTTTTTTTTTGAAATAATAGATCATTTGATTATATATTGTTAAAAATATTTTTTTTATTATAAAATTATTAAAAAGTACACTTAATGAGATATATATCAAAATTCTAGACAGTTAAATCTTTTTTATATAAAAATAAAATTGACAATTTACTTCTTAAAATTTACTAATGTATAGTTATAAACAACACGAAAGTAATTTGTACTAAAATTTAATTTACGATCATTGTGAAATAATGGACAAAATAATTAGAATTCTATACATAAATAAATACAAATTTACAAGAATTTAAGGAAAATTAATACAAGTAATCAATAAATTAAATAAATTATTGTATTTAATATAAAAAATAAAAATAAAAATAAAACACTACATACATATGATTAAACAAAATTAGTAGAGTCTTGTAGAAATATAATGATTGTAAAGATATAAAGGTATGATGACTTTAAAAAAGAGGTTAAAAATATATTAGGTATTTTTATTAAGGGTATGTTATGAAATTAAGAAAATATTAGTATGATATATACGTCAATAAAAAAATAAAAAAATCACAAAAGCTTTACTTTTAAAAGTTAAAATTTAAAATTTTTATAAATAGACGTAAAATAACTTTTTTAATATCCAAAAACTCTTATTTAATTTTGCAAGCAAATGCCATTAAAAAAAAATTAAAAAGAGATTTTAGCATTAAAAGAATTCTTTTGGCAGAAGTCTAACTAAATATACACTAAGTTAATTTTTTTTATCAAAAAAAAAATATATAAAGAGAAAAATGGGACAGAATTTATAGCTTTCTTTTTAGACAACCATGTATCTTTTGGTTGTGGTTGTTTTACTTTTTATAGTTGGTTCTTCATCCTGAATTCTCAAGGCTTCTTTTATTGAATAGTAATTGTCTGGGATCCCTTAAATTACAAGATCTTGATATTAATGCGAATATTTAAATCCCTCGGAGCCTATTGTGCTAAAAAAGTCTCCAACGATTTCTTTGAATTTTAAGATTATCGTCAAAGAAGCCCTTATCTCACCGTTCAAGTACAAGCAGATAAGTCTCTAGCCCATGGCCCATTTGGACAGTTTTGGACTGAATTTGAGCCTGGCTCTCAAAAAGAACAATAATTAGTATGAACTAGATATTTATAATATTTTAATTTATAATATTACTAAATAACAACGGACTTAAATTTACTAATTGTTTTTACAAACATCATATTTAATGAACAGACGAAATCTTAGAATACTCCCTAAACATTACTCCATTTTTATTAAATATAAATCTCAAGTACTAATCAAACAATCATTCAAAGTGTTTGCACATATGACGTGCATTCAATAAGCAATGCTCTCAGAGGTACGCAAGAGTCCCAGTAAGTGGCTTAGAGAAGAAGTCAACCAAACGCATCTATAATCAGAGGTCAAATGGGGCAATAAATTCACTGAAAAAGAACATAAAGGACCACGTATTTAAGCAAACAAGACGTGTCAGCTGCCCCCTCGTCATCAAGATGAAATGCAATGAGCAGCCAAATTAAACATCACATTATGAATAACAAGTTAAATACGTTATAAATTGTTACACTTTATTCCATTTTTACACAACAGGATTAATTGTGATATGATAAGTTTCAATTTCTGAATACAAATGCTTGATGCCTAGACAGCTTAGGTACCACCATTTCTCCCTATAACTAAAATTTGATGCATAAATAAGAGTGCTTGAGAGTAGCAGAATCAGCTTTCAAGCTGAAGCATCCTCGAACGTATCCTCACTTGCCACCTCTCTAATAAGATTTTTGGTAGAAGGCAAACCGGCAACAGCACCTTTTTCAATACCACACTCGTTGGTTCCTCTTCTGATCTTGAAGTAACCATCCTGTCATGCAAAACAAACAGTAATCAACATTAAGAAGACAGAATCTTAGCTTCAGTCCATTAGCTATTTAATGTGGAGAAATATTTTGATGAAAACGTACCTCACCCCAGCCTCTATTCCACTGATTAGCAATAAGCTGAAACAGTGAGAAAGTGCATGATCAAAATATCATCACAATTGGTTATATAATTGTCAAATCTAGAAGTTCATGATTAGAAAAATCGACAGCATACCCAGTAGTCCTCGCCATCATCACTAGTCCCCCACCCAATGAGCTTAACAGCATGACCTCCCATAACACCACCCGTTATGTGCTTGTAAACCCCAGACTTGTAATGAGCAAAATCCTGTAAGATGGTTCAAAATTATTACTATTTTGTAATAAAGGAGTATTTCATGGTACAAAATAATTTACAAATGAAAGGAGAGACCAACAAAAGGAGACTCATACCCAGGAGCCTCTCACTCTGGGTGCTTCTACAAGCAAATATTGTTTCATAATTTCTTTACTTGTAAGCAATAACAATTTGTACATTGAGTTGACGATGTTATGATGCATGTCCTTAGAAAATGAAATAGCATGAGTATAGAGAGTGCTTTATTCTACCTCATAAACTGTGAAGGAAACCTCAACTGGTCCATTCTTATAAACTTCTGCCATTATGTCGTATGGATCAGAATGGATTCTATATGCATTCACACTGTAGTGCTTTGAGTTCCTCCAAAGCTTGTTGTCAACGCACTTCCTCACACACTTTGGTGTAGGATATGCAGGCTCACAGCCGGGGTGGGAACAGCCAGTATTATCAAAGTAGGGATCACACTGCCACAAAGTAAAGTTTTGTTTATCATCTGAACACATCAGCCATGAATAAAATCAACAAGACCAAACATCAATCAAGAAATATGCGATCTAATCCAAGATTCCCTAAAGTTGACATAATCTAATGTGCAAAATAAAACAAAGCAAAAACTACAAATTATGACCTGTTCAGTAACAACACCGTGGTGGACAAAGTATCGCCAAGCAAAAATTGGATAACCCCCATTACAACCAGCTCCGCACAAAAAGCCACAACATGCTAGAAGATCATTAACTGATAGAGATATGTTCTGCATTGAAATAGATGGTGATGATGAATATGCATATTCATTTGTTCTATTAAGAATTTGGTTATTCTCCAAAGAACTGTAAAAATTGTCAAGCAGTTGTTCAGATTTTTCAATTACCATGCTATAGTGGATGCAGAAACGATCAGATAGCGATTCAACAGCACCAAATGCCCAACAAGAACCACAATGACCCTGAATCACCAAAACACCAAACATGCTTAGAACTTGTAAGGCTCATTCACATGTAGACACAGGAAAACAATTACAAGAAATCTAAAAAAGAATCAGAGTGATACTGTATCATCAAAACTCCAAAGATGCTAGAGTTTATATGACTCATTATTATATAGATATAAGAAATAGAATTACCTGATCTTTGATTTGGAAATCAATCCAGCATTTGACACATAAAATGCGAAAGCATCAGCACCTTTATTTATTTATTTATTTTTTTTAAAAAAAATTTCAAAATACAAAAAGGAAATGCAAATAACTTACCTAGAATTCTGCTGATGGTACTACATTGCGGCCAAGCGGTTCTTGCATCAAAGCTTTTTGGCAACTTCAAGGATTTATCATGAGTTTTAACAGGAATACCCACGAGCTCCTTCTTAGGTGTTGGTTTGACTCCAAGAAGGTACTTAAATTGCCCAACCTATTTTTCAAAGGAGAAATATAAAATCAACAACTATCTCCTTGAAAAAGAAACTAATAAAAAACAATGTCCAGCCAGTTCAAAAAACTTACAGTGTAATTGGAAAATTGAGGATTTCGGGCAGCTTCCCATCCAGCCTGAGGGTTCTCATTTACTTCTTTGATGATTGAGTCCTGCATGACAACCATTAGAACCAAAGTAATTTTCAACTCAACCATACTAATAAAGGAAAAATTTTCCTTTCTTTATTTCAATTTTTTTTTAATAGATAAAAAATGAACTGAAAATCACCTGAAGAATCTGAGAGTCAAGCCTGAGCTTAGGAACCGGCTTTGCTGCAAAAGCCTGCTAAGAAACACCACATGTAATAACTTTAGATGATAACCTCTAAGATTTAAACTATAGTGATCCGAGAAATCAATAGTCTAAAAAGAAAAATAACCAGAACCCCAAAGGCGCAACTATTACATCATAAGGGTGACCACAAAATCTAATCTACAATCAGTTTACTTGGTTGCCTAACTCTTGAAAAATTCCACTGTCAGATTTAATAGTCCCCACTTAGTGAACTAGTCTAAGATGATTGCGTCCTCTAAAATTTCTCATCTGTATGGCCTCGTATTGACTTGTAACTTACAGCAACATCATCGCATGGGGTAAGCATCTCATCAGCTCCCTCATGCTATTATTTGGAGTCAGCTTGTATTATGTTTGATCGTAGTAGATATTTGTAAGATATTTATATAACTCAGAACTGATGATTTGTTTTATGATAAAAAAAATTGTTGAATCGAAGTATTGGCGACTTTTTGGATTATAGCTAGCATCTGGGCCTACTACCATATAAATGATACAATCGCATGAACAAATTTGGCACAAAATCGAAAGCTGATACTATTTCGGTAAAACGAGAAGCGTAAAACTAGATGCATGAAACAACAAATGCAGGGTTCAATTTAACAGGAAAAAGAAAAGTTGATGCTTGTTATTAGGTACCTGCGAGGAGATGGCGCCGAGGATCAACAAAAAGGTAGCGAAAAAGAGGTTTCTTGACGCCATGGCTGGATCGGGGAGGATTGAAGAGAGGAGAGAAATGAGAGGGCTCTTTTCTCGATTCTGGTTGTATGAGCCAAACCCCAGCGCCGCCCTTTATTAATGGGAAAAAAGAGGATAAAGTTGATTAAAATAATGACAAAAGAACAAAAATAGAGGGAGCTGTTGATTCAGGAATCTCTTCTCTCTCTGTATTTTCCTCCTTATTCTGCCATCTAATTCAAATGAACGGGCAAGCTAACCTTATTGGCGGTGGCCTATCCATGACGATGATGGCCCGACATTGGAGTGACTCGATAAAATCGTCTAATTTTTATTAAATAATTCTATGTTTAGATAATTAAGATATAAAATTTATATGTTGATTAATTTATTAATGATATTAAATATTTTAAATTATATTTATAAAAATAATGTGTTAAATAATTATTGAAAGATAAAATAATTTAATTAATAATTTTAAATATTTTATTATTTTATTATTTAATATATTATTTTTTAAAATATAATTTAAATATTTAATATTATTTATTATTTATTTCAAATAAAATATATACTTTTTAATTTTATTTAATGGTTAATTTTATTTTAAATAGATTAAAAATTTTAATTTTGTTCTATTATTACCATTTAAGTTAACAAAAAAGATAACTTTATTAGATAATAATATTTATGATAACCGCACGTAATGATTACGTAATAATTAAAGTAGTTGATACATTAATAAAAAAATATTATTTAAATAATAAAAACTGAGTAGGCATGTTAACGGTTGGTGTATTTTGATAGATCAGTGAAATTACTTTTTTATCATTTTTATTTAAAATATTTATTAATATGTAATAAATAGGCATAAATAAACACTATAAATTAAATAAACTAATTAAAACACCAAAACATTAAGAGAAATTGGCCAATTTAGCCGAATTTTTAAATGCTTATGTTATTTTGATCATCAAAATAACATATGCATTATTAATCAATTACATTAATTTTTTTTTATTTTATCTTTTTATTTTAAATAAAAAAATTTCTTTATTTTTTTTATTTTTCTTCTCTCCACTAACATTTTCACATTTACTTTCCTTTTCACTTTTTTAAAATTTCTTTCACGTTCACTCTTTTTCGGCAGCGCTCCTCACGGTCACTCTCTCTCACGGCAGTTTTTCCTCTCTCTCGTCATGGTGGAACAAAATTAGTATGTATTTATAAATAATTTTTTTTTTAATTTTTGAGTATTATAATTTATATTAATTAAAAATATGTAGAAATATATAAATTTAATCGATAGAAAGTTAATAATGTGTGTAGATTGAGTGTAGAATGTATCCGACAAAATTTTTGGGATAAAATACGGCGACGCGTGCGTTTACGCGCTGCTGGGGGCGGCGCGTAGACGCACGCGCCAACTGCATTAGGCGTACGCCGCTTGGCGCGCGCCTAACGCAGTTGGCGCGTGCGTCTACGCACCGCCCCCAACAATGCGTAAACGCACGCGCCGCCGCATTTTACCCAAAAAAAATTGCATTTTATAAATTTTTTTAATTAATTTATATTGTTTATGTTTATTTATAATTATTTAATTTAATAATTTAATTTGGTTAATAATTATATAAATAGTTTAGGTTGTTAGTTATAATTAAATTAAATTTTAATTATATGTTATATTATTTTTTTTTTTGTTAATATTAATAATTTTTTAATTTTTTTAGGAATGAGAATGTCACGAAAAAATATGTAATTGCCGAAATTTTTTTTTACTGAACAAACGTACATACGTACTCGAAGTTATGAGTTATACGAAATATAAAAAATAAATTGACTTCGAGGCAGATAGAAATATTTAGAACCACATGTTTTTGTAGTTTATTGGATGTATCAAATATTCCATTCTCAGGTATTTTAGCTCGTAAGATTTTATTAAGACGTGTGCATACCAAAAATTTATATGAAGAATTATGGTTCTATATAGGTAAAAGACGTATTAGATTTTCTCGTCAAGATTTTTATTTGATTACTGGTTTGAGGATGGGGGATTATCCTGTAGTAAGTGGGTTAGGTGATAGACTTTGTCATAAATATTTTTCGGGTAGAAGTCAGTTGACTTACAAGGATTTAGATCAGTGGTTCGGCAATGTTACATTTGACGATGATGTAGATACAGTAAAAATGTGTCTATTTTATGTATTTCATAAATTGATAATGCCACGTGATCGGAATAGAATCATACAATATTTTGTACTTCGTCTGATAGATAATTTAGATGAGTTTAATGTCTATCCTTGGGGTACGATCGCATGGATTGTACTCTACAATAGTTTATGCACGGCTCTAATTAAAAAGTTGGTGAAGGTAAAAAAAACAGGCGCTGGGGATATAAAATCATACAACTTATACTCATTTTGTCACACATTCTTGGTAAGTAATTTTATCTTTTTGATTCATTATGATATTATGATAAAGAAAAATTTATTTTATTGGCATTGTAATTTAAATTTATTATCATCTCAGGTATGGATCTACGAGGCGATCCCGAGGTGTGGGGAGTTGTTTGCCAATAGAAATGGAGATTATTTTCCTCGTATTCTAAATTGGTTTGGCACGAGCACCCCATTATACGAAAACGTCGTAGATGTCTTCTTCAATGGTGTTGGGGTATGCTTTTATGTTCAACAAAAAATATATATAACTTCCTTATAATTTGTGTTATATTTTCTAATAATGATTAATAAATCTAAAATATTATAAAGGTTTTAGAGGTTTATAGGAAGTTGGTACCCCGCAAACATGAGAAGACTGCGGACTATCGTGTGGCGGTAAACTTTTGCATTCCATCAGGAAATTAGGGAGGGAGTCTTAAGTTGGAGACAGTTGATATCCCAGACACCCAATTCACCGATAATCTGCAGCACCTCGACGAATTTCAAGCTCTGCCAGCGACTGAATCAATGGTATAATAGTTTAATTTTTTTTCCTTCAATTATCTGATGCTTTTGTTACTGGTTAGTATTAGCTTGTGAAAATTGATTATAATAACTTATGTATAGTTTCAATCCGGTACGTCAACATCAAGTATGAAATCATGGAGAAGAAGATGGATGATCTTAAAGAAATGATATTTACCAGGATTGATAAGGGTAACGCAGAGCTTTCAGCCAAGATTGATAAGGCTGAAAAAAATATCTTGCATCAGATATCTCTCTTGATGCAACAGCTTAAACCAGCGTATATCTCCGAAGATATAGAGCAGAGTATGGTACGTTTTAAACCTAAAATATATTGGATACAAAGTTTAACAAGTCAATACATTAACCGGTATTGTTTGGTTTTATAGGGTGCCGAATTCATGGCTGCTGACTTTCATACATTTGCTCCTGCCAGCGAGTCTCAGCATCAGTCATTTGCTCCTGTTGCTGATAGCCCTACAAGCTTAAAAATTATACTTGCTCCATTGGGTGAAAACATAAGTAGGTATGGGCGTCTTCGCAAGAAGGCAGCAGCTCAAGTCAGTCCATATACCAATCCGTTAAAACAGCCCGCGAAGAAGAAACTTGTGGACTTACAAGTAGAACCTATTATTGACATAAACGGGCAGCTGATTCCTATTGATCAGAGTAAATATGCTAAGCTTTTGGATTGGGTAAAAAAGAATGACCCAACACAACGGGTTCATTTGCACGGACTTGATCTGAACAATACGTGGTTTAATGAGATACTGCAAAATTGGCTTAACGATTCGGTGAGGATTTATTTTAACTTCTTTTTGTTTTGTGATTTGTCTAATAATATCAAAACTTAAACATATTTTTTGTGTTTTGTAGCATATAAATGAATATTTGAAGGTTTTGCGTTTACGTCAAAGAACGTTTTCTGACATGTACTTACAGGATTGTACAACTGCAGATGCATAGTTTTACGTAAGTTATTATATTACCCGTTTATTGTGCATATAATATTATTGACTTTAACTATTATCGACTTTAACGAATATATTTTATTTGTGTTTAGTAGTACATTCGAAAAATGTAGAAAACGTCCTTCACTGCCAATCCTCCAGACAACAACAACTGGCTTGAAATGTTGTTGGCTTATGCACTCGGAACAAAGACTGAGTTACTTGGCGCTAAACCGTGGGCATCAGTCAATAAGGTATTTTTTAAAGAATAATAATGACTTTTTACTGTGCATATAATAACATTAAGTTAACAATAATACAATAATTATTTTGTAGGTATATATTCCTCTGAATATGAATCAAGAACATTGGATTGTAGCGCAACTCAACCTTGCTCAGTTTGCAATCGTTCTTTATAATTCTAGCGTGAACGGCCATTCAGACGAGTCCATCATAAAATTTATAGAGCCTCTGTGTGTTGTAATGCCTTTGTACCTTCGAAGGTGTAGATTTTATAGTTTGAGGGGCATAGAAAGCCCAAATTTGTTCCCTTGGCCAGTGACTCGTATTTGGGAGAATGTGTCGCAACAAGAGGTTGGGAGCGGGGACTGTGGCGTCTTCGTCTGTATGTATATTGAATATCTTATGTTAGGTCGGCCATTTGACTCATTCCCTGACATTGGTACATTTTATAGACAGAAGATAGCCGTTGATTTGTGGACTACAGCTTCATAGATATTTAGCACTATAATTTATTTACATGCATTTATTTGGGTGTATAATTGATATACCATAATTGTTTTATGAGTATGTATGCGGAAGTGTTTTTGCAGTTTGATAGAAGTGTGATTTAATCAATATGCATTGATTTGGGTGTATAATTGTTTGTGGGCGTTGATTTGGGTGTATGTATGCAAAAGTAATTTTGCAGTTTGATAGAAGCGTGTTTATTTAATATGACAGGTTTGGAATTGTCCATATTATAGAAGAGATTCTGTCAAAATTTTTGTGAAAATTATCAACATTAATATTAAAGACAAGTGCATTAAAATAAAATAAATATGTAATACACAGTACAAGTGCATTAAAAATTACGTGAATTACAAAATTAAGTGAATTACAAATTAAGTGCGTTATAAAATAAGTGCATTACAAAATAAGTAAATTACAAAATAAGTGCATTACAAAATAAGTGCATTACAAATTAAGTGAATTACAAAATAAGTACATTACAAATTAAGTGCGTTACAAAATAAGTGCATTACGAAATAAGTGCATTACGAAATAAATGCATTACAAAATAAATGCGTTACAAAATAAGTGCATTACGAAATAAGTGCATTACAAAATAAGTGCATTACAAAATAAGTGAATTATAAAAGTGACGAAACTCAACTCTTATACATAATTAAGTCTCATGGTATAATTCTTTTTCTTATTTTTTCAGATCCGTCTGAAATAAAAAAATTTAAATATTAGCCTTATATTATACATAATTAAATATCAATAAAGTAAATGTTTATAAATGAATATACATCACCTGCTCTGTAAGGTACAGGGTTTTGACACGTTTGTCGGTTATGTCCATGTTGTCTACAACGACTACATATATTCTTTGATGGTTCCTCTCCTTGAGATAGAATCTGATTCACTCGATGTTTGCCTGACTGACGACGTGCTATTGGAGGTTGAATGTCTATATTTTTCAAATACTCTGGGACTATCCAATATGACACTTGACTAACCGGAAGTATTGGCTCGCTATAGGCACGGAATAAAGTCTCGGACGCGTAATAAGTTGAACAAAAACTCTCGTGCAATAATCTGATGTATCTGCATGCGGCGAGTGCATGGGAATAAGGCAGTTGCCGATAATCAAACTTTCGATAGCTGCATGTTCTTTCGCCAATGTCTACAATCGAGTTTACTCCACCATCCATAACTATAAATCATAAATCATCAACAGGAGAAATGGTCATTCGACTTACCTTATCGTTATGTTTCATGACTTTATGATGTGCCCAATTCGTCAAGACATTGGTTATATTTTGTGATGCCAATCGTCTATGGTAAAACCACAATTGCGTTAGCTCTCGCATCCACTCCACCAAATTAGTCACCGGAAGCTTTCTTACTTCTTTTGCAACTGCATTAATGCTCTCAGCGATATTAGTAGTCATAATGTCATACCTTCTGAAAACACCGGATGATTGTGCCCATCTCATCGTACCAACATCTTCCTTCAAATACTTTATTACGTCAGGTCTCATTTGTCGCATGTTGTTTAATTGGTATTGAAAATCATGGACACGATAAGCCTTAGCAGCACAGAAGTAGGTAGATTGGTATACCCATTTTTTAGACTTATCTGATGGTAACTTGTATTTTGTCATCAAATTTCCTTTCAAATGATATATGCAGAACCCATGATATGCATGAGGAAACACACCCCGTATAGCCCTCTTAATACTGGCATGTCGATCAGATATAAAAATAAGATTCTGATGATCTGCAATAACTCCTCGCAGTTTAACCATAAATCACTCCCAAGAAGTATCATTTTTTGAGTCAGCAATTCCCCAAGCCAATGGATAAATATGATTGTTTCCATCTTTACAAACGGCCACAAATATTGTACCAAGATAGGAACCTTTCAAAAATGTTCCGTCCACTACAACTACCGGTCGGATTAATGAATTAAAACCTCTGATGCAGGGTTCTAACGCTATAAAGAAATACTTGAAGTTATTATCCGCGTCAGTTTTCAAATGAGTAACCGTACCTGGGTTATTTTGTTGCAACACATAGCTGTATGTAGGAAGCAATCTAAACGAATCCTCAGGAGTACTTCTTATCAATCTTAATGCACGCTCCTTAGTGCGCCAAGCATTAGTATAGGTTATTTGAACACCGAATTGTTCACGTATATCTATTTGGATGTCTTTTGGCCTAAAGTTTCTATTGACCGATGTAAACTTATTTTTTATTACTTTAGCAATAATTCGACTTTTGGCTTGCCGGTGACCATCCCTTAATTGACTCAAAATACAAGTGTGCCCTGTATCTACTCGCCTAACAACAAACAAATGTCGCCTTTCTGTCGACACTGCCCGTAACCTCCACTTGCAGCTGTCATCATCGCATTTCATCCCGAAACGATCTTTGGTGGATTTGTAAACTCTAAAGCTCCATTTTCCCTTCAGTCAACCATACTTATAGCTTCATGAATTTCATATTTGCTGTTATATAATTTTTCTACAAATACATCACCAATCCCATTACAAGAAATTTTTTCTGATACATTCAAGTCAAATGGTGGTATCTCATGCTGAAACTGAAATGAATTTTCTACTTTAACCCTTTCTTCTCTTCCATAACCCTCCTCATCATCATCATCATCACCAGCATCATCATTTACATCATCATTCTCTTCATAATCATCATAATCATTTCTACAATCATCATCAACCTCGTAACCATGATTATCATTTTCACCAATATCATAGCCAATATCAACACCGACATCTCCATATATCTGACCATGGTCATATGTGTAGCCTTGTTGTTCGTTGAGCATCGAAGGAGAATAATGATAATCCTCCGGAGAATTTGGAATATACACAAGAGTTGTCGATGTGAATTGCTTAGTATAGCCTTCTTTTTGCTCCATTGATGCTTCTGCATTACTTTCAGGTCCTCAAGCATCTACTGTTACACAAAATGGTGTAGCCATATTATTCTGTAAGCTCAACCACAATATTGCATCATCGTCATTTTCAAGTGGAATAGGTCTCAACTTTATAGTACTTAAAAGAACCTCAAACTTCAAAGTTACTTTATAATGCACTTGATTAACTCCTAACATATGACAAATTCTTCTCAACAACGCTTTGTATCTAATATTTTTCGAAACAACCATATGCATATTTTGAAATCCAATGTATCTTTTAAAACCATCGCTACAGTTCTCTCATGTCCCCCCAAAACATATAATGGTTGAAATTTGTGACATACTTGAAAAAAATATAACATAATTTTAATTTAATTTTATATTAATTAAATTAAAAAAATATAATTGAATATATAACTATATATAAAAATATATTTTAAATATATAAAATAAATATAATATGCAGTTTCAGAAATGAAAGCTATTTGGTGGTGGTATTATAACATTGCGGTGATGCGCAGCAACACTTTATTGCAATCGGTGCTCATCAGAACGGGTTGTACATGAGCACCGATTGTTACTGTGTGTACACAACGGTGGCCAACAACAACTATATGTGTAGTCACGCGCAAACGCATACTAATCTACCACCAGCAATAATTATACGCGCACCATAACTCAATCATAAACTACAGCTTAATCGTAACAGATATATATCCAAACACTTTAATCATTTATTTTAATAAATATAAATAATACTATTAATTAAATTAAAATAAATAAAATCTTATTTGTTTTAAACTTTAACTATAATCGAGAGATATGAGTTTTGAAAGCGATCTGTGAGTTTTGATAACGCTAAAAACGAATAAAACGAGAGATGATATTAGGGGTAAATAACAATAATAATAATAATAATACGATGATTTTATATATTTAAATAAATAAAAAATATAAAGAATATTTAATATATAATTATTTATTTTATTTTTAAATTTATTTTTAAAAAACAACAAAATAGTCTCTGGGCTCGCCCAGCGAGCATTTTGTGTTATTTTTAATTTTTATTGTTATTATTTTTAATTATTATTATAAATTTATAATCTTTTTATAATTAATTTTAATTTTAATTATTCAAAAATTTATATTCTTCAATAATTTATAAAAAATAAAATAAAATTTTAAATAATAATAAAAATTATTAAAATTATAATAAGAGTAAAATAGTCAATATATTATATATTTAATTAATATAATTTAAAATATTTAACTTTGATCAAAATAAAAATTAATATTAATATAACAATGAACTTGAAAAAATTTTCAAACATTAAAATAAGTTCTTTTGTTAATAATTGAAATTTAATTGCTGTCTTCATTCACAACGAAAGAGGAAAAGTAAATAAAAATAAGAGAACTCTTCGAAATCTGAAATTGGGTCTTCTTCTTCTTCTCTTTTAAGATTTTCTCTATTTTCATTTTATTTCTTTATTCATTTACTTTTTTTTTGGGGGGGGTGGGTTGTGCGGGGTTTGTTTCTGGTTTTTCTTCTTTGCTCTTGTTGTTCTTCAATCTTGTTTTGTATGTTAACTCAGTGAGTTTATTCAATCAAACTTTATGGACACATGCAAGAATTGAAAAAAGGAAAGAGAATTTTCAAGATCCAATTGCCTTGAAATATTTTACCTTTTTGTACATAGAGGAAGATTACACACCTGTTTACAAGAGAGTGATAACAAGATCAAACAAATTAAAAACAAGGGTGAAAATTTAATAAATTCACTAACTAGTCTGATGAAGGTCTACTAATTGGTAATTAGCTTGGCTTCAAATCGAGGCCTCTTGCAGTTATAAGAGATAGCATCAAAACATCCATGGCCAAGTCAAGTCATTAGCATCAACATGATTCTCCTCCCAACAATCCACCACCCCACTCTCCAAATTCTGCACATAATCCACAAATTCTGCTCATAACTAGCACAACCAAGGTCAAAACTATAGAACTTGGCGGAGGAGATGGAGAAGATGAATCGTCGCTCGCTTAACAGAATAGTTTTACCGAAACTTTTATCAGTGCCGAATCTGATTTTGAGAAGAGAGTTTGTGGCTGCGGCGGGTAATGGGGAGACGGGGGTTGTGAGGAAACAGTATATAGGGATTTACTTTTTAATTATAAAATATTTTTTAAAATTAAAATTAAAATTAAATAAATAAATTTATTGCAATATGATCATTTTATTTTTTATTTTTATTAATAATTAATGATATTTAACACGTGATCATCGAACATTTTGCATATCAATTTGTATCTTTTTAATTGTGTTAAGTTACAATTTTATCATTCTATCTCAATTTAAATTATAACAGGCTAACGATTAAGATAAAGTTAAATTTTTTGATATAAATAGAATAAAATTGAGTGTTAAATCAAATTTGAGAAATAAAATTTTTCTTTATCTATTTATTTATTACTAACTAATATTATATAATTATTATGTTAATAAAAAATTAATAACTATTTAATAAATATTAGCCGTCAATTAATAATACATCAATTAAATAAATATAAACTTTATAAAATCTTAATTATATAAGCATAACATTACCCATTTTTATTATAATATGCACTTTTTTATGATTACAGTTATAAATATAATTTATTATTATTAAATTAAATAAATATAAAATGAAATTTCATTAATTTAGCACATTTAACTTTAATTTTTTTTAAAGAAAAATTTTATTTGTGATGGCATAGATGAATAGTCAATCATTAATTAAATAAATGATATATTTTTATGGAATAGTTTCATTGATATAATTTCACACATAAGTTTTCATTTCGTCTTAGCGATGTAACCATTATTTTTATGATGTTATTAAAAAGGTAATTTGAATTTTCTCTTTTCTTAAAAAATAAAATTTAAAGCATAAACACTGATTTCATTGAAAATAAAGCAATAATGCATAATATTCACTTACAATCCAAATATAATCCCATAAAACTTTTAAAAAATATATATATATAAATTAAAATTACATTGTTATAATTCTACTAATAATTGTTAAAATGTTGTGCATAGAATGAGTATGTATATTTTATTTAATTTTTACACGTCACACATGTAAAATTTATACAACATGTAAAATTTATACAATGAAATATTAAAATATATCACATTATATTAATAAAATAAAAGAAAATTTATTTTTAAAACGTGTTTTATGTAATTTTAATTGAAAATATAATAAAAAATTTTAAAATAAAATAATAATTTTCTTTTTTTGATAAAAAATTGTCATTGAAGCAACTATTGCTTCTAATTATCTATCGGCCTTAAGCTTACAATTTGCCTTTATTTTCTCCACTTAACTCTTTTTTAATTTTAAATGAACTAAGGCCTCCTTTTTATAGCCATTTCCGCTATCTTTTAAGCCAACCAAAATCAAGTTAGTGTCCTGCAAATTTTCAAGCATTACAATGCAAATGAATTTGCCGCTTCATACTTAAACAAAATGTTTAATGGCTTTAAATGCTTTAAGTGGCCGAATAATGAGAGAAATTGGTGGCCATTGATCCTTTTAAAGACATCTCATGCTACCAATTGAAGCATGACAAAGCATGCTTTAGTCACCACATGCTTAAACTAAGCATGACAACAGAATTTAGCCAAATCTTAATATGATGTCAACACATGCTTTATTTTAATTATGATAATGGCCACCTCTTGGCAAGCATTTCAAATGCAATTGAATGGCCGAATATTGGTCTCTCATATGGTAGCATTCAATTGCCACTTGTCATTTGTCATGTTATTATAAGTTAATAGCATAACATGTGATATATGAAGTGATAAGTTTTATTTGTTAATATTTTAAGTTTAATATTTAAATTCTGTTAACTCTGGTGAAACATTAAAATAATTTATTTTTTAAAAAAAATTTTAAATAAAATTATTTAATTTAGTGCGCTACCTAGTACATATTCAATACATTTCATATAGTAAAATTTTTTAAGTTTATACTCGTTTATCTTACGAAACTCTTTTGTAAGTTCATAAATAATACCCCATACATACATTATAAAAATAACAACACAACGCGTTGAATCATACAAGTTGAGGTTAATACATATTCGTATAATCACTCTGTCATTTATATCTTAAAAAAGTAGAGACATAGATTATCATCGTCAAGTCTCTATATGCTTAACCCTAAAATTTATATCCAGATTCGTATTCCCAAAAATAATATCAGTAAATATTTTTACGATATTGTTTATTTTACGAGAAACTTTTTTCCGGATATAATTACTTGTGGCCATAAGATTTTTTACAATACAATTTTAGAGCATTATGATATATAACTCACTTATATGAGTTGACAGATCTCGTATCTACATACAATGGACTCTATGAGTATCGGACCATACCCAGCGACACCTAGCGGTCAGACCATAAAATGTCTCTAAAATGTGTGGAATCTAAGTATAGTGGATCACTCACAAGTTTATCGTAATGCTTAGGTCAAGAGACCATGAATACTATTTAACTCAAAATGACCCTCTATTAACGGCTTTGTAGATGTCTATATTGGAGGTTCTAATTAAGTATGTTCAGTACCCAATTCTCATTGAATACCTGCATGTCTATACGAGCTTCCACTAAACTCATGGTCTGATAAGACTAACCATTTAGACTATGCAGATATAGACATACACCGATCTATATTAAATAAGATTTTCACTGACAGACTCGCATCAGTAAAAATAGACTAGGAACATACGGTTCGAGAATATATTTGCACAATGATATTTCTTAACATTATTTGTAACTATTTGCAATTATATCATTACTAATATACCTGCAGGTCTTTGTCTCATTATTTGTAACTATTTACAATTATATCATTGCTAATATTGACATACACCGATCTATATTAAATAAAGTTTTCATTGACAGACTCGCATCAATAAAAATAGATCATGAACATACGGTTCGAGAACATACTTGCACAATGACATTTGTTAACATTATTTGTAATTATTTATAATTATGTCATTGCTAATATACCCCCAGGTCTTTGTCCCATTTCAAATAAAGCTCTAACTTTTTAAATTTTGCTAACTCTTATAATTTACTAACTCTTAGTAGTGCTAACTCTTAATATTTATAATTCTCAACGTTGTTAATTCTTAATCTTAGTCTGAACTCTTTTAGAAACCCCTTCAAATTATACCGTGTTTAAAATGTTACAAGTATCTTACCATATATATATAATTAAATATTAACGATTTTATTCAAAATATTTATCATTATAAATATTAAATAATTAATATTCATATAATATTAAAATTACATGTAAACATAATTTCTAACAATAATTATACGTCACATTAATTTTAGGTTAGATTAATTTTTTTTTTTAATCGTTAATAGGCTCAAGTGTCAAAATTTCGTAGATTATGTGGATTAATTAAATAAATTCGGTAAAATATAAATTTTCTCTGTTTCAAAATTTAAATTACAATTGTGTAGACCTTTTAGATTTTATGATTTGTACAAAGAGGATGCACTTGCCACGCAATTTCTTTAACGCCTTTTCTGTATTTAATACGATGCCACTCCTAGTTGCTTACATCAAAAAAAAAAAAAAAGGAAAGAAAAGAGTGAGAGAAAGATTAATAAGGTCACGAGTGCATTTTTTTTTTAAATGGTTTAAAAGTTTGTAGTGCATTATTTAAGTCTTAAGTTCAATTTTTCACTCTCCAAATAAAAAAAAGGTTCACGAGTCATGATTGAAAGCCAATTTTGGAGCCTCGCAAGACATTATTATTGAAAACAATCCTCGGAAGAGCTTAAGCCAATTGCCAAGTGCCAGCATTGTAATGGGTAAAATATTAGAGTTTACTGCTGAATCTTCAAAGAAAGAGCGGCAAGTAACAGAAGCAAGAACCACGAGAGCAGCAGCAATGCTTTCTATTTAAAAGATTAGGAAACAGATGCGGGAAAAATACTAGCATCTTAGCAATTGATGTACAGCATCAACCAACATAGACACAAGGTCGAGGACTAAACCCGCCGCCTCGCCTGTGTCATTGCTTTCTATCACTAAATAGTTAAGGGAGAGGGCGCGCCTTTAGACTGGTCGGATTCCTCCAGAAGAATCACGAATATGCTGCAAAGCCTCTGTTAATGTCTTGAGTGCCTTGTCGTAAGATATAAAACCTATAAACCAAAATTCATAACCATCTCTGGCCACAATATGTACGTACTTTTGAGAAGTGTCCAAACTGTTTGTAGAAGGATTTACTGCTCTCAGCTGATCGAGATCCACCACCACCTAGGTATTGATCCACATTTCAACATCAAAAATTAAGGAGAAAGGCATACATACTAGCTTGCAAGAACAAGAAAGACTAGGCATTCAGACTGCTCAAATATTGAAAAAGTATAGAAGGCTCAAAAGCTATCATAGATTTATGTCGCTTTATGAATTAGATTACACAACATCAATCAAAGCTCCATTTCTGAAGCAAAAAGAGAAGGTCATACCTTGTAATACATCCACTGCTGGTGCCCTGAGAGAGAATAATGACAGACGGGGTTGTCACTGCAAAAGGCCATCCTTTTAGTTGATATATATAGTGTCCCAATAACAGGTCCAGTCGACGTTGATAGATAACAAGCATAAGCCTTCAGGAGCTTCTCTCCAGGCAACATATGAAATGCTCGTTGGAATATCTTCTCATGTCCTTCTGTAAGCACTTTTGTCCCTTGAGCAAGTTTTGCCATTGCTGCATCGCTGAAACTAGGACTAATCCTGACTTTAGTCAAACAATAAAAGTGCAGTCAGAATCTGAGGTGGATCTCAAACAAGCCATAAAATTTTTTTACTCCTGCAATTAAAGAGCTATGATCATGATTTCCATCAAGACACAAAATTATTCCCAAAACACCTTAAGTTAAGCAAAAATTGCAATTTTGTATATCCCACTAAAAGGCTAGTAAAAATAGACAAACTGGAATTTCATTGGTATTGCTATGAATTCTTGACAAAGTTTCCTCTTAATCTGAGCTAAAATTTTATTAGAGAAACGAGGAGAAGAACATACAAGCAGAAAACTCAAAATCAAATAAATCATTTAAAGGGAAGAAAAATGAAATGACTTATAGCAGAAGCCAAGGGTACAGGATGCCCAATTTGCAAGTCCATAATGGAGAAGTTATTCATAATCCAAAGAGAACCACGCAATCAAATCTGGGCGATAGACTAAATCCACCCACCTTTAGAGCATGTAATTCATTCTATCTAGAAGTAATCTCAAAGTGCTTATGCAGGACATTGTCTATGACTTCAGATGTGTATGAAGAATGACTGTAATGAATGGAATTAAAAGAGAAGAGACAATTTAGTAATGCCATTCAAGTGTAACAAGGTTCACAGGCATGAGGTAAGCTGAATCATAGCAGATTTAGCTGGTGGAAAGCAACCACTTAGAAATAATAAATAAGACCCTCCAACCAAAGCTATAACTCATAGTTTAGGACCACAACCAATCAACCATTCTGATAAATACACTTTCACCTGATTTCACAAAATCAATGTTAAAGAGAGTGGTCACACGAAATCTTCACATTTGCGAACACATTAGGTGTTTATTGCTCACAAGTCCTGTTATTACAGTCAAGGTTATGCTGTGAGAAATTCAATTATACAACGGATATATCACATCATTCATACAACAAATCAATAAAGTTCTGTCACGTAGGTATCTATATTACAAATTCACTAGACAAGTTGAAGTTGGTAGTTGCAATAAATAAAAATATACACATCATAGTAGCTGTACTACAATGTGTGATAGACTTACTCTACTATCCTACTGCAAATTGAAGTCAAAGGCAAAATGGTACAAAATATTCAGTTGCCATAAGGACAACCGAAAAGAATGGGAGAAAGACTTACGGTGATGCCATACGTTGTCAGCAAACGCCTCTGCTTGTCGGGTGGCACCTTCAATCCTTTTCCCACATCGATTCAACATTTCACATATACCCATCGGCCCTGAAACAAAACCAACATCCACCTTGTAAGATAATAGCACAATGCAGCGACAGATAATTATTTATTTATTTAATTAATTAATTAACTAAACCAGGATAACTTTCAATAATTCAGAACTCACTGTTGTTGGATGCTGGATGCTGAGAAAGTTGGAGATAAGGATTTTTGTTGTTGTTGTTGTTACTCATGTTGTTGGAGTGAAGATGATCGGAGGGTTCTAGGCTTGGTGGGTCTACGGGCTGTGCTTGGGTAAGGTTAGTGCCATTGTTTATTTTTATATTGTGTTATGTTTTTAATCGGCTTGCAATATTCTCAATTACTAGCAGTGGTTTTGGTAAAAAAATGTCAGTTCCTGGAATCTGAAGTAAGGTATTTGTCCTGTCCATGTCCACTATATGTTGTTGATGACGATGACAGCGATATGCTAACGCTAAGCTAAACCATTCCGTAGAATGGCATCAAATTCATTCGCTTTTTTTTTATTTTATAGCTTCAAAAACTTAAATTTACAAAATGCAAAGGTGATAAGTATTATATTACAACACTTTGTGTTTTTTCATAGCATTTTGCTCAAACTTTGAGCCATCTGGGTCTGGCTGAACGACATGAAAATTATACGCTTGCAAAATATACTCGAGTACTTACCAACCTTTTCCAAGCCATCAACAACGATATAGTCACAGATTCATAGTAACGATTTACCTTCTCACAAAAAATATAAGTTTGAGGTGAAATTTCCAGCTTCGGGCTTTCTTTGGCTCTCGGCATTTTACGGTGGAAATGGTGATGATTACAAAAAAGTGATGATAAAGTAGAGGCTCAAAATGAACATCCACGCTACCACTCTCCAATAATGAGCTTCCTATTACCGGGCAGGCCGCAGGAAGACAAATATTTTGAATGGTGACATACAATTACTATTTTAAATGATTTATTATAGGAAAATGGATGATGTAAATAATGTGATAATATCTCGTAACATCAAATCTTAATTACAATTAATTATGATATAATATTTGATAAATTATTATTTTAGTTTTATTAAAGAGTAATATTATATTTTTTAATTGTCATCTCAAATTTTTATTATCTCAAATAAATTGATATTCATTAATAAAATAATATATTAACACTAAATTATATTTAAAAATTATGAAAAAAATTCATCTGTTAATTAATTAGATTTAAGATAATATTTGAGATATAAAATATGTAGTATTATTTTATTTTACCAAATTGGTAGTGAATGTTGATTATAATTTACTCCTGCACCAGAAGGAGAGAGAAAAATATATATATTTTTTTGAAAACTTTTAGAAAGCAAACCCCGCGCTTAAGGCCGCTCACGCCAATCAAGATTAAAGAGCCTGTTGAGTTACAAAATAGTTAATTATTATTAATTAGGGGGAGAGTCTGTTTGTTACTTGAGAATGACCCGATTGCTACAGATTTTGACATGGAATCCCTCGCATGCACAGGAATTACTGTACAAAGCCACAAACGCAAAGGGGCAAGAAGCAAAAATACAAAAACAAAATTGAAAGCATTTACAAATTAAAAAAAGAAAAGAGTGAAAAGGCGAAATAGGAAGAAGTAAAGTAATGGCGTTATTGCCATTCTCAAGATATACTAGTACAACCAAGGTAAAAACCCAAATCCGTGGCTCTGCTTTACTGTTTTAAGGGATCGGCCTTCATCTCTCAATCAATTTTGCCTAATTGCAGCTTGTATTCAGTTGCCAGCTTGATCGATTACGATTATCTTGATTCTTGATTTTAGTGGGCAAAGGGCTGCGGAATTTTACTGTAGATTATAGTCAGTAATTTGCTCCATCAATTTTTTTTAAAAAAAATTTTGTTGCTCAATTTGTTGGGACTGAAAATCTATTTAATTCATGATTTTATTTTCACCATCTTATAGTTCACAATTCGTAATTTCGGGTATTGGAATTGGCCCGAAAGGACGGTAGAAATGCATACCTCATTGCAATTACTTGCTATTGTCAGTGTGTAAAGTTTGTGTAGTTCTGCTAATCATATCTTAGATATGGATGTTTGAGGTATTTCTAGCTAAATTACTGGACTTGTGAAATTATTGTGGCATTGCATGTGAATTTACAGTTTACACAAGTTTTCCACCGCTACATTTGTTTGAGTTGGCTGTTTTTGCTCCTACTCTTAATTGTCAGAAACTGATTTATATTCAAGTATTTTACTGCAGTAGGATGTTTCTTTTGTTATGCTGTACGATCTTCAAAGTTCTTGAACTTTCATGTTGTATATTAGAGTTGTTATATTGTGTACAAATATGTTGCGAGCTACATGAATCATGTAGTTTTATTTACAGTAATTGAGATATGTGATGATTGACATTAAATATTTGTCCTCTAGAAGTCAAATTTTAGGAAGCGGAATTTTAGAAATTGGCAAATAATTCACATTGATTTTGATGCTTAACAAATCTATCTTCTTTCCAGGAATGTTTCTTCTGGCCATCAAGATTTCACATTGGCAGTTTTGATGTCTTCCCATGACTAGATTATAAACAGAGCAATCCTTTTCGTCTCAATGGGCATCCAGAAGATTGGCCAAGGCCAACGGGGGGTTGGCAGCTCTTGCAAACATAGATCTGACTTTGATGGTAAAGACATGAAGATGGAAAAGAGCACAGGCCCTGAGGTAGACTTAGATGATGAATTTGATGATTCTGAGCTGGCGGAAGTGAGCTGTGAACTTGGCATGTTGGAAGGTCAGGTTTGCAATATACCATATGAACTTTATGATCTGCCAAATTTGAGAGAAATTTTGTCTTTGGAAACATGGAATTCATGTTTAACAGAGGAAGAAAGGTTCTCTCTAACAGCTTACCTTCCTGATATGGACCAACATACTTTCTGGTTGACCATGAAGGAGCTCCTTGGTGGCAGTGATATGTACTTTGGCAATCCCTTAGATACATTTTTCAAAAGGTTGAAAGGTGGATTCTATCCTCCAAAATTGACTTCCTTCAGAGAATGTTTGCAATTTATGCAGAGGAGGAAGTATTATCATCTGTTAAGGTCCTATCATGACAATATGACTGAAATGTTCAAAGACACGAGCAGGTTGTGGAACCGGTGTGAAAGAAATATTGGTGTTCAGGAAAGAATTCATATGTGGAGAACAAGGCGAAAACGTGGGGCCAACAATTTACTTGATCTAAATACAATCCCCGAGGATGGTGATTTCTTTTATGAGGAAACGAAGTCAGATGCAGGTCAGCATCATTTACCAAAGAAATTGAACTCTGGGAATAGTAGAAGATCAGACAATGGGACGAAATTTATTACTCCAAACTCTAAGGGTGTTCTAAAGTTAAAGGAATCTTGGTGTGGTTCAGTCCAAAATCACTATCCAAAAGTTACTGCTGCTGACATGTTGGAAAAACCCCGATCTCAACCAAAGGGTCTGCTGAAAGTAGTACCTAAAGTTCCTTTCCGGTTGCATCATACAAAACTGGCACAGAGACAAGCTCAACCAACCTTACCAGGCGGTGGAAAAGGTTTAGATGATAGCAAAATCATTTTGCCAGCATCTTTATGTGTCAGGGATACAGGTGGCCTACATGAATCCCCTCTCCTACGGCAGAAAGTTGGTGATATTAAAGTGCATACGACTCTGGAGGAGCCTCAATGTGTACTGAATCAGCAAGAGAGTACCATAAGTACCAGTGCATATGTGGAGAGCTCTACTTCGATGAGAAAGATTAAGAGGAAAATGAATCCATCATTAAATAACATTGCAGATTTAGGAGACCAGAAACTGTTTAGAAGCAATGTGGGAAGGGGTTCTAATGTTGAATGTGAGTCATTAATGGATGCAATGGGTGCAAAGAGATATACTTTTGGTGGTAAAAATTTGTGGCAGAACTTGGGTCTTGAAAGTAAAGGAATTTCTGAGAGTTCCTTGATACAATTTCCTTTTAAAATTCATTGTTATGAAAGAGAGTGGCAGATAAAATCCATGCAAGAAGAGCATGTTACAGTTCATCCAAGAATTCCAGATACATTCTCAAGAATTTCAGACGGTGGTGCTGGTAAACAGGAAACTTACGCAGCATCTTCTTCAAATCAAGTGAAGGGTCAAAGTGATGCCCGTGCCAAAACATCAGAGAAGCTTATTGGAAAACCCAGTGTTTCAGAGGGGCCCAAAGCTGACCCAGCGCTTCCCTTGACATATAAGCGAAGGAAGGCTCAGGTGAAACATAACTCATTGTTTGGCAAGCCACTAACAGCAGGAATTGATTTGAACTCTGCAACCTCAAAATAGTCAAATCAACAGTAGAGGGAGAGTGTAAAAGCAGTGAAGATAAACTTCACAGGGTGGAAGAATACACTGTTGGAAAAGGTATCTGAAGCAACAACTGACGGTATTTCTTGCAAATATCAAACTTCATCTATGTTTCCCATAAAATCACTCATGTATTATATCTTTCTTTATATTTAAATCAATGTATATTGGTTAAAAAAGCCATCTTTGATGCATTCCCAATTGTTGAACAAAATATTACTAGTTTCTTTGCAGTGTTAGGATATATGGCCAATTCTGGTAAACAGTTATTGCATCTGGTGCACTGCAAGTTGGGAAAGATATATACTGTTGAAATATTCTCCCATTCTCGTGTTTTGCTGTTTTAGGTCATTACAATTGAGATCTTTGATGCCATATGGTGGTTAAATTGCACTTGCGATACCCATTTATGTAATTTGTGTTTCACTCCCATAAATATCTTTTAGTTGGCTGAACCAGCTTCTGAAAAATACCAAACCTCTTTCACCTGTTTTACCAAGGTCACATGTGCTGTTTTTTAAATTTCGCGGTTTCAGGCATTTAGCTAACCTAGAACTGATTGTATAAGTTTGCTTAATAATGTCTTCTGGTTGTGTTTTGTAGATCGTGTTTCATAAGGTTTTCTTGTGTGCTAGCCTCTTTGTCTATGTTATATTTATGTTTGTTATAATCAAGTTAAGATCAATACAAAATGATTTCTTCTGTTCTGGTCTTGCACAACTGATCCCCTTGAACTTTCTGCTTATCCGAGTTAAATAGGGATGCGAATTTGTAGAGTTCTATGTTCTTGCACGTTATTCTTAGATTTGATGTTAAACACCTCTGCTGTTGGTTCGAAATTGGAGTTTGGTTCCTTCAAACTGGTGGGTTAGTGGAGACATTTTCAGCCAATTGAAATGCAGTGCTAGTCATTTATTTTGTTTATGACTCCGTTATGATTGGAATGTGAGAGAAAAAGGATCCATATGACATGGTTTCTCCGTCTCTTACCCATGCTAGCATTATTAGAGGGTTGATTTTAATTGTGAAGGCCTTTGTTTTAGTATATACTCCTAAAAATTTAAGTTGCTATGTAAGATAAAAGGAACTCTACCGTCTCTCCCTCTCTCTCCATACGTAAGGTTTTCTTAATTTAATTTTTTTACGGAAAATTATGATTTAAATTTCATCTATTAGTTTCATGCAATATAATGACGTAAATTTAAAATCAACAGTAACATTTAATGCTATTAACTTTATATTGAATGAATTGATTAAAATTTAAGTTACAATTTTAAATTAAAAATATAAAGAAAAAAACTCTACCCTAATATATTCAATGCCTTTAATCTACCATAGATCTTTTATATCAAAATTTGGCTATTTAACAATGTGGACATACGAGAGAGGCGCTGGATGTGGATTTGCTGTAATATAATCAATTTTCGACCAGGCTACAATAATATAAAATTTTGAATATTTAAAAGTGGATGTAAAAAGTCTGTCCAGCATTTGCTCTTTAATTAATCACAAAAGAATGAACGATGTTTCGGAAAACAACATCATAGGCGTTTTTCTTTTGGTCCAAGGTTGAAAACCCAAAACGACATCATTTAAGATAATCTTGTGAGCTAACAACAGAATTAAATTAGCGCAACGCGTTTAATACACCCCTAACCGTTAATTTTCCCGCTAGTGTTTCCTCAATTCGTCCGGGCATGTAAGCGCCGTCTACTCCATATTCAAAAACCAAAAGAAATTTTCAATTAGGGTTTGATCGATGTCACCTTGCCAAATTATTTCTTCGTCATCATCAACCACATGTCGTTTATTAACGACTCGTACTCTTTCTTCCTCCGCCGCTGTTACTCTCAAAGTTTCGAGCTGTTCTTTGAGATTGCCGGAAATATCCATGCATGAGCCGTTAAAATCGGAGTCCAAATCAAAACCTGACAAGAAATCTCTAATTGAATCGATTCCTAAGAAGATAAATAACGATGTTGTGCCTGGTAATCAAGGTCAAAATCAAAATCAAGATCGAGATCAAGATGAAGATTAAGAAGAGAAAATCTCGATTTCAAGAATTCAAGTGCCTAGTAAGAAATACATCACGGTTTCAAAGGCAGATATTTTGGATGCAATTGTATCAACCATGATGTTAAGTTCTCAAGACGATAAAGATCAGTTTCTCCTAATCTCCTCGTGTGTTCAAATTGATTTTGAACTTTCTTTTAGGATTTTAACCGACTTTTCTTCATCTACATATTTGAATTTCTCCAATTTCTTGTAGATTAAGTTACTTCAATTGCAGGTGTTTGTACTCAATTCTTCGTGCTGAACACAAAATCTTTTTAGAAGAAATGCCAACTGAACACTTTTCTACGAATTCTTTAATGACAGAAGGATCATCTGTTAGTGCCCATAACAAAATCTAATCCTATATGATCCAAGGGAAATATTTTAGAATTAAGGTTCAAGTTTAATATATGGAACATTCTAGAGCCAAGGCTCAAACCTAAGATACGAAAGATTCTAGAACTAAAATCTAAGTCCAAGTTCTAAAAATATGCAAGATAGGTAAAGATATTTTTAGAAGGAATAAGTATGAAAAATTGTATGATTGATAAATTTTTAGAATATTTAATTTGTATGGTTTATATTTAGTAACAATAAGTATAAATATCTCCTTTTCATTTGATTTCACTTAAATCATTAAGCGAAAAGAACTTGATCTAATGTAAAGAAGTATTAAATGTCTAGTAGTTTAATCAAGTGATAAGAGTGATTAAATGTTTAAGAACTTGAGCTAGTATAAAGAGTGATCAAAGTGTTAGGAATTTAATCAAGTGGGAGGAAGTGATCAAGTATTTAAAGAATTTGATCAAGTGTTGAGAGTGTTAGAGAGTTAAGCAAGTAATAAGCTCAACAAAAAGTGTAAATGTTGAGTTGTGAGTGTTGTGTTGCGAGAAAAAGTGAGAGTTTCTTAAATTTTGTGTTTAATATAAGAGTATTAATAAAAGTGTTTTATTTGTGTTCTGTTGTGTACAACATTTGGTATCAGAGCTGTGGATGCTCGGATCTTAGAATCCAAAATCAGCTGTCGATTCTCAGTCGGCTCAGGTTGTAACTATTGCAGAAAAATCTCTTTCGGTTAGTGATACAATCAATGGAAATGGCAGCCTAAATCAGTGCGGCGAGGCTGCAGAAGAGGAGACTCGAGTCGATAAGTTATCACCTTTTAGTTATGGTCTAGACTTGAGGAATCTTTTGGTTCTTCAACCAAAAATGTCAAGAGATATTCTGATAGGGAATCCAGATCTGTCACTGACTTGACAGCTTTACCTTCCTTACAAGAAATTAACGACTATACTTGATTCAGTTGTTTATCTGTGATCTTGTGCATGCTTGCGAAGAATTCGAACTAGAGTATTACATCCATACGACAGCTTAGTTTAGTTTGTATTGCGGAACAAACTGGCTTATAAAAACCAAGATAAGTTGGTTCAGAGATAAATACTATGCTAACCTTTTCTTTTTTATTCTGGTTTCGTCTCCAGGTTTATCACCTTCAGCTAACGGACCCTTTGGAATATGCACTTTTTCTATTTTTATTTCTTAACTTTTTCACATGGTTTTATGCTATATTCATTTATATATTCAGGGTCTAAACACAATTATTTCTTCAGTTAATTGTTCAAAAGATTTTACTTATTCTGCAAAAAATTTTGTAGACTAGCTGTTGCCACTCGTTTCCAGCGTGCTTTCATGCAACTTCTTCATAATGCTCAATAAGAGCTTTCGGCTGCAGATTTGATGTTGACATCTGCCTTAAACACAGATTATCTCTTAACTTTGCCAATTTATGTAGGCTGGATAAAGGCATCTGAATCACATGCAAAAATATTCAGGTAAATTGTGTCATGTATATCTTTTAAATTAACTTTTTTGCAAATTTATGTTGAGTTAAAACCGGAAGCATCTTTGTACACCCCAAACTTGATATGTGAATAGTCCAAAATCAAGCTGAAATAACAAAAATCCTTTTTGTCTGTTTTAAATTTGATTATTATTATACTGATAGTGATTATCAATTACAGTTTCACTTTGTAGCTTTCGCGAGGGCAAGAGAACTGCAGAGTTCTGTTTTCTGCTGAAGAATTAAATATTAGTTCAATGACAAGAATTAATCATTCGTATTAGATTTTTCTCATATATTTGACCATTTTAATTTTGCACATTCTTCTATGTAATTGTTATCATTATTGAAAATAAAAAGATATTGAAATCAACAGGAACTGAATGCTCTCTCCCTATTTGGATGGCGTGTGCTACCTTGGTCCTGTACCTATCATTTATTTAAAAAATTTAACTCATTAAATATCTTCCTAATGAATTCAGTAGCTAATTTTCAGCTAGTATCATGTTGAGAAACATTATTCTAGTACTCTTTGGTCACTAAATGAGGGTAAGTTGGCTGGTCTAACCATGAAATGGAAACATCAGAATAGGAAGATTATATAGATAACATAGTTAACCTATTTTTTCTTTATTAAGTGACGTTGAAAGACAGTTTAGAATTTGGAGCACCAGAGCCTAAAGGGCTAAGCAATCTGGATAACATGAATAATGATTTTTAAAGTTTAGGAGTCTGATGCTTATAGACACTCACAAGAATGGTTGATATATCACTTTATTTAGTTCCCTGTTTTAGCCTTTCCATTTTCACATATTCAACTATAAAAAATTGTCAGTTTCAAGTGTGAACACTCTTTTCCTTATAGGCGAGGATATGCCACTGAGAGGCAGAAAGTCCTATTGATTGTTGCAAAATTGGATTACTTACGGTCAAGACTTCTGCAAAGGATTTTCTTAATTATCTCAAACCATTTGGGAAAGTCGTGATTGACAATGTCCTTTGGCATGGAAAAGTTGTAAGGGTATGACTATTAATCTCTTGTTATAGCTCAGGGTTGGGGGTGTCATCGTGACTGACAATGTCCTTTGGCATGGAAAAGTTGCTAACCAAAGGTAAACTATTGACTATAACTATCAGCTTTATCCCTTAGAAATGGAGCTTATTTCTCATTAGGTAAATGATGCTAAGACTGTCAGCATTAGGAATTTCAACAAAAATCTTATGGATGACATGCGAATAAGCATCAGTATGGTGGATTTATATGTTCTCTGTTTATACTCAGAAAGTTCTGAAAAGTTCCTTCAGTTGATGTGTTATCTCAAACTTTTGGATTCTTAGGTTCTCAGTTGATGTGTTATCTCAAACTTTTGGATTCTTAGATTCTCATTGGAGATGGCATGACTGTTGTGGCAGCTGGCACCGCGATAACACATCAACTGAAGGAACTTTTCAAAACTTTGAGTGTAAACAGAGAACATACTAATTGCTGGCACACGGTGCCAGCAATTATTTTAACAATGGTGGACAACCATTTTTTAGTTGTCCACCATGCTAAACCATGTTAAATGGGAGAGTTTAACAGTTCATTTTTCATTCTAAAAAAATACAATTTTGAGAGAATTTGTATTCTTTGAGTGATTTGAGAGAATTTGTATTCTTTGAGTGATTTGAGAGAATTGGGTGTATTGAAATTTTAGGTTGTGAGGCTAAAACACTACAATACTTATATTCTCCATTTTCAATAGTAAGAGATTCTTCTGTCTTCGCCCGTGGACGTAGGCTAAAAGCCGAACCACGTAAACTTGTGTTTTGTCTTATTTTTATTTTTATTATTTTTCTCAATTTCGCTTTAGCTGTAACCCTGCATCACCCCTCAATTTCCTAACAAGTGGTATCAGAGCTTCTGGTTGAAGGAGGTCACTATTCACGTATATAGTTACTATTCATACATACAATTACTGTTCATACGTACGGTTACTATTCATGTAAAACAGTGGGAGTCGATCCTAGCAGAAAACAGTTCGTGGTGAAAAGCAATGGTGGCAAAATACGAAGTTGAGAAGTTCAATAGAGGTAATTTTACATTGTGGAAAATGAAAATAAAGGCAATTTTAAGAAAAAATAAGTGCTTAAAAGCGATTGATGAAAGGCCCGCTGGTATTACTGATGATATCAAGTGGAATGAGATTGACGGTAATGCAGTTACTGATCTGCATCTAGCACTTGCTGATAAAGTGCTATCCAGTGTAGCGGAAAAGAAGACTGCAAAAGAGATCTGGGATACTCTCATAAAATTGTATGAGGCCAAATTTTTGCACAACAAGATCTTCTTAAAAAAGAGATTGTATACTCTTCGAATGGCAGAATCCACTTCAGTAATAGAGCACATCAACACGTTAAATACTCTATTTTCTCAACTCACTTCCTTGGGGCATAAAATAGAGGCAGGTGAACGTGCGGAGATTTTACTTCAAAGCCTATCAGATTCGTATAATCAACTCATCATCAACTTGACGAATAATATCCTAACGGAATTCTTAGTCTTTGATGATGTTACAACTGCTGTATTGGGAGAAGAACGAAGACGAAAAAATAAAGAAGACAAACAGGAATGTTCGCAGCAAGTAGAAGCTTTGACAATGATGAGAGGTAGATCAACAGAATGTGGCCCTAGTAGGAGTCAAAATCATGGTAAACCAAAATCCAGAAGTAAAAAGAACATCAAATGCTACCATTGTGGCAAGAAAGGCCATCTGAAGAAGGATTGTTGGGGATTGAAGAAAAGTGCAGAGGACAAACCTCAAGGGAATATTGCAAGCACCTCAGATGATGGTGAAATTTTATACAGCGAGGCAGCAATAATTGTTGAAAGCAGAAAACAGTTCTCTGATGTATGGCTCATGGATTCTGGAGCTACATGACATATGACCTCTAAAAGAGAATGGTTTCATCAATATGAACCTATCTCTGGAGGATCTGTATATATAGGGAACAATCATGCTTTGGAAATCGTTGGAGTAGGATCCATCAAGATGAAGATGTACGATGGTATTGTTCGTATTATCCAGGAGGTGCGACATGTGAAAGGCCTCAAAAAGAATCTGTAGTAACCAGTATCCATAACCGGTAAGAATATGTATATTTATATATATAAATATACGTATTTTATTTGTATGTTGGTGATACTTGATTTATATATTGTTATTAGTAGTGTTTTTATAGGTTAAGGATATACTATTAGTATTGGGTTTATTTGCAAGACTTTGGAATTATTTTAGGGACCAAATTGTTATACTTTGAAAGTTTTGGGGGTGAATTCGTAAATACCAAAAATTAGCCACTTAGTATAAAAATACACTTTTAAAACCCTAATTCTCTCATTTTGGTCGAGCTACCCATTTTTAGAGAGAGAAGAGAGAAATAAAGGAGAGAGAAAGAGAAGAAGAAGAAGAAAAAGAAGAAGAAATTGAAATTTTGGATCTTTAGAGGTATATCACAACTAATTATCAATTTATTGGTGTTAATTAAGTTAATTTCTTTAAGTTTTGATTTCTGGAAATATGTATAATTAAGGATTTGATGTGTATTTCGTTTGATGTTGTGAGAATTGATGATGATCTATAAGATAGTTTGATAAATCATGATGAATTATGAAATTTCTAAAGTGTATCAGCTCTTGATCTAGGAATTTTATAAATTGTTGTGATTCGATTCTGGTTTTTAATTTTGAGTATATGAAATTAGACATGTTTAGGATCATCTGAGACTTTGAATCGACTGAAAATCTCGGAAATTGAATTTGTAGTGAATTTACCAAAATGACCCTGGAATTCTGGAAATTTCCTGTGTAAACAGTATGATACAGTGGAAAATAATTTTTGACCTACTGAATGATCTTTAAAAATTAAGAATTTGTGGAATATGATAATTTTATATGTCTAATATGATATACTCGGAATTGAGAATTTGGATCAATGTGGTTGAAGTGTTATGAATTTCTAAAGTGTATCAGCTCATTGTAGTATTTGATTAACAGATTTTTAAAGTTATGAAATAAAATAGTTTTGAAATACTTTTGGCAGTTATTTGGAAGCCAAATATTTATCATGGACTGAGATATGTGTCAAGAGTAATTATGTGGTATTTCTATAATTTTTGAGTTAGTATATGATTTTATAAAATTGGGAGATTGAATACTGTTCAGTAAGTATCTTGATCCTGTCAGGTTTGTAGTTTGGATTCGATGGTGTGTATGGAATGGATTGTGTAGGAATTTTGATATAATATTCATATATAAGAAGTATATATGAGTCAAGAATGATATATTCTAATTTTGGAGTAATTGGACATCATTTGATGTATTAGAAAATTTTGTTAAGTGTAAGTGGTCAGAATGACAGGTTTTGAGAAACCAAGTATTTAGACCAATTTGATGTGATAAATGCATTGTGTATAATTTTGTAAGCTATTTAAAGTATTTTGTGTGAATTGTGAAGCTTATGAAAGGATTAATCTCCATTGATAGGTTAAGGAGATTTAAGTCTTGTAGCTGAAAGTGTTAAGAGGTAAGTATACTAGACTTACTACTGGAATCACAATAAACATAATTATTGTTTTGTATGATTTTGTAAATGGGGTTAAGAATATGTTTATGATATGTCAAAGTATATTTTGATATGAAATGTGAATATATGTTTATGAATGTGAGCATTGACATTGAGCATGGACATACATGTGTTTTTGAAAGTGAGCTTTCCAAAATAAGATGCGTTTAACAAAGAAAGCTTTTGAAGTGTAATATGTCCATGAGAAATATTTTGTGATTTGAGGGTACTTGAACTCACTGTTAACTTAGTAGGCATTTTATGTGATTTGTGGAGCCTTTATGTGTGGCCTTTCCTTCGGGATTGGTATATGTTATGTGTTCCGTATGTAGGGAGGATCCTATTGGTACCTAAAGGAAGTGTGAGTCATCACATTCGTGTGGTGGCGTATTGGTACACGTGAGAGGACTCACCGATGATCAGGGTGAGGGTTTGGCTTTTACCTTCGGGCATAAGCGTTATATATGTGTGATTTAAAGACCTCACTTGTACTATTCCTCTCATACGGTATGTCACCTACGAGTGACATTTGGCTCATTATGTGATATGTGATATGTAAGTCCTACTAAGTAGTAGTTGAGTGATGGTATTCCTATTATGTGTTTTGAAAGAATGTGTAAGCGCTTACATGATATATGATTTGATAAGATTATGATTTTGATTAATCACAACATATCATACATATGCATTGTGTACATATATGTATTTGTATTTGATATATGAAAAATTAGTATGCTTACTGAGTTTTATACTCATTATAGTTTATGGTGATTTCAGGTAAATAAGGTACATGTGTGCTTAGCGGATTTGGCAAGGCTTCTGCTGTTCCTTGGGTTCCCTAAGTTGCTAGGTTGTTGTGTGTTTCATTTGGGGACACGTGGGATAGGATATTTGGTTTGTCCCTATTGAATAAATACTTATGTATTATTTCATTGTGTGTGGATTGGATTTGGTTTAAGTTTTATAAAGTGTGGTTATTGGATGATTTTAAGTAAGAATTTGCAATGGATATATTCTGGGCTCCCGGTAACAAAGTTGCTACTGGTGACGTAGTAGAGTGTTAATCTCTGAGAAAACTCTGCGTATCTCCGGTTTAATAATTGTCCCAGTCATAATTCAATTGCTATAATTCTGAAAGAAATTGAAATGAAAGTTTGAAAATTTTGTGTAATATTATTTATGAGTGCACATGCAGTGAATGAATGTAAGTGATGTCGTGTGTCGGATCTTTTGGGTCTGGGGCGTGACAGCTTTTAGTGGTATCAGAGCTACGATATGATTCTGTAGACTTTTAAGTGTCGAGTCAAGGGAACCGAGCAGATGCCAAATCCTTAGGATTGTATTTGTAGCTTCGTTGTGTAAAAGTTTGACATATTCCTTAAATTTTGTATGATTTTGTGAAGATGACACAGTATCCAAGAGCTGCTAAGATTGTTGTTGTTGTGGATAATGGTACCTTGTGGATCTTAATGTTACCATTTAGATTTTCTTTTAAGTTATGACTAATATGCTTAGTAAGAGTGATGTTGAATATCTTATAATGATAATTTGCATGTGATAGAGCAAATTGAGATAATTTTCTCAATGACAAAATATAGAGAAGTAGAGTATTGAAGACATCAATTGAAACAACTTTTATTGAAAAGGAAAACAACAACACAACAACAATAGCAGCAACAAACATACAATAGAGGCTACGGAGTGAGATTTAAGTCTATTTTGCGCTTCTTCTGACTGTCATGAGTAGACCAATCTAACTGATGCAATGTTGGATTAGACAGAGGAATAAAAGACTGCAATTGATCAATCAGTTGATCAACAGTTGGAGCTGAAATAAGAATCCGTCGTGCTAGAAGTGGGATGAATTGTGTTCCCGCTGCATAGTTAAGAAAAGATATCAACCCGTCGTAAAAACCATTAACATTTAACAAACCAATGGGTTTTTGGTGGATTTGTAATTGTGCCCATGAGACAATTTGAAAAATTTCCTCCAAGGTCCCGAAACCTCCTGGTAGAGCTATGAAAGCATCTGCATGCCCAAGCATTTGAGCCATTCGTTCGTGCATAGATGAGACTTGTAACTCATCCCCAACTGTTTTTCCTACAATATTTTCAATAGCTAGAGGTTTTGGAATGATACCCAAAACGCGACTACCATTATTGTGTGCTGCTTTTGCTACAGACCCCATTAACCCACGGTTACCTCCTCCATATACTAGATGTATATTTCGCTCAGCTAATACCTTACCGAGATTTTCTGCAACTTTTGTAAACTCTTCAGTATTTCCAGGGTTGGATCCACAAAAGACACAAATTTTTGTAAATCGACGAGCTGAGGTTTCCTCCATTGTTACGCTCACCCTAATCTTTAAATATTTTCGAGTTTGTATAAGGATGCAAAACAATGTATTTATAGAGAAACAAATTTATAATAGCTGTGGAGCATATGTGTAAGTATGTTCAAGTATATATTTTTCTCGATTTTTGTGAGGCAAAAAGAAAAGAATGAGTTTTACTTTATCATTTTATAAGGAACAATAGGCCGCAAAATTTGAATAAATATTTTTGATATGTAAGTGTGATAAAATTGTGTCGGAAGCGTGATGAGTTAGGTAAGATAATTAAGAAAAGTCAATAAATGCCTATTTTATGGATTTAAGGACTTTGCCGTTTTGGCATTAATGGCCGACAATGCATCTATGACTTGAAGACTTTTTGAGCTAACAATTGGACTTTGGACATGAGGCCAAATTAACTTTATTAATTACGAAGATTTTTGTGGTCTTAACATTGATTTTTGGCCGATAGATTAAAAGCAGATATGAAGAAAGATAAAGCACACTTGACATAAAGATAAAGCAGTAGTCAGTCTCTCTTTGATGTGATAGAGCAACACGGATCTAGTTTCTGTGAAAATAGAAACAACAATGTAGGTCAAAATGAGTCTCCTTGGTCGCTTTCATCTGTGTCGTATCCGTGAGAGAGGAACTTATGGAGTTGTTGTTCCCATACATTGAATGAGGGCTCTGGCGGAGTGGAATGTGGGTCTACCATATCTTGATCTTCTCCAGGTGAGCTGGTCTGGATGAGGGATGTGTTGGCTTCCTCTTGGATTTGGGTGTCGGTTGGATAAGGTTGGGAGTCTTGAAAGAGGGATAAGTCAAGATTGGGTTGGTGTTGGTCAAGTTCTGTCGGGACAACTGGCTGAGATTGAGTAGGTTCTGTCGGGACAACTGGCTGAGATTGGGTAGGTTCTGTCGGGACAGTTAGCTGAGGCCATTGGTGAAGGTTATCCATTGTTTGTCTGTATCTGGTATAATAAGTCATGTTTGGGATATGGTGATGATGAGTAGAGTAATCTGTATTTCTGAGATGTGAAAGATGATATTTTTGTCTTTGTTGGAATTTGAGTATATTGGCAAAATTCAGGTCTTCTGTAAAGTCAGCTTCAACTTGTTCCCAAGGTGCAGCATCTTCTGGGGAGATCCAAACAGACGGAGGAATTATTTGATTTTCCTGAGCAAGAATTCTTTCAAGTTCTCTCTTTTGCTGAATTACTTCTTCAGGCCAGAGCTTAATTGATCCCTTTAGTGAAAGGGTAAATGTGAAGTAATCCTTAACAGTGGGGTAATAATGAATCTCGTGATCTGAAATAATCATACCCTTCCGTTGGAGAAGTAAGACTGACCAAAGATGTTGTCTGGGGACTGCAGCATTTGTGTTGTTTGCAATCATGTATTGAAATTTAGTTATCCACCATGTCTTTGGGTAAAACCATTGGAGAAAAATCAGGGCTGGATGATCTTCATCACATTTTTCTAATTTTTGGAGGGTTCTAAGTAATGGGAATTCCATGGCGATTGTATACAGATCCAACAGGTACCATAATAAGTAAAGGACAGGTTTGGACCATTGGGAAAATGGGAAAAAAAAAAAGAGTGCAGGTGAAAGAAAGGGTATTCTAAGTTGAACAAAGGGCCACCAAGAACTGTGAGGCCGTGTTCTTGGACTGCTAAGATGGCGTAGTGTCTGATGAATTCTTTGGCACGGGAATGGAGTGTTCTGGTTTTGATTAGGTCTGGAAATTGTGGTGGAGAAAAAGGAACAGGAGGAGTTATGATAATGGGATTCATTATGAAGATGGTAAGAAGGTTGGTTTTATTTATTGCTAGAAAAGTGATTATGAGGTTTAGGCTATTTATAGAGTTTTATGAAAGAAAATCAATAATCGTTTTGTCCTTTCCTTTTACGTGGATGACGTTAAAGGAATAGTTAAAAGAATCATATTTGCCATCGCAGTAATTGTGCTAGTAGAATCTTTTCTATTTGAAATCGAGCATATTAGAAAAAGCAGACATGTCAATCTCAATGAGAAAATGATGTCCAATAAGGTGGACTATTTTTTTTTAAGAGTTAAAGTAAGAGATATAATGTTAAGATCTATAGTTTAAGAATCAGTTGAACTAAAGGTCTTTTTATTGAAGTTGATTTTTGATCGTTTAAGATAATGCTTTCAATATTCTGATTTGAATGACAACTTAGTTGCGTTGAAATACTACATTTTTTTTTTTTGAATGATATCAAGGTAGTGAATGATATTATGACGTATGAGTATATGTTGAAGGGATTAAAATTTTTAAAGGAGTTAAGAATTTTATGTAAGAGATTAGTATGGGTATTCTACATCTATGTTATTCTTTAATGAATGAAAGGTGAAGTGTATAGATACCCATTAAATATTGAACGAATGGAAGAAAAAAAAAAAGAATAAAAATATGTGTGTATAATTTTATAAGTCCATAATGTGTATCATATGTTTATTTTATGGATATATGTTTCGTACTCCTCTCGTATACTCAGCTATGAGCCAACTTAGAGATAATCTAACATATGAATGAGTATTTATTAGGATTTTGGACCACAATGAGCAAATCCTATATACAAGGAAGATTGCTTTGTAAATGTTTTATGAATAAACTATACAGTTGAAAAGGAAAATTGAGAATGAGAAGAAGAAATGAGATTTAAGTATCCTCATCTATGTGCTTAAGTTATGAATTTCGAGGACGAAATTCTTATAAGGAGGGGAGAATTGTAGTAACCAGTATCCATAACCGGTAAGAATATGTATATTTATATATATAAATATACGTATTTTATTTGTATGTTGGTGATACTTGATTTATATATTGTTATTAGTAGTGTTTTTATAGGTTAAGGATATACTATTAGTATTGGGTTTATTTGCAAGACTTTGGAATTATTTTAGGGACCAAATTGTTATACTTTGAAAGTTTTGGGGGTGAATTCGTAAATACCAAAAATTAGCCACTTAGTATAAAAATACACTTTTAAAACCCTAATTCTCTCATTTTGGTCGAGCTACCCATTTTTAGAGAGAGAAGAGAGAAATAAAGGAGAGAGAAAGAGAAGAAGAAGAAGAAAAAGAAGAAGAAATTGAAATTTTGGATCTTTAGAGGTATATCACAACTAATTATCAATTTATTGGTGTTAATTAAGTTAATTTCTTTAAGTTTTGATTTCTGGAAATATGTATAATTAAGGATTTGATGTGTATTTCGTTTGATGTTGTGAGAATTGATGATGATCTATAAGATAGTTTGATAAATCATGATGAATTATGAAATTTCTAAAGTGTATCAGCTCTTGATCTAGGAATTTTATAAATTGTTGTGATTCGATTCTGGTTTTTAATTTTGAGTATATGAAATTAGACATGTTTAGGATCATCTGAGACTTTGAATCGACTGAAAATCTCGGAAATTGAATTTGTAGTGAATTTACCAAAATGACCCTGGAATTCTGGAAATTTCCTGTGTAAACAGTATGATACAGTGGAAAATAATTTTTGACCTACTGAATGATCTTTAAAAATTAAGAATTTGTGGAATATGATAATTTTATATGTCTAATATGATATACTCGGAATTGAGAATTTGGATCAATGTGGTTGAAGTGTTATGAATTTCTAAAGTGTATCAGCTCATTGTAGTATTTGATTAACAGATTTTTAAAGTTATGAAATAAAATAGTTTTGAAATACTTTTGGCAGTTATTTGGAAGCCAAATATTTATCATGGACTGAGATATGTGTCAAGAGTAATTATGTGGTATTTTTATAATTTTTGAGTTAGTATATGATTTTATAAAATTGGGAGATTGAATACTGTTCAGTAAGTATCTTGATCCTGTCAGGTTTGTAGTTTGGATTCGATGGTGTGTATGGAATGGATTGTGTAGGAATTTTGATATAATATTCATATATAAGAAGTATATATGAGTCAAGAATGATATATTCTAATTTTGGAGTAATTGGACATCATTTGATGTATTAGAAAATTTTGTTAAGTGTAAGTGGTCAGAATGACAGGTTTTGAGAAACCAAGTATTTAGACCAATTTGATGTGATAAATGCATTGTGTATAATTTTGTAAGCTATTTAAAGTATTTTGTGTGAATTGTGAAGCTTATGAAAGGATTAATCTCCATTGATAGGTTAAGGAGATTTAAGTCTTGTAGCTGAAAGTGTTAAGAGGTAAGTATACTAGACTTACTACTGGAATCACAATAAACATAATTATTGTTTTGTATGATTTTGTAAATGGGGTTAAGAATATGTTTATGATATGTCAAAGTATATTTTGATATGAAATGTGAATATATGTTTATGAATGTGAGCATTGACATTGAGCATGGACATACATGTGTTTTTGAAAGTGAGCTTTCCAAAATAAGATGCGTTTAACAAAGAAAGCTTTTGAAGTGTAATATGTCCATGAGAAATATTTTGTGATTTGAGGGTACTTGAACTCACTGTTAACTTAGTAGGCATTTTATGTGATTTGTGGAGCCTTTATGTGTGGCCTTTCCTTCGGGATTGGTATATGTTATGTGTTCCGTATGTAGGGAGGATCCTATTGGTACCTAAAGGAAGTGTGAGTCATCACATTCGTGTGGTGGCGTATTGGTACACGTGAGAGGACTCACCGATGATCAGGGTGAGGGTTTGGCTTTTACCTTCGGGCATAAGCGTTATATATGTGTGATTTAAAGACCTCACTTGTACTATTCCTCTCATACGGTATGTCACCTACGAGTGACATTTGGCTCATTATGTGATATGTGATATGTAAGTCCTACTAAGTAGTAGTTGAGTGATGGTATTCCTATTATGTGTTTTGAAAGAATGTGTAAGCGCTTACATGATATATGATTTGATAAGATTATGATTTTGATTAATCACAACATATCATACATATGCATTGTGTACATATATGTATTTGTATTTGATATATGAAAAATTAGTATGCTTACTGAGTTTTATACTCATTATAGTTTATGGTGATTTCAGGTAAATAAGGTACATGTGTGCTTAGCGGATTTGGCAAGGCTTCTGCTGTTCCTTGGGTTCCCTAAGTTGCTAGGTTGTTGTGTGTTTCATTTGGGGACACGTGGGATAGGATATTTGGTTTGTCCCTATTGAATAAATACTTATGTATTATTTCATTGTGTGTGGATTGGATTTGGTTTAAGTTTTATAAAGTGTGGTTATTGGATGATTTTAAGTAAGAATTTGCAATGGATATATTCTGGGCTCCCGGTAACAAAGTTGCTACTGGTGACGTAGTAGAGTGTTAATCTCTGAGAAAACTCTGCGTATCTCCGGTTTAATAATTGTCCCAGTCATAATTCAATTGCTATAATTCTGAAAGAAATTGAAATGAAAGTTTGAAAATTTTGTGTAATATTATTTATGAGTGCACATGCAGTGAATGAATGTAAGTGATGTCGTGTGTCGGATCTTTTGGGTCTGGGGCGTGACAGCTTTTAGTGGTATCAGAGCTACGATATGATTCTGTAGACTTTTAAGTGTCGAGTCAAGGGAACCGAGCAGATGCCAAATCCTTAGGATTGTATTTGTAGCTTCGTTGTGTAAAAGTTTGACATATTCCTTAAATTTTGTATGATTTTGTGAAGATGACACAGTATCCAAGAGCTGCTAAGATTGTTGTTGTTGTGGATAATGGTACCTTGTGGATCTTAATGTTACCATTTAGATTTTCTTTTAAGTTATGACTAATATGCTTAGTAAGAGTGATGTTGAATATCTTATAATGATAATTTGCATGTGATAGAGCAAATTGAGATAATTTTCTCAATGACAAAATATAGAGAAGTAGAGTATTGAAGACATCAATTGAAACAACTTTTATTGAAAAGGAAAACAACAACACAACAACAATAGCAGCAACAAACATACAATAGAGGCTACGGAGTGAGATTTAAGTCTATTTTGCGCTTCTTCTGACTGTCATGAGTAGACCAATCTAACTGATGCAATGTTGGATTAGACAGAGGAATAAAAGACTGCAATTGATCAATCAGTTGATCAACAGTTGGAGCTGAAATAAGAATCCGTCGTGCTAGAAGTGGGATGAATTGTGTTCCCGCTGCATAGTTAAGAAAAGATATCAACCCGTCGTAAAAACCATTAACATTTAACAAACCAATGGGTTTTTGGTGGATTTGTAATTGTGCCCATGAGACAATTTGAAAAATTTCCTCCAAGGTCCCGAAACCTCCTGGTAGAGCTATGAAAGCATCTGCATGCCCAAGCATTTGAGCCATTCGTTCGTGCATAGATGAGACTTGTAACTCATCCCCAACTGTTTTTCCTACAATATTTTCAATAGCTAGAGGTTTTGGAATGATACCCAAAACGCGACTACCATTATTGTGTGCTGCTTTTGCTACAGACCCCATTAACCCACGGTTACCTCCTCCATATACTAGATGTATATTTCGCTCAGCTAATACCTTACCGAGATTTTCTGCAACTTTTGTAAACTCTTCAGTATTTCCAGGGTTGGATCCACAAAAGACACAAATTTTTGTAAATCGACGAGCTGAGGTTTCCTCCATTGTTACGCTCACCCTAATCTTTAAATATTTTCGAGTTTGTATAAGGATGCAAAACAATGTATTTATAGAGAAACAAATTTATAATAGCTGTGGAGCATATGTGTAAGTATGTTCAAGTATATATTTTTCTCGATTTTTGTGAGGCAAAAAGAAAAGAATGAGTTTTACTTTATCATTTTATAAGGAACAATAGGCCGCAAAATTTGAATAAATATTTTTGATATGTAAGTGTGATAAAATTGTGTCGGAAGCGTGATGAGTTAGGTAAGATAATTAAGAAAAGTCAATAAATGCCTATTTTATGGATTTAAGGACTTTGCCGTTTTGGCATTAATGGCCGACAATGCATCTATGACTTGAAGACTTTTTGAGCTAACAATTGGACTTTGGACATGAGGCCAAATTAACTTTATTAATTACGAAGATTTTTGTGGTCTTAACATTGATTTTTGGCCGATAGATTAAAAGCAGATATGAAGAAAGATAAAGCACACTTGACATAAAGATAAAGCAGTAGTCAGTCTCTCTTTGATGTGATAGAGCAACACGGATCTAGTTTCTGTGAAAATAGAAACAACAATGTAGGTCAAAATGAGTCTCCTTGGTCGCTTTCATCTGTGTCGTATCCGTGAGAGAGGAACTTATGGAGTTGTTGTTCCCATACATTGAATGAGGGCTCTGGCGGAGTGGAATGTGGGTCTACCATATCTTGATCTTCTCCAGGTGAGCTGGTCTGGATGAGGGATGTGTTGGCTTCCTCTTGGATTTGGGTGTCGGTTGGATAAGGTTGGGAGTCTTGAAAGAGGGATAAGTCAAGATTGGGTTGGTGTTGGTCAAGTTCTGTCGGGACAACTGGCTGAGATTGAGTAGGTTCTGTCGGGACAACTGGCTGAGATTGGGTAGGTTCTGTCGGGACAGTTAGCTGAGGCCATTGGTGAAGGTTATCCATTGTTTGTCTGTATCTGGTATAATAAGTCATGTTTGGGATATGGTGATGATGAGTAGAGTAATCTGTATTTCTGAGATGTGAAAGATGATATTTTTGTCTTTGTTGGAATTTGAGTATATTGGCAAAATTCAGGTCTTCTGTAAAGTCAGCTTCAACTTGTTCCCAAGGTGCAGCATCTTCTGGGGAGATCCAAACAGACGGAGGAATTATTTGATTTTCCTGAGCAAGAATTCTTTCAAGTTCTCTCTTTTGCTGAATTACTTCTTCAGGCCAGAGCTTAATTGATCCCTTTAGTGAAAGGGTAAATGTGAAGTAATCCTTAACAGTGGGGTAATAATGAATCTCGTGATCTGAAATAATCATACCCTTCCGTTGGAGAAGTAAGACTGACCAAAGATGTTGTCTGGGGACTGCAGCATTTGTGTTGTTTGCAATCATGTATTGAAATTTAGTTATCCACCATGTCTTTGGGTAAAACCATTGGAGAAAAATCAGGGCTGGATGATCTTCATCACATTTTTCTAATTTTTGGAGGGTTCTAAGTAATGGGAATTCCATGGCGATTGTATACAGATCCAACAGGTACCATAATAAGTAAAGGACAGGTTTGGACCATTGGGAAAATGGGAAAAAAAAAAAGAGTGCAGGTGAAAGAAAGGGTATTCTAAGTTGAACAAAGGGCCACCAAGAACTGTGAGGCCGTGTTCTTGGACTGCTAAGATGGCGTAGTGTCTGATGAATTCTTTGGCACGGGAATGGAGTGTTCTGGTTTTGATTAGGTCTGGAAATTGTGGTGGAGAAAAAGGAACAGGAGGAGTTATGATAATGGGATTCATTATGAAGATGGTAAGAAGGTTGGTTTTATTTATTGCTAGAAAAGTGATTATGAGGTTTAGGCTATTTATAGAGTTTTATGAAAGAAAATCAATAATCGTTTTGTCCTTTCCTTTTACGTGGATGACGTTAAAGGAATAGTTAAAAGAATCATATTTGCCATCGCAGTAATTGTGCTAGTAGAATCTTTTCTATTTGAAATCGAGCATATTAGAAAAAGCAGACATGTCAATCTCAATGAGAAAATGATGTCCAATAAGGTGGACTATTTTTTTTTAAGAGTTAAAGTAAGAGATATAATGTTAAGATCTATAGTTTAAGAATCAGTTGAACTAAAGGTCTTTTTATTGAAGTTGATTTTTGATCGTTTAAGATAATGCTTTCAATATTCTGATTTGAATGACAACTTAGTTGCGTTGAAATACTACATTTTTTTTTTTTGAATGATATCAAGGTAGTGAATGATATTATGACGTATGAGTATATGTTGAAGGGATTAAAATTTTTAAAGGAGTTAAGAATTTTATGTAAGAGATTAGTATGGGTATTCTACATCTATGTTATTCTTTAATGAATGAAAGGTGAAGTGTATAGATACCCATTAAATATTGAACGAATGGAAGAAAAAAAAAAAGAATAAAAATATGTGTGTATAATTTTATAAGTCCATAATGTGTATCATATGTTTATTTTATGGATATATGTTTCGTACTCCTCTCGTATACTCAGCTATGAGCCAACTTAGAGATAATCTAACATATGAATGAGTATTTATTAGGATTTTGGACCACAATGAGCAAATCCTATATACAAGGAAGATTGCTTTGTAAATGTTTTATGAATAAACTATACAGTTGAAAAGGAAAATTGAGAATGAGAAGAAGAAATGAGATTTAAGTATCCTCATCTATGTGCTTAAGTTATGAATTTCGAGGACGAAATTCTTATAAGGAGGGGAGAATTGTAGTAACCAGTATCCATAACCGGTAAGAATATGTATATTTATATATATAAATATACGTATTTTATTTGTATGTTGGTGATACTTGATTTATATATTGTTATTAGTAGTGTTTTTATAGGTTAAGGATATACTATTAGTATTGGGTTTATTTGCAAGACTTTGGAATTATTTTAGGGACCAAATTGTTATACTTTGAAAGTTTTGGGGGTGAATTCGTAAATACCAAAAATTAGCCACTTAGTATAAAAATACACTTTTAAAACCCTAATTCTCTCATTTTGGTCGAGCTACCCATTTTTAGAGAGAGAAGAGAGAAATAAAGGAGAGAGAAAGAGAAGAAGAAGAAGAAAAAGAAGAAGAAATTGAAATTTTGGATCTTTAGAGGTATATCACAACTAATTATCAATTTATTGGTGTTAATTAAGTTAATTTCTTTAAGTTTTGATTTCTGGAAATATGTATAATTAAGGATTTGATGTGTATTTCGTTTGATGTTGTGAGAATTGATGATGATCTATAAGATAGTTTGATAAATCATGATGAATTATGAAATTTCTAAAGTGTATCAGCTCTTGATCTAGGAATTTTATAAATTGTTGTGATTCGATTCTGGTTTTTAATTTTGAGTATATGAAATTAGACATGTTTAGGATCATCTGAGACTTTGAATCGACTGAAAATCTCGGAAATTGAATTTGTAGTGAATTTACCAAAATGACCCTGGAATTCTGGAAATTTCCTGTGTAAACAGTATGATACAGTGGAAAATAATTTTTGACCTACTGAATGATCTTTAAAAATTAAGAATTTGTGGAATATGATAATTTTATATGTCTAATATGATATACTCGGAATTGAGAATTTGGATCAATGTGGTTGAAGTGTTATGAATTTCTAAAGTGTATCAGCTCATTGTAGTATTTGATTAACAGATTTTTAAAGTTATGAAATAAAATAGTTTTGAAATACTTTTGGCAGTTATTTGGAAGCCAAATATTTATCATGGACTGAGATATGTGTCAAGAGTAATTATGTGGTATTTTTATAATTTTTGAGTTAGTATATGATTTTATAAAATTGGGAGATTGAATACTGTTCAGTAAGTATCTTGATCCTGTCAGGTTTGTAGTTTGGATTCGATGGTGTGTATGGAATGGATTGTGTAGGAATTTTGATATAATATTCATATATAAGAAGTATATATGAGTCAAGAATGATATATTCTAATTTTGGAGTAATTGGACATCATTTGATGTATTAGAAAATTTTGTTAAGTGTAAGTGGTCAGAATGACAGGTTTTGAGAAACCAAGTATTTAGACCAATTTGATGTGATAAATGCATTGTGTATAATTTTGTAAGCTATTTAAAGTATTTTGTGTGAATTGTGAAGCTTATGAAAGGATTAATCTCCATTGATAGGTTAAGGAGATTTAAGTCTTGTAGCTGAAAGTGTTAAGAGGTAAGTATACTAGACTTACTACTGGAATCACAATAAACATAATTATTGTTTTGTATGATTTTGTAAATGGGGTTAAGAATATGTTTATGATATGTCAAAGTATATTTTGATATGAAATGTGAATATATGTTTATGAATGTGAGCATTGACATTGAGCATGGACATACATGTGTTTTTGAAAGTGAGCTTTCCAAAATAAGATGCGTTTAACAAAGAAAGCTTTTGAAGTGTAATATGTCCATGAGAAATATTTTGTGATTTGAGGGTACTTGAACTCACTGTTAACTTAGTAGGCATTTTATGTGATTTGTGGAGCCTTTATGTGTGGCCTTTCCTTCGGGATTGGTATATGTTATGTGTTCCGTATGTAGGGAGGATCCTATTGGTACCTAAAGGAAGTGTGAGTCATCACATTCGTGTGGTGGCGTATTGGTACACGTGAGAGGACTCACCGATGATCAGGGTGAGGGTTTGGCTTTTACCTTCGGGCATAAGCGTTATATATGTGTGATTTAAAGACCTCACTTGTACTATTCCTCTCATACGGTATGTCACCTACGAGTGACATTTGGCTCATTATGTGATATGTGATATGTAAGTCCTACTAAGTAGTAGTTGAGTGATGGTATTCCTATTATGTGTTTTGAAAGAATGTGTAAGCGCTTACATGATATATGATTTGATAAGATTATGATTTTGATTAATCACAACATATCATACATATGCATTGTGTACATATATGTATTTGTATTTGATATATGAAAAATTAGTATGCTTACTGAGTTTTATACTCATTATAGTTTATGGTGATTTCAGGTAAATAAGGTACATGTGTGCTTAGCGGATTTGGCAAGGCTTCTGCTGTTCCTTGGGTTCCCTAAGTTGCTAGGTTGTTGTGTGTTTCATTTGGGGACACGTGGGATAGGATATTTGGTTTGTCCCTATTGAATAAATACTTATGTATTATTTCATTGTGTGTGGATTGGATTTGGTTTAAGTTTTATAAAGTGTGGTTATTGGATGATTTTAAGTAAGAATTTGCAATGGATATATTCTGGGCTCCCGGTAACAAAGTTGCTACTGGTGACGTAGTAGAGTGTTAATCTCTGAGAAAACTCTGCGTATCTCCGGTTTAATAATTGTCCCAGTCATAATTCAATTGCTATAATTCTGAAAGAAATTGAAATGAAAGTTTGAAAATTTTGTGTAATATTATTTATGAGTGCACATGCAGTGAATGAATGTAAGTGATGTCGTGTGTCGGATCTTTTGGGTCTGGGGCGTGACAGAATCTTTTGTCATTAGGACAATTAGATAACACTGAGTGTAAGACCCAAATTGAAAATGGGATAATGAAAATTCTCAAAGGCGCGCTTGTAGTAATGAAAGCAGAAAAGGTTGCAGCAAATTTATACATGCTTAATGGAGAAACACTGCAGGAAGGAGATGCATCTGTTATATCAACTAGTTCAGCAGAAGAGTCAACGATAATGTGGCATCGCAAACTGGGCCATATATCAGAACGAGGTTTGAAGATTCTCTCTGATCAAAATTTACTTCCTGGGCTCAAATCAGTTCATTTACCTTTCTGTGAGCACTGTGTCACAAGTAAGCAGCACATATTAAAGTTCAGCACATCCAGTTCTAGAAGTAAAGAAATTCTAGAATTGATCCACTCTGATGTTTGGCAAGCACTGGTGATGTCCTTAAGAGGAGCGAGATATTTTGTATCATTCATAGATGATTACTCCAGGAGATGTTGGGTGTATCCAATCAAGAAGAAGTCATATGTGTTTGAAGCTTTCAGAATATTCAGAGCACGTATAGAACTTGAATCAGAAAATAAGATCAAGTGTTTAAGGACAGATAATGGAGGAGAATATATTGGTGAGGATTTTATTGCATTCTGTCAACAAAAAGGCATCAAGCGACAATTCAGCACAGCTTACACGCCTCAGCAGAATGGAGTAGTAGAGCGGATGAACAGAACCTTGTTGGAGAGAACAAGAGCTATGTTGAGAACTGTAGATTTAGCCAAAGCATTTTGGGTAGAAGCAGTCAAAACCGCCTGTTATATGGTAAATCGGTCACCATCAACAACGATCGAGTTGAAGACACCGATGGAGATGTGGACTGAAAAACCAGTTGATTATTCTCGCCTTCATACATTTGGAAGTCCTATGTACGTGATGTATAATACCCAAGAAACAACGAAGCTGGATCCAAAATCCAAAAAATGCCTTTTCTTGGGATATACTGATGGAGTCAAGGGGTATCGCCTGTGGGATCCCACTACCTACAAGGTCGTTATCAGCAAAGATGTGATATTTGCAGAAGATAAACTGCAAAGTAATAATAAAGATGATAGCACAGTGAAAGAAAATCCAGAGACTACAACAGTACAAATGGAAAATAATCAAGTACAAGAAGATTCAGATTCTTCTAAAGTAGCACCAGAGCATGAAGAACAAGAACCAGTAGAGTCTGAGGCTACAGATGATCGTCGATCAACTCGTGAGAGACAACCACCATCATGGCACTCAGAGTATGTCATGGAGGCTCATGTTGCATACTGCCTACTAACAGAGGATGGAGAGCCAACAACTTTCCAAGAGGCTTCTAAAAGTCAAGATGTTTCTCTATGGATGACAGCAATGTAAGAAGAGATTGAAGCTTTGCATAAGAACAAAACATGGGAGCTGGTTGCACTGCCACGTGAAAGAAAAGCCATTGGAAACAAATGGGTCTACAAGATCAAACGGGATGGCAATGACCAAGTAGAGCAGTATCGTGCGAGATTGGTCGTGAAAGGTTAAGGTATTGACTTTAATGAGATATTTTTCCCTGTGGTTCGACTCACGGCAGTCAGAATAGTCCTGGCAATGTGTGCTACATTTGACTTACATCTAGAACAGTTAGATGTGAAGACAGCTTTTCTTCATGAAGAACTTGAAGAAGAAATTTATATGCTCCAACCAGAAGGTTTTAAAGAAGAAGGAAAAGAGAACTTGGTTTGCAGGTTGAACAAATTTCTGTACGGTCTCAAACAGGCGCCGAGGTGTTGGTACAAGCGATTTGATTCCTATATCATCAGCCTTGGATACAACAGACTTAGTTCAGACCATTGTACATACTACAAAAGGTTTGAAAATGATAATGATTTCATTATTTTACTGTTGTACGTGGATGACATGTTGGTGGCAGGCCCCAACAAAGATCGAGTCCAAGAATTGAAGGCACAGTTGACTAGGGAATTTGATATGAAGGACTTGGGACCAGCAAACAAGATTCTAGGGATGCAAATTCATCGAGACAGAAATAACAAGAAGATTTGGCTTTCTCAGAAGAACTACTTAAAGAAAATATTGTGGCGCTTCAACATGCAAGATTGTAAGCCAATTAGTACCCCACTCTCTGTTAATTTCAAGTTATCCTCTAAGATGTGTCCTAGCAAAGAAGCAGAGAGGAAGGAGATGTCTCGAGTACCGTATGCATCAGCAGTGAGAAGTTTAATGTTCGCTATAATTTGTACCAGACCAGACATTGCACAAGCAGTGGGAGCAGTTAGTAGATACATGACGAATCCTGGTAGAGAGCATTGGAGTTGTGTCAGGAGGATCCTTAGATACATTAAGGGTACCTCAGATGTTGCTTTATGTTACGGAGGATCAGATTTTATTGTTAAGGGCTATGTGGATTCAGATTTTGCATGAGACCTTGATAAAAGAAAATCCACTACTGGCTATGTGTTTAAACTTGCAGAAGGAGCTGTAAGCTGGGTTTCGAAACTGCAAACTGTTGTGGCATTATCTACTATAGAAGCAGAATACATGGCAGTTACACAAGCTTGCAAGGAAGCAATTTGGATATAAAGATTACTGGAGGAGCTCGGGCACAAGCAAAAGAAAGTTGAATTATTTTGTGACAGTCAGAGTGCCTTGCACATTGCAAGGAATCCAGCTTTTCATTCAAGAACGAAGCACATATCCATTCATATAGATATGAAAAAAATTCATACAGATGATAACCTAGCAGATGTGTTGACCAAGCCCACCAATACCAATAAGTTTGTATGGTGCAGATCCTTGCATGGCCTAGCAGACACGTAGGTAACATGACTTTGGCGAAGAAGAAAGAATGGTGTAAAGACTTGATTGATTTTCAATCAAATCTCAAAGTGGGAGAAATGTTGTGGTAGCTGGCACCGTGTGCCAGCAATTGTTTTAACAATGGTGGACAACCATTTCTTGGCTGTCCACCATGCTAAACTCTCCCTATAAATGGGAGAGTTTAGCAGTTCATTTTTCATTCTAAAAAAATACAATTTTGAGAGAATTTGTATTTTTTGAGTAATTTGAGAGAATTGGGTGTATTGGGGTTTTAGGTTGTGAGGCTAAAACACTACAATACTTGTATTCTCCATTTTCAATAGTAAGAGATTCTTCTGTCTTCGCCCGTGGACGTAGGCTAAAAGCCGAACCACGTAAATTTGTGTTTTATCTTATTTTTATTTTTATTATTTTTTTCAATTTCACTTTAACTGCGACCCTGCATCACCCCTCAATTTCCTAACAATGACTATATGCAGGAAAAGATGACCTCTACCTAAAGCTTATGAAATTCTTGATTCTGCAATTTGATCAGAGAGAAAATCTTGGCTGTATGAGTGCGGTGAAATAGATATCTCCTTTGATTCAGTTTTCAAAAGGATGCACAAATATGCCAAGAAGCACGGCAAGGTAATCTAGTTGATGTTTGACAAGTTTCCAGATATTGTTCTTAAGGTGATTTAACCATGTGGAGGTCTGGCAGTATAGTCTGAGGACAATAGCTACAACAGAAATTTTAATCTAAAATTAACTGGCATTTGATGTACGCTCTCAACAAAAATTTTGTTCCCTCATAGACTGTAGGGATAGAATCTATTCCGATTGACTTTATACTCCTTTCTCGTAATCTTAATTCTGGGAATGAAATTCAGAAACTATATTTAACTAAGTGATGGAGAATTAACCTACTTATTGTTGATAAAGCAGTAAGGAGTAAAGAATGTCCAAAAGAAATAGCGCCATTATTCCCTTTTTTTTTCTTTTGTCTTTATTTTCTTCCAAAACAAAGTCATATCTCCTTGTAAGATAATATGGTTTGAGACAAATATGCTCAGATTATTTTCTATCACTTCTCCATGCCCGTTAAAACATTCTAAGAGATGTTAACAAATATATTGGAAAACGTCCAAGAGATGACAAATATATTGCCAAAGCCCCAAGGGAATATTCACCTAAAGTCGGCAACTTAACAGAGAGCCGAAAAGCCAGTAAGCATAGACTGGCATAACGCCAAGCCGGCCTAATTGTCAGTATATTATCTACTGGAGCCCGCATTGATGTAAAAACAGATGGCGAAGTTAATAAATTAATGAAACAAGGAAATTAGAGAACCTCGTAATATTGGATCCATGGTAACCGTCCAAAGTCAACGTTTTCAAAAACAACTGGAATGCAAAGCCAAAATGTACCCCGCAGATAACGAAGCTACCTTCCCCTAATAAAAGCCCCATTTCTGATCCCATAAGAGATTCACATACAAAATCATTATCCAACTAAATATTCATATCGGATTCTCTCTTTCTATCTACCAGCTCATCCTTTTCCTGTTGCATAACCATGGGAATTGAAGTTGAAGGCGACGAAGAATCAGCAACAACCCAAGTATCGGCAAGATCTTCTATTTTCAGGTACAACTCGCCCTTAGTTCAAGTTAGCCTTATTGGTCTAGTATGCTTCTGCTGCCCGGGCATGTTCAACGCCCTTGCTGGCATGGGAGGTGGTGGCCAAGTTGACCCAACCGCGGCCAACAACGCCAACACAGCTCTCTACACCACCTTCGCCGTCTTTGGAATCCTCGGTGGCGGTGTTTATAACATCTTTGGCCCCCGCTTGACCCTTGCTGCAGGCTGCTCCACCTACGTTCTTTACGCAGGCTCTTTCCTTTACTATAACCATCATGGCGATCAGACGTTTGCTATTGTTGCTGGGGCTGTGCTTGGCGTTGGCGCAGGCCTTCTCTGGGCAGGACAAGGCGCTATCATGACCTCTTATCCCACTGCTACACGTAAAGGAATCTATATCTCTTTGTTTTGGAGTATTTTTAACATGGGTGGTGTCATCGGTGGCCTTATTCCTTTCATCCTCAATTACCACCGAACTAAATCTGAAACTGTAAATGACGAGACTTACATAACATTCATGTGTTTCATGTCCGCTGGTGCTGTTCTTTCACTAGCAATATTGCCTCCTAGTCGTGTGATTCGAAATGATGGTACCCGCTGCACCAACATTAAATATTCAAATGTTTCTACCGAGGCCGTTGAGATTTTGAAGCTCTTTCTTAACTGGAAGATGCTTCTCATTGTCCCAGCTGCATGGGCTAGCAATTTTTTCTACAGCTACCAGTTCAACAATGTTAACGGCCTATTGTTCAATTTAAGAACTAGGGGATTGAACAATGTTTTCTACTGGGGTGCACAAATGTTGGGGTCAGTCGGAATTGGGTACGTGATGGACTTCAGTTTTCAAAGTAGAAGAAAAAGGGGCTTAGTTGGAATCGGGATTGTTGCTTTATTTGGGACTGCCATTTGGGGTGGTGGCCTTGCCAAACAAGTGAATTACTCTTATGATGATCCCCCGGAACGATTGGATTTCAAAACCTCTGGAAATGATTTCGCTGGACCATTTGTCTTGTATTTCAGTTATGGGTTACTAGATGCCATGTTTCAAAGCATGGTTTATTGGGTGATCGGGGCATTGGCTGATGATTCCGAGACCCTCAGCAGGTACTCCTTAACTCTTTTTGTTTTATCCAAACTCTTGTAACTCTTCTAATTTGATTAAAAGATATAGTAAAAGTACATTAAACATAATAATAGTAAAAAAAATTGAATTTAGATGCGAATAAAAAAAAATACTTGAAATCTCAGAAGAATTTAAATTTGAAAAATATTCAAAAATTCTGTATTTTTTAAGATAAAAAAGCAACTTGACCCAAAAATCCGGATTTTCCTCTCCCATTGAAGGTGTCTCCTAGTTATTGTCTCTCTCATCAACGGGTGAGTTGTGTTATCGACTAATCTCAACCTTATCTGTAACATTGCTTTTCAAACTCTACAACTTTTGTCTGTTTGTAGTATGAAAATTAAGAAGAAAAAGAAAGGCAAGGCCTGAGCGGATTGGCTAAAATTTCTTTCTTCTATATTTATATATTTTTTTTTACTCTTTATTCATCAGTGAGATTTTCTCTCTCTCGCTGTCTCACTCATCAACTCTCAAGCGCTGTCTCAACTCTCTCAAGACTCTTAACATAAGAATGTTTTGTTTCACTTCTTCTCTCAATTCTCAGTCTCAACTCTCACACTGTCTGTAGTCATGCACGTCTGAAACAAACAAAGTGATGAATCAAAGTTTTAGCAAGAGAGATTGAGGGAAAAGTTCAGATATTTTTTCTTTTTGGAAATTAATGGTTTGTAACATTTTTTTTTTAAATTTTCAGATTAGAAAAACAAAAGATTTTGATTCAAACAATAAAGAAAAAGAATAAAAAAATAATGGTTAAAGAATTTGATGGTTCAGACTTAAGAGTGGAGAGTGAGTGTTGGCGTAGGATTAAATAAAGAGAAAGAAAATAGTTGAAGAAATAAAGGAAAAGCAAAAAGAAATTAAAAAAAATAGAGTTTCCGATTTTAACCGGGTTTTGGGTAACCCAAACCCGACTTGGATTAAAATTCAAACTCACCCGCACTTAAAAAAAATTTGGGTGCAATTTGAGTTCTAAAATTTTATCAAAATTTGAATTTATATTCCGGTTGAAAAAAATTTAGATTAGATTTTTCATCCTTAATTAAATATCAAGATTAATAAATTTAAAAAAATAAACATTATTTACTCTAATTTAAACTATTTTTATAGAAAATATAATCTATTATAATTTTATAATATAAAATACAACTAAACATTTTTTATATGATTAGTCACGTAATTTTTTAAGAAAATGACATCTTTATTTTTTGAATTTGGTAATTTACCTAATTTTGTATCTCTTATTTTAAATTATGCTATTTTGTTCCTCTTCATTAGTTAATTGTTATTAAGTTTGACATAAATGCAATTATTTCAATACAATGTCTGTTATGCCTTTGATAGTTATGCATATGTGCTCAAGTGTTAATACTGTTTTCACATGTCAATAAATAATTGGTTGTTGATAAATATTTTTTGGATACGTGACATATTTAGATAGGCCCAGTTTTAATATTAAATTTTAAAATTTATTTTTAAAACTAAATTATTATTAAAAAAAGGGAACCTCCACCGGCACGGACATCCAGCGGTGGCCTGTCACTGCCGCCCATCAAACTCCAAAAATAAAAATGATAAAATTTTTATATTATTAGATTTTATTTTTCGTGATTTACACAATGGTGTAATCATTTTTAACAAAAAAAATATCAAAAAACGGCCAAATATGCAATGAGAGCCCTGAAAGGTGGCGGCGGCCACTAGCGATAGACATTAAACAAAGCAACAGTGACATATTGCCGTTCCATGGAGGAGGGCAGCGGCCATTGATGTGCACGTCAAACGAAGCAGTGATGACCTACATTATCGCTTCGTTTGACGTGCACCATTGGTGGCCACCGCCTCCTATGGCTCCCATTGCAAAATTTGACTGCCTCCTGGTCTTTTTTTTGGTTAAAAACGATCCCACCATTATGTAAATCATGAAAAATAAAATTCAATGATATAAATTTTGATTATTTTTATTATCGAAGTTCAGTGGCTAGTGATGGCAAGCCATTGCCAGACGTTTACTGTGATGGTGATGACCTACAATAGAGTTTTATTTATTTAATAATTCATAATTATTTGACGCATGCCACAATGTATAAATTTTTTTTATCAAGTTACAATTTTGTCTTTCAACAATAAAATCTAACGATAATTAGACTATAAAAAAGGAACAAATCTTAATAATTTAAAACATGTGAGACAAAATTAAGTAAATATCCAAATTCAAGAGACAAAGATGTCATTTTTCTTAATTTTCTCTCATAATTTTTTTATTGATCTTTTGAGTAATATTTAATTCATTGTTAATTTTGTATTCTTAATCCTTGTATAACTTAGACCTTATGAAATTACTAATATATAAATCTCCTAATGTAACTCAAATAAGATAATTTAGGTGTTCCATAAATAAGTTTAATTTAATTTAATATTATTTCTCTTAAACTAAATTTTTATCTCTCTTAATTTAATTTTAATTTTTTTATGGCCTCCCTTAAGCCAAATTTTATTTTCTCTCATTTTAGAAATCATATATCATATTCACTTAAGATTTTTTATGAGAATCAATCCACCTATCATTTTTATAAGAATTTTTTTTTACACACACCCATTGTATTTTTTTAACATAGTAACTTGCTAGATACATTTCATTGGTTTTTTTTTTATAAAAAAACTCATTGAGATTTTTTAATTATCGAGATAACTTTGTTTCTAAATAATTTTAATTACTATTTCAACCCAAATCAAATATTTTTTTATAGCTTCTGTATGGATGCTACTCTTATATATACTGAACTAAGTTTTTTGTCTCTTTTTCTTTAAAAAAGATATATTTGAATTTGATTTTTTTTTTTTCTAAAACGTGCCCTTGCTTTCTTTATTTGCCTTGATATAATTAAGATCTTTAACTTGATATATCTTTTAACTTCTTGCTTTTGATTTGATTTTGATACTGGTTACAAAGTCTTTGACTTAGCTTTGATACCACTTATTAGTATTTTAACTTATATAATTTGTTTAAAAAATATAGTAGAAGCACATCAAATATTAAAATTAATAAATCACACAAAAAAACACAAAAAAATTAATATGATTCACATTAATTTAGACTACATTTATGAATGAGAAAATAATTTATTATAATTTTATAATATAAAATTTATGAGTACTCTAAATTTTTTTTATTCTACTTTTCACATAATTTCTTTCATAATTTTTTTATTGATAATTTAACCTCTTTATATAACGAGTGATATCTAACTTAAGTAAAATATAACTCTTTTATCATTTACAACCCCAGTACCTAGAATCACTCAATATTTCTCATAAGAGAAAATAAGCAATGCATAAAGATTCCAACTTTACAATATATTGAACCAAGGTTAGATACTTTCGTATCCATTTACCAAGAAACAAAGATGCTTTCAGGATCATCTATCCCTTGCTAGGGAACACGAATCTCCGAGGTGTAAAATAACAAAAGGTGGAGATTATATATCCCCCACGCCCACTCTAAAGCCGGAAGTAAGAAAGGCCATACTCTTTCATAATTAGAAAGAGTGTCCGATCTAGTCAAGCTTAACAAACAAGCAGTCTTATCCCAAAGCAATATTGAAAACAAATCCAGTATGTCAAAATTTTATATACAAGTAAGGATTACTCTTGACTTTCACTGAGGATGACAACCATTAGAGAATCCATTGAAAACCAAGATCTACAGTGATATCAAATAATCGATGGTCATACCTTTTTGCAAGCTCCAGATATTTATTACCCCCTAAAATCTATCATAAGATTGATAAGAGAAGTAGACATTGATCTTATATTTTTAAACTTTGTACAACTTCAATTTTATATTTAATAAAGTAAATTTTATAAAGAAATTACTAATATATGAATCTCTTAAATCAATTCAAATAAAGTAATTTAAGTCTTTTTTATGTAAATTTGGTTAAATCCAAAGAATATGCATTTTCATGCAAACTTTTGCTAGAGATCTTTTTCAAAAAACAAAAAAGGCCTTTTGTTAGAGATTGCACAGACTTTTCACTCGGTCATTGGCGTTCCGTGAATTGCAGGTACGCTGGGTTCTATAAGGGAGTGCAAAGTGCAGGATCCGCAATTGCTTGGCAAGTTGACTCACACAAGGTTCCCTTGTTGTCCCAGTTGATCGTGAATTGGTCACTTACCACAGTGAGCTATCCATTACTGGTCGTCTTGGTCATGTTGGCTGTAAAGGATGACGATAAATCTAGAGATGGTGCTGCCAATGATTCTGCTATACCATCAGCTCCTACAGTTGCTACAAAAGATGGTTAACGAGCTTGTCAGGTCTACCTGATACCATTTTTTCCTTTCCATTTGCAATTTCCTCTGGCTTTCTCTTATGAAACTAAAATCTTTGGACGTAGAATCTGAAGACTCGGGTTTAGTAATTTTATCACGTGTTAAATAATCTATTCAAATTATTGAATTTTCAGAATATCTTTCGAAGGCCGAAGTAAAATAAAAGAATATTCTCCAATGTTGAAAGCCCGTGGAAATTTTGAAGCAAACGGGGATGACACAATAATGCAGGACCACCATCCCAATTCAATGTCTGATCCGCCCAAAATTTTGGTTCACGATCTTTCACTCTACAAGAATCAATTGCCTGAAATTTTTACTGAGAATATAATCTTGAAGAAACCATGGTAGAAACTGACAAGAAGTCTCTTAAGCCCTGGATGATTCCTTGGCATAACACCACCAGAGTATTTACTATTTGGTTTATGAATCTAGATTACACAATTACATCCTGATCGGTTAAAATATCGTCATTGTTAATTAACCAAAATAGTGAAGACATGCCTTGCAAGTGGTACACAACAACTTTCTGTGTTGCAATACCATAAGACTATTAAATCAACTTTCGCAAGTCCCAACAGTCAACCATTAAATCTAAACGATACAAATAACTTGGGTAAAATTGGCTGGAAACATCACTTCCTACATACCAGACCCTTTTCAGATTAACCTATAAAGATTTTACATGAAATTATATGCATCAGCGACGTTATTAAAAAAGACAACTTTTGCCTGAAGAATTATGTTGATTCTTAATAATTTCAATGCCACTCAATGCTCTTGACCGCCTTGGCCATGCCCATTAATTCGGTTGTCCTCATCAGCTCCAATACCATCTCCTCCATCCCCATAATTAACCCAAGGTAGCATCGATTCAAATAAGACAGCCAACGGATTGTGATTTGCAACATTACGTAGGGGTGAAGCTTGACCACCATCAAGTGGATTACCAACTTGAACCCCAATATGCAGAGCTTCCCCCATCCTCGGATCAACCACAAAGTTTTGTAGGTTATCAGGTGGAAGAGTTGACACGGAATCAGAGAAGTCCTGAACCATTAAATGACCATACCTGGCAAAAAGAGAAAAAAATAATAAAAATCATGTTAACTCCAATATAAATAGTGACAAATTGTGATAATACTAACATAGATGATTTATACAATCTAAGCTAGGACAATAACAAGGTCTAGCTTAATCTTCATACATCAGCAGTGCTAATTTATTTAGCTCTCTTAAATTTTACAACATCTGATAAATTTTATTCAGCCAATAGCAACCAAAACTAAATTCAGTATACATGCATTCTACAGTCAAAAATCAAAAATAGAAAAGTTTAGCTACAGCAAGTCACTCACTCATTTTTGTCAGATGAGAATGTTTCTTCTCTTACACAAGCCCAATCCTTAGCTTCACTTTCCAATGTTTCAATCACCAGCTGTGCAGTGTCTCGAAGCAATTTTTGTAGATCTGGAAGCCTCCATAGGATATAGCTCCTCTCCACATAAATATTGATCAAGTGATCCAAGGAAGGGATCTTTGTTTCATCTGAATGGAAATAACTGTGTTTGAGTATATTTGTCCATGCCTGATCTTTTAAGGGTACCTTTGCCACAAGTTTCTTGAGAACTGGAGGGTGAAGCATCAAAGCTTGCTTCATCAGATCAGCTGAAGAAGCCTTTGTATTATCTGTCTGCACATCTTGTGATGTTTCCTCTCGCTCAAGATAAAACCGGCAAATGGAAAGGGAATATGAGAAATTTGGAAACAACGATAAGGAGTTATCACTTTCATAGTCTTCAGAGAATTGTTCCAACCATGCATACTCCCCTGCCCTTAAAGCAAAGTAGTCAATGCAGAACAAGGCCCCCATTGGATCATCTGAATCGAGTGAAACCAAAAGTTTGCACACTTCTAGGGCAGATCGATGGCAGCCACGTCTGTCCATGTTTATCATGTGAGTGAAAAGTGCTCTGAATAGTGGTTTGTTTGTTTCATGGCTGAATTTCAATTGGCAGTTAACCTGCAAGGGGGTGAACATAGGATGCCACACGCATTCTGAGGCATATAAGCACTTTGCAACTGCATCTGCAGCCATCTGATGTTCGCCCACAAATTTAAAATAGTCTGCCATTGTTATTAGAGAATCCAAATGATAAGGATGATGCATCAAAACATTAGCAACACTGTTAAGATCATGAATAGCTTGGGCAGCTTCAAATGCTCTCTGAGCTTGACCATAAGAAGGTGAGTGGACATATCTACAAAATTGAACAAAGCCAAAACCAAGCACACATGTAAAATCACTAAAACCAAAGTTATATGCAGCCAAGTGTTACTACACATAATAAGGACACAAAATATAAGCATTAGTAAATAAACTAAGTTGCAAACAAGACAAATGCCTGGGGGATGGAGTAAGATGGAAATGGACAATGCACTCCAATTTGGAATCTGCAATAATGAATTTATTAAAGGTTTAGCCGGAGTAGAGAGCTATAAGGAACAAAGTCCCACAAATAAAAGTCTCAAAGAAATAATCAAGGTAATGCAGAGGATTACCTAACCATACTTCCTAATGCATGTAGCTAATACACCATTGACTTTGACAAACTAGAAACAATTGTGCACACAAAAGTCATTGTTTACATGAATGTATCAACTAAAAGCAGAAAGTAAGTCCATTTTCTAAATGATGATGAAGACAATACAATTGTTCATTTTTCAAATAATTCAAGCTCAACCGGAAAGAAAGATCATCATGAAAAGAATATGGAGAGCTGTGAGAAGTGAAATCTGACTACACAAACCAAGAAGGCCAATATTTACCTGAAGTAATTGTATCCATCCCTGCTTTCCAGAAATTCCATGGAAAAACTTTCATCCCAACGAGGCCAATGGTCTGATGGAGAGACTAAAATAGTCTTTCTTATATGATGACTGCCACGTCTTCCCCCACGCACCTGCCTAGAATTGCCACTTTGTTGACCTTGCTCAAATGATTTCACCACCTTGGATCCAAATATTCTTCGCAGCTCATTTTCAACATTCAAATATTTGGGATCTATTTGTAATACAGAAGGTGCATGCTGTTTGACTAAATTATTACGAACTTTAGCACTTTCTACTGTAGCCTTTGTAGGACCAGGTCGACGACTAGAAGATTTAACATCCAAAGATAACTTAGCTAAATCCTCCTCCAATGGTCGTTCAACTTTATCTGTGCTTGAAGCAGAACGCTCCTTGGTTTTCTTCTTTTTCTTTTTCTTTGATTTGTGATTTGATGTTGGAACTACATCAGTGATACTTTGCTGTGCAGACAGTTCCAAATTATCCCCGTCTCTGAAAGAGGCTTCATCGGCAACTTCTGAGCTCTGCAGAATGCATTGGATTATAAGCAGTTGAAAATAAAATATGCATTTGCAGCACAAGTTTCTTTCTGGTAACCACCAATTGATGGGAATACATTGAAACATCAGCCAAAAGCTAAGAGGTTGTACATCAAAATCAAGGTAAAGGAAACATAAACAAGAAATGTACCAAATTGAGCAAATATAACTGACACTAAGAACGACTCTATCCTCAACAAAACCATGGCAAATTGACCTATTCAATTCACCATCTCATCTCTGCTTCCCACTCCACATCAATATAGTACAGACAGTGTAACTAGCGCAAGATCATATGTAACCAGCAGAGTTTAGTATACTGCTAGCTCTGATAGTCAGATTATCAGCACCTTCCAATTATCCTACGACACTTACATAATCTCAAGATTAAGCACACGAGGAAATTGAATTACACCAATCCTTCTAAAAATACCCATCAATAGACCTTCACAAATATAAATCACTCAGTAATGTAAAATATTTTTCAGTAATTCTAAAATTCGAAAACAAACCGTGTAAGGGATAATCAAGTTACAGACTTTATAACAATAGCAACGACCATAAGAATTGAAAACTAATATTGATATAATATTATTTATAATGGTTAAGGTTAGGGGAAAAGACCCGGTAAGGGATAATCAAGTTATATTTTTCAGTAATGTAAAATATAAAATATTTTTCAGTAATCACTCAGTAATGTAAAATATTTTTCAGTAATTCTAAAATTCGAAAACAAACCGTGTAAGGGATAATCAAGTTACAGACTTTATAACAATAGCAACGACCATAAGAATTGAAAACTAATATTGATATAATATTATTTATAATGGTTAAGGTTAGGGGAAAAGACCCGGTCGGGTTCAGCGTCATCATCGCCATCGTTGAGGAGGTCGAAGGGGTTTATTGAAGGAGGAGGAGCCGAATCGGGGGACTCTGATTCGTCGTCTTGCAGCTGATCTTCATCTTCATCTTGGTGCTGTTGCTGTTGCTCTTGTTCTTTGACAACTTTCTTGAACAATCTACTCGACATAATTACTGGCTATTACAAAATCGGGTTTGAGGTTCCAATTGGTATTTGATGTGTTATGTTGATTATACTTCATAAATGTGGCGTAACGTAACCACAAGGAAGAACAAGGGAAGGGCAAATTTTAGGAAGTAACTAAAATACGAGAAGGCATTATTTTTATCTTTTAAAAAATAAATGCTATTTTTTTGGATATTAACACTGTTGTCCCCCTAGGTTGATACAAATTACACTTTTATGGCGGTTTTGGTTTTAATGACATTACCACCCCATATACTTAATTGAAAAGACAAAAATACCCTCACTTTTTAAAAATATTTTAATTAATTATTTGACAAAATCATGAGTATTTACGCTTTTTCAATTAAATATAAAGGTGACAGAATAGTTAAAATTAAAGTCATTATAAAAATGTAATTTGAGTCTCAGGGGTAATAGGGTTAATACTGCATTTTTTTAATTTTATTTTATAATTTATAAATAATAAAAATAGTTAAAATGTTAATATGGAAGTTATTTTTTAGATTATTTTTATTATTTTTAGAGATATTATTAAAATTATTATTAAATGAGGTATAATTATAAAAATATCAACGAATTTAAAAAAGTGATATTAATACTCGAACGTTTGATAAAATATACGCGAATATCTTTATTACTATAAATTTTTGATTAAAATTAACAGATTCAAAGTAATAAATTCATTTCATCCTCCAAATTTCTTTTTACATAATTTAAAAAAAAATTAAATAAATTTAAGATAATAAATTTTAAAAAATTATTTTTAAAAAAAATATGACAGGGCAATTTGATTTGATCAGAGTGGTTTAGATCAGACAACTGGCCGGTGTAGTCAACCAAGGCCTTTGGGTCAAAACAGCCAGATCAAGACTGCTACACCAGCGCAGCCAACCAAAATTGTTATAGCATGGTCAACTCATGCCACTATGCGTAACTAGATCATTTGTTTTTAAATTTTGTATTATTGTTATTTTTTAAATTTATTTAAAGTTTTTTAAGTGTTTTATTTTTGATTAAACGTTTTAATTGTTGTTATTATTTTTTAATTCATTTATTATTATTATTATTTTCTAAATTTATTTTAATTTTTTAAGTTTTTATTTTTATTGAAGGCTTTTAATTATTGTCATTATTATTTAATTCATTTTTTATTATTATTATTTTCTAAATTTATTTTAATCTTTTAAGTTTTTATTTTTATTAAAAGCTTTTAATTATTGTTATTATTTTTTAATTGTTATTATCATAAATACTCCTGAAAATAAGGTATAATTACACAAATGTTCAAGAGTTTAAAAAATCGATTGTAATCTTCAAAAATTAAAAAAAAAAAATATCAACACCATCTTTGAATAGGGAATCTTCCGCTAAATTTAACGAGAGGAGATCGTCAAAGTTATTTTATGTTACAGATTAAAATAATTTAAAATATATCAATTTAAAATAACACGTGTCGTAATGAAAAAAAGACACCCAAGAAACTAAAAAATCAAAAACAAACTCTTGCACGTCTCTCTTTCTCTCTCGATCTCGACTCTCAAATTCTCATAACACTTACACACACAATCTTACTCTCGTCCCGAGCTTTGAATCGTGTTGTTTCAGCGTGTTCGTCCAGCCTTGCATCACATTGCGACATCACCATCGCACTTCACAGACCCATCGTCGTCCCTCCGTCGCACTCGTAGTCACAGCACCGTCCCTTCGGCGCACTCGCAGTTGCAGCGTCGTCCCTCCATTGCACTCGCTGTAGCAGCAGTAGGAAGCCTAGTGATGTAAATTGGTTTCTCAGTTTGTTGTGAAGAAGATGGTAACAGTACAGAGAAGTCTAGTGATTTAAATTGATTTCTTGATTTATTGCAAAGAAGATGGTGGTAGTGCATAGAAGCTAATGATGTAACCCAGTTAGGTTTAGCAAGCTCTTCAGATTTGTAGATGGCTTGGATTGTGTTTTAATGGCAGTTGGGTCTGTTGGTGCTTTTGTACATGGCGGTGATTTTGGCAAAATTTGTAAAGCAATTGGGTGAATTGCATGTATTAAATAGAAGAATTTTATTTTTGAAAGCCTTTTGTATGGAAGATGTAGGAATGATTTAGTATTTAATTGAAGTAACGGAGTTGGAAACATGGATGGCTAGTTGTTGATTTGATTTCAAATTTGTGATGGTGGTTGATTAATGGATGACAAGTTGTTGAATTGATGGCTTTTTCCGGTGGTCTAATCCAGCAAAAGCACAGGTCACGATCATTTTATACAGTCCTTTAAACTTTAGTATCTGAAGCTCACAAGTCAATCGAAAAAGTACACAAACCAACAGTATACACCCGTTCAGTAAAACCACAAAGCTAAAACCAACACAAACACAATCGAATTCAATGGTACCCCAGCACTAATATATGGTAATGATACTTTTACAGTTGAAAACAAAATGATTTTGTATAATTAGTTCAATGAAATCATTTTGTGTGCAAGTTCAATGAAAAAAGATGGTAGTAATATGCATGCAAGATAACGAAACACCTTGAACTAGCGGCCAAATGGCCGCTGGAACTTTTTTCTTTTTTCTTTTTCTTTCAATTTTTAGTTTTAAATTAATTATAATTATTGTTAATATTTTAATTTTTTAATTATTGTTAATATATTTTTTAATTATTTCTATTTTTACTTATAAAAATATAATTATTATTTTTTAATTTTATTATTATTGTTATTATTATTTTCAAATTTTTAATGAGTTACCGGATTAATTTGAACATTTCATACCTTTTAACAATGAATATTAACGGAAGATATTCTGATAGAAAGAAAGTGTTGATATTTTTTAAATATTTGAGTATTAATATTAATTTTTGAAACTATTAAGTATTTGTATAATTATGCCTTATTTTGGGGATATTTATGATAATAACACTTTTTAAATTCATTTTTTTATTTTATTTTAATTTTTTAAGTATTTTATTTCATAAAAATTTTTTATTAAGATAAAATTTTAAAATTATCATTAAAAAGGTAATTTAATTATTTGATGCTACAGAGAATTTATTAATTTTAATAAAATATTTTTAATAATAAAACATCCTTATAAAATATTTAAGTATTAATATTATTTTTAAATATTACTAATAATATTTTTGTAATTATACGTTATCTTAGAAGTATTTTTAATAATATTTTTTATTTATGTATTTATTTAGGGGAATTACCACTGACGTGTCCGGTGTTCACTGTCTTGGTTTCTGTTGTTAAAAAAATAAAACAAAATAAAGTCGGTAGTAAATTTGCTGGGCGGAAAAAACAAAACAAATTGTATAAAGTCCGATGAAGATAACTCAGAACGAGGGAAGAAGATAACGCTCCACTCCCTCCCTATTTAAACGCCACTGCAAAAAGAAACCAGAAACAGCCAAACAAGTAACCCGTAAGTTAGAGATTTTTCCTTAATTTTTTATATTGTTTTTTTAGGGTTTAGGGTTTACGACCATGGGATTATTATTTTTTTAAGGTTATGAAATTATATTTCAATTCTGCTTTTATGTATAATTATTTATCATCTTGTTTACGAATTATTTTTCCGTTTAATTTTAGGAAGACATCAATGGGGTCGCTTCTAATTCGGGAATGGTCGGCGTTTCAACAGTTTCCTACCGCAACTCAGAACAAGTTGACGGAATTATTATCCAAATTAAAGCAAGAGGTTCCAGTCACGTGTTTCTTTAACTTATTTTTAATCCTAATTATAGTTTCTTGGCAATGTCAATTAATTATTTTAAAATTCAAATTGCAAATTGCAGAATGTGAACACGTTGACAATTCTTGTTATGGGCAAAGGTGGTGTTGGAAAATCTTCGACCGTTAATTCCCTCATTGGGGAACGAGTAGTCACTGTTAATTCTTTCCAGGCACGCATTAGATTTGCCCTTAATGTGGATTATTTTGTGTTTTCATCAATTGGGTTTAGGTATCTAGTTTTGCTATTTTTTGTTTGTTTGTTTTGCAGTCGGAAGCCTTGAGACCAGTAATGGTTTCGCGCACCAAAGGGGGGTCCACATTGAACATAATTGATACTCCCGGGCTTGTAGAGGCTGGTTATGTTAGTTACCAAGCTCTTGAGTTGATAAAAGGGTTAGTACTTGAATGATGGAATTTTTCACTTACTTTGGGGTCTATAGACCATCTTCACTCACTATATGGTTGTGTATTTGATAGTGAAGTATTACCTTATAGGAGTAGAATTTGATTATACTGAGGTTATTAATTGGGGATGGATGATGCAGGTTTCTTTTGAATAAGACCATAGATGTTCTGCTCTATGTTGACCGTCTGGATGCATATAGAGTGGATGACTTGGATAAACAAATTATTAAAGCTATCACCGGAACTTTTGGCAAACAAATATGGCACAAAAGTTTGCTTGTCCTCACTCATGCACAACTCTGCCCACCCGATGAACTGAACTATGATGTTTATTGCTCTAAACGATCTGAGGCTCTCCTAAAGACAATTCGGATTGGGGCTCGGATTAGGAAACAAGAATTTGAGGTACATTGTTCTTTGTTAACTATTTAATGATATAAAATGTCATACCAATTAGATGAGTAAAGACTACAGGGCGGTCAGGCAGACATGGAGGGATAAGCTAACCTATTCACACACATAAGGCATAATATGCTGGCCATGGAATCTTGACCTCTGAAAAGTCGTAATTGAGTGAAGGGCCAGTTGTTTTCTTACTATTTCACTTATGATGAAAAATGAAGAAAGTCAATGCAGTGCATACCCAAACATATACTGTTTTCCCTTATTATCTGTGGTTTTAATATAGTACTACACTGCAATGCAGTTCTTGCATATGAGGTGGTTCATATTTACCTACTCCTCAACACCGTATAATATTGTCCTACACTGCAATGCACTGGATTAATGTGGTTGATATTTACAAATGCTGATATTTTGAGTATTTTGATAACGCTGTAATGCAGTGTATTAGGAGATTAGTATTTACATATCACTGCAATGCAATGTTTCCAAGGATTATCAATAAAGAATGGACGGGGTGAGTATTAGACAGATTAGATGAGATGAGATGGGAGATTGATTTCAGTAATATTATTTCTCTCTCCTCTTACCTCTTTCTAAAAAGTTCTTTCTCTCCTCTCTCTTTGTTGTACTTACTGCTGCTGTAGAGAATCTGAGACACAGTGATATCTACATTTCAGTTTTTACTCTTTCACTTTACAATAAATTGCCAACAAACTTCTGGTATCACTGGTTGCTGGATTACTTTTGCCCATCTGACCAAAAAGTAAAGAAGGAAGTAAATAGAACGAGGAAAACAAGAGGAAACATGCATTGCAGAGCACTACTCTAAAGTCGAAATTTGAGGTTTCAATCAAGAACCAAATCCAACCACTTTTCATTCCTTCCAAAGAGCAAAACAATGGTGTACCTGCCAGATGTTGAGGCAAGTAGTGTTAGAGACTATTCTTTTCAACATCACACTGGACTATCTGAAATTTGAAAAATACTATTGAAACCATTATTCCATCAAATCCAGCTAGTTTTAACCATTCATTCTTCTTCAATCTAGAGACTCAGAAAACAAATTGAGTAAAAGAGAAGGAATATTGATGGTACACATTATTGATTTTCTTGAATTGTGATAACAGTAATTTAAAAATCTCTAACAAATGATGTGGTTTGGAAACTGAATGTGTTCTACAAAGAGAAATTTCCAGATCAATATCATATCTGAATAATTATCATTTAACTACTGGGAAAATTTGCAGATCAATATCATATCTGAATAATCATCATTTAACTACTGCTATGCTTAAGACTTTATTGTTCACATTATTTTTAATTTCTAACTAGCCTGTGATGCTTATAGGATTTTGCCATTCCAGTTGCTTTGGTTGAGAACAGCGGCAGATGCAATAAAAATGAGAGTGATGAGAAGGTTCAGTTTCTCTGCTCTCAATAATGACCATTCATCGTACATATGATAGCCTTGATTATTTATAAAGTGTGTCATTTCAACAACAGATTCTTCCAAATGGTAATGCTTGGATTCCAAGCCTGGTTAAAGGAATTACAGATGTTGCATCAAATAAGAGCAAAGCTATTGTAGTTAACAAGAAGCTGATAGATGGGTCTGGCTCAAATGATAAGGGGAAATTGTGGATCCCTGCCATTATCGGGGTTCAGGTAAAGCTTATTATGGAATTCCATAACTTGAGGTCTCAGTTGAGTGAGCTAGCATAATCAGTTATGTTTATGTTTGTCTTTCCATTGCAGTGGTTCATTTCAAATTGGATTGAAGGAGCAATAAAAAATGATATTGCCAGGGAGAAGAGGCCTTACTGAGAACCACACGTATTGTTGATCTTGCCAAATTCAAGTTCTAGTTATCTGCTTTCAGTGGCTCTTTATTTTGAGCTGCTTCTGAATATTTTGTTTGTTGTATCCATTAGTTTTGCATTATGCCAATATTAGTTATAGAGTCCATAATAGGGTGTGCACTTCACTGGCGGGAAAGTTATAAGTGGGATATCATATAACAGAGATTTGCTTGATCTATCTTGGTCTGTATCTTGGCATTTTTAATCTTTTCTCTTTTAATTTGGTGATCTTTTGTGTTCACCCCTGATGTGATTTTCTTTTTTGGTTGTTTCTTCGGGTATCACAATCACTTTTGTGACTTTGCTAGTGGTCCTCTCTGGGAGGTTCAATGCTGTTAATGCAGTAATTATTGGTTCCAGTGTCCCTGACTTCATTCCAGCCTATTTTGATTCGTTGAAGAGGAGAGGAGCAGGTGTCTAAATGACACTTGATAATGTTTCAAGCAAATATCATGCTTTGTTGGTGACAGAAGTTCCCTTGGCCAACCAATGCATGCTAGAATGAAACCTATTTTGCCGACCTATGCATGCTAGAGAATCAAAATATTACATCCCCGGTGGACCCTGTTCCTTTTGCTGATTGCGTTTTAATAAGTTGATAAAGTGGTGGTGAGCGGCCCCTGATTGCTATCATGGCCCCCCAACTCAAGCGTGGCAACAGTTACATCGTAGCTGTTTCTGCATCTTTCTGCGGAGATTTGGAAGAGTTTGAAGGAGGGCTGGAGAAAGGGGGGTGGGGGGGACCGGGAACCTGTAAGTGGCCAGGTATTTTTTATTTTATTTTTTTGTACTGATAGATGGTCATGTGAGTGGATTAGAGCATATGATTAAGCACACCACTTTTGGCAGCAAACATCAATCATTACAGACAGCACAAGCAAGGTTGCAATATCTTGAGTTATCATTATATACTGCTCTTACGGATCGCCCATGGTTAACATTTTTGTTGCACGCTCCATGATTTATTATTGTTGGGGTACTTAAATAGTTAAATTTGTCGAAAACATGGTCAAAATTTTACTGCTGAATAAGTTTTACTGCCAGTGCTTTTGGATTTTCAACCCACCCCAGTGATAAATAAACAAAGACGATGATGCTGGAATATTAATTTGAAATAAGAAATATAAATCTGAAAATAATAATTCATAAAAGAAAGACTTCAAGTTCTCACAAGAAAAATAAAAAAAAGATGAATAATTTCTCTAGTATCCAATTAGTTTTGGACAGAAAGCAGCAAATGACATCGGTTTAAGTTTTCAGCAAAATGCAGTGGAATTTTGATGAATTAATATTTTTAAGATTAGGAAAAATATGTTAATTTAATGAATTTAAATTAATTGATTAACTACTAAATTATTAATTTACTAAGATATTTTTATTTTTTAAAATATTGTACTTTAATATTTTTTTATTGTTATTAAGTGTATTAATTTGAATATACTTTTTTAATTACATATATAAAGTAGATTTATAGATTTTATTTATTAAAAATTATAATTCCATTATAGAGTTTATCTCGTATAAAGAAGCATTCAAAATAATAATATTATTGAATAATTTTTTTGCTGTAATAGGAGAATGTTATACTAAAATTTATTTCTCATTAGATTAAATTAGAGATGAGATTTAAGTCAACATCAATTGTTTTTTGAAAAAAAGGTAAATATTAAATATATATATATATTTTACAAAGGCATCGCATAATAATTAACATAAAATTTTTGTTGTATATTAATATAATAATAAGCAAGTCTTAAATGAAACTATTTATATATATATAATGTATTTATCTTATAAATTTATTAAATTATTAATTTAACACGTTAAACTTAAATTAAGATTAATAAAAAAATATTATTTAATCAAAATTATTTATTTATAAAAATCTATTGTATTTATATTCGTCATTGGATCTGAAAATAATAATGATAATAACAATAAAACCACAATTGATTTGAACCCAATTAACTGGCATTGCTTCTTTAAACTGGCATTGAAGAAACAGAAAGACCCAATTATGATGGAAAGCCCCCAACGATTGGCCGTGGGGAACCACCGCAATCACTAGCAATACCAATACCAATACCCTGCAGAAAGAGGAGCAACTTTTGATTCTTTATTCATAGAAGGATTAGGCTATTAAGATGTGAGACTATATATATACATACATCCTGCCAATCAATTGAGCATCAGCATCAAGTCAGTGACATTACAGAGATCAGTTCATTACGAGATGGGTCGTAACTTGAACAAAGCGGTGACCGCGTTGCTAGCCCCTCTTCCCTCCATACTCTTCTATCTTTCATTCCTTAATCACCAGCACCAATCTCACACTAGTCAACAACAACATCTTATTTGGTCATGGTGCTATCACCATCCTCTTCTTTTGGTCAATCTTCTCTTCTTCTTCAACGTCAATGTTCTCTTCTGGCTCATCAGTCACATGCAGAATAGCCACTGGGTCCGTTCCTCTCTCTCTCTCAACATAGTCTCTTTCATTTTTTTCACTTGAATAATATATTTACTCAATTAGTCGATTTTGTTTCTCTTTGGAGGTTGTAGATGATAGATTTGTACTGGACTGTGATACCGGTGATGCTCGTTCATTACTTTGCAACCCACCCATTGGCCCACTACAACTACTGGAGATCAATAATTGTGAGAGTGTTGACATGGGTGTGGAGTTTAAGGTTGACTTATAATTACTTCAGGCGTGAGAAGTGGCAGTGGGGTGCAAGAGAGGACTGGCGCTTCACCGATATGCGCGCTCAGTATGGCAAACACTGGTGGTGGGTTTCCTTCTTCGCCGTCTACATCTCTCAACAGGTAAATCCCAATTATTTCTGTAAATTGGTAATTTGTTCCCATCTTAGCCTAAAATAGAAGAATTTCTGAGCCTGGAGTAAATGCTCGACCAAACGGCAAACGCTGCAATGAGCTCCTCAGTTTTATTTTAAAATTCATCAAGCACCGCTATGATGGTTGAATTATTCAAAACCTTCCTGGAACTCGTGAACTTGATATTTCTCAATTGAGGTTACTGATATAAATCCTTCTATTCTTTATCCTCCGAGAATGGTACATGAACCTTGTGATAAGTTTAACATTAATTTTCGTTGGTTTGGGGGGCGGGGGGGTTCATTTGAACTTTGCAGGTATTTCTTATTGGAGTGTGCCTGCCATTGAATGTCGTGCATTCGTTTGACAAACCACTGAATAAATGGGATTTTGTGGCTGTTCTCGTCTGCTCATGTGGCATAGTTATTGCTTACTTTGCTGACACTCAGCTCCATGAATTTGCAAGTAGAAATGAAAAGTTGAAACAACTTGGAAAGCCTGTGGTGCTTAATCTTGACAGGGGACTGTGGTGCAATTCAAGGCATCCAAATTACTTTGGGGAGCAGTTGTGGTGGTGGGGATTAGTTTTATTTGCATGGAATCTAGGAAATGGATGGGCCTTTGTTGGGTCACTTGTCAACAGCATGTGCCTAGCATATGTGACAATACTTGTCGAAGAGCGGATGCTAAAGCGAGAGTATAGAGCTGAAGCATACAGGCTGTATCAGAAAACAACATCAGTTTGGATACCTTGGTTCAGGTCGTCTGCAATAGCAGAGAAAGATAAGAGCTCTTGATTTGATATTTCACTTTTGTCAAACTCAAATGTAAATTTTTTTCTCTTATCCAGTTTTTGTGTTTCTGTCTTGTTATGTTTAATTGTTTAGTGCTTGGTTTTGTACTCGATGGTTTATTTGAATTAAAGTGGATACTGTTATGTGTGTAATCAATTAGTTCACTGCAAGAATTTGTATAAAAGTGTTCTTCATTTGGTAATGAGATGTCCGTTTTTATCTGTTCTGTGAAAGTTTTATAATGATGGGAGCATGGAACTTCTATGGGATCTATTTTCATTTAAATAATCTCTGGTGGCTTCGCTTCAAACTGAGATTTGTAGGTTCTTTTAACTGTCAAATCAAGAAGAGAAACTTTTATCCTAACACGAATGATGAAGCAACAAATTTGGCTGCACAGATATTGTAGCCGAATCTGGATTCCATTTTTCTTTGTTGGAGTATTACTTTTGGAATCATATCAGTTTCAAATGCAATGTGGTAGCATTATTTAGCTTCAAGGCATATGGTCCCATTGCCTTTTTGCTTTTGGAGCTAGAAAAATGTTTTAGAGAAGTAAATCATGACTATTGTTAAGCTGTACAACTTTATGATAAAAGTGCATTATTGGATATTCTACTGCAACTGCTGTGGAGCTTGGCATGTAGCTGAGACTGGAATCCTAAGTTGCATTAGTTGGAAACAGATTCTGCCTGATGTCTATATGCCAGATCTTTCTGGCCTCCACATATTATAACATGCTATGTTTTTCCATCTCCACTTTGGAGTGTCTCTGCACTTTGTCTACATATATGTGAGAGTATTAACTCAAACTATGGTTACAATTATCATTCTTGAGAAGGATTTGAAACACATTCTTGGATAGATTTTGTTGCAACATGATGTGCGGATATATTCTTCGTTTGTTTTGCTACAAGTATACCTAGTTCAAGAGCATGAGCTCATGCGGGTAGAAAATTGAATGAGAATTGAGTGTGGAAGCCCTAACATTATATTGTTCAATTGTCTTTTGTTTGTTTTACGTATTGACTTTCTTTACTGATGCCGTGGAGGTGAAGCTTAAGCCAGTCTTGTCATGTTGTCTGAATCGGTCGAGGTTGGAGATATGATAATTCAGTCAACTGATTTATTTTTCATAGAAAAATTTGGACTGGATGACTTACATGTATATTGGACCATGACCAGTGAAATTTCCATTTTGGGCCCTTCTACAAATTGAACCCAATGGTCACAAATACAAACTTTTGAAGAGCTTCAAGGTTTATACATTATTTCACCTGCACTGCATTGCAGATGTGCAGTGTATTAAGGACCATAAATGTAGTGTAGAACAGAAATTGATTTCACTAATACTTTTTCTCTCATCTAAACGCTTTTTATCTCTTCTCTCTCCTTTATCCTTTATAAGTGAGTTTATGAAACACAAAAGTATCTCCATTTCAGTTGTTTCTCTCTCCTTCACTCTCCAGTAAATTGTCCAACAAATTATGTAAAAAAAAAATACAAAGTGTTTACAATAAATCTAAAGCTTTGATATATAAGCTTTCTTCAAAAAGGAAAAAAAAAGGGTGTGATATATATGCATTACATAGGGTTTTAAGTCTTAATTAAAAGGTCAGAAATGGCTACTGGGACTCGTTTTCTCTGTTTAACACTTCCTTAAAAACTGTCATATACCCCTTCAAAAAATAAATAAATAAACTGTCATATACCCTAATTCAGATGAATACTAAAAGTTAAAAAGCAATGAATGTGAACCTGCAGATACAAATTTCATAAATAAATTGATTCTTCCGACGCCAAGCCCAAGAGGCAAAGACGAACCAATTAGCTGACAGAACTTCACCAGTTCAGTACGTTCATGCAGCTCAAATTGAGATCTAGCTCAATGAATATTTCAAATCTATCTTTTTGGTTTTTTCGGATGCGGAAAAAAAAAGTATGTACCGTATTTGTTTATGATTGGAGGTTGGTAGTGACATAAATGTCATATTTATTGAGAGGCCTCAGCAAATAAAAATCTTAACTTGTACAGTTCATACCCCGAAAAAATATGAACAAGAAAACGACCCATGATCACATATACTTCCATTATAGCGAATATCCTGTGGGCATAATAACAATTTATTAAGTTTAAGCCCGGGAGATTCGAGCCATTCTCTTTTGTTTTCTTTTTACTGGTGATTGATCTTCAACAACAAAAACTAAAAGTCAAGCTTATCTTTAGCAGAAACCCTTTACTGCTGCAACGGGTTTGTGGGTGAAATCAACGCCGCAAAAGATGATGATGATGATGACGACGACGACGATAGCGGCTGAAAAGAGATCATCAATCATGACTGCGATTATGATGTTGGTGGTACTTTCAGTGTGTTCTGTACCAATATTGGCTGTGAAACGAGAGCATAAGCTGCTTTTTGGGCAAAACGGGCAGTTTAAGATACTGCAAGTGGCGGATATGCATTACGCGGACGGCAAGTCCACACCTTGTCAGGATGTGCTTCCGAGTCAAGTCGCTGGTTGCTCCGACCTCAACACCACTGCCTTTCTCAACCGCATGATCTTAGCCGAGAAGCCCAATCTCATCGTTTTCACTGGTATTATATTCTCTCTCTTAAGTTCCTTTTCTTGATCTATATTATTTTACTAATAAACAAATGTTTAGATTTTGTTTCTGTGTCTTTAGCTGCGGTTGCCATTAACCAGGATTCCCGAGAAATTGAAAAGAAAAAAAGTCTTACATTTCTCGTAATCTTTCACTTCTAGCTAACACGTAATTAGCTGAATAATTCGGTGTACATTTATCTTTACTTTCAACTATATTGTGGCGAACTCGTCAAGATTGTTTTTGTGTCGAGGGAGTAAAGACTTCAGTAATTGGGGAATAACACTAGAATTTATACAAATACGCAAACTGTTTGATCAAGCTGCTAAAGTTAATCTGCAAGGTTAACTTTGAAAATTGAGATATAATGGACTGAAATCCACTGATAGTATCAAGCATTCTAGTTTAATACTGATGACTGACTTGTTTCTCAATCTTTTTTTTTGCACTGTAACACTATGCTTTAGTGTTGGTTGCTTTTCTACCCAATTTAATTTGTACAAATATTTACCTCGTGTAACAGGTGATAATATCTTCGGATTTGATGCCACAGACGTGGAAAAATCTTTGAATGTTGCGTTTGCCCCTGCAATTGCTTCAAACATCCTGTGGGCAGCTATCTTGGGAAATCATGATCAAGAATCCACCCTTTCAAGGGAAGGAGTCATGAAACATATAGTAACGCTTAGGAACACTTTGTCTCAGGTTAATCCTTCGAACACACATATTATTGATGGTTTTGGGAACTATAACTTGGAGGTTGGCGGTGTTGAGGGCTCGGTCTTTGAAAACAAATCAGTTCTCAATCTTTACTTCCTTGACAGTGGAGATTACTCAACCGTTCCCTCAATTCCTGGCTATGGTTGGATCAAACCCTCTCAGCAATTTTGGTTTGAACAAACATCTTCCAGACTTCGGGTACTAACCTCATGTTCTTTTGAGTTGGAATTGGATTACTGGCTTATATCACATTAACTTATATGACCCATTTCAAAAATTTACAGTACACGCTCCTCATTCATTCATTTTCTGCGTGTTCAGGCCATATTTCTTACATTTATACAGGAATTGTAGTGTGCCTCAACTGTCCATAGATGTAGGTCTTGTATGTGTCTCTTGTAGGTTATGCAAAAGAAACACTCAGTTTTTGTAATTTTAGGAAATGCAGATTCCTCAACTGTGTGGGAGATGCTCTTGCTTTTTCTCTTGAGTTGACAAAAGCCTAATAAAGGTCAATATGATACATTCACTAGGATCCTCATTAAGCAGTTATCATGATGCTCAATAGGTGCTATGGCTCTTGACAATCTGTTGATAAACAGTTTTTCCGTTTCATTGCAGAAAGCATACATGAGCAAACCGGCAGCTCAGGAAGCACCAGCTCCTGGGCTTGTGTACTTTCACATCCCATTGCCTGAATTTGCAAGTTTCGACTCATCAAACTTCACAGGGGTAAAGCAAGAAGGCATAAGCTCTGCTTCTGTAAACTCAGGCTTTTTTACAACCTTGGCGGCAGCAGGAGATGTGAAGGCTGTTTTCACTGGCCATGATCATATCAATGACTTCTGTGGTCAGCTTTCTGGGATACAGCTTTGTTATGCTGGGGGTTTTGGATATCATGCCTATGGAAAGGCTGGATGGGAAAGGAGAGCTAGGGTGGTGGTGGCCTCATTGGAGAAAACAGAGAAGGGAGGTTGGGGAGCTGTCAAGTCAATCAAAACATGGAAGCGCCTTGATGATAAACACCTAACTGCTATTGATGGTCGTGTCCTCTGGAGCAAGAGCTCTTCAGGTAATCTAGGGGTCTGCATAGTCAACAAGGACATGGAACCGGTATCTGCTTTCATGTCTGTGTTTAGACGAACATCATTTTCTTTAAGGAAAAAGGCATCTGTTTGCTTAATATACAGTGAATAGCATGAAATGGATAGTTAATATTCAATTAATGTTTAAGCCTGCATGTTTGTGAATATTCCATCAGTACAATGGTCCTTTCTAGACTATTTTCATCTAAAGATGTTGTCTCTGCAAGTCAATGTTTTTACCCAAGCATTAGTGGTTCACAAGCATTATGTTTGTGCTTTCATTGTCATTAAAGGCCTTCACATGATTGTTAAAAGAGTTATCTTCGTGTAACCTAGATTCTCCAACTTGGTGTGGCTCACGTTTTGCCATGCTATATAACTTTCAGCTGCTGCCACTCCACAATGGTTTTGGTTTTTATTTGGCTGTGGGGGAAGCTCCATGCACCTTTTATCTGTGGGATGCACATATACCCATAACAGCCTCCTGGATATGCAGGCCATTTGTGCTTTCTATTTTCCTCTTCTAGGTTATCCACTTTCTTTCATTTACTTATTATGGTTTTGTATTGGATAGGTATCCGCAGAAAGAAACATATTATCGGTGCTTGAGTGATGCATGCATATGCGATATATCTATGGCAACCTATGACCGGCACTGAGAGGAAGAAGGTTTTCAAGTGCAGTTCAATGGGAATGTTGTTGTTGACATTATTGTTTGGTGATAGTATGTAGCATGTGGTATACAGATCTTAGAGTTGAAAGAAAACGCAGTGGAAGAACAAGTAGCAAACTAGGTTATGAATGATGAAACAAATTTCATTATGTTTCCCATAATTTTGCAAGAGATCTGAGGATAAATAAAGATGGGTTGTACTTATGGACAATGCTGTTGCTCTTTTGTGATTTATGACCTTGCAATACTGAGCTATAGAAGACCATATTGTAGGCTGAGAACGTAAAATGTTGTGCAATATTTTAAGATATTTTGGATTAGTATTATCTAACAGGTTGTAAAGCTGCATTCTTGCAGCCCAACCTGGACTATCCATGCAAAATCAAGTCATTTTTATGCAGGATCGAAAGGCATGTCGTCGTATGGCCAATCGTAAATTTGTGTAGACCTTGTTAGTTGTCAGTAAAATCAACTTGTAGTTATTTATGTATAAAAAAAAATTTAATTGGTGGAATTTCTAGTGGAGGTAGGATTTAGGAGCCACCCACCTAGCATAGATGAAACCTATGCATCGTTGACATAGTAAGCAGTGGCAACATGGGGAGGGGCTTGTCCGTGTAATACACTACACGAACTATTAAGAATGGGCAGGTTAACGCCTTGTTTGTCTACTGGTGTGGTGACCGAGTTGCCGTTTCAAATTTATAGATGAAATATAAACAACTGACTTGTCATCCTGTGAGTTTATAAGTAAACGACTTGGCTTGCATACAACTTAAAGCGTAAATTCCTCGCCGTTTGTAAAGCGGGAGACGCGTGGCCCACCGTCCATAACACGCAAATTATAAAAATAACCTCTCTAACGTTCCAGAACAGAAAGAAAATCTTTGTCTGCTCGCCCCTTTCCCTAAATCGAACGGCAGCATTTAGGGTTGGGAAAAACCGCATTCGATTTAAATCGTAGTTAGTCGAATTAGCCATATGCATACCTTTCCATCAGCAAATCCTTTGACCGTCATCTTGCTATTCTTCTTGGTACTCAACGCCAGCTCACAATTGGTTGAGTCGGCGCAGGACGGTGATGGCGTGTGCGCGGGATTCAGCAAGTCAGGATCTTGCCCTATCAATTGCTTTCGAGCCGATCCCGTCTGCGGCGTTGACGGGGTCACCTACTGGTGCGGCTGCCCCGATGCTATGTGCGCGGGCGTTAAAGTGGCCAAATTAGGGTTTTGCGAGGTCGGCAGCGGCGGCTCCGCTTCTCTTCCTGGTCAGGCACTTCTTTTGGTCCATATTGTTTGGCTATTCTTGCTCGCCTTTTCTCTTGTTTTAGGCGTTTTCTGATTGTATTTTTTCTGTGGAGTTAAATTATTTTCTTTCTCTTTTTATATTTTCTTTTCATTTGTAGTTTCTTCAGAATGCGGCTGTGGGGTATTTGTGCATTGATGTATCTAAGAGTACAGTTATATTAGTTCTTTCTGTGATTTCGCTTTATTATTAACCAGTTCCTAGAAACGATATGAATTATCCAGTCGTCGGAAGATCCGTTTTCGATCTACCTTTCACTTGAATGAAAAGCAGACTTTTTCTAAGCTTGTTTGCAGGAGGAACTGAATTCCATAGACGGTGAAATGAGGCCATAATTCTAAGTTTCTAACAATTGTTAACTCAGAGTAAATTAACTCAACAAAATTTATTTTAATTTTAAAGTTCTCAATTAAAAAAAATAATTATAAAAATTATTTTTCTTATAACAAGAGAAATCAAATAATAAAAATTGATGAAAATATTTCTAATAAACATAAATTTAAATCTCTTTCTAAATAAAGGATTAAATTTTTTGGGGTTTAATTTTATAAAATTTAATATTGTGTAGTTGAAATTGGAGGGGGAAAAATATAAAGAAAATAGAGGAAGCAGTAAACTCTCTAAGAGAATATTTTGTTTATTAAAATATATTTTGTTAACTATACTAATTGTTAGGAAAATTATTTTATGATATACTAAATTCAAAGATGCAATATTTAACAAAAATATTATATAGTTGAAAATTTTATAAATTTTTTTATTTATCTGTTAATAAATTATTGAATTGATAAATTAAAAGTTATGTTACTAATTAAAAATACACACCAAACTAATTGTTCATAAACTCTTGTGTAATTATTAACACATAAGAGAAACGCATTTAAACATATAGTTCAAAATTCATGTGTGTAACAGATTTTAAAAATTTATATTTAAATTTGGAAGTAAATAGAAAAGAGTATATGCAAAGTGATTTAAAAATTAATAATTGAAATAAAATTTTTATATGCAATTTGTATCTAAATTTTATTTATTGATCATTTATACTAAATAAAAAAAAAAGCAAAAATGATAGTTTTTAGAACAGCTAGTCAATCAAAAGACATTACTAGAAAATCATTTAATAAATAAATTTTGTTAGAAATAAAATGATCAAAATGGAAACATGTGTCGCACCCTTAATTATTTTAAAAATAAAATCATAAAAGTTCTTGGAATTATTTTGAAACATATCCATTAAACTAAAATTTCAATAGAATTTTTACATGCTATTAAATGTAAGAAAAAAAAATCCAAAAACATGTTTGCTTGCAAGGGATAATCTTTGGCAATTTGGTTTCACGTAAAAAATAAGTTTAATGCCCAAGAAACACATTGTAAATAAAATACAATCATAAATTTATTAAAAAAAAAATTTAGGTAAATACTTATTCTATATAATTAAGAATCCTAATTCAACTAAAATAGTTGACTAATATTAAAATAGATTGGTAAAATTTTGTAATAGGCAAAATATATTTTTTCAAGGCAGTAGAGTAAAATAAGATAATTATGAAATTTTATGCATTTATTGTTTTATTTTAATTATAGCTAAAATTTATTAAGAAAATGTTTAAACTGTCTTTATTACTTATTAATTTCAAATCGTAAGTTGCTAAACTAGTCCATAAAACAAGTAGAATCAAATATTAAAAACTACATTAATCAAATCATTACAAAATCTGAAAGGGCATTGAAACTTATTATATATAAACATAAATTTTAGTTTTAACATTGACGATAAAATTCTAATCATAATTAATGACCCATGATTTGTTATAATTTATAGTTGTGCTCAATATAATCATGGTAGTTGTTAGGATCCAGAAATACAAGTCTTTATCTCTGAACTTTTTTTAATAGGATTCAGTGACTTAATGAATGAATAATAACGAATCCTTCAATCAATAAATTAAAGTGATGCTATTTAAAAACATTAATACTTGCAAGTCAAATGATGTTAAACTTGGTTGCAGCTCTTTGTTACTCCCTTGTAAAGCACTCAAGTCTAGCTTTTGTAACTAAAACAGTTCTTACATACGTGGCATAGCCATGTGAACAAACAACTCTGCCATTTATCACATAAGTGGCAATCATGGTTCATTGCAAAGGAAATTGGAAATTCTTATATGGATCATTATTTCAAAAATACAACATTGTGAGCAACCAAATGGAAATCCCCATTCAGGTCGATCGCTAGAGGATTATAAGTTTCTGAGTATTCTCATTCCAATCTCACCAGCAAAAACCTCCTTTCAGAAGAGTTGTCCTTCTCATGCATTACTGGTTGCTTTTGATGCCTCAACTTCTCAATCTCCCTTCCAAGAAATCCAAAGTTGTGTCAGTCATGCGGTTTGGTGAGCAGCCTGAATCCAACATCATCTTTAAAAAATTACGCGCTACCTTCCATCGACTTGCCTTGCCATGAACTTCAATCAGTATATTAAAAGTAAAAACATCAGCATTAATTCCACTAGCCCTCATCTGCTCAAAAAGTGTATTGGCTTCATAAAACCGACCAGCCTTTCCCAGTACATTAACCAGGGTGTTGTACATTACTATGTCAAGATACCCACCCTGCTTCATTAACTTATCCAGAACAGCACTGGCTAGATCTGCTCTTCTCATCTTTCCCAAGCCTTGAATTATCACATTGTATGTTGCTATATCTGCCGGGACCTTCTCGCCCATCTCATTGAGCACACCCCATGCCTGATTGAAATAACTCTTCTTGACAAATGAGCTCATCATAGAATTGTGAGTATAATTTACAGGATTGATTGCCACATTTACAGGCTAGGTTCAGTTTCCCTTTGGCTAGCAATATAGACGAGAAAGTATTGACCATGTCAATATCAAAAGTGCCTATACCTCTTCCTTGAACTTGCTGGCCTTTCGATGGTGAAAACAGCTGAATAGAATGAGTGGCTGACTTTACTTGATTGGCCAATTTATCCATATATGGAGATGATGACCATGGATCAATGTCTGTCAATTGACTTTCCTCATCCTTAACACAACCATCTTCTGAACCATGACTGGTATCTGTCTCTGAGTCAATGGAACCTATTAGACTCATAATCTCACTCAAGTTGCCTTTTGATGGGAACGTTGGTGTGTAATCCTTTCTTTTGCTCTTTCTACTTTTGATCAAAGCCTCCATATCAGCTTTCCATCTGAGAGCATCTGGCAGTAGATCACCATCTGTAATGTGCTGCATATGCCTCTCTGTACAATCCCATTTACCATGTTTATGAAACCCAATCAAAAGTGATTTTATTGTAACTAGATCAACAACAAGGCCTCTGCCTGCCATTTCTTCCACCAGTCGTAAAGTTTCATCAAGTTGCCCCTCCCTACAAAGCTGCAACACAACAATGCTGAAAGTAACCACATCCACAAACTGCCACTTCTTCAAATCACAAAACAAAGTGCAACCCACCTCAGCCCTTCCATTCTTAAACAACCCATCAATCAGAATATTGTGCGCATCCAACAGGAGGTCCTTACCCCATCCTGAATCATTTTCTCAAACAATTGGCACGCTTCCATAACTTTCCTTCCCCGGAACATTCCATTAAGCAGGGAATTATACAGCAGATTATCAGGAGCAAACCCATTATACTCAATTTCGCAAAAAATCTTCATTGCATAATCCATTGGGTACGATTTACAACATCCTTGAATTATATTTCTATAAGTCAAATCATCAGGCTCATGACCAGACCCTTTCAATTCCTTCCACACAACCAGTGCATCTTTCACCTTCCCAACCATGCACAGCACCCGAATCAAGCTATTATACGTGTGCAAATCAGGAACCAAACCCTTTTCCTTCATCTCTTTAAACAGCCTCAAAGAGGTATCCAAATCACCCAACAGCCAAATGCTTGAATACAAATATTATAGCCGTAGTAATCACTTTTTCCCTCAGTCATTCAAAAACTTGTTTAAATTCTAACCTCATATCAGACTTTCTAAGAGCGACCAACAATTCATTACTGGCAAAACAAATAGGAAGCGAGTCAACAGCTGAATTATCAATAGTGCTATGATCACAAGTTTCAAGAAGCTTAAATAATATAGACAACGCCAAATCTACCTGTTTTTTTTTTCTAACCAAAGCTACAAAAACAGTCATAAACCTTTGGGTTCACACTAGTCCCTAGTTCTTCCATACAATCAAGAATCTCAAGCGCAAAATCGAGCTTCTCCGATTTAATAAACGCCTCGAGCAATAGCTTAAAAGTCCAACAACTCCAACCTCCGTCATTGAATTCAACAAACTGGGGGCTTCCTCGAGGAAACCGGCTTTACAAACGGCCCTGAAAATGAGAGTAAGTGCAGGCAGTGTGTAAAAAGAATACTGTTGAAAAATAAACTTTATTTTGATAATATATATATATGTTGTTGAAGGAAATGCTTTAACTATCAAGTAAAAATAATAAAAATATAAAATAGATAAACAACGTAATACAAGATATTATGTAGATCCGATCATTTTAATCTCTTTTATTAATTTTTTTAAAAAATTTATACACAAAAAAAGACACAATGAAATTATTTAAATTTTTTTTAATGAATGTGTACCTTTGTTTTTCAAAAAACAATGAATATCAAAACAACGATGCATTCTAGCGTACATAAATATTTAATGTCTATTTAATTCTCATTTTTCTTAAAATCTCTCTTAATACTTAATTAAATATAAAATATTTACAAAGATTTATATAAGAATAATTTTGTGCTTATTAACCATAAACTTTGTTAGAATAAAATTACACGTGTTCTAAGGTCTAAAACTCTTAAAAACGTAAAAATTTGAAGTCAAAACAAACTTGCTTGTGTCTGGCGTCGCAGCAACAAGTGTTTGACGTTGCGGCGCTAACATGAAATTGATCTAGCACCGCGGCACTATAGTTACTAACTTCTAGAGTCGCAATGCTGCGACCTGGACATGCTGCTTTCATTTTTCTCACCTCATTTCTTGTTTTGAAGTCCGATTTCGCTTCTCTTTTTATGTCCTATGCATTCTAGATTACGGATGGTTGTTGACCGAATTTGGGATGGATACTCATAAACTCATGTTCGCATCCGCTTAAAAAATAAATTATTAAATCCTTCTTAAACCCATTACGAATTTGGAGTTCCATTACCAAACCCACATTAACAGGTATGCATTTATTACTAAACTCGCAATAGGTTATCCGTAAATTTTAAGTAAGTTTTAAATTAATATAATAAGAAAAATAAAATTACAATCTTAAATTAATTAAAAATTCATACAATATAACAATTAAAATAATATCAATTATAATTTTAAATTTAATTTCAATTACATTAAATGTTATAATTTTAATTTTAATTATATTAAATGTTATAATTTCAAATTTAATTTCGATTTTACTTATTTTAAATGTTATAATTTTAATTTTAATTTCAATTGCAATTACGTTAAATATTTTAATTTTAATTTTAATTACGTTAAATGTTATAATTCTAAATCCAATTTTAATTTTAATTACGTTAAATATTATAATTTTGATTATAATATTAATTTTACTTATGTTAAATATTACAATTCTAAATCTAAATTCGATTTCAATAACGTTAAATATTATAATTGTAAATCTAATTTTTATTTTAATTATGTTATATATTATAATTTCAATTCCAATTTCAATTACGTTAAATGTCATAATTCCAATTTTAATTTCAATACGTTAAATGTCATAATTTCAATTCTAATTTTAATTACGTTAAATGTCATAATTCTGAATTCAATTTTAATTTCAATTACGTTAAATGTCAAAACTCTAAATTCAATTTCGATTTCAATTATATTAAATGTTATTCCAATTTTGATATTTACGTTAGATATTATAATTATAATTTTGATTTTAATTACGTTAAAATATTATAATTTTAATTTTAATTTTGATTTCAATTACGTTAAGTATTATAATTCTAAATCCAATTTCGATTTCAATTACTTTAAATGTTATAATTTCGATTCCATTTCTAATTTTATATACATTAAATGTTATAATTTTAAATCCAATTTAAATTTCAATTGCGTAACATGTTATAATTTTAAATCTAATTTCAATTTTAGTTACATTAAACGTTATCATTCCAAATTCAAATTCAATTACGTTAACAATTTAATTCTAATTCCAATAATAATTTCAATTACGTTAAATGTTATAATTTTTATAACAATTATTAGTCCATTTGAACTAATTTTATTTATTTTTTTATTAAACGGTATGAATGACGTCAAACCAAATCTAGACCTTTTGATATGGGCTAATAACAAATGAAAGAAAAACTCATTTTTTTTATTTTTTTATAAATTTTTATTTTAAAAAAAAAGTAGTATATGCGAATACCTATTGCGAGTATCCGTAAAATTTTTACTAAATTCGTACTCGTACCAAATTTGTTATGGGTTTTAATTTTATATACCAAACTCATTTCACACTTTACCAAATCCTTCCCAACGCGGATAAATTTTTGCAAGTACTTTTGTCATCCTATCATAGATTTCTTATGACTCTCTTTTTTAATATTCTTCACAATTTTTACTCATACAAGATTGTTGAATTACTAAACTATAATATATATTTGCTGGATATTGGTTATTCAACAATTTTGTTTGCACAAAAATTATAAAAAATATCAAAGAGAAAAGTAACAAGTTAAGGACATGTAGGATACATGAGGAAGAAGTGAAACGGGACTTAGAAGTGCGAAAAAAGGGAAAAGAAAATGAAGGGTGCTGTCTAGGCCTCAGCACCGTGGTGCTGGAGGCAAAAAGCCTAACATTACAATGCTGGAACGGGTTTCTTGCGGTGCCAGCTCTTGGTGCCAGACGTGGACAAATTCGATTCGACTTTGAATTTATGACTTAAGGGGTTTAGACTCCTATAACATGTGGACTCTTATTTCAATTAAGTTTAGAGTTTATAAAGATGTTTTATTTACTATATAAGCTTTATTAACACAATAAGAAAGGCAAACATCTAAAGTTTCAAGATGTAGATCATATGAGGGAATAAAAGAGTTAGGTAAGTACTAAGTGCGTGATGCCTTAGAGTGTAACCTTTGAGAAGTATTTTCTTTTTATTTTGAGTGAACAAAAGAAACATTATAGATCCTTTTGACTTAGATGTTCGGTCTATCTTTATTTTTCTTGTCGAAATCTCGTATAAGGAGATATTAAGAGGTCTTAGAGAATTTATAGTGATCAAGGGTAGATACTTATACATCTCTATAAGAGATACTACGATGATCTATGAAAGATACTATAGGTATTTGTGGGATCATTGATGATGTAAGAAAATATTACGGTGATCTATGAAAGATACTATAGGTATTTGTGGGATCATTAATGATGTAAGAAAATACTTAGTGATCTATATTAATAAAAGAAGTTGGATCATGGATATTCTGTGGATGTAGGCATTTATGGGTCGAACCACGTATATCTTGTGTCTTGTTGATTAGTTTATTTTTTATTATCTTTATTGATGTGTTGATCTTATGTGTTATTATTTATAGTGTGAGTTATGTCTTTCACTGATCATAAAGTCAAAAAGGGTATCAAAATTATAACTTAATTAATGCTACAGGGATGTCAAATTGAAGAGCATGACTCGATATCCACAACATATATATATATGTATGTATATTAGATTCATGTTCATTATTAATTATTTTTGACACAAAATAAAATATTATTATGAAAAATTTTAATTTTAAAAATTCTAAATGAAATATCTATTTAAATATTTTTGTGTAAAAAATATCTAATTAAATAAATAAAAAAGTGTACTAAATGTTAATTGTTTGATGGAAATGTTAATTAATGAGTTAGTTTAGAATTAGAGTGTAAAACTCTTCCTCTACTATTATGTATATATAGGGGTGAGTAAGAATATTTTGTAACAAGTCATATTTGAAAATTCAGTTATTTTCTACAAATCTTCTTCCTTATTCCAATCATTTCTCTTTTTAAAATTTTCTAAATACTAAATTCTTCTTCCAATAATAACCATAGTATTTAAATCCTCCTCTCTAACTAAAAAAATAATCTGATAACTAGTCTTTGATGCGAGGTCATATGTTTCTAAATAATAAATTTATTAAATTTCATTAGTGGAATTAAATTAAAAATTAATTTGTAAAAAAAATCTATGGGTGAAACATAATAGATCCTCATTTTAGAAACATATTGGTTTTCTTTTTATCTAACAGAGCTATAAAATTTCTTAAAAGCCGTTAATTTCTTTTTTTTTCGTTTTGTCAAAAATTTATTAAAGCATAATATGGAGTTCTGTGCCCAAATTAGGTTCCCATTTTGAAAGAAGTCTTAGTCTACATCCGTAATTAACAGAACTTGAATCCACTAACTCAACTGAGCTATCAACCTCCCGACGGACCCTCGGAGTGGTCAGTGTAAGCTCTTAAAGTCAATGTATTCATGTGATCGGCACACAGGAATAGGATATAAGACGCAGTAGCAGGCTGGTCAGTTCTTTCTTCTATTGGTGTGAGTCGAATTGATGGCAGCGGGGAAAGGATAACAAAGAAAGTTAACTCTAATTGTATAGTTGGCTACCAAACTACCTAACTACAGGAAGAGACAAGAGAAATAGAAAAAAGTTATTCCCATGTTAAGTGGACGATATCTTACCAACAAAAGTGTACAGAAAAATATACATGTAATGTAAGCACTATTTACCCACAGTAAGAGAAGATAGACAAGAGACCAAACTGGAAAATGCAACAAGTTTTATAATGCCCTGCCCAGGGGGATTGATTGCCAAGTGTAACGCCAGTTGTAAATATTACAAGAAATGTAGCATCACTCCTTTTTACTGTTTAAAAGTGTTCAGTGCATGCACCTCCACGTTACTTATACTTCACTTGTCTGATCAGTAAGTTGGTACATATGCGAATTATAATAAACACTAGTAAGAACAGTCCACTGAACTGAATATGATGAATGGAAAAGCAGAATATTCACTCTATAAAAACGTTGGTCATGACTTACTTCAAACAAAGTAAGCATCCTTCAAACCAGTTCTCGAATGCATAGCAGAATATTTAAGAAATAATGATGGTGCAATACGAGTTACACTCAACAAGCATCAAATGGCATATTGGCCATTATTTAATTGTAAGATTTGACGTATTGTTCTTGCTTCCAATGCATTTGTAATGAAGTGGTCAATCTGTACATAAAAGAAGCATTAGATGCTATACAGATTGCAGAAGCCGGGGATAATTGGTCTTCTCAGCCTCTTTTTGAAGATGCTTACATGTGTAGTAATTAATAGAAGAGAATGGCCGTGGCAAAAAAGCTTCAAACGATATACAGTATGAAGATTGCCACCCAATTATGTCTAATAAAGAAAATGAGAACAGAAAACTCTAGATGAATTGTTAGAGAAATCGTCATTCTCTTTTTAAGATTAGGTTAAAGTGAAAATTGTCCTTCTCTCTGTGAGATAAGGTTAAAATAAAAAATTCTAACCTCGTTTAATCTCAAATTCTAATCATTTTGCGTAATAGAATAATTTGGATATCAAACAAAAATAACAAGAATTTAAAGTAGATAATAAATAATACAACACAATCACTTATGTGATTCAATCAATTGCCTACATTCACGGTAAATTCAAGGATCTTAGTCTTTTTTATTAACTCCCTAAAAATTTTACAAGAAGAATTTAACGAAAAATTTTCAAAAAAATTTAATATTTAGTGTACCTTACTTCTCTTATAAGTAATGAACACCCAAACAACAGTTTTATCTTAGTGTATACAAACACTTAGTGTATACTTAATTATTTCCTCTCTTAAGAGTCTTTTTTAATGCTTAATCTCAACTAAATGATTTATATAGTAGTTATTTCGTATTTACTAACCTTAATTCTTATTTGGAGTAAGGGTTCACTTATTTTAAAAGTTCAAAACTTTAAAATTTTGAAATAAAAATTGACTCTGACCGCCCTGGCGTCGTGGCACTAGGTTTCTGATTAGGGTGCCACGGCATTCAACCATGCCACTAGCTTAATATTTTTTTCTCGCTTCCTTCGCATCTTTAAGTTCTGTTTCACTTTTCTCTTTATGTCCTACACGCTCTAGACTTTTTCATTCGTGTTCCATATGTTCTAGATTTCTTGTGACTATTTTCTTTGATATTTTTCTCAATTCTTACCCAAACAAAATTGTTGAATCACAAAATCTATAATATGCAATCATGTGATGATGATGTGTTAATTATATGCTTATTAGTTGATGTCGGTAGTAACTCTAACTATTGAGAAAATTCCTGTAAAAGGGAGCACAGATTGACTGAATAATACCTGAAAATGGCAAACTTGATTGCACTTGCATAAAGAGTCGATGTGATTGTGAGTTTTCATCTGTTTATTCCCGTGTCACCTGGCGTTTTGCCTATTTATAGTAAGATAAATCTGAATGCCTGCATTGTGTTTTAAGAGGAAAGAATTTAGAAGTGAAGCTCTCTTGGCGTCGAAAGCAATATAAAAGTAAGAATTTCCATGGACAATGGAAGCCTGTTGCTTTGATGGTGGCCGTCAACTTTGGATTGGCTACAGTGAATGCACTTCTTAAGAAGATTGTTGATGAAGGAATTAACCATTTGCTAATTGTTACAAAACGATTGTCAATTTTCGTCGTATTCTTGGCGCCAATTGCCTACTTTTGGGAGAGGTACGTAAAGCTAATTAGAATTTGCATTGGAAGCCATCATTGGCTGCTTACTCCTAGGAATTTGCTAGTTTCATTGAGCTCAAGCGATTTCGCGTAATTTTATTGCAGGAAAAGCAGACCCAAGTTTACTTTCTGCCTATTGTGTGAGTTGTTCTTCAGTGCTCTGCTGGGGTCTGCAATAATATCCCTGGTTGATGGGGTTCTTTCGATTTTTTATTTCAATCATTAACATATATATTTGACAACTTGTGAAAATATTGATTTATTTCAGGTTAACACTTGCACAATACTCTCGTGTGCATTCAGTAACATGGTTCCAGTTTGCACATTCTCGTTGGCTATACCATTTGGGTAAGCGTAATATTTGTAGCCTTGTTTGACATGTCCATCCTGCATGAACATATTTTCCTTGGAAGGTAACTCATTCTTGTCTAATATTTCTGCCCATTTGCTACTGCTAGTTGTATCTTATATTATATGGCTCCTAACATCTTCCTTAATTTGTTGATTATCAAACAGTGTTCAAGGTTCAATCCTAATTATAATTGGCCTTTATACTCTGCTTTGGGGCAAAGGCAAGGAGATTGAAGAACGCGACAAGATGAAGCAAGCACCAGTAGCTCCGCAAGATGAACATTCTAATGCAGTAATTTCAAGTCATTCCAACCACTGTAGATTTGTCAAGTCATTGAACACAACCCGCAGCGCAATGCATTCATTCTCTCATTTCTGAAAGTCCAACCGGGGGCAAATGCCTTTTCCATGTACCAATTTGAATGTTCAACAACTGGTCTGATTATTGGCTAAAAATTTAAAATTTGTGATATCAGAAACTCGGTCTATGACTATGACAAGATCGATCATGTATTATTTATATACAAGCTATTTAATCTTCTAATTAACTCATTAATTCCTCTTAAAATGTAAGTCTTATTTCTAATATGAAAAGAATGTTTGAACATGGGCACAATTTTTATTTACTTATTTATTTTAAGAATTCATTCTCTATGCACTATATAAATGGTGTTGATAGTACGATGCTTATGCTTGATTATTTATGAGAGTTATTATATAATTTAAATATAGAAAGAATATTTCTTTTGTCTTTCAAGACGCATATTTTTAATAAAATTTTGACTCGTTACGAGTACAAATTTCTAGTTTTTTTGACTATTTATTCATATATATATACTTTTAGATTTTGGTACGTCCATATTGCTGTCTATTTTGGGCCCATATGACAGGAATAAATCACGGGCCAAGTGGGGCTGGGCCCATATAATTCCAATTACATTATAAATTAGTGGTGCTATTCAACCCCATCTTAATCTTATCATTTATTTCAAATACAGTTTTATTGACTTCAAATATAAATAAAAAGTACAATTTTTAGTCTTCAAATAAATAGCCACTGCCACTTAAAGTTTATGCTGCTGTATAAAAATTTGAAATTATATAACAAATATAAAGAGAAATATTAATGAACAAAGGGTTCTATAATAGAATTCCTATTCGAAATGTATAAGTATATCACATAAAGCTCAATATATATATATATATATATATAGTAGAAACAAACCGACATGGAGACCAAATGGCCAATTATTTATCACTTGAATAAGCAAAATATAAGCCACTAAAACTCACATGGGAACTGATGCACATGCCAAGGCCAAGAATAGCAACATATGATAAAATTCTATCCCAACTATAACTTTATCGAGATAATTATAATTTTATGATTTATTTTTAATTTAAATTATATCTAGATTATTTTATTAATATTGTGATAATGTTTATTAATTATATTTAAAATAAGATTAAGATACCTATTTTAACTAAGATTTTATTTTATTTATAGATTATATATTCTACAAAATTCTTGTAAATTGATCATTCTGAGTATTAAATAAAAATTTTAAGTAGAGAAACTTTTTTCTCAATTTCTAAAATTTGGATATTTTTTTAAAGAACCAATAAGTTTTTGAAGTCAATTTTTTTTAGTATTTTGAGTGAATCAACAAATAATAGGAGATTAAATCGCTGCACCAAAAAATTACAAAAAACTCATAATTGATTCCTGCATTATTTCTCTCTAATAAAAAATTAAACTCTTAATTCTTATATTGACCAAACTGAAAGTTTGGAACACATTACATCTTGCAATGCATAAAGGGAATTGCATTGATTGTCAAGTTTAAAACCAGTTTTAAGCAAAGATGGCACTTGATGAATATGCTGGTGATGAAATAATTCAAACACAATCTGTGCGTCTTTTAAATTATATTTGAATTCATAATAGAATAAAAAATAAAGACGGTATAATATATGTTGAAATTTGGTGATTCAAAATCGAGTTTGAGTTTTATTTGGAGTTTAAAATTGATGAGAAGTTGACACGAAAACGAGTATGCATTGGACGTATAAAAAAGAGACGAAAACAGAAAGTTAAAAGTGAGGAGAGGCATGAAAGCATAAAAGAGGCCTTTTCCAAGCCTTGACACCGCGACGTTACATCGAGTTTTTGCCAGCACCACGGCATTGAATTTTGAGAAATTAGGATTTTAACCTCTTAATTAGTTTGAGTTGGTTTTAAACTCCTTAAACATGTGAATTTTTATTCTAACAAGAAATAAGATTTTTATGAACATTTTAGAGCCTATAAAAATTATTGCAAACCCATTAGATTACGTGTGCATCTACATATATTAATAAAAAAGATAATAATGAACTGAGACAGCTCTAGGGTGTTAAGTGCCATAAGAGAGTTTAAGTGCTGAATGCGCAAGATAACATTAATAGACCTTTTGAGAGTTTGTCTATTTTTGTACTCCTTTGTAATTTCTTTGTGACCTTGAGATATTTGTGATCTTGAGATCTTTGTAATTTGAGAGTTCTTTGTAAACTGTGAATAAAAAAAAGTTAAGATCTTATAATCCAATATAAATGTAAATATTTGTTGTTGAACCACATAAATTTTTGTGCCTTGTAATTTATTAATTTTTTATCTCTATTGTATATTTAATCTTTTCTATTTTTATTTTATTTGTGAGTGAAGTCTTTTATAAAACTCTTAGGGTTTTAGTATGCTAAATTACCCAAATAAGTGGTATCAGCGCTAAGATTGAGGTTGATACCTAAGTGATATCAGATTTAAGAGTTAAGGCTGATTCCTAACAAATAGGATCAAAGCCAAAGTTAATACTTAAGTGGTATATCAGAACTTAGGTTGTTCTGTTAACGTATTTTAAAGTGTATACATGTGATTGTGTACATATTAAAAAATTAAAAATATGCATCATATACATGAATTTGGCAGCGAAATTTATCAAGTAATCAACATATACACATGTAGTTCAATTCTTAATAACTTAAGAATACAGAAAACATACCTTTGAAGACCTCCGATGAAGATTTTCAATTCCGGATATCCTTGCTCCAACTTTGAGCTCACCTTGAAGTGCACTTTTGTTCAATTCTAGTTCACAACAATCCGGTGGGATTGTGAAGCTAGAATAGCAGTAGTATGATTTTCAGCAATAAGGTTTTGATTACTAAAATGAAAAATATAAAGGATTTATTTTTCTTTCTCCTTTGGTTTTTCTCACAAGTCTTTGTTCTTTGAAAAACTCTCTCAAAACCAACTCTTATTTTTCCTCTCAACCTTTGCATGAATTTTCATTCACTCTCTTGTTAACACACTTGAAACTCAACATTTTTTAGTGGTTACAACACTTCACAAGTGCTCCACCAAAATTAGATTAAGTGGCCAACTACCAAAACAATTTTTTGTGGCCATTTTAATGGTCTAATAAAATTAACCATTAATCATAAAATAGTGCTCCACTAAATTTAGTTTATGTTTCTCAAATTAGGTATGTCTTCCATTTAAGAATAAAATAACAAATAAATAAAATTATATTTTATTTATTTAAATAACATTTATTTAATTATTCAAAAACTATTTGAATAATTAATATTTACCTTATTTGATTTTACTAACATGATAAATGGTTGAATTCATGGTAAAATAATTCATATAATAAAATTATGCCACTTGTTAATATCTAATTAGTTAATAACTCTTGTCAACTAATTAAATAATATACTTAATATTTAAGTTTAAACATGTGCACAACTCGAGGAACCCCGAAACATATTTTCGGTTTGCTGGAATTTTTAGGATGGAACTGTTTAATCCATTATGCTGCCTTAGTGCACAACGAGTACACTTCATATTGTGAGACTCTCTAGGTCCACACCCGAATTGTCATATAGAACTCCTCTATACGTCCGTGAACGATGCCCCACACACACGTTATGGATATTACAAAGCGACATGTTAGAGTATACAAGTTGAGGTTATAACATATTCATATAATCCATCTATCATTTATATCCGAGTAGAGCAGAGATATAGATCAACACCGTCAAATCTCCATATGCTCGACTGAAAGCTTATCTCTTGAATTGTATTTCAATAAATAATATTCCCAAATACTTTTGTAATATTATTTACCCCTAGGGTTAAACTCTTTTCCCGGGAATTATTGCTTATGGCCATAAGACTTTCTGAAATACAATCTATAGAGTACTATGATATATTACTCAACCAAATGAGCTGATGAATTCCATATCTATGCACACTGAACTCCATGAGCATCGGACCATACCCAGCGACACCCGTGGTCAGACCATGAAAGGTATCTGACATGTGTGAAACCAAAGTATGGTGGATCACTCACAAGTCCACCGTGGCACTCAGGTCTAAGGACCACGAATACTACTCAACTCGAAAGATCCTCCATTGACGACTTTATAGGATGTCTGTTGGAGATCTTTGTGAGTCTGTTCAATATTCAGTCCTTACTAAATACTTGTATCTCTATACGAGTTTCTACTAAACTCATGGTCTGCTAAGACTAACAATCTGAACTATCCAAATATAGACATATATTGATATATATATATATATATATATATTAAGGTCTTCACTAGTAGACCCGCATTAGTGAAGATAGATCAGGAACATTAAGTTTAAGAACATATTTGCATAACAACATTTTCTAGCACTATTTGTAACTCATTGTAATTACGTCATTACTAATATATTCTTAGGTCTTTGTCCCATTTCAGATAAAGCTCTAACTCTTTAGATTTTGCTAACTTTTATAACCTGATAACTCTTATCAGTGCTAACTTTTAGCATTTATATATTTTAGTGTTACTAATTCTTAGTTCTGATCTAAACTTCTTTAGATCAGATCTGAACTTTTTCAGATCATACAATGTTTAAAACGTTACAAGCATCTTACCATATTTATATATAAAATAATTAGTGATATATATAAATCATAATTGTATAAACATAAAACAAATATTTATACACAAAAGGGATGGCACGCAAGCACAAATCCCAACATGTTCAACTATGGTAACTCATAAGTATGATAAAGAAATACTTGGAAAAAAGATCAAGAGCTTAGTGTCACGCCCCAAGTGCTCTCGAGCACTTGGTGCACGACTAGGCCTGTTGGAGGCCTCTTGGACCATGGAGCGCTACGTGGACCGGAGCTTCTAGAAGGCCCGCTGGTTAGGATGGAGAACCAGGCTTGGCCCGCAACTTATTAAAGAATTTAACCCTAGTTAGACTTCCATAATAGGTAAGAGAGCATATAAGAATATTCTAAGGAATATTATCCCATCTTATATATACACCGTTAGATCAAATAGATCTCAGCCATTGATTGTATAGGGCTGCAACTATAAAAAGGGGAGACCCTCACTTGTATTTTTCATCTCATAGCTTATTTTCTCTTCAGCAATATAGAGAGCATTCGTGCAAACACTTGGTGTACTTCTTTTCTCTTCTCTTTGTGTGATTTTCTAGGCTACTTAGCACGCAATGCGTCTAAGGTCGCACGGTCTCGAAAACAGTCCGTGACAGTTGGTATCAAAGCAGATTCAGTTTAGAGATGGAAAAAGACGGCGTACTATCAGATTTGACTGAAGAGAGGGGTCGGAACCCCAAAGCTAAGAAGCATGGCGTGGCGTCTCGCGAGAAATCAGCAGATCCAGGTCAGGATGTGGGGGGTATGGTGAGAGCACTCAGCGGCGCTGTCGGGAAGGCAGCAGATCGCCTTGGAGAGCTAGAGCAGCAAGTAGAGAAGATCGAGGGGGGCCTCGACACTCAAGGAGACGAGCTGCGCACCCTCATCAGCACATCCATCGAGGCTTACGTCAATAAGCAGCGGGACTGGATTAAAGCTTTTCAGGAGAGCGTCATAACCACAATGGACAGTATTCAGGCCCAAGTAGGAGAGCTACACTGTGGGCTCGAATCTGTCAAGAAGTATGTGGTGCTGTGCAAGCGGGCGGTGGCGAATGGGTCTGTCGCTGCTCAAGTAACGGTGTCTACACCGAGAGTCGATGCTCCTAAGCCCAAGGAGTTCAGCGGGAAGCGGAATGCCAAGGAGCTCGACAATTACTTCTGGCAGATGGAGAGATACTTCGATGCCCTAGGCGTACGGGACGAGGATAAGGTAAACACCGCGACCCTATATCTCTCTGATCATGCAATTCTGTGGTGGCGTAGGAAGAGTGAGGAGATTCGCAAGGGTACCTACACCATCAATACCTGGATAGAGTTGCAGCAGGAGCTGAAACGCCAATTCTATCCGGAGAATGTGGCGCACGACACTAGGAAGCGTCTAAAGGAGTTGAGACAGAACAAGTCGATTGGCGAGTACGTTGAGGAGTACTCTCTGCTGATGCTGCAGATCCCCAATATGAGTGAAGAAGACTTGCTGTTCAACTTTCTTGATGGGTTACAGACATGGGATTCCAATAAGCTGAGGCGGCGTGGAGTGCAGAACATATATGACGCCCTCACATTGGCAGAAACGCTCACTGATTACCGCAAGGGTGATGCGGGGAAGTCCAAGAATTCGAAGCTCAATCACAGCAAAGGTGGGGGAACCAGGGAGTCTCATCCTTCGTAGGATAAGGAGGGGAAAGGTAAACCGCCCACAAGGAGAAAGCAGAAGCGCAACGGCGGGAGAAAGATCTAGCTGCTTCCTTTGCGACGGGGATCATTGGGTGAAGGACTGTCCAAAGAATAAGGCTATCAACGCAATGTTGGAGACTCAGCAAGTGGGTGAACAGGGACAATTGGGATGTCTCCAGTTGCTCAATGCCCTCAATGCCAAACGGGCAGCCCGCGCGCCAGCAAGAAAGGCGCTGATGTACGTTGAAGCCTACATTAACGGGAAGAGGACTCAAGCACTAGTAGATACTGGAGCTACGCACAACTTTATGAAGTATGCGAAAGCAGTGCGCTTGGGCCTCAAGGTGGAGAAGGGGATTGGCTACCTCAAGACCGTGAACGCCACAATCAAGCCACTGGACGAGGTCATTCGTGGAGTTGAAATGAGCCTCGAAAAATAGAGCGGTAAGGTAAACTTTTCGCTAGCCCCTCTCGATGATTTTGATGCTGTTCTTGGTATGGATTTTCTACGGTAGTTTAATGTGGTGCCACTGCCCCGACACAACTATGTATGCATCTTGGAGGGAGGACCATGCATGGTGCCGACAGTAAACAAGCCGACAAGTGGGCAATCCGAGCCTAACGCCCACACTACTCTCCTGTCCGCCATGCAACTGAAGAAAGGAGCTAAGCGGGGAGAAGAGACATACCTCGCCACAATATGGGAGGCAGATGATGAGGCGTATGGGGGCGAAGAGGAGCTGCCAGCAGAGATCACGAAAGTGCTCAAGCAGCACCAGGACGTGATGCCAACAACGCTACCACAGAAATTACCACCAAGACGGGCAATTGATCACGAGATTGAGCTGGAACCAGGGGCAAAACCTCCAGCCAAAGCCCCATACAGAATGTCTCCACCAGAACTAGCAGAGTTGCAGAAGCAGCTCAAGGAGTTGCTGGATGCAGGGTTTATCCAGCCATCGAAGGCGCCTTACGGCGCGCCCGTGCTTTTCCAGCGCAAGCACGACGGATCATTGCGGTTATTCATAGACTACCGAGCGCTGAATAAGGTCACTGTCAAAAATAGGTATCCCATTCCTTTAATTGCTGACTTGTTTGATTAGTTGGGGCAGGCAAAGTATTTCTCGAAGCTGGATTTGCGGTCAGGTTACCATCAGGTGCGGATAGCCGAGGACGATGAGCCGAAAACCACCTGTGTGACGCGTTATGGGGCCTTTGAGTTTCTGGTCATGCCGTTTGGCCTCACCAACGCGCCAGCCACTTTCTGCACACTGATGAACAACATACTCCAGCCCTTTCTTGACAAGTTCGTCGTCGTGTACTTAGACGACATCGTCATCTACAGCAACACTCTCGAAGAGCACGTGGAACACTTGAAATCTGTCTTGAAGGTGCTCCGCGAGAATGAGCTGTATGTGAAGAGGGAGAAGTGCTCATTTGCCAAGCCGGAGGTAGACTTTTTGGGTCACAAGATCAAAGAGGGCAGGTTGATGATGGACAGGGCGAAGATTCGCACCATTGTAGGCTGGGAGGCACCCACAAAAGTTGCCGAGCTGCGGTCTTTCCTTGGGTTATTTAACTATTATCGCAGGTTTATCAAGAGCTACTCCACCATTGCAGCACCCCTTACCGACCTGCTAAAGAAGACTAAGGCGTGGGAGTGGAGTAAGAGTGCCAATGGGCTTTTGATCGACTAAAGTCAGCAGTGATCGAAGAACCAGTCTTAACATTACCAAATCACATGTTACTGTATGAGGTACATACTGATGCATCTGATTTTGCTATTGGTGGTGTATTAATGCAGCAGGACCATCCGATCGCATATGAGAGCCGGAAGCTCAATGAGACGGAGAGGCGCTATACGGTGCAGGAAAAGGAGATGACAGGGGTCATCCATTGTCTGCTCACTTGGCGACATTATCTGCTTGGGGCAAGGTTCGTAATGATGACGGACAACATAGCAACGAGTTACTTCCAAAGTCAGAAGAAACTCAGCCCGAAGCAAGCTAGGTGGCAGGACTTTCTGGCGGAGTTCGATTACGAGCTCGAGTACAAACCGGGAAAGGTGAACGTGGTGGCGGACGCCTTAAGCCGGAAGGCCGAGTTAGTAGCTATCAGCAAGCTGGAAGGTGATTTGCTCGGCCTATTTTATGAGGGAATGAAGCATGATCCCGCAGCCACACAGCTCACCACTCAAGCACAAGAGGGAAAGACTCAGTGATTTTGGGTAGAAGATGGACTTCTCTACACCAAGGGACGCCGGGTTTATGTGCCAAAGTGGGAGAACCTGCGGCGTAACCTCATTAGGGAGTGTCACGATACAAAATGGGCAGGACATCCAGGCCAGCGGCCCACACGCGCCCTATTGGAGACAGTTTACTACTGGCCACATATGCGGGAGGAGATAGAACAGTTTGTCAAGACTTGTCTTGTGTGCCAACAGGACAAGATTGAGCAGCGGAGTCCCGCAGGGCTACTGGAGCCACTGCCCATACCGGAGAGACCTTGGGAAAGCATCTCTATGGATTTCATTGTAGCCTTACCGAAGTCCGAGGGGTGTGGAACTATCATTGTGGTGGTAGATCGGTTTTCCAAGTATGCGACTTTCATACCAGCACCCAAAGAGTGTTATGCGGAAGAGACAGCCAAACTTTTCTTCAAGCACGTCGTCAAGTACTGGGGGTTGCCGAGAGTGATAGTCAGCGATCGTGATACGAGGTTTACAGGGAGATTCTGGACTGGATTATTCAATCTCATGGAATCAGAGCTTCGCTTTTACACCAGCTTTCACCCACAAATGGATGGGTAGACCGAGAGGGTGAACGCATTACTGGAGCTGTATTTGCAGCACTTTGTGGGCACAAATCAGCAGGATTGGGTCAAGTTACTCGATGTGGCACAGTTCTCGTATAACTTGCAGAGGAGTGAATTGACGAACCAGAGCCCATTCGAGTTAGCTACTGGCCAGCAGCCTCTCACGCCGCATGCACTCGTGTCCAGCGATACTGGGAAGAGTCCAGCAGCCTACAAAACTGCGAAGTCTTGGCAGGAACAATCGGACAAGGCGCGGGTGTGTCTGGACAAGGCGGCGAAACGGATGAAGAAATGGGCTGACGGTAAGCGAAGACATGTTGAGTACAGCGTAGGGGATTTAGTGATGGTGAAAATTCTTCCGACGCAGCACAAGTCTATGCGCCCACTTCACAAGGGTCTTGTTCGAAAATATGAGGGGTCATTTCCTATTGCCAAGAGGGTTGGCAATGTCTCATACAAGGTGGAGCTGCCTTCGAGACTTCGGCTACATCCGGTGTTTCACGCAAGCTGCCTAAAGCCATACCATGGTGATGCGGAGGACACGAAATGTGGGCCACAAACCAGGGCACTATTGGGAGTTTCCACATCTTACGACAAGGAGGCTGAACTTATCCTTGATGTGAGGACAGTGCGGAAGAAGAACTGCTGTCCAAGTCGTGAGTATCTCGTCAAGTGGAAAGGATTGCCCGATAGCGAAGCAAGCTGGGAACCCGAGAACGCACTGTGGCAGTTTGAGAACAAGGTGCGCGAGTTCCAGCAAGGACGCGACGAGGGCGTCGCGTGAATTTGGTGGGGGAGAATGTCACACCCCAAGTGCTCTCAAGCATTTCCTCGAGCACTTGGTGCGCGACTAGGCTTGCTGGAGGCCTCTTGGACCATGGAGCGCTACGTGGACCGGAGCTTCTAGAAGGCCCGCTAGTTAGGATGGAGAACCGGGCTTGGCCCGTAACTTATTAAGGAAGTTAACCCTAGTTAGACTTCCATAATAGGTAGGAGAGCATCTAGGAATATTCTAAGGAATATTATCCCATCTTGTATAAACACCGTTAGATCAAATAGATCTCAGCCATTGATTGTATAAGGTTGCAACTATAAAAGGGGGAGACCCTCACTTGTATTTTTCATCTCATAGCTTGTTTTCTCTTCAGCAATATAGAGAGCATTCGTGCAAACACTTGGTGTGCTTCTTTTCTCTTCTCTTTGTGTGGTTTTCTAGGCTGCTTAGCACGCAACGCGTCTAAGGCCGTACGGTCTCAAAAATAGTCCGTGACACTAGTTATGTACTAGTCTTGACTGTGGAAGGGCTATAAACTACAAGAGAAAAAACTAAGAAGAGATTAAAGAATAATAAATAAAAAAATGTAAAAATTGGTGGAAATGCTGTAATAGTCCATAAGGAGGACTTGAAGTTATATAATCCTTGGTAACTTTAGAAAAATGAATACTCAATGTGTTTAAATGGTTTATGAGTGAGAAGCACAATGAAAGCTATGTGCTTGATGTGAATAAAGTGTGAATCTCAATATATGCTATTGAGGGGATGCATGCCAAGAGGCATCATTGGAAATTATCTTATCGAAGTGACAAGATCAAAAGAAAATGGATGATAAAAGTGATGCTAGTATAATAAGAATTAGCCACCGATATATTTTGGTAGGGTTAAGAGTAACTCTAGAGATTACATTACGAAAGCTACCTGAAAAGATATGCATTCGAATCTTTAGAGATCGAAGTCACGAGCCTTAATAGAGTTAGGTCGACGTAAAAACTTAACTAAATTAATACTAAAGTAATTAAGCATTGGTTGTAAAGTGGATTAATTTTGGAAAGCTTCTTGAAGAGATTTTTAATCAAGAGATGGTTTGTTAGAATTTGGTAATTCAAAATTAAACTTGATTTTGAGTTAGAGACTAATAAGAAGTCGATATGAAGATGAGTATACATTGAACATACAAAAAAGGGACAAAAATGGAGAGCTGAAAACGAGGAGAGACGTTAATGTATAAGAGGATGCCTTTTTACAGGCCTCGGTGCTACAATTCCACGTCGAGTTCTCATCAGCGCCGCGGCACCAACTTTAAAAAAATTAGCATTTTAAACCATCTTGATTAGTTTGAGTCAATTTTAGATTATTTAAACACGTGAACTCCTATTTCAATAAGAAATAGGATTTTTATGGACGTTTTGAAGTTTATATAAACTCTTGTAAACCTATTAGATTAAGTGGGCATCTACATGCATCAACAAGAGAAAAAACGAAAGCAGCTCTACGATGCTTAGTGCATGAGAGAGTGCCATGAAAGTGCTTAAGTATTGAGTGTGCACGATAACACTTATAGAATTTTTGGGAGTTTGTCTATTATTGTATTCTTTAGTAATCTTTGTAATCCTAAAATTTTTGTGATCTAAGAATTTTTTGAACTATAAATAAAAGAAATTAAAATTTTATAATTTATTATGCACGTAGGTATTTGTTATTGAACCAAGTAAATTTTTTATGCATTGTGATTAACTGATTATTTATTTTTATTATGTGTTTAATTTTTTTTTATTATTTTATTTATAGATAAAAATTTTTACAAAATATTTAAAATTTTAGGGTACTAAATTATTAAAAAGTAAAATTATGGTGTATAAAAGCCTCGGTATCATAATTATTGCTTATTATTTATATTTTTAAGATTTGACGAAATTATTCTGGCTTCCAAAGCCACTGTAATTAAGTGGCCATCAGTGCGTACAAAAAGTATTAGATGCTGAGACTATGCTCGGTCTGTAGTCTCTTTTCGAAGATGCGCACTGCTATTTAAATGTAAAGTAACTACTAAAAGACAAGAGGAATGAGGATCACCGCCTAATTATATCTAACAATGAAATGAAAAGAGAAACTTCACGATTAATTTAAAATCATGTGACGATGAAGCGTAATACAAGCTTTAGCAATTGAGTATGGTAATCTTCAATTATTTGGAAAGGTCCTGGGAGCATAGACTGAGACAAGAATATCTGAAAATGGCAAAGTTGATTGCATTTGCATAAAGGGTTGATGTGATTTGGGTTTTCCCTCCTGTTTATTCCATTCCCCCTATTTATAGTAAGATAAATCTGTATGCCAGTATTGTGTTTTCGGAGGCAATATAGGTAAACATGAATTGTCATGGACAATGGAAGCTTATTGTTACTATGGTAGCTGTTAGCTTCGGATTTGCCACGGTAAATGTCCTGCTTAAGAAGATTCTTGAGCAAGGAGTGAACCATTTGGTTATTGTTACATACAGACAGTCCATTTCTGCTATTTTCTTGACGCCGATCGCCTACTTTTGGGAATGGTAACAGACTAACAGCTAGTTTTAACTTTCCATTTCAAGTAATTCTTAGCTACTTCTTGCTTGCAATTGGTTAATTTCGTCGAGCTCATTTATGACTCAGTTTCTAGATTGTCATGACTCATTTCTTTCCCTTATTATAAATAAATAACACTCTGATTCGCTGTTAACATCACAATTCACAAGTAATTTGATGGCTAGCAGGACTTGATTAATTATCAGAATTTTCTGGGCACAATTTGATACAAGAAACTTATGCGGTTGGTTTTGTAGCAGGAAAAGCAGAGGCAAGCTCAGTTTGCAAATATCATGTCAGCTGTTCTTCAGTGCTCTAATCGGGTTAGTATTAATATATCCATGATTCATAAGGCTCCTCTGATTGTTCATTCAAATGGTTATCATTATTGATGACAGCAAAAATATTGATGAATTTCAGGGTAACACTCACGCAATACTTCTTTCTTCGAGGACTTGAATACACATCAACTACCTTCTTATGTGCATTCCTTAATACAGTTCCTGTTTGCACATTTTTATTGGCTGTAGCATTTCGGTGAGTATGAAGTGTATAGCCCGTTACTCTGTTTCATTTCGACAAAATTTTTAACCTCCTTCAAACACTTGCAGCCTTGAGAAAGTGAACATGAAAAGCTTGGCTGGGAGGTCTAAGGTATTAGGTGCGATAATTTGCATTGGTGGAACTATTTTCTTGATCCTTTACAAAGGAAAGCCATTAACCAACCCACATGTATTAGCCACAAATCATACAACAAACCATGCTAATAAGACAGAGAGGTGGACCGTTGGTTCAATATTTTTGACTTTAGGCTGCATTGTGTATTCTTCATGGTTCCTTGTGCAAGCAAGGATTGGCAAGAGATTTCCAAGTCCATATTCTAGCACTGCTATCATGTCCTTCTTTGCGGCCATTCAGTCATTGATCTTGTGTATGATCATTGAGAGGAAGCTTTCTGGGTGGGTTTTGAAAGGAAAATTTGAGATTATAGGCGTCATATATGCTGTAAGTATTCTTTCATGACTCAATTATGGGAAAGGTTCAAAAATAGTTAATTTTTTAAAATAAAATTTTAATTTAGTAACAAAACAAATTTATAAACTTTATTAGTCATATACTTAATTTTTGTACCATTTTACCCTTGATGCATTTTTGCATCTCTCTCACAAATTATTTGAAATTTTGATTAAAATATACTTTAAAATTAGTTTAAATGAGTAATTTAGAGTAAAATATGCTGAAAATTGATAAATTTAATTAAAAATTATTGAAAAACTATGAAAAAAATAAATAAAATATAACAAAAAAAAATTAGATAAGAAGGTTGAGGTTGACAGGGTCTCGTGTCACACCTCATGCGCGGAGCATTGTGCAAGGCCCCAACTCTCGCAATACCCTATACGCGAGGCGTGATGCGAGGCCCCTCTCTACATCTCGCGCGAGATACGAAAAATTTTGACTTTGTTCACTATTTTTGTCTCCAATTTCATTAATTTTCACTCAGCATACAATATTTAGAATGAACCCTTTATCATATTAGAAAACATAGGCCTTTTCAGTTTAAAGTTTTATCTGTGTAATGAAATTATAGAAATGTCTAAAAAAAACCCCTTTGTCTCATTTGTGAACACAGGGCATAGTGGCGTCGGGCTTGTGCTACGTGGCGATGTCATGGTGTGTTAAACAAAGGGGTCCTGTATTCACATCTGCATTTTCCCCTCTCATACAGATAGTTGTAGCAATGTTTGACTTCTCTGTTTTGCATGAAAGAATTTACCTTGGAAGGTTGTTTTCTTATGCCTTTCAGTTTTTCACATGACAGTAATCGTGCACAGTTTAACTTGTTTATGGTTCCTAACATTTTCCCTTTCCCTTTGTATTGAACACTGAACAGTGTTCTAGGATCAATCGTAGTTATACTTGGTATGTATATTCTGCTGTGGGGTAAAAGCAAGGAGATTGAGAAACCTGATCAGATGAAGCAAGCCCAAGTAGCTCAGCAAGATGAACATTCTAATGCAGTAATCTCACATGTCATTCCAATCACCATCAACTCAACGAGTACTTGAACATGGCAGCATTTTACATATTTTGATTGGAGTTGGAAAATGAAAAGATCCAAGTATATCAACTGTTCAACTTATCCAATTATTGGCTTTAACAATTCATATCTGCGTCAAACGAAATCAATCATAACTCGATTGTGTTATTTTACTAGGAGATATTTATTCCTTGAGCTGGAGACACTATATCTCAATTTTTATGTCTGAAAAAATAAAATAAGATAAAGAAAAAGTAATAATGCTAATAGTAAGTCTTATGTTTGCTTGTGCATTAGCAATCGTATACACTGTCATGGGCTAGGAAATAGAATTATCAAAGAGAGTGCCGCAATTCAGTCCGTATTTTTCACTCATACTATCCTTCTTTCTATTATAGACTAGAAAGGACATTTCCATTAAAAAAATTCTCGTTCCCATAGTAATTTTTTTTTAAAAATACTTACAATAAAAATCTATCATATGAAATTCCCTAAAAACCACTCATCATATCCCTACTTTTACTTTTATTTGAATTACAATTTTATTCTAATATAAAAAATACTTGAAAGGGCAAAAAAGACCTCTAAAAAAAACCTAAAACTCTTGACAAAAAGTTAGTAGCAGCCTCCCTTGCAACTTTTCCACCGGAGAGAGGGTTTCAACCCCTCTCTAGTGGCCTTTTGTCCTCCCCTTTTTCCCATCCTAATTCCTCATCTCTCTTTCGATCTGTTTTTTTGCGTCGTTTTTTTTTCCAATTTTTTCTTTTGTTAAAGGCTTTATTTTTCGGCCGGCGAGTTGTCCTGTGCAAGACTCAGGGATCTGTCGTGTCTCTTCAATCCACTTCGCGCCATCCCGTCCTATGCCGAGTTCCATTGAATCTGGTCGAATCTCTTCGGACTTCGATCAAAACAGATGAATTATTAAAAAAAAAAATTTGTTCAAGTACTGTTTGAAATGATGGGTGTAATAAAAATTTAAACTTGGTAAGGGATAATAAGGGTAAATTGGGAATTGAACGCGTTAAAATGAAAAATCTTTAATAAATTTTAATATGTATTTAAAATAATAAAAGGGGAGCCGAAGCCGTATAGCTCCACGGCCTTTGAGCTACAGTTCCTAAGGCCATTACTTGGCGATTCAAAAACCCTAACTGTAAACTGTATTTTCTTCTTCTTGTTCTCCGTTGCACGGTCCTTGTAAAACTACAGAAACGCATAAGCAAGAGATGGGGGAAAAGAGGAAGAAGGGCGAAAGCGAAGAATTAAACGAAGGAGAGAAGGAAAGTGATAAGAATAACGAGAGCAGCAATAAAAAGACGAAGAAGGAGATACTACCATCGATGATTAAGAACAAAGAGAAGAGATCGGCCGTACACGCCAAGCTCAAGCACCAGAAGAAAGTCGAGAAGCGCAAGAAGCTCAAGGCCCGTGACGCCGCCGAGAAACGCGCTCTCGAGCTCGGTGAGGAGGTCCCGTCTCTTCACTTTTTAGCCCCATCCTCTCTCACTCTCTCTCGCGAATATTTTATCTCAAATTCCTTTTTCTTTTTATTTTTTTAAATAATTGTTGTTTATTTTGAATTCATTTTTAAATGCTAATTAAAATTAATTTTGTTTGTGGTTTGTGCAGCCTCCTCCGAGGAAGACCCCTCGCACTATCGAGAACACAAGGGAGCTTGATGAGACCGTATGCCGGCTTGATGACGATGAGGTATTTTTTTTTTTTCACATAAAGTAGACTTCATGAAATTTCGGTTAAAAGAAATTGTTCATTATATTTGGCTAGAGAATCTGCCTACTGTATATTGTGGCTGAGATGTATCTGTTGAATTTGCAGCTATTTGCCGGTAATGATGCAGATGAATTCAGTTCTATACTAAAGCAAGAAAGCACCCCAAAGATACTGATCACGACTTGCCGTTTCAATTCTACTGTATGTTCTGCAACTCTTTAAAACATTGCTGCGAGGCCATGAAAATCTGTATCATTTTGTTTTCTCCGTTTGCTGAGATATATATATATATATATATTTTGGATATTTTGGGTTCATCTGTTGCTGATTTTGCAGAGTGGGCCGGCCTTTATATCAGAACTGCTTATAGTGATCCCAAATTCTCATTATTACAAGAGAGGAACCTATGACTTGAAGAAGGTGCTGTGTCTTACTCCCTCAATATTCTCATATTCTCATCCTAAAATGTAATAGTAACAGTATAATATTATGATCAATATTGATATTTGTACAGATTGTAGAATATGCAAAGAACAAGGACTTCACTTCTCTTATAGTTGTTCACACCAACCGCAGGGAACCGGGTTAGTGGTACTTCACATTATAGGAAATTTTTTATGCTGTCTCTCATATTTGCTTTTTAAGGATTCTATCTTAAACTTTTGTTGCTGTACATTAGATGCTCTCCTAATCATTGGCCTGCCTGATGGACCTACTGCCCACTTCAAGCTGTCAAGGCTTGTGTTGCGCAAGGATATTAAGGTCTGTGACTGCCATATGTTGTCCTTGTGTATCACATTCATTAAATTTATTTGTACTTAATTATGCAATAGCTGCCTGTTTGATTAGAGCAAAGTGACTAAGACAAGCAATATGACATTTGGATTGAAACTTATAATAACACTATCACTTTTCTGCTCTTTAGTTAGACTAAGCCTGAATTTTCATATTTGTTATGTTAGGTATCAATTACTCAGATGTTGATTTGTATGAAAGGCACTGTTATGATCTATATGTTGATTGTATGCTGTATATCTATTTCAGAATCATGGGAATCCTACCAGTCACATGCCCGAGCTAGTGTTGAATAACTTCACGACACGCCTGGGTCACCGCATTGGCAGGTTGCAATCTCTTTCTTGTTTATGAAGATGTAGATTTGAATTGAGTTGTGAAAAGATGTGCATGATTATCATCCTTTCTCTGTCTAACTATATCTCTTGTTGATCTTTTCCTCCAGATTGATACAGTCATTATTTCCTCAAAATCCTGAATTTCGCGGTCGGCGAGTCATAACATTTCACAATCAACGAGATTTCATATTTTTTCGCCATCACCGGTGAATGTTCTTTGTATTTATTAGCTGCTGCATTGTAAATTATTTGTTAGTTTTGTATCACTTATGTTTCTCTGATAAATACTGTTATTATGGATGCAGGTACATCTTTGAGTCGAAAGAAAGTAAAGTAACTGACACAAAAGGTAAAAAAGCAAAAGATGGAAAGAGTGAGAAGGGTACTCAAGAGAAAGTAATTGCTCGTCTTCAGGTTGGTGCTCACTAATTTGTATGTTGCAATTCTGTGTATGAATATTATCAATACTTCTGTCAGCTTATTGAAGCTTGATTTGGCTTTAACAACATTCCTTGACAATTTCTTTTCTCTTTTGACTTCAATTCAAAACACTTTACCTGTACAAATGCCTTTACTGTGGAATATAATGGTTTTGTCTTGTTGACATTGATTTAACTAAATACTCATTTCTTTCAAATTTCAATTAGTATACCCAAGTACTTCATAAATTCTTTTTAATGTATACTTAGTGTTCATTTATCCGATTGTCACACACACACACATATATATGTATTTATGTATATGTATATGTATATGTGTCGCTCTCTCTCTCTCTCTCTCTCTATATATATATATATATATATATATTGTCTGTGTAATTATCTTAAGATAACATTAATTTCCTTGGAATATGCAGGAGTGCGGTCCTCAATTCACATTGAAGTTGATCAGTCTGCAACATGGAACATTTGATACCAAGGGTGGAGAATTTGAGTGGGTTCATAAGGTAATTTACCTGTCAACCAAATTAGTATGCAAAATTAGATGAGTGTTCGTTACTCGTGTCCTATCATAAATCCCACATCTGCCCCATTAGTTAATTATTCCACTGTTTCAATATTTCAGCCGGAAATGGATACTAGCAGAAGAAGGTTTTTCTTGTGACTTCTTTGGATTGTGTTATCGAGTTTCTTTATCATGAAACTATAAAGCATTTTATGGTGGAGGGTTCCTACTGCAACAACTGATGCTGAAATTTAAACCGAATAGCTGCTTCACTGTGCTGGACTACTTCAAGAATTATATTGTGGTCTGGTGAACGCCTGTGATAGATAATTTTAATTTTTGGCTGCTGTGCCGAGGGTAGAAATGATTTTAGTTCACTTGTGAGCAAAAACATTATATAATTTTGTTTCTTCTAAGCCCCCCAAAGCTGCATATTTGTTGTAATGGTTCCTCAATTTTGCTGTATGATGAGATTTTAAAACCGTCGTAAGAGATGCCAAAACAGAATAAAGAAGAGAGGAGCCTGTGTCACGTAAAAAGGAAAAATATGTTCCATCTTTTACATTTGGAATCTGTACGACATCAAGATTCTCTGGCAACAGAGGAAGAAGGGTGTTTTATTGTTACAAGGCTGAGACTTGGAAAAGAAAAGAAAAAAGGAAAATTAAAGAAACAAATCTCCTTTACAGTATGATATCTCCACTAAATGAGAACAGCTACCAAGAGAATTAGCTAATCGGGCCACTGTATTTCCAGGGCCGGAAAGCATACAGGACGCTCACTGGATGGGTACTGTCTTATTTTTCACGAATTGAATGACATTGTACGAGCTGATTGCAAGCTTTTCTGAGTAGATGAAGGCAAATCAAAACAAATACACCTCCAAATGCTGCAGCTCGCAACCAATATTGTTCTGGAGGAGAATTCACAATTAGATTAACGGAATCTTTAATCATCAAAACGAAACCTAAACTTTCCAAAGAGGACATGATAGCTGTGATTTTTCCTGTATTTGTGTGAGACAATCTATGGACAATTCTCAAACAAAGTGCACCCACAACTAAAAATGTTGTGGCTGACCAACCCCTGTAAGAGACCAACTTCCCTCCTACAACCAAAACCTCTTTCCGGCAAACACAAGAAACACACTCGCCGGAGAAGCTTGACGACGCTAGAGCATCAAACCCTGTATGGTAAGGTAAAATAACAGAATCCAAGTATACGCTCGCTTGTAAAATACCAGAAATTGTTGATGCCTCGAAGAATGCATACTTAACATCTTCATTAGCTCCATAGTTGGAGGTCATAGCAGAAATGTAAACCAGTTGAAGAATCGCTGGACCAATGCACGAGAGAGGAAATATAGAGTTGATCCTCTGCCCTTTAGCTAGAATTAACAGGATTACGGGGAGTGAAATTGGACCTGATGGCAGTAAATATCTCTTTGATTGACTGAGAGAAGCTCGACCTCTTGTTGATATATCTATGATCATCAGGACTAGAGTTGCCAGGTATAAAGAAGTTGTGAAGACAAGAACCAGAACGTCCACCGCAGGTGGATAGTTTCCAAGGTAATTGCTGTCGCAGTAGTAATGATAAGGGCAGTTGATTGGATCCAATGTTTCTTCAACTTGCCATCTAACACATTTGAGGAATGTTGTGCGGACATCTTCCAGATCCCATTCTGGGGAAAATGCTGGGTTTTTCGGACGCAAGAGTTGCCTATCCATTCTGATTTTTATGTTTCCACTTCTCCTTACAAAGCCATTCTTTCATAATTATATATTTAAGAGTAAGATATATACAATGGAAGCAAAAGCAATGATACTTTTGCGTCGGATAAGTAAAAAGGCCGTTTTCTACTGAGATCGATCTATGCTTTTTGGTGTTGGTGAAACGGATAATGAAGGACCATCTAATTCTTTTTTCTTTCGTTGAAGTATTTGCCTTGTATGTTAATATTATACCTGAGAGTGAGTGAAGCAGCGGTAAAAAAAGATTACGTATTGCTTGAAATGTAATCTTGTTTTTATCGGTCACAAAGTCAATTTTCATCTAAATTCTTTCTCTGAGAAAACTTCTATCTATCTTGAATCTGATGAGAAGAAGAAGTGCTAGCTAATTGTAATCAAACAAATTTTCCAGTTTATTCTTCTCGACGTTAAGCAGCGTTTCTGTCAAACTCCTTCGACATCATTAGAGTTGTTTTGGGCACATGCAAATGCAATGCAATGTAGGAACCATTATTTTGTTATTTATTATTATTACTTTTATTAATGTATTTGTATATTTTTGGGTTGGAGTAAAGAGTCAATCAAATAGGTGAGAAAATAGAGAAAGCAGCTTAGTGGCAAAGAAAAGAAACAATGTTTCTTAAGTAATGGCTGCTGATTGGAGAATAGGTAGGTTACCAATTTGTTTTATCTCGAGATTTTATAAACTCTCACTGCCGAAAATCTGACGTAATGACTTGCAAATCATGTTATCACGCCATTTCTTTGTGATAGCATGTCGTATGCTTTCAACAGCATCGTTAAGAATCCAATCCATCTGGGCAAATTCTGAAGCTTCCCTAATTCTATTCAATTTACACCAAAAATTATATATTAAATAAATATATATAGAGAGAGAATTTCTCAAACTCTAGCTGGAATCCGACCCATGCCATCTGTGATTCAATATTTAAAAAAGCATCTATCTATTTCTTTTAAAATTCTATTTATAAAATGGGAGGGAGAAATATCTTTTTCTAAACTTGATAGTTTTTCAATTTTTATTTATCAGTCTTTGGATGAGGCTTTACACAAAACGGAATAAAAATCCTTATTTGGAATTTGGCTCAATCTACAGCACAAGGGGTAAGGTCAAGAGTTGTACAGTCCATCAATAATTGAGTTACGAAAATGACAAAATTAATTGAAAAATGTGAAATGCCCCTTAACTCCGTTCTTAGTTTAAAATAAAAGGCGAGGATGTGAAGAAACAGAGATCCAATTTAATTAAAATGGCCTTGCAATTAAGAAAGGGGAAAAAAACATGAACGAAACAAATTAATTAATTAATTGTGCTCAAATGATAAGAGTGTTTATTCAAAGTAAAGTAAGATTTAAGTTGCTTGCAGGCATTATTAACCTTTAACACAATGGTATTTACGTTCTAAATCTTTTATTTATAAAATTATTTTTAGCCAACATAAATATGGTAGGTAACTAGTATTTTAATAATATTTATGATTAAAAAAATTAGAATATAATTTTTTTTAAAAAAAAAACACAAGGTAAAAGATCAGCACTCAGCAGTGGACTACACAGATGGGCTCATTTACAATGAGGAGACAGAGAGACAGATGTTGGATTGTTTTGGGGGGGGTGGGGTTGGTGGTGGGGGTGTTGACTGTTAGCCGTTGGGCCTAGGCTGGGCAGCCGGCACCAAATCTTGTATTGATCTGTATTTGTATTTGTATGCACTATGCACGCACTTTGATTTTCATATTGACGTGTACACAGATGGGCACCGACGCTATCCACCCTCCTGTCTTTTTTCTTTTTTAAATAAAAAAAAAAGTTTCTTTTCTATTTTCTATTTCGTGCGACGCCGTTTCCTAAGTCCGATTAAGACGTCTAAGTGAACTTCGAATCATCCTGTTAGGTATTTTTTTTTTTTTTTTTGGGTCGTGAACTAGGACAAAAATTCTTTGGCCTTGTCTGCGGTGTTCTTTCATGGGAAGGGTAACTGGTAAGAATAAGGTAATTTTTTAAAACTGCACTGCACATGTGTTCTTCGTCTTTTTTTCTGTTTTAGCTGAGCGGACGCGCGTTCTCAGTTCTTACCTTACAAGTTGAGATAACACGCTCCATGTTAATGTGACATGTTTGTTTGGCCTTTTTGCATCTGCAACTGCAACTGCAAGGTCAAGAATCAAGATGGCGGATGCACAACACAATCTTGTGAATTATATACATTGACCAACGTTCTCCAACTCTATTACTCTAATCTAGTTAATGTTTTCACGCATCACTTAAAATAAACAACACAATTGACAGTTGACACACACCTCATTTCGAACATCTTTTTCAAGTCTTCTGTCAGATTGTGACTCTTTTACTTTTATGTTGTTGTATTCTCGTGAGCAATAATCACAACATTTTTTAAAACTATGTTCTGCTTTAATTTTTGTTTCAGTTTCTGATTATGTTACTTACAGTAAAAGTGCAACTATTTTTCCTATAACACACACATATATATAATTATTAAACTTTTGATGTTTTAAAATTAAGATTAAATTTAATTTTAAGTTAAAAATTAAAAAAAAATTAAACACATGGTAAAGTAAATGATGAACGTATAAAAAATAAACAAAAATAAAGAGTTAGAAACGATGAGGGATGAGAAGGCACAAATAGAGGCGAGTTATATGCCTTGGTGCCATGCTCAATTTGGTGGTGCCACAATACCCGATTTTAAAAATATAAAAAATTTAAGTTTTTAGGTATGTTTGAGTTAATTTTAATTTTTTTTTATGTAAATTTTTATTTTAACTAGAAATAAAATTTTTAAGGACAGTTTAGAGTCTATATAAATTATTATAATATATTACAATAGACAATTAATAGAGAGAATATTCTCAAGCATTTTTTCGAATACTTGGTGCGCGACAAAATCTCCTAAAGGTTATATGAGCTGCTAGAATAGATCGCGGGCCGGAGCTTCTAGAAGACCCGTTGACATGGGTGAAGAACCGGGCTAAGCTTATAACTTATTAGAGTAGTTCACCTTAATTAAAACTCTAATTAAGGTAGAATGACATCTAAGAATATTCTAGAGCATACTTATTCATCTATAAGAGATATAATGGTAGGAATATTCTAAGAAATATTATCATATCTTGTATATGCACCGTTAAATTAATTAGATCTCAGTCATTGATTGTATAAGGCTGCTACTATAAAAGAGGGAAACCCTCACTTGTATTTTTCATCTCATAACTTTGTTTTTCTCTTCAGCAATATAGAGAGCATTCGTGCAAATACTTGGTATGCTTCTTTTTTCTTCTCGTTGTGTGGTTTTTTAGGCTACTTAGCACGCAACGCGTCTAAGGCCGCACGGTTCAAAAACAGTATGTGACATTTGATACTAGGCACAAACGTAAAAAAGTGTTATGAAATACTTGAACGCTGGACATTAGCGTAAGAATACATTAGATAAATTTTTTAAATACTCGTCTATTATTGTATTTTTTAAATTTCTCTTGTAAGAACTCTTTATATATAAAAGAATTGAATAAAAAAATTAAATTTTTAATAATCTACCGTAAATGTAGGTATTTGTTGAATTATATATATTTTTATGCAGTGTGTGATTGATAATTATTTCTGTTGTGTGATTGATTTTATTTGTAAGTGAAAATTTTTTACAAAACACATAAGATTTTATAACATTAAATATCAGACAAAAGGTATTAAGGCGGGCAAATATTCAACGAATAAAATTACTTGCAATGTAACTAAAAGGATTTTATAAAATATTTAAAATTTTATAATGTTAAATATCAAGACAAAAAGTATGAGGGTGGATAAAAACTCAATTAATAAAATCAATTATAAAACTAATTATTAAGTGAAATTAATGATAATAAAAGCTGATTCCTGCACCAATAACATATTAATTATATGTTTAATTAATTTTAACAATACTTATTTTATAGTCGGATATAAAATATCATTAGCGTAAAAAGAAATTTTGTATCTCATAGTAATTTAAATTTATATTAAATTAAACTACTTGGAATTTGACGGAGAATATATCGTTCTTATCCTCAGCTTTGTGCTAGAAAAAGCATAAGCAAAGTGTGGTCCTACTCCTCCGCCCACTTATCACTTATGTAGCGAATAATTATTTTTGGGTAAAAAACAAGAATGTAGGGAATATCGGTTGTTTGTTAGCGAGAAAATGTAGAAAAAGATTCAAACGCCACAACAGGTGAATTTATTATTTTATAACGGAGGCTAAAAAAATTAAGCCTCCACCTCCAATTATTAATAACCAACCGACCACTGGCATCAAATTTAGAAATTCGGAATTTAGAAAGTAAAGAATATTCAGTTACGCGCTCACAGATAAGATAATAATCCATGGGATTTGGGGCCTTTTGTTTTTAAACAGTGTACAGACAGAACCAAGACACATATGATATACTCTTTTGTCTCTTTATCTCTCTCTTTAAAAAAAAAAAAAACCTACCCATCTGGATTTGTTGGAAGCCAATACCGATTCCTCTCCACAGCCTCTGCATCTTTTTTTCAAAACCATTATCCTTTTTTTTTTTCCTTCTTTTTCCTGCTTTCTCTTTCTCCATTCATTTGACAGATACAAACAACAATCAGTGGCAGGATTTGTAAAATGGTTTGTGATGTTCCTTTATTTCTTTTTCATAATAGTTTTATTTGTCTGTTGTGATTTATTTAAATGGCATTCGAGATTGATGATGAAATTGGAATAGGTGGTAGCGGTGGAATCGAATAATTCTAACATTCCGAATCTGAATTCGAGTGGGAGCGAATCTCGTGTTTATAAAAGGCCGATTTCAAGAACCAACGGTGGGTATGTCTTTTCAACAATGGGCGAACTTTGCGTATCTTGTACAACTTTCAATATTTTGGCCCCCATTTACAAGCGCCTCGATAATCAGGTCTTCTACCTTATTCCATTTTACGTTTCTTTTTTTCTTTTAAAGTTTCTTTCGCTTATCGTTTTCCTTCTGTCATGTCGTTCTTTCTGATGAAAATGGTTCCAATGAAATAGAATCAAAGTCTTCGGGAGAGCGACGTCAGAGATTCCTGGTTCAACAGAAACCAGACGATTTTGGATTGGTTGCTTTACGAGAGATCGTCTGTTATTTGTCTTCAGGTGGTTGTCATGTGCTCTTTTTACTTCTTTTTCTAGAAATTTGACTTTTTTCTGTATGAATTTGTATAAAAGAAACGACTCTGTTAATGGCTATGACGAAATAACCTTATGATTTTACTGGTATTTTTTTTTTTGATTAATAGGAGTTCTGGGTTGGAAATGAAGAACTTGTGCGTATGTACCGGGAGAGACTTGGTAATGCTGGCTACGTCATCTTCAGCCTTGCGCGAACCAACAATCGTGGCGATGGTATGTGTTCCTTAACTGATAAATTCTTTTTCCTGTGTAATTTTTTTTTCTTAAACTCCATTAATTCAATGAAGAATTAAATCTTGTAAGAGTAGAATATTTGAAAATTTAAGCATTTTGATTCAGTCATATAAGTTGTGGTGTTATTATTAAGGATGATTGAGTCAACTTTTGTATTTACATATTGCTGCTCGTTTTTGACAAATTGTTTTTGCTTACAGGCCTTTTAACTGCTGTACATCAGGAATACTTTAAGGTTCTAAACTATCGAGAGTTGCTTTTCAACGACTTTGGAGACCGTGTTGCTCAGCTGTTACATGTTCAATCTGTTATCCCCTTCTTACCAAACCAAAAAGGCAGCCTACAAGAAATTTTAATTGTTAACACCCACTTGTTATTTCCTCATGATTCCAGTCTATCTGTAGTAAGATTGCATCAGGTATTTTTCTCTTGGTTAATTCTATAACTATATTGGTTCTTCTTAGCTATGTTGTTCTGCAATGTTGAAATCTATGTTTCATATTCTTCTCCCAGGTGTACAAAATACTGCAATATCTTGAATTGTATCAGACAGAAAACAAGCTTAACGATGTACCAATCATACTATGTGGGTGAGTTTACTTGCTTGTGCGCACCCCCACCCCTCCAGTTGATGCTCTTTCATCTATCATCAAAAAATGAACATGGTTATTTACATTTTCTTTCTCAATCCACTTGTGCAGTGATTGGAATGGAAGCAAGCGCGGGCATGTTTACAAATTCCTTAGATCTCAAGGGTTTGTATCATCTTATGATATTGCTCACGAATATACTGATGGTGATGCAGATGCTCACAAGGTTGGTAGTTTAAAGTTGCAGTCTTTGATGCCTCAGTATAACTAGGCAAACCATTTTGTTTTGATGCATATACTTATGAATTATATTTGTTTCATGCCTGTCTTAAATATCTGTTAGTGGGTAAGCCACCGCAATCACCGGGGGAACATCTGTGGTGTTGATTTTATTTGGCTTCGTAATCCTAGCCAATCAAGAAAACCGCTAAAGACTAGTTGGGCTGAAGCACTTTTTGGTATTATAAAAGTGAGTAATCTGTTTTTCCGTTTCTGTATTCTTGTCTTAACTTCTCTTTCTAGTCTATATTATTCTAGCTAATAGAGTCATTGCAGAGGCACCATATTTAGTTCCTAACTCTACTTTCCCACATCCTGCCACAAAAGCTGGAAACTTGCGGCTATTATGTAATTTAAAGTAAGAAAGAAAAAAAAAATTATAGGGAGGTCTTCAAACTTCTTTCACAAAGTTAAGTTGATCGGACACTAGGAGAAGCACTACAAAGTTTTGAAATTCTGGTAAAAGAATTATTACTTATACAGTTGCAGTCTCTAACTGCATCGTTAAGTGTCTGACAACCATGTCCTCTATAACTATCTTAAAATTCTATGTACCGTTTCACTTGTTGAGTCCTTTAATTGAAGAAAAATGAATGATTAAGATAAGATGGATTTGATAATATGAATCGTAACACTCTGAAGTATAGATGAAAATAATTGTCCTGGCCAACAATAGAATTATATTCCCATTATATGAGATATGGAACTCTTTCTCGATTCGATTTGTCTAAAACTTGGGCATGAAATTGTAACCAGTTCTGTCCACTTCTATGGATAGAGTTCTAAGATTGTATGCATGATCTTCTTTTCTTTTTAAGTGCAGATCAACAATAATTAGCCTCTCATATCTAATGCATGAAACTTCCTTGTTTTCAGTGTCTGCTTCAAAAAGCTTCCTTGGCTGAAAATGATGCATTTGCCTTCTTGAAGGCTGACAACAATGATGATGTCATTACCTATTCAACTTTCTGTGAAGCCCTCCGCCAGGTACTTCAACTTTAGTTGCTTTTAGAATATGAAATATAAGATATCAATCAGAAGATAATTGACTTTATGGTGACCTTTTACAGGTAAACTTGGCTGGCCTGCCTTATGGGCTGAGTTTCCAGGAAACAAATGATCTCTGGACCCAAGCCGATGTAGGTGGAAATGGTGTTGTTAATTATGAAGAATTTAAGGTACTTGCATACTTTGTCCAGATTATTAGTTGTTTGCTTGTAATAATGTCCTTTCTTGTTATCTGGTGTTTGGAGTTAATCCTTGATTATTGGCATTGCAGCAGCGGATGTGGAATTCAACTTGTTCAGAACAAGTAGAGAATAATTGCAATGACAGTATGGAGGATTCCGAACAGGGCACAGAGAAAGAAGTAATGGGCTTCACCATAAAGAATGCATTTCTCTTCCCTCGTGAAGCGGAGAAAGGAATGTGGCCTGAGAACTACTCTCTTTCGGATCATGCCCGACTCAGTGTTGTGTTTTCACCAGTGAGGATGCAGGGCTTGCAGTTAGTCGTTAGTTAATACTAGGTACGTTTGTAGATAAAACAAAACGAATTCTGCAGAGAGTAGAATAAATTTTTGTAAAGCTCTGAAATCATCTATGGTAGCCCATGGAGAATCCTTTTTTGGGTTGCTTGTATTTGGGTAGATAAAGTTGTGTAAAAGAAAAAATCTGTAACCATCCAAAACAGGTCAACGTAGGCCAAATTTTTTAGGCAAAGGGAAAAACATGTATGCAGCTACGAATTTACAAACTGTAGACTGAAATACTCAAAAAGAAATTTTCAGAGGACTTTGGCCCTCCTGGTGTGTGTTTTGTCTTTTAATTTTCAATGAAATGGTCTTCATGTTTGATAATGTGACAATTTATGCGAAGTGTAAAATACTGAAATCACCATTTGATGAAAAGACGGAAATTATTGACCCACCCGTCTGAAAGTTGTCATAAAATCATATTTGTGTTTAGTGTTTACACTTTCTGATTAATTACTGGAAGACTGAAGTGGGTAAATCTGACAACTCAGTCCTAAGTGGCTGCTAATCTAATCCTAGCCCGAAGTTTTTGTGGCCCAAAGTTAAGAACCAAAGTGGGCTTGAAGAGACGTGGTCTATTGGGTGTAATTACAGCGTAAGGATTTGATGTTCTTAACAAAACAGAGGAATATGTATTTAACCTTAAAACAAACCCTCTGCAAAGAGCACTTTCTTCTGACATTCCAGAATCTTCTCTTGATAAATCATTACAGCTTTTCTCCATAATGTTTTTAGAAAGCATACAGAACTTTAATAGGAAGTATTTGACTTCCAATAAGAATCAAGACGTGTGAAGGAAGGAGAGAAGTGCGGGTGTCATCAAAGTAGGGACATAACAAACTGACAAAGAAGAAGAGGTTAGAAGCAGACAAAAAGGAGTAAAAAATATGACAACTTCGGAAGCAACTTTATTATTTTGTTAATTCCATAGAATAGCAGAACTTAAATCTTGGACGTACGAGTAAATTGCTTAGCTGAGCAGAAACAAGAAACTAGTTCATGCACGATGCACGATGCACGATGCACGATGCACGATGCACGATGCACGATGCACGATGTTAGGACATAATAAATGTCTATTTCCCTTAGTTGTATAATTAAATATCAAACGTTTGTTATTAAATTTCATGTATATCCGCAAATATGATATGTCAGGGTGGGATTTCCTTTTATTTAATAATCTCACGATACAATTCAACGATTTAGATTAAAAGTGAAAAAGAAAATAGCATTTAATTATGTCAACGTTACTCATTCACTCCTTCTATCATAAATCTTAATAAATGAACTGATAATTCGACAAAATAGATGCAAAGTTAAAAAGCAGAATTTAATGTAGCCAACTCTCTCAACAATTAAATTGATTACAATCAACGAAATCAACATTTTGTAATAATATGTGAGGGTGCTGACTTAATTTTTTTATTTAAAAATAATTACACAAATTTTCTACATTAATCTAATACAATTTAATAATATACTACAAATTTTTTTAAAAAAATTTATGTTGTCAATTCATTCCACAAATCTAACATTAAACTGAATACAATTAATCGTATAACTTAAATTTTTAACTTCAAATTATGATACAAAATTTATCTATTAATCTCTTACAATCTTACAATAGAAATAATGAGTAGGTTTGACAAAAATTAAATGTTAATTTTGAGCTTTTAGCTTATATGATTAAATGAAATGAGATGAAAATGGGACACTTGTTGCGGGTATATTATATATATATATATATATATATATATGTTGTGTGTGTGTACAGGTAGGCTTTAATAAAGAGACGCGGAATTACGTTTTATTTAAAGATTGGAAATCTCCAAATGATGTCAAATAGCTTCTTTGGTTAAGTCCAAGACTATAGACTAAGAAGTAATGAAAAACAGAATCTCTTATTAGTCAATGCTCTATATATGACTCTGCGGTCTGCACTGCATGTCTATATATAACTCACTCATCACTTAACCACGGCTTCTTGTAGAGCAAAAATCTCCCAAGAAATACCCAAAGACAAGTCACAAGAGAGCATATACATATAGCTGTATACTCTCTCTCTCTCTCTCTCTATCTTCTGTTGCATTGCTTTCTATAGGATTCATATTGAAAATGGACGATAAATTTCTGGGATACAGATTTCGACCAACTGAAGAAGAAATCATCAGTTATTTTCTTGAAAGAAAGATGGGTGGTCTTGATTTCCCTGTTCGTGCAGTCAATGAAGTCGATATTTGCAAGTTCGAACCCTGGGAATTGCCTGGTACGTAGTTGTCATCATCATCAGCCCCACCACATGCACATGCACATGCACGCCCACAATAAACATAATCAGTTCGAACAAATTCAGTATCTTGTTTCAAAAAAGAGCGATATATTATACTGAAATGAGCAAATAACTGATCTTCTAATTGTATTTGTGTGTGTGTATACATATATAGAAAAATCAGAGCTCGCAGATGCTGAAGAGTGGTATTTCTTCAGTGCACCAAAAAAGTATGGAAATAGAACAGAGAGAACAACCAACGGGGGTTATTGGAAAGTGACTGGTAAGAATCGCGCCATTTCGGACGATTGCGGAAAAGAGTTGATTGGCTTCAAAAAGAATTTGGTTTACTATAAAGGTTGTTGGAAAATTGGTTATTTAACAATTTTGGTTGGATAAGAATTAAGATGAATACTAAAGTAAAAATTACAAGAAGTCTAGAACGTGTGGGATACGTATGGAGAAGTTTAGGATGTGTGGGACACGAAAGGGGAAGTAAAACGGGACTTAAAGACGTGAAGGAAAAGAAGAAATCGCAGGGAGCTTCCAGCGCTGCGGCGCTCAACACAGAAGACCAGTGTCGCAGCGCTGGGCGCGAGAAGGGCCAGCGCCGCGGCTCCAGAACGCGTGAAAAAGTCCGTTTTGGCTCGGGATTTTAAGTTTTGGGAAGTTTTAAACTTCTAAAACAAGTGGACTCTTACTCCAACAAAGAATAGGGTTTGGAGGCACGAAATACACCCTATATAAACACTTGTAAACCCTTGTTTAAGATTAAGCATTTAAGGTTTCAAGATGTAACCATAAGAGAGAATAGAGGAGTTAGGTAGGCACTAAGTGCGTGGTGCACTAGGGTGTAACCTTTGGAAGTGTTTTTTTCTTTAGGTTCTTTGAGTGAATAAAAGAGAAACACCATAGATCCTTTAGGCATAGATGTTGGGGCTATTCTTGTGTTTATTGTAAAATCTCTTATGAAGAGATACGAAGGAGTCTTAGGGAGTCATAATGATCAAGGGTAGATGCTTAGAGGTCTCTATGAGAGATGCTAAGGGGTCTTGTGGGATCATTGATGATGTAAGAAGATACTTTGTGATCTATTTCAATAGTAAGAAGTTGAATCATGGATCCTCCGTGGATGTAGGCAATTTGGGCCGAACCACGTATATCTTGTGTCTTGTGATTGGTTTATTTTTTTTATCTTTATTGGTGTGTTAATCTTATGTGTTCTTGCTTGTGGTGTGAGTTATAGTTTTCCACTGCGCATAGGGTATCAAGGTTGTGGCTTAGTTGATGCCATAGGGGTATCAAATTGAAGTACATGACTTGATATCCCTCAACAAACTAGTATCAGAGTTAGGTTGAAGCTACAAACTGCTATCAGAGCGTATGTTGAAGTACAAATTGTGACAGAGCTTGAGTTGAAGTCCAAATTGATATTAGAGCCATGGGTTGAAGTCTAAATTACAGAGCATAAGCAGCAGAGTCAGATTGCAGAGCAAAGGTTGTCAACTATGGAGACTCACAAATATAAGAGAAGAATAATAAGGAAGATGATTATCTGAAAGAGGAAAAGATGATGGCCTTACTGGAGAGTTTTATTTTTGAGTAAGGCTCACTCTTAAAAAGGAGACTACCAAGAAGATGGCATCATTTAGGTCCTAGTTAAAAGTATCAGAGCGTATGTTGAAGTACAAATTGTGACAGAGCTTGAGTTGAAGTCCAAATTGATATTAGAGCCATGGGTTGAAGTCCAAATTACAGAGCATAAGCAGCAGAGTCAGATTGCAGAGCAAAGGTTGTCAACTATGGAGACTCACAAATATAAGAGAAGAATAATAAGGAAGATGATTATCTGAAAGAGGAAAAGATGATGGCCTTACTGGGGAGTTTTATTTTTGAGTAAGGCTCACTCTTAAAGAGAAGACTACCAAGAAGATGGCATCATTTAGGTCCTAGTTAAAAGAATCATTCAGATTTGACACAAAATAAAGATGGCAAAAGAAGAACAATCAAGATTGAAGGGCAGATCCAAAAGGTGTCTAGGGCACTCAAGGGGATAGTCCTAAGAGGAAGACAAAGATAGAAGGAAGGTGGATTTGCAAGTCTGTTGGATGACTAGGCAAAGACCTTAATTGCATAAGAGCTTCTAGAGGAATTAGTGTCTGATGAACGAACTATTTTTGGGATCTAGGGTAGTGTTTTCATATGAGTCGTGGAGAATTGTTATTTACCAATTGGAGTAATATGGCTTATGGTAAGTCATAAGGGATTGGTAGAATAAGATTAAGACTACATAGTAAAAAAGACAAGCGAGAGACTAGGTATGAGATTTCATTCATTATCTTATGAAGACCTAGAGGACTCGGGACTACTAAATCGAAATAAGGAGATTCATGGAAGGCATACAGAAAGAACACTAAATGGGGAAGCAAAAGGATCGAAGGAGTAATAAAGCACAGAGGGAGGCTATGTACTTATAGGAAAGTGCTTAGAATGAGATCAACATAGGGGTTGATTTGAAACAGACCATAAAGTAGCTTTTGATATATCACTTTGTGGCAGAGGTCAAAAGAAAATGTGTGGGAAGAGTAGCAATGACGAGAATGAGATTTTCACCATTAAGGGTTATGGTCATGGTGTCTTCGGGACATGGAAGATCATAACATTAAACTACTCATACATCAGTATTCAAGAATCTTTGGAGACCGTAGTCGCAAGAGCCTTAGTTAAGTCGGGGACTTGACTTATAGACCATGCTAGTGAGCATTGGTCAAGGAGGGGTGACGGTGATTAACTTCATGGGAAGAAATTTTGAATCAAGGAGGGGATTTGTTAGAAAATTGGTGATTCAACAATCTGGGTTGGACAAGAATTGAGATGAATACCAAAGTGAAGAGTCACAAGAAGTCTAGAACGTGTGGGACACGTATGAAGAAGTCTAGGACTTGTGGGACACGAAAAAAGAAGTGAAATAGGACTCAAAGACGCGAAGGAAAAAAAAAATCGCGGGAGCTTCTAGCACTGCGGCGCCCAGGGTTGAGTGTCGCAGCGCTCAACACAGAAGATTAGCGCTGCAGCGCTGGGCGCGAGAAGGGCTAGCACCCAGGGACGAGCGCCGCGGCGCCAGAACGCGTGAAAAAGTCCGTTTTGGCTCGGGATTTCAAGTTTTGGAAAGTTTTGGACTTCCAAAATAAGTGGACTCTTACTCCAATAAGGAATAGGATTTGTAGGCACGAAATACACCCTATATAAACACTTGTAAACCCTTGTTTAAGATTAAGCATCTAAGGTTTCAAGATGTAACCATAAGAGAGAATAAAGGAGTTAGGTAGGCACTAAGTGCGTAGTGCACTAGGGTGTAACCTTTGGGGGTGTTTTCTTCTTTAGGCTCTTTGAGTGAATAAAAGAGAAACACCATAGATCCTTTAGGCTTAGATGCTCGGGCTATTCTTGTGTTTATTGTAAAATCTCTTATGAGGAGATACAAAGAGGTCTTAGGGAGTCATAATGATCAAGGGTAGACGCTTAGAGGTCTCTATGAGAGATACTAAGGGGTCTTGTGGGATCATTGATGATGTAAGAAGATACTTTGTGATCTATTTCAATAGTAAGAAGCTGGATCATAGATCCTCCGTGGACGTAGGCAATTTGGGCCGAACCACGTATATCTTGTGTCTTGTGATTGATTTGTTTTCCTTATCTTTATTAGTGTGTTAATCTTATGTGTTCTTACTTGTAGTGTGAGTTATGATTTTTCATTACACATAGAGTATTAAGGTTGTGACTTAATTGATGCCATAGGAATATCAAATTAAAGTGTATGACTTAATATCTCTCAATAAATATCGTGGTTCCGATGCCGTCAAGAATGGCTGGGTTATTCATGAATACCACTCCAATAACGCTTCTGCTTACTGAGGCATTCTCTTTTATTTACTTTCCACTTGATCTTTTTATTTTATTTTAATTTTTTTTGTCATGTGGCATCAGTGAGAATTTTCTATCAACATTCTAAATAACGAGCTCATTTTTTTAAAATTACTTTGCCTTATAACTTGTGTAGATACCTTATGTTCTTTGTCGCTTAAAAGGAAACTTAGATGATAAGCCAGAGAACTATGCCCCTGGTGATTCAAGTAGTCATGCAGCTTCTGATTCTTGAATCATGTTGAAGAAATTACTGTCAACTGTCTACAGGTAATTAGAAAATACCAATCATATGCATGCCTTAATATTCAATATGATCAACAGCAAATAGAAACTAACAGTTGTCTTGTGTATGCATGATTTTAATTTGGTCTATACGTAAATCCTGAGCTACCAGTAGGATTGGAATCACTGCCTCATATAAATAATGGCCTGGATCACAGCAGATGCAGTTCATAGTGAAGAGTCTTAGGGGATTTTAGGGGAAAAACTAACATTTGCCCCCCTGAAATACCATCATTAATTTGACTAAATATTGATGTTTGATTGTATTTTGTTCCTTGATAATTTTGAATGGTGTGTTGTCTCTATTCGACGAGTATTTGTAATTTAAATATTTTTGAAGAATGACTTTTTATGTTTTGTGTGATGATAAGTAATTTTGTTTATTTTGTCAAATTATTTATTTTGAACACCTCGACTTACATTAATTAAAAATAATAGAATACAAAACATAATTTGATAATTTTGTCAAATTATTTAATTTGTTCGTTTGATTTTTTTTAATGTCTAAATATAAATGTTAAATCATTTATTTTTATTAAAAATTTTAATACTTGTATCCGTTAAAAGTACTTGTATTCTATTAGCTACAGAACAATAGACGAGAACCTGGCAAAATAAACAAAAATAAGAGAACTGACCAAATAAACAAGAAAAAAAATCTGCATTGGACGAGAACCTGTAGGAACAGACAAAGTTTTTAGCAGTCTTATGGAATTCTTAACCCCATTCCTCTAGTGTAGAACCAATGTGACTTACACCCTTTATTATTGAAGGGCAGTCGTTTAACAGGGACCTCATCTCTATGATCGGTCTAAGTAATAGAAACCATTATTCTCAATCGGGTTCTTCCTTGTTAGTATAAGTATTTTTTACTCTTGAAGGGTAGGTTAGGTTTGACCAACCTTCACCTACAAGACAAAAAGCCTTAATAAAATTCTCCAAAATTTTAGGTCCAATTGAGAGGGGTGAGCTCTATTTAGGACAACATCATAATAAAATACGGTTGTATGAGCAATCTCAATTCTAAATCGAAGACAATAAGATGAAGGGTTACTTCTCTGTACTCGAGTCGGTTAAGAAAGTTATTGGCAAGAGGAACTCTCGAAGTTATAGAGGAGGGAATATTCTAAATCCTCACCAATTACCTTGGACTCTCGATAATGACGATCTAACTTAAAATCTACCCATCACCACTAATAGAGGGCTCTTGAGTCTCCTCCTCATCCCTTTTACTCTCTGTAGTATTTGAGCCCTCGAACTCAATTACCTTGCCGATGGTATTCCCTACCCCCAGCCTTATCCTCCGCCATTGTGGCCTTAAGCTCTATTCCTCTGACAAAACTTAGTGTTACCCCCTAAGAAGTCGAGTCTTTCTGAGATTGGCTAGACATGCTACTCTTTTGTACTAAGGGAACTTCATCTTCCTCTACGTCACTTAAATCAAGCCTAATATCTACGACTACACGATTCTCTATACTAAAGGATCCAGTCTGACAATAAGCCAACATTTTAAAGCTAAGAATGAAAGATTGAGTGCTTTTTAGGCCAGGTCAGATATTTTGACCCAGAGACAAAGAACAGTTGACACACGTTATACACGGCAAACCCAAAAAAATTTCAGGCAGCTTAAATAAAAGCTATCATTATTGTCATTAAGGAAAATGCTTACAATACTAGAAACAAAAGCATGCTTCAAATACATATATACATACCCAACAATGACATCCACTGAAACAAAAGAATGATACAAAAAAGAAGAAGAATATTGGGGGAAAAGAACTTGATGTAGATTGTTCGAAAAAAAATGCAAGAATGAATGGAATAACAATCCGAATCGTAGGCTCGAATCAGTAGCTGGTCACCAAAGTTACTATTGTGATTAAAAGTACTTTCTCACTCTCAGAATGCAAAAGAACCAAAAAAGTCTCCCTCTTCAAATTGCTGGAATGTGTAAAAGTGATAAAATAACCCAAAAATCCTATATTTATAGTAAGCCCTGAATCAATCTAGGTTGTTGAAGTAATTAGATGGTCCATGTGAGTTTGTGCCCAAAAACATTTCTTCAATTAATTGACCGATGCAATTGTTGGAGACCAGATAACCATTGAATTAAGATCCAAGAGCCAAGCTTATATTCAATGAAATAATCGTCTAAAATTTAAATTTTAAACAATAAATAGCTCTAATTTTACAAAATTCTAAGAACTCTACTCAAACAAAATCGAGGATTCACGTTATCCAAATATTCAGAGAACACTTTGCGAATAATGAGTCTGAGGATGAATCTCCAAATTGAGGATTACAATAAAGTTGCTAGCATCGATAAGTTAATATTAAAAGTTGAAGCTCTATTCTCATTTGGGACTCCGACCTAAGCCCAATTCCCTAGAAGCTCCAATGCTGCCTATGGACCCTGAACTCGAACATCTCGAGAACATGTCACCTGAGACTCACAAGAAGGCCCATTGCACAAGCACTCCATACCTTAACCCATCACAATTAATAAGACCTGATATTAAAAGAGTATCTTTGAAACTTGTCTATGGTCCTCGACATCAACTAATATCTTCTACAATCTATTTTAACCGAGACTAACCACTAAAGTCTTCCAAGGAAATATAGAAGATATATACAAATTGAGGACTTAAACTATCCTTATTTCTAAAAATCTCTGAGTTCCAAAATTTTTGTTATAAATTTTACTTCTATAATCACAGGGTGAATTCAAAATTGAAAGATAAAGATATATTTTAATTTTAATAGAATTCTATAACTTAATACAAAAAACTTATAAAAAAGAGGCCAAACAATCAAGTAAAGGAAGGACTTTTTGAATGAATTATAATTTTAGAAACAACATTTTGTATGCAAAAAAAAAAAATGCCTATTCTCATTGTTTTCTTTCTTTTTTTAATCTTTTTATATAGATCTATTATTCACTTAAACTTCGGAGGGTTATCACCAAAAAAAACTTTTGGTGCAACATAATTTTATTTGTAATTTAGGAAATCATTAAAGCTTATTACTCATCAAGAGGGATCATCTGAGGTCAACTTTTTTGAAAAAAAATCAATTATTATTTTTAAAAAATATAAATTCAACTTATGGATCATTATCTTCTAAATTCTAAGGTCAACAATTCTAAATGCAAAATTAGAGAAATTAAACAAGGAACGTATTAATTGGACTGTACAACACTAAACAAGTTGAATTGAACCCGGTTCGCAGAGATTTTGTAAAAACACACTTTTTGGGTACCACATTTTCAACATTAAAGTTGCGTGCAGAATTTATTTATTTGGAAAGCCAATAGGTCTTAATTTCTAGAATGTTCTTTAAAAATTAAGCTGAAATACAGAATGTTCTTTTGATATACATAATAGTATATGCATTTTTTTTTCTTTTTAGTAACTGAATTGAGATTAAGCTTTCTTCCAGAACGTTCTTTGAAGAATTAAATTGAAAAGTAAATTTTTAACTTGCGAAAGAAGGAGAGTGCCAAGTGGGGAGCATAACAAACTAACGAAGAAGGAAATTAAGTTTAAAAGAATCCTAAAACGAGTGGAAGAATATGACAACTTGAGATACAAGTTTATACCTTTTACTCAAATTTCTCCTAAATATGTAATTTTCAGTCTTAATATTAAAAACTCAGCTGTCTTGGTCGCACGAGGTACAAGCTGCCCATGCAGAAATAAGACACCAATCCATCAGTCCATGCAATGAACATTATAACTGCCTATTTCCTTAATCAGAATTCTCACGAAATATCAATCAATTGTTAATAAATTAATTAATGTAGTCTTGCCAATAATTTGAAATTATGGGATATTTAACTACACTTGATTGTACTTATTAGATAGAACGTAAAGATATGCCGGTTCTAAACAATTGGAGGAGTTAGTTAAAATTAAAAATTAAGCTTTTTAATAATTATAATATTTTAAAAAATTAAATTAATTTCAAGTGATAAAATTTTAATAAAACCAAGACGCGTCTTAATTTTAGGCGGGGCATAGGCAATTATGCAAATTACCTAGTGGTTGAATCGTTGCTATATTGTTGATGATAGTAGTGTACGGTTCAGGTGTTTAAAATAAACGCGGAATTACGTTTGTGATTTAAGATTACAAATATCCCAAATCCCAAATCATGTCAAATAACTTCTTTGGTAAGTCCAAGGCCAAGACTAATGAAACAGAAACTCAAATCAATGCTGACCTATGCCTATATAACACACTCATCACTTACTTGCCTCGGCTTCTTGTATAGCTCGCAAAGCTTCCCTTGATCAAATACTTAAGAAAGTTTAGATCACATATACATTTAGCTGTTATTCTCTCTCTTCCATTTTAATTTGCATATTTCATTGAAAAATGGACTATAAATTTCTGGGTTACAGATTCCGTCCAACCGATGAAGAAATCGTCAGTTATTTTCTTGATGGAAAGATGCAGGGCCTTGATTTTCCTGTTCGAGCCCTGGGAGCTGCCTGGTAGGTAACATTATATGTTTGTATAGTGTCAGAATCAGCCACACAATAAGCCCATCAACACAATCAGTTTAATTAAATGCTTACCATATTCTCGAAAACGCCATTTTTTTTTTAATTTTGAAAATGAAGGAATAATGATCCTTTTATGTGCGCACACACACGTGTATATATATATATATATATATATGTAGAAAAATCAGCACTCCCAGATGATGAAGAGTGGTATTTTTTCTGGGCACCAAATAAGAAGCATGCAAAAAGTGAACGCACAGACAGAACAACAACGGGTGGTTATTGGAAGGTGACTGCTAAGAATCGTCCCGTTCGGGACGATTGCGGAAGAGAGGTGATTGGTACCAAAAAGATTTTGGTTTACTTCAAAGGTCGCGGTTCTAATGCGGTGAACACCAGCTGGGTTATTCACGAATTCCATTCCAACAACGCTTCTGCTTATGAGGCATTCTCTTTTATCATTCTTATTTTCTTTTTATATACCTTCTTAACATTTACAGGTTCATTGTATACTCTCTCTATTTTTTCTCAATTAGAAAATATGTACTTTGAACGAATTTAAATCAATCTATAGTATCAGTTGGTAATTAAGTATATATTGTAAACTGAAGAAAGTCTAAAATATTCTCAGCCTTTTAATTTTCTTATAATTTAAACTATATATGTTTTTCAACCAATAATAAAAAGTTAATACATACATACTTCAGTTGGGTGGAAGGAGCATTGTACACTTAAAATACTCGAGACTTTCAGTAAACTGAGACATTTTTTGTACATTAGTTGAAAATAATTAATACAACATTCAAAACAAAAAAAAAAAAGGAGCTCACTGTAATTTTTCTTTGACTTGTGCAGAAACCTTTTGTCCTTTGTCGCTTGAAAAGAAACTTAGATGATAAGCCCCAGAACTATACCCGGGGTTAATCAAGTCGTCATGCACCTTCTGATTCTTGAAATCATGTTGCAGAAAATATTATCTATAGACTACAGATTACAGGTGAGACTTTAAAAACATTGAATATTAAATATTGAATATTGAATATGATCTATTTCTCATATATATATATATATATATTCGTGCATGGGAAATGAAAAACATAAATATTCACTGATTGACACTTCTTGTCTATGCATGATTATGATTTTGATTTTGATTTTGCTTTTGCTTTAGGGAACCCGGAGCTACCAGTAGGATTGGAATTACTGCTTCATAAAAAGGTTTCTTCACAAGTCAAAGAAATTTAGCCATGCATTAATGTTTGATTTTATTTTGTTGCCTATATAGTTTGTACGGTGTGTTGCCTCTATTTTTATTTGGTAAGTTGTATTGATTACCTAAAGAGTTTGTAATTAAGTTTTAATTTATGAAGAATTGCACTCCATAAATTATATGTGATTATTGGTAGTTAATTCTTAAAGCAAATTCGTATATTGATTAAATAAAAAAAATGAAAGAAAAAAAAAACTGCTTCTTTGCATTAGCTTGGAAGCTTGACTATTAACCCAAAAAAATATCAAGTCAAAAGGGGTACGCACAATGCATGGTAACCAAAAGGCGAGAAGGCCAAATAATATGAGTGAAATAAATGGGAAAAAAATTTTATGGCTTTTTTTTTTTGGTCTTTTTTCTTTTTTTTTTTAAGGTGACTAAAAATAAAATTCTAGAATACACCATGAAAGCATCACTTGAATAAATATAAATTGAAAGATTTTTTATTATTATTTAACTTGTCAAAGAAGGGGAGAATATATATGCTGTGAGTACGTGTGATGGTGACACTGACTGACCCTTATTTTATTCTTCAAATTAAACAAGTCAAAGGCAAGAACGAGTTAAATCAGCATGCAATGGAAGACGGTGGGATCTTAAACAACTTCAGTTGCAAGTTTATAGTGTAATACTTTTATCCATTTATATATAGGAAATTTTTGTAAATGACTTTTTTTTAGGGTAAAATTTTAATTTAATTAACTATAAATTTTGGTAATTTTATAGTAAAAAATAATAAAATAGACACAAATATCCTCAAATACAAGCTCCCTTTTCATACACCTATTTTCTCTCTTAAACTTAAATTTTTCTCCACACTTAATAGTGTTCATATGACAGTGGTAATAAATAACTATTATCAAAATGAAATAAATATTTTTATAATAATGTTTGTATTTGATTGAAGTGTTAATGATGAGAATGTAGCTAGAGATGAGATTGTGGTTTAAGATGAGAGTGTGGTCAAAATACAGGTTCAGAAAATGATTAGGGCAAGATAGTTCTTGCCCCATGAGATTCAATCGGTGCAAAAAAATTACTACCCTTTGAATAAGATTGGCGCAACAAACTTATTACATCAAATAATTCACAAGACGATAATTTTTATCGTTTTACTCCAGACTTAGCATGATAAACTTATTGCGTTGTGCCTATTCACCCCAATTTAGGGTCACGCACTCTACATGTATAGCGCGTGACCCTAATTATGTTTTTAAAATTAATTAATTTTAATTAATATATTAAAAATAATAATTTTTTATATGTTTTTTCATTTGTTAGTGTATATTAATTAACAATTTAAAATTATTAAATATTAAATTATTTGCTAATAATTGACTATTAATAATGATTGATATTAATTATTAAATATTTAATTTGGTTCTAAATATAATTTATTTAATTTTTCTTTAAATTTATTTTTAGTTTTAGTTTTATTGTTATAATGTTGCATTATTAATTATATTTTAAAATTAATTAATTTTATTTACTTGAATAACACAATTTCAAGAAGATTAAAAATTATAGTGGAAGATCATTTTTCAACAACAATATAATTTCATGTTATTCGAAGACATGAACACTAAATGTTATAAAAAAGAAGTTGATGAAATGTCAAAAGAAAATATTCTAGCCACTTGTATGGGTCATTTATTAGATATGTAGATAATAAAATTTTCAAGCATTTTGATTCACCATTTGTTATTTCATGAAGTGGAAACTCATGATATTAATAATGAATTTTAATACCTTGTCAACAATAAGTGCATACATTTTAGTAGTTAAGAGTTTGTGCTGGTATCTAACTTAAAATTGGGAGAATATCTTGTTGGAGCTGGTGCTCACGTGCCATTCTAATATTGTATGAATATTAATTGTTAATATTTATACAATAAACATTTCGAATAAAGATTGTTAATATCATATTAATATGGTAAAATGCTTGTAACATTACAGACATTGTTTGATCCGAAATAGTTCAGATCTGGTTTAAAGGAGTTTAGACCAGAACTAATAGTTATCAAAGCTGAGAGTTATAAATGCTAATAGTTAACATTGTTAATAGTTATCAGTTTATAAGAGTCAGCGAGGTCTAAAGAGTTAGAACTTTGTCTATAATGGGACAAAGACCTGAGAGTATACTTGTAATGATATAGTTGCAAAGAGTTGCAATAGGAGCTAAGAAATATCATTATGTAAGTATGTCTCAAATATAATGTTCCTGATCTATGATCATCAATGCGGGTCTATCGGTGAATTCACAATATATAGATTAGTGTATGTCTATATCTGACTAGTTCAGATGGTTGTTCTTAGCTGACCATGAGCTTAGAGCTTGTATAGACATGCGGGTATCCAGTCAGGACTGGATACTGAACAGACTTATGAGGACCCCAATAGATATCCTATGAAACCGTCAAAGGAAGGTCCTCTTGAGTTGAGTAGTAATCGTGGTCCTTTGACCTGAGCGCTACGGTGGTCTTGTGAGTGATCCATCATGCTTTGGTTCCACATATGTCAGAGACCTTTCATGGTCTGACCGCTATGTGTCGCTGGGTATGGTCCGATGCTCATGAAGTCCGGTGTGCGTAGATACGGGATCCATCAGCTTACGTAGGTAAGTTGTATATCCGATGCTCCGAGATTGTATTTCATAAAGTCTTGTGGCCACAAGCATAAACCCGGGAAAAGAGTTTCCCACAGGGTTAAACAATATAGCAAAAATGTTTGCGTATATTGTTTATCGAGATACGAATCTGGAGATAAGATTATTGGATGAGTAAATGGGGATTTGATGGTGTTGATCTATATCCCCGCACATCCAGGGTATAAATGATGGAAGGATTATACGTATACGTTATGACCTCAACTTGTATGGTCTGACACGCTGATTTGTAATATTCGTAACGTGTGCGTGGGGCATCAATTATGGATTAATGGAATAGTTCTATTTGACAAATCGAGTGTAGACCTAGAGAGTCCCAATATGAAATGTACTCTTTGAGCACTTGGGCAGTGTACCGTATTGAATTGTTCAATACAGTATAATTCAGCAATTACTAAGGTTACGTTAACTAAAGTATATGGTTAAATGGTGGGACCCACTTTAGGTTAACTTGGTAACCGAGTAAGGATATAATAGTAATTTCACTTTATGATTATTTAATTGTTAAATAATTAAAATAAATATTTATTTGTTTAATTGTTAAATAAATGATTTAACTTAACTAGGGTTAAAGGTTAACCATAAGGTTAAGTTAGTTAACTATGGTTAAATTAATTAAATATTTATTAACTTAAATGTTAAGTTAAAGTAATCTAACTATGGTTAAATGTTAACTAAGGTTAGGTTAAGCCAAATAAAATGCAAATGAAATTCAAATTAGTTTAGAATTTATGCATTAGTATATAAAGTGAAATGAAATTGAAAATCAAAAAATTTTTGAAATTGGTTTTAGATTTTAGGTTTTGCATTTTGGGAGCCAATTTAATTTGAGAAATTGAAATTATTTGTTTTGTGTTTTAAGTGTTAGAACAACAAAACAAACTAGATAAATAGTTACTAAATGTAATAACTAAAAACAAGATTTGTTTTATTTATTCAAGAGTTGAATAAAAGGAAAAACAAATTTGATTAAGTTAAATTGTTTAACTTTGAAAAATGTTTAAGAGTTAAACATATATGCTGGATTAAGATGCTGCCATTCTAGACAATCAAACCCACCCTTGTTGATTGCTAGAATTGATCAAAGATTCATTTCATGGTGGACTTCAAAGAAAATTAATCCAAAGGCTTCATTGGTGATATTTCTCAATTTCGAATTTCAGTTTAATCAAATGTTATTTTCTGTGTTCATTATATTTAATCTTCCATTGTGCACATGTATGTATGAGATATGTATATTGTTTGTATGATGAACACAACCCACATGCAAGCACCCTAAGTTTTATTTAATAAACAACCCATAACCCAACATATCTACCATTGAAACACTTGTCTAAAACAATTAAGTCATTTATAGAGAAAACACTTACCGAAAAGAGACATATCAATAAAGGAGTTTGATGAGTTATTTTCACAAATGATTTCAACGAAATGTATTACAAAGATGGGATGAAATTATTGTTGATGTATTGTTGTTGGGATATAGAGAAAGAAGTTGGCTATATGAATTTTTACTCTATATTATAGATAATTTGGGAGAATTCAATATATATTTGTGGAGTTATATTTTAAGGAGGCCACTTGTAATTTTTTGAAAAGGGCATTGAAAACAAAGTTAAAAAGATATAAAGTTTCAAAAGCAAACAATCCGAAACATATAAGAGAAAAATATAATGCATAAAGACTTCCTTATGTTTTTTAAGTACGTATATTGAGTAGACATTAATTAATCTTAAATTCTTATATAATATTGTTGATTTTCTATTATGAAAATTTTGACTATAGGTATGGATCTATGAAGTAATCTTGTTGCTTAAAATTATATATGCTCAAGAAACTTTACACATGATCTCTCATTTGCTAAAATGGAGGACTCAAAAGAATGTAATACAAACTAATATGAAAGAAAATCTCTTTAATCAGAATATTATAAGTTTTTTCAACAAAAAATGAAGCTTTTGAACAATAATAAAATACTAACAATAATTGTTTGAGATTTTAACTGCTCATTTAACTAGTTACTTATTATGTAGGTGTTAGAAGTGAAACGACAATTATCTTTACAAGACCATGAGATAGAAGCATAATTTTGTACATGTGTCGATGTAGTTTATGGGATTAGTAAAAAATTACAGTAGACACCTTTATGAGGAACATAATAAGGGGTATGCTGATGTTGTCTATGGTGATGTAATTAGTATAAGAATGACCCTATAATGGAATTAGGTGGCCATAATTGAGACATATGCGAGGCATGTAGAGATCAAGTATATTATTTGGTATAAAATATCTTTATTGACGTAGATTAAATCAAATACTTGCTTAATATATATATATATATATATATATAAATTTATTAGGTGCAATTTAAACAAGACACAACAACATCCACATATCTAAATAATTACTACTGTCAAAGAATTGATAATTTATATTGTAAGGTTACATCGATGAGAAAAGAGATGTGAGAGATGCATACTCAATTTTAAGAGACGCATGCTCAATTGTTTTAAATGCAAAAAAAAGATAAGGGATAGTTGATACAATTAATTAGATTGAGTAGACAATTATTGCAATATTCTATATTATGCATAGGCACATTAAAAAAATTAGGTAAATTGTACATGATGTTTAATTTATATTTTATTTATGGAACTTATTTTAAAAATATATATAATATGTGTTGTTTACGTTCTCTTGCCTAGTGCAAATTGGGCCGGTGATGTTAATTCTCTTGAGAGCCAGATAGAGACTGATTATCTACTAAATAATAATTTTTATTAATAAGCTAATATTGGACATATTAGTCAATGGGTGTTACTTGTTGCACCTAAGAGGCAAGTAAGTCCGAACGAGAATACAGACCAATGTGGGTCATGTCTACGCCTTTTAAGAATCTTTTGTGCAGGAGATCGAAGAGAGAACAAAAAAAGAACAGCCAATGGTCACGCATATGTGTCAAGAGATAGATTGATACGGATCCAATGCACCCAATTAACTTGATACTCCAGACGAGGTTTGTAGAATAGCTTCATAAGAGAAGTGGATAAGTGAATCTGCCTAGTATCGATGTTAACTGTATATGATTTCAGACACTGTTACAACATTGGCTAGATGAAGTTGTATGTATTTTCAATTAAAAGTTAATTGTTGAAGATAATTTTGCATTATGTTTTCATATTATACATTAATGAGTATCTAAGATTGAATCGCCTTCGTCAATGCAAATCCCCTCAGACATTACCCTAAACATGTACAATAATATATTTATTTATTTTTGTAAGTATTAATCATAACCTCTACTAAATGACTTAAATTTTATGATATTATTGACTTTTGTATTTATTTTATAAAAATTTAATTATTTTCAGGAGTTCCTTTTGGGTTTCTACATAGAATACTACTATAATTTATCGTCCATCAGTTGGGACCCCAATTTATTATGATATGCAACTAGGGATAAAGAGCATTTAAGTAGTATGTGTTGGATCGACGTTGATAGGGTATGTATGTTTTTACACACATTCACGCTTTTCTTTTGGACATTTACATAATTTTAATATATATATATATATATATATATTGTTGCGAATATCAAGTCATGCACTTCAGTTTGACACTCCTATAGTATCAACTAAGCCACAGCCTTGATACCCATTTTATTTTATGCACAATGAAAAATCATAACTCACACCATAAGTAAGAACATATAAGATCAATACACCAATAAAGATAAAGAAAATAAACCAATCAACAAGACACAAGATATACATGATTCGGCCCAAAATTGCCTACGTCCATGAAGGATTCGTGATCCAGCTTCTTATTATTGAAATAGATCACTAAGTATTTTCTTACATCATCAATGATCTCACAAGACCCCTTAGTATCTCTCATAGAGACCTCTAAGTATCTACCTTTGATCACCATGACTCCCTAAAACCTCTTAATATTTTCTCATAAGAGATTTTTACAAGAAATATAAGAATAGCTTGAGCATCTAAGTTAAAAGGATCTATGATGTTTCTTTTATTCACTTAAGAACCAAAAGAAAACACTCCCCAAAGGTTACACCCTAGTGCACCACGCACTTAGTGCCTACCTAACTCCTCTATTCTCTCTTATGGTTACATCTTGAAACCTTAGATGCTTGTCTTTCTCTTATGTTTATAAGGGTTTATATAGTGAATATTTTGTGCCTACTAACCCTATTCCTTGTTAGAGTAAAAGTCCACTTGTTTTGGAAGTCCTAAACTTTTCAAAACTTAAAATTCGAATAAAAAATGGACTCCATGTCGCATCTGGTGTCGCGGTGCTCATCCCTGGGCGCCGCAGCGCTGGCCATGTCACGCCCACCGCCGCAGCGCTGGGCTTCTGTGTTGGGTGCTGCAGCGCTCAACCATGGGCGCTGCAACGTTCAGCTCTGGTGGCCCCCTCGCGTGTTTTCTTCGCTTCTTTTGCATCTTCGAGTCTCGATTCGCTTTTTCATTCATGTCTCACACATCCTAGAATTCTGCATACGTGTCTCACATGTTCTAAACTTCTATTGACTCTCCACTTTGGTATTCATCTCAATTCTTGTCCATCCAAAATTTGTTGAATTACTAATTTTTAACATATATTTATATTAAAATTTAGGTGTATCTTTCAATCAATTATCGGGGTGAGTATTAGATTATAGTTGAGGTTAATTTTCTAAGTCAATAGGTCACTATATACTACTTTAGTATAAAAGATTATGCTAATAGAGTTTTTTAGGGTCATTTAGTGGTTGTGTGTACGATGATGCTATTATATCTCTATCATACTCAGTTTTCCGTTGCAATAAGTAATGTAACATTAGATTTGTCGCCATATTATGTCATTCGTTTAAAGAAAGGAGTGCCTCAACAAATAGTTATGAGTGATAATTGTGGGGTTTTTTTCTTTGTAAGTATATTGTGTATCTAATGTTAGACCATACATTTGACTTTAGAATTGAGAGTGGATCATTTTTTGGGTGGAAGATGGCAATTGATATATAGTAATGAATTGCAATAAATAATTGATATTTATGTATTAGTGAAAAAATATAATTGCTTACATTTCATTATGTGTGTGTTTATGATATTGCAAGTTTCAGAATGTCCAAAGTATAAGGACCATGTTGCCAAAATTATGTCAAAAAAAAAAAAAACAATCATTATAAAGATATAACCAAGTGAAAGTATATCAACAAAAATATGACAATCATATATGGTGTGAGTTATATAATAATCATCTATGGTCCAAAGTAAAAAATGACAATCATCGAATGCAATATATGTTAGGGTCAGCGCTTATGTGTCATCCCTAAATGTACATATACTTGTGTATTTATGCAAGTGTACATTCCCATTAAATCGCTAATACTCAATTATATGGTATTATGCATGTAACATTACAGACATTGTAGATCTGAAGGAGTTCGGATCAGATCTAAAGAGTTTAGATAATGGCTCATAGTCAGCCACCCTGAGACATATAATTGTTAAATGTTAGCACAGTTAAGTGTTAGCTGGTTATAATACTCAGCAGATCCAAGAGTTGGAGCCTTGTTTGTAATGAGACATAGACCTGGGAATATACTAGTAACTGCATAGTTGCAAGAGTTGCAATCGAGTGCCAGGAAATGTAAGTTACGCAAATATGTTCTCGAATAATAATCCCTGATCTATTTCTGCCGATGCGGGTCTGTCAGTGGATACCTTTATATATAGATCAGCATATGTCGTATCTGTCGGGTATAGATGGTCGTTTCTGACCGACCATGAGCTTGGAGCTCGTATTGACATATGGGTATCCAGTTAGGACTGGATATGGGACAGACTCACGAGGGCCTCTGATAGACATTCAATGTAAGCCGCCAATAGAGGGTCATTTCGAGTTGAGTAGTATACGTGGTCCTTTGACCTGAGTGCCACGGTGGGCTTATAAGTGATCCACCATACTTTTGTTCCACACATGTCACAGACCTTTTATGGTGTGACCGTTGGGTTTCGGTGGGTATGGTCCGATGCTTATAGAGTCCGATGCGTACAGATATAGGATCCGTCAGCTTCTATATAGAGTTTGATATCCAGATGCTTCGAGACTGTATCTCAAAACGTCTTGTGGCCACAAGCAATTATCCTAGGAAAGAGTTCTGCCAGGGTGGAACAATATGGCAAATGAGTTTGCGCATATTGTTCATTGAGATACAAGTCTGGAGATAGGACATGGATAAGCACATGGGGATTTGACGGTGATAATTTATATCCCCGCACATTCAGAATATCATGACGAAAGGACTATACGTATGTGTTATAACCTTAACTTGTATGGTTCAACGCGCTGATTTGTATATCCGTGACGTGTGCATGGGGCATTGCTCACGGACTCATAGAATAGTTCCATTTGACGAATCGAGCATAGGACCTAGGGAGTCCCGCGATATGGAGTGTACTCGTTGTGTATTAGGGCAGCGTGCCAGATTAAATTATTTAATCCAGCAATATTCAACACTTCTACGAGAATGCGTGCGTGTCTGTATTTAAGTGTTAAATACAATAATTAGTTAATTATTATTATTTACTAATTGTATAAGGATACGTAGCGTATTGTGGACCCTTAATTGAGTTTACCTAAGTGTGAAATTTGGTAGGACCCACTAAGAGGTAAACTTGGTAACTATTGATGAGGGGCAAAATGATCATGACACACTATGATTATTTAATTGTTAAATAATCATTCTCTCTCTCCTTTTATATTATATAAAATATATTATTATATTATATTATATTATATATTGTATATATATATATATATATATAAAGCAAAAGCAAGAGAAGAAGGCCATTCGGCTGAGAGAGGGAGAAGAGAGAAATGGAGAAGAAAGGAAAGAGAAAAAAAATAAAAAAAGAGGAAAGGAAAAATGAAATTGTTTCATTTTCCTTTATGCTTCCAATTAGAGTAATTATGAATTGCTCCAAATTCTTCATTTCTTATCCTTTTGGAGAAAAGGATGTAAATTCACTCCCAACCATTTTGGAGATTAAGAGTTAATCCTAGGCTGAATATGAAGCTGCTGTTCTAGCTCACCAAGCCCACCGAGTTGGTGACTAGAACTGCACATGAGTTGGTCTCCATGAGGACCCCAGAAAAAACACATGTATAACGTTACACGTTTGGTGAGTTTTGTAACTGTATAAATATATTAATATGATTAATATATTTATTTATTGTATTTATTGCAAAATTTATATTTTCGCTGCGTTAGGCAATAGACACAATTGCATATGCATACACCCATGTGCCTAAGATCCGACTGCGCTAACAATATAATAAGGTTATTGCGCTAGGTGTGATAAGCTTCTTATCGTGCCTAGGTGCGAGAACCTTCTTATTGCGCCAATTGCCAACATGAAAAGAGGCCACTAGTGAGGCGCAATTTTTTTTTGTTTTCATCGTTTCAAAAGTAATAACTAATCAAATTATACATTTCATTCATTTTATACACTGTATTTATTTACAAAAGTTAATTTTGATTTAAATATATATAGATATATATCTTCAATAAATTTTAAATTAATACAAAACGACATAAAAAGAAGTTATAATATAAAAAAATATACCAATCTTAATTTTCTTGTAAAAATGTCATATATTCCTGTTAAATGATTAAATTCAAATTCACAAAATCTCATGTGTGAGTGTATTTTAAAAAAAAATTTGTTATGAAGTTTATATTTTAATTCTGGAACGGTGAGACTCATGTTAGGATTTATGCTTATATACCATTTCAATTTTGTATGAATATTATATTTTCATACTTATGTAATAAATAAATATCTTATTAAATCACTAATTATTATATTAAAGTAAGATATTTGTAACATTTCAGATATTATATTGATTTGAAGGAGTTCAGATCAGGTTTAAAGAGTTAGAACCTTATTTGAAATAGGACAAAGACCTGAGAATATACTAACAATGACATAGTTGCAAATAGTTGCAAGAGTTAGAAAATGTCATTGTGTAAGTATGTTCTCGAATTATTTGTTCTTGATCTATTCCCATCAATGCAGGGTTTGTCGAGTGGAACTGATTAATATATATTAGTGTATATCTATATCTGAATTTTTCAAATGATTAATCTTAGCAAACCATGAGCTTAGTGAAAACTCATATAAATATATAGGTATTCAGTGAGGACTGAATACCGAACAAGACTGAATAAAGACCTCTGATAGATATCTCATAAAATCATCAATAGAAGGTCTTCTCAAGTTGAGTAGTATTCATGGTCCCTTGACCTGAGCACCACGATGGGCTTGTGAACGATTCACCATACTTTGGTTCCACACATGTCAAAAAAATTTCTTGGTCTCACTGTTGCGTGTCGCTGGGTATGATTCGATGCTCATAGAGTCCGGTGAGTATAGATATGAGATCTGTCAGCTCACATGGGTGAGTTAAATATCCAGATGCTATAAGATTGTATTTTAGAAAGTCTTATGGCCATAAACATTTAACCCCGAAAACGAGTTTCATGTGGAGTAAATAATATTGTAAAGGAATTTGCGTATATTATTTATTGGAATATGAATAAAAAAAGATAAGTTAATGGTTGAGCAATAGGGAACTTGGCGATGTTGATCTATGTCTCCGCTCTTCCAGGATATTAATGACAGAGGGATTATACGAATATGGATTAACCTCAACTTATATGATTTAACTCACCATTTTGTATTATCCATTACGGTGTGTGTGGGCCATCGATTATGGACTTACAAAAATATTTCGTGAGACAAAATAGGTGTGAACCTATGGAGTCTCACTATATGAAGTGTACTCGTTGAGCACGTGGGTAGTGCACCGGATCAAATTATTCGATCCGAAAAGTTTTCAAAAAATATGAATTTATTTTAGGGTCTCTCGAGGAGTAGCTAAAGTTTAAGTGTTAAACCTAAAATTGTATTAAGTGAGACTTGACACTTTTATCTACTTAGTATATGTCTCAAATTGTGCCAATAATTTATATGGGTACTAAATTGAGCATTGGTGGATAGAGGTATCATTCAAATAAAATAATTGTTGTTTCATTTAAATTAGAATTTAGTTTAAAATACTTGTCATTTGTATTATCTCTTTGTAATATTATTTCTCTTGTTTACTATTAAGTCATATTATTTCTTCTTCTATTTTTTTTTCTTTTTCTTTAGTTTTATTATGTCCAAATAAGTTTCTTTATGCTAAGGTGAAATGGTGAAGCTCTTAGCAAGGTAATAAGATATGTTTAACACTTTTTCATGAATTTAATGCTTCATTCTTAAGTTATGCAAATTTATAAATGATGTATTTATTTTGTTTTTAGAATTAATACCATTTCTTCTAAAGTGGTGATTCTTGATTTATTATTGACAAATTTTATACTTGGCATAATAAATTTTTGAAACCATTTACAAGATTTTGTGTATATAACATTTCTTATAAAGTTGGAGTCTTGATTTATTGTAGACAAATATAAAGATTGACATAATAAATACTTAAATTCATTTATAAGATTTGGTGTATAATAATTGAAAGAAAGAAATAATAATCAATATATAAATGATAATGAACTTAATTGTTATATTTTTCGGTTAGAATCTCCTTTGTGTGAGGATTCCAATTGAGTTATAAAAAGAGTTAAATATATTCTTACTTCTTATGACAAGAGTGGATCCCCTAACTTTAGCTTTTATTTGAATTAGTTAATTGAATTAATATTTGCAAACATCTTATACTGCATTAACAGTCTTAAAAGTGTTTATAATTTATAATTTTAATTTTACTTCCCTGTGGATCGACCCCATTCTCATCGGGTTATTTATTAATTAAACAATCCTGCACTTGGGAATAAACTCCTATATTCTGGATGTGTCACCTTGTCTGTAATGGGACATAGACCTGAGAATATATCAATAACTGTATAGTTGCAAGAGTTATAATTAGGTGCCAGAAAATGCCAGTTGTACAAGTATGTTCTCGAATAATTGTCCCTAATTTATTGCTGTCGATGCGGGTCTGTCGGTGGATACCTTTATATATAGATCAGCTTATGTCGTACCTATAAGGTATAGATGGTCGTTTCTAGCTGACTGTAAGCTTGGAGCTCGTATTGACAAATAGATATCCAGTTAGGACTGGATATGGGACTGACTCACGAGGGCCTCCGATAGACATTCTATATAAGCTGTCAATAGAGGGTCCTCTTGAGTTGAGTAGTATATGTGGTCCTTTGACCTGAGTACCACAGTGGACTTGTAAGTGATCCACTATACTTTGGTTTCACGTATGTCACAGACCTTTCATGATGTGACCGCCGAGTGTCGCCGGGTATGGTTCGATGCTTATAGAGTTCGGTGTGTACAAATATGGGATCTGTCAGCTTGTATAGGGAGTTCGATATCCAGATGCTTCAAGACTGTATCTCGAAAAGTCTTGTGGCCACAAACATTAATCTCGGGAAAGAGTTCCGCCAGAATGGAACAATATGGCAAAAGAGTTTGCACATATTATTCAATGATATACGAGTCTGGAGATAAGACATGGATGAGCACTAGGAGATTTCACAGTAATGATCTATATCCCCACACATCCAGGATATCATTACGGAAGGACTATACGTATGTGTTGTAACCTCAGCTTGCATAGTTCAACGCGCTAATTTATTTATTCGTGCGTGTGCGTGGGGCATTACTCACGGACTTATAAAATAGTTTCATTTGACGAATCGGGCGTAGAACTTAGGGGGTCCGTGATATGGAGTGTACTCGTTGTGCACTGGAGTAGTGTGTCGGATTAAAATGTTTAATCTAGCAATATTCAGCAATAGCACGGGAATGTGTGCGTGTCTGTATTTAAGTATTAAATACAACAATTAGTTAAATAATAATTATTTATTAATTATATAATGACACGTGGCACATTATGGACTCTTGGTTGAGTTTACTCAAGTGCAGGTTTGGTGGAACCCACTAAGGGGTAGACTTATTAACTATTTATGAGGGGCAAAATAATTATATCACATTTTAATTATTTAATTATTAAATAATCAAAATATTTCTTTTATTATATTATATAATATATTTTTATATTATATTTTATTATAAGATATTATATATATAATAATGTTATATCTATTTGTCACCTATTAGTATTATTTTATTTTTATTATTATATAATATATATTATTTTATTATTATATTATTCATTATATTAGATATATATATATATATATATATATAAAGAGAGAGATGAGAAAATAAAAAGTGCAAGTGTGCGTGGTTGTGAAAAGAAGAAAAAAAAATGGAGAGGAAAAAAAAAGAAGAAGAAGAAAATTGAGAGAAGAAGAAAGAAAAAAAAAAGAAAAAGGGAAAAATAAATTTTTTTTTTTTTTTTATGCGTGGATTACTTTAAATTCTCTATTTTTTTTTATCTTTTTAGAGAAAAGGATGTAAACACACATCGGTCATTTTAGGGTTTAAGAGTTAAACCTAGTACTGCATATAGGGTTGCTGTTTTAACTCACCAAGCCTACCGTATTGATGACTAGAACTGCTTATGAGTTAGTTTTTATGCGGATTTCAAAAAAAAATACGTGTATAACGTTACACGTTGAGGTGAGTTCTCTACCCTATTTATATATTAATGTGATTAATATATTTATTTATTGTGTTTATTGCATATTTTTTACTTCGACACGTTAAAATTTGTATATGATACGTGTTTAGGCAATAGACACACTTACATATGCATACATCCACATGTCTTAGATTCGGCGGCAACACCTACTTCACTGCTACTAAGGCTTATCGTGTCCTTAATTTTTAATACCAATTAAACAAGATATAACAAATGAGATCTGACGTAACGAAGTATTTAGAGAAAGATGTTGGTACGGTGAGATGGACACGATCATCTGGTATTTTCAGAAGGTATGACATTATGACTACTAATATCACTGAGAGCATTAATGCAGTTGAAAAAAAGTAAGAAAGCTTCCGGTGATTAATTTGATAGAGTGGATGCAAGAACTAACGTAATTGTGATTTTACCATAAATGATTGACAATACAAAATATAACGAATTTCTTGACAAATTAAGTACATTATAATATCATAAAATATAACAATGACGTAAGTCGAATAACAATTTCTCTTACTGATAATTTATGATTTGTAGTTATGGATTAGAAATCCGATGAAATTAACTAATGAATTCATTTTAGTTATAAAAAATTCCATTAATAGCCAATAAGAAAGTGCCAAAAAAAGAGAAAAAGCGTTTCCACAATGTTCTAAGGGACTAAAATTCTAGAATCCTCTTTGAAAGCATCACTCGAATAAATTAAATAGGAAAGATTTTAACTTGTGAGAGGAGAGAGTGGGGAACATTACAAACCACGATTACAATTCACAAAGGATAGATAGTCAAAAAAAAAAAGCGAACGTCCGATTGTGATTTGTGACCCATATTCATTATTTAAGACAAGTCCAGACAAGAATAAATTAAAACAATGGTAGACGGTGGGGGCCTTAAACAACTTCAGTTGCAAGTTCGTAGTGTTACTTTTAATCATTTATAATTTTCTTAGAAAAATCTTACTCATAAAATATTATATTAATATACGTAACAGTTGTAACGCGGCTACGAAGGCACACACCAGTAGCAAAATGACCAAACGCAACGACGAGGTGTTGAAAGTGGAGCATAGTGCTTTGTCCAATAATATAGTTCCGCGTATCCAAAGAATCATAGAGAATCGAAAGACTTTCAAGTTCCAAGTCAATGGCTTCATGTATATTTAAGTGGTCGTGGATCAGTTCACAAACTTGCCTCCACTGCTTCTTGCATAGACATAACAAAACTTTCCCACCTAAACAGCAAGAGAGGTTGTTACTCGAATTTGAAACAAAAATGAATTATCCGGTGGGGGTTAGATTTCATCCAACCGAGCAAGAAATAATGACGTATTTTCTTGAAAGGAAGATGCGTGGCCTTGGTTTCCCTGTCCATACAATTAAAGATGTCGATATTTGCAAGTTCGAACCTGGGGATTTGCCTCGTAAGTACACTCTTATATTATCACTTCCACACCCACCAACACAATCAATTCAAATTCTATACGTTCTTGTCGAGAATGATTTTTTTGTTTTTTTGTTTTTTTTTTTAATTTGGCGATGAACATTTGTTTTTGTATGCGCATGCAGAGCATTCACCATTGCCCGCAGATGATCAAGTGTGGTACTTCTTCAATACCCCTGATTATAAATCTCCAAATAGTAAACGCATAGACAGACAAACCGAGACTGGATTCTGGAGCGTCACTGGTAAAGAACGTAAAATATGGGACAAACAGGGCAAGAAGGAGCTTGGTTTCAAAAGGAATTTGGTTTTCTACAGAGGTCGTGCTTCTAATAAGATCAAAACCAATTGGGTTATGCATGAATATAATTCCTATAACGCTGATTCTTATGGGGTATGTGTTTTCTATTTTCTTGTTAACTCTTTTGCTTTTAGGTTTTGGCGTGCCCCTGAATTTTCTTTAATTTGGTGTGCCCGTATATCGGTGCTTTTCTGATGAATTTATGCGTCTTAATCTTCTGCTAATTTTCATTTTACATTTTATGTAGATTTAAGCCACACTGTGTAGTTTAGCTGTTGTTCACTCATTGCCCAACTGGTTGAAGATTGAAATATGATTGGTTAGTGGATCAAAATATTGGTTTGGGGCAGGCAGAGTATTTATTACTACAACTTCATTTACGCGCTCTAGCTCTCTTTTTCTAGATCATAGGACATTTTGCGACAAGTATGCAATTGGAAAACATGATCATTTTTACTTGAATTTAGTTGACTGATTTCAATGTAAGTTGTAGATGAATTTTCTGCCTCTCTGTTTTTCTCTAGTAATCTGGAGCTTGATGAAAATGTGGTCTCGTAATATACCTATCATTCTATATAATGACCTTTTCTTGTTTTTTTCCTTTTAAACTTCCAACTTGTGCAGAAGAAATATGTTCTCTTTCGCTTAAAATATAAATCGAGAGGTGGATCTGATGCTTGCAATGAACCGAGTCATCATTTGGCTTCTAATTCTGGAAGACGGGTTACAGATCAAAATACTAATCCACAGGTAAAAAAGAGCGTGGCTGAATTTTCAGTATAAATTATACGAGTAATGCATGAGAAATTTTTTTAAAAGTAATGCTTACTTCCTCTTGTCTTTTAACTCCAGATAAACAATGATCTTTCTGAAGACTTGACATTGCTCCTTCATGATAATGGGCCCAATTGCAACTCTCTTTCTGGAATGCTGCCATCAATTCAACCGGTGCAAAGAACCTTCTATGCTAGTGGATCGGATCACAACCCTCTCTCCTTATTCCCATTAATGATTCAAGTACAGCGGGGAACCTCTTATTCTGATGGGTTTGATAATCAATGTGATATGTTGGATTCTGATTTTAACACCAGTGAGCAGGAAGATGCCTTTGTGGATTCACTATGGGCTGACCAAGATGAAAACTCCGGTGAAAGAAGTCTACACACTCGTCTTCATGACTTCAATCCAACAAAATCATTGAGAAGAGTGTACGTTGGAGACAGTAGTGACACGGATACAGAAATCGTCTATGAGCAGGTAAAGAAATTTCACACCATCTATTGAAGAATTACATTATATAGAAGAATTATATCCATACTATGATTGGCATTATAATAATGCTTTACTTATAATCGCAGCCATAACATTAGCAACGGTATTATCTTATAGCGTAGAGGTTCTTGTATGAGTTTCGGGGAGAATTTTGATATGTGTGTAATATTGCAAAAGCAAGAATCATCTACTTCGCTGCATTTCTGCCTTTTTATAGTTTTTTGACCTTTTTGTTCAGAACACTTATGATAATAACCTCTCCGTTCATGTCTTTATGTGACAGAGTGGTTGGGAGCTGGAAAATGCAAGCTTGTTTGATGCGAATGTCAGTTCAGAAGAGTACTTGCATATGTCATTGTTTAATGAAACTTCCTCCTCTTCGGATGGTAGAGACAATGGTTTTCATAATCTCTTTGTGGATTCCGATACAGATATGCCTGACCTCAATTGTCTTGAATTAGTCATTGATGAATTCCCTACTAACACAAGAGCTTGTAAAGCTCAACATACAACTAAATACAACAACTTCATAGAGGAGGATTGTGCTTTTGAGAGACTCCAATTGCAGCATAAAGTTTCACCCAAAGCAGTACCAAAAGTTGAGGTAAAATGATATACGACTTGACATGACATGATACAATTGGAGGAACAAAAAAACACAAATGAAGTTTTGTTTTTTTTCCTCCAATCGTATCATTTCATTTTAAGTTGTATAAGAAGTTTGTATATGGAGTATTATTCAATGTTTAAATGCATTGCATTGTAGCAAACATGAAAAGGAAAGAAAGAAAAAAAAAAAACTGTGTCCAGAGGTTTTCTTGATTCAATTCCAATGTATTGTAAGAAAGTCTATATGAGTGATTTTGAACCTCACATGATTTATGGTTGCAGGTGAAAGAATCTGCAAAGAATGCTGTTGATCTTCCTGGGACAGGAAACTCCGGTGTGAAGTTTGGCCAAGACCAGAAAACGGTGCAAGCAACAAATGCAAAAACAAGTTTAAAGTTTAGTAGTAAGGGATCTCATAGCGACAACGGATATGCTTCTTTCATTACCATGGAGACTCCTCCAATAAACCATAAAATAAATCCACCATCGGTATATCTTGGCAATGTACTTGTTAGTTTACTTTTGATCATCATCGTTATTAGGCAAATTGTGTATCTTCACTGAGTGATGCTATTCTTACCTGTTGTAAGCTGACGTGTCATCACAACATGTATATGCTCAGAGTTTCAAGATGCAGGTGTTATTTATGGCCCAAAAATGTTCAGAATCTTGACTCTGAATATGAAATTCTGTTAATTTGCTTTATCACAACGATTATATATCAAAGAATAAAATGTATATTAAAGTGAGAAATCAACTTCGTTTTACACTTGGAAAAAAAAAAACCTCGTTTTACACTGATAAGATTAAGACCCTATACTATGTCATAACTGGAAATAAATTCATATTTTGATAAAATCTAGAAAATAACAACCTTTTATCCTTTGCACATAATTAGGAGGGTTTCACTAGTATGTTTGTATGCATATATATAAGGATAGGATTTAGGGCATCATATTTTGACACAATATCTTATATAAATTTTAGACCATTAGATCAATATACATTAATACACATTTAATGACTTAGATGCAATTAAATAAGTATAATTAATGCACAACATTTAATGTATATTTAAAATTTAATCTAAACCATTAAATGTATATTGATTTAATAGTTTAAATTTTGTGTAAGATATTATGTTAAACATATGGTGTCATAAATCTTTGCTCATATATATATGTGTGTGTAGGTTAAGTAGTTCAATATATATATGTGTGTGTAGGATAAGTAGTTCATTATATAATGAACAATATTATCATTTAGTGTTGTCTAATTAATCTATTGACTTCAGTATTATTCACAATGTATAACATAATCACAATCACACCAACTATTTATTATACGATGAACTACATTATTTATTAGAATAAAACTCTCTCTATAAATGGAAGGTGAAAACTCTCTCTTTATATATGGAAGATCAAAAGTATGTTTACCATGTATGGTGATAAAAAAAAAAGCAGAGAAAGCCAACATATGAGTGAAATAATTTGGAGATGGTGGTAACTTTGTAAGCAAGTTTGTAGGTTGTAGTCTTCTCGGTATAAATATGTTCAGTTAGAAGTGTTATTTTTTTCCAGTGACTTAATTGAATTAAGCGGTTCCGCAATATTCTTTGACAGCATTGTCAGGATAAATCAATTGAAAGTAATTAATTTCATCATGACTTGTGAAGGAAGGGGGGAGCGGGGAACACAACAAACCACCATGATAAAGAATCTACAGAAAGATAAAAAGATTAACTGAGGATGGTGATTGGTGACAGATAATAAAACAAGTCAAGAATTAATGTGTAAAATCAGTAGAAGATGGCGGGGTCTTAAATAACTTGAGAAGCACTTTCATAGTGTTAAAAAAGACAAACAAGATTGGATAGTGGCTCTAATGCTCTGAATTTAATGTGCTGATTCCACGTCTCCAAGTTATTAAGACAGACAAAGAATTCTTACGGACTGGAGGCAAAGTACATTCAAATTAAAATTGTTGCATAAACGAAATAGCAAATTATGCTCCGTTAGGAGGAGATAAGGCAGCAAAAAAAATGTCTTCAGTATCTCAAAGATCTCAACTCCAGCCCCTAAATGACGAAAAACTTTACAGTATTTGCACCCAAGCAGGCCCCCGTGATTCTGTTCATATCTGACTCAGAAATTACTGATGGTTCACACCGAGAAAGAGGCTGGTCCGGATTCAGATAGCAGGCATCAAGTTCTCAAATCTTAATTTCAATAATTAAGAAAGATTAAAGGGCAGAGAATTTAAGAATTCAGCCAATTCTTGCATGATTTAAGAACAGATTCATTGCAACATCGACCGTATGAAATTGACATAATTATCAAGCTTAGTTCATATCCAAAAGCACGCATATAAAGTTTCAACATACGCCTTTGGATGTTCAAAAGTCCGTCATAGCTGAAATTATATAAAATCTATTATCCATGCTAAATTCCTGAAGACAAGGAATTACAAACTGCCTCAGGCACCAATACCATCATAACCCACAGTGTCCTTTCTGGTTAATCCATACAAGAAGGTCAACAATTGCTAAATTTTTCAGGCAAAGGGAGAAACATGTACTCTGCTACGAATTCTCTTTCTTCGCCACGTGTGTGTGTGTCTAATAACTCCTCGGAGACATTGAGTAGAAACAACGTCGTTTCTTCGCCATTTTGCATCGTCGTTGACATGTCTCTCATCCTGCCTTCACTAATTGATTTTGGGCGGTTACATTTTGATGGCTCAAAGTTAACAACATGCTTTGTGGGCTGGGCTTTGTTAACGATCAAACCCGGTACAAGCAAAACGTGAGATTCACATTGCTACTGCCCTTTTCGGTAAAAGCATGTAAATTCTCGACAAAATTGTCATCTCATTCCCACACCTAGGTGTAATTACAACGTATGAGATGTTGATTAGATTAATTTGGTAGTGCTTTAATCATTTATAGTTTATTTAAAACTAATTAAACTGAATTCAGACATTCCGGAATCTTCTTTGAATAAACGTATATTTATTTATCTGTAATTAAAATTGAGATTAAGCTTTTTTTCTTTTACCATATTGTTCATCTAAAGCACATTTTGAAGAATTAAAACTGAAAGTATATGACTTTATAATTTGTGAATGATGGAGAGACGAGCAGGTGCCAAGTGGGGAACATAGATAACAACAATCGAAGTAGAAAAAGGTTAAAAGGTGACAAAAATGAGTGAAATAACATGACCATTTTTTGTTGAGATTATCTCCCCGAAAATTATGGAATTTTGTGGATTGAAAAGCTGTGATTTAGATACTTGATTTAGAGCTGATTTGTTGGCAATTAATTTTCTGATTCTTATATAGATGGTTGCCTTTTTTTCGTATATATAAATTGGTTGTAAAGTTCTATTTCAATGATATAAGAAAGAGAATTACATTCTCTATTTTTGAGTTTGTATCAGAACCTTCTTTAAAAAAAAAAAAGAGAGAAGAGAATGAGTGAAAAAAATACCAAGTTGTTAGAAATAAAATCAATCTCCGTAATTGTTCAGTCAAAAAGTGTTTTTAATATAGAGATCATGTTTATGGAATCAAATTATGATATTTGGTCGTAGTTGATGGAGATGCACATTGCTAAATGAAAAAAACTTTTTTACATTTGGGGTAAGACAAAGCCACCCGCAGAATCAGAAGATGGATATAAAAAATGATATACTAAAAATCAAAAGATGAAAAGATGGCTATTAGTGTTCATGAGTTCAGAAATTATGAAGTGTTACTTATGCTTAGCCACCGCTCAAGAAATCTGAAGTGCTTTGTTAAAGGCCTTCTATGATGAAAGTGATGAGTTATAAGTTTTACTTTAAATCAAAATGCCTTCATTGCTAGACAAAGTGGCAAATCTCTCTGTGAATATTATGAAGAATTGATTGAGATTTTTTACAAATTGGATAATTGTGATAAGGTGATCATGAAAGATCCCGAAGACATTGCAGCATACCGAAAATTCATTGAACGACTACAGGTGCACATATTTCTTGCTGGATTGGATAGTGACTTCAAAAAATTTCGCGGAGAAATCCTACGCAAAGATCAAGTTTTCGATTTGGAAGAATGTTATGCATTGGTTCGACGAGAGGCAATACGTCATGCAACTTTGACAGGGGAGTCTGACAATATTAACACCTCAGCCATGATAGCTTGACAATTATCAACTCAAAACTAGTAGGACTGATCTTAGGCCACCACTAGTGTTGATAAGTCTACTTTGAAATACACTTATTGCAATAAGACTAGCTATACCAAAAGTCGTTACTTTAAACTTATGAAATATATAGAATGGTGGGATCATAGTCGTGATCAACGGAAGAAGGATTCTAAGAAGAACTCTACTACTATCATTGTCGAAATAAATACGAAAGGTGATGTTGCTGAAAAATCCTCAATCTTGATAGCTGCTATGAATAATGGTGGTAAGATTTTACATATTTCTGCACCTGTTACTAATAATGTATAAATAATTGATTCTAGTGCTACAGATCATATGATTTTTTATTCTAGACAGGTCTTATCGCTTAAACCCTTATCACAAAAAATTATCTCTACAGCCAATGATAACATGACCCTAATTATTGGGGAAGGATTCTTAACCCTTACTTATACTTTGAATTTAGATTCTTTTTTAGTTGTTTCATCTTTGGATTACAATATTTTGTTAGTTTTTCAAATCATTACAGCCTTATCGTATGTTATGATTTTTTGGTCTGATTTTTGTGTATTTAAGGACATCCAAACAAGACAGAAGATTAGTTGTGGTATTAGGAGAGGGAAGTTATATTACTTGGACTTACTGTCAAATGACTCTAACAAGCTGTGACAAGCCTTGATAGTAGATGGGTCTGAGAGGGAGAAGAAGAAATATGAAATTTGGTTTTGACATGGACGCTTAGTCTTCCTTCGGATATTTGAAAAAATTGTTTCCAAGTTTGTTTACAAAGTGTGATGTTTCTACTTTCCGTTATGATGTTTGTGAACTGGAAGAAAGTTATTGTTCTTTGTTTCTATTATTTTTAAATAAAAGTCCACTTCATTTTATAGTTATACATTCTTATGTTTGGGTCCATCTAAAGTTTCAACTTTGGGTGGATCATGATGGTTTTTTATTTTTATTGATGATTGCACCAAAATGACCTAGTTATGTCGAATGAAATTGAACTTATTAATAAGTTCACCTAGTTATCCAAAAGTGAAGTGAACTTATTATTTCAAAATTTTCATAAAATAATTGGAACTTAGTACAATGCACAAGTTTAGATTCTCTGCAGTGACAATGGGGAAGAATATTAAAGTTTTGATCTTTAACGGTATCTAGAAGCACATAGAACCATTCATCAAACTACTTACTCCAATACAACCCAAAAATATAGGGTTGCTGAGCGAAAAAAAAAAATGGACACTTGTGAAGGTTGTTCGAGCTTCATTGACAGCAATACATATGTCGACATCCTATTGAGGGAGAAGCACTTACTTCTACTATATATTTAATCAATCAGGTTCTTTCCAACTTTACTGACTTTCGAACGCCTCTCCAAGCTTTGACTGATGCTGTAATTGCCCCAACCATCTCGAATCTACCTCTTCATATTTTTGGGTGTATGGCATTTGTACACCTCTATAAATATCAGTGCAATAAGTTAACTCCTCGTACATTGCGATGTGTATTTCATGGATATCCCAACCACTAAAAGAGGTATAAATGTTAACATCCTCCGACTCAATGACTATTTATTACAATGAATGTGGTCTTTTATAAAGACTTGATGTATTTTTCCTCTGAGTCTGAACTTCAAATGAAATACTATAAGAAAATTCAAACTTTAGATTATGATTATCATATCTCCGAAGAAGGTGAATCTTTTACAAAGGGAAACCAGAATGTGGGTAATTTAGTTCTTAGCGGTGAAAACTCACAATTTGAACCAATAAATCAAGAAGTGGGTGAATTAGATTTGAGTGGTGTAACTTTAGAACCCAGTGGTGATGAACACCAAAAAGTGAGAAAAATAGAAGGTATAACTCTACCTCCATCACCGTTTGAATCTTTTGGGTCCGAAGCCTTCACTGATATACCAAACTAATCATCTACTAATGGTGTTCTTAATTTAAAGTCTGAGCCATCCGAAAAATAGTTACCACATCATCACACTAGAGGTATTCCTAAACCTATATATTGTTGGCGCAGCAGGATCTAGGCACGTGGGTGTATGCATGTACAATTGTGTCTATTGTCTAACGCGACAAAAATATAAATTTTACAATAAACACAATAAATAAATATATTAATTACATTAATATATTAATAAGATTAGAGAACTCACCAACGTGTAATGTTATACACGTATTTTTCTTGGAGTCCGCATGGAGACCAACTCGCGTGCAGTTCTAGTCACTAACTCGGTGGGCTTGGTGAGCTAGAACAACAGCTCCATATTCAGCTTGAGATGAACTCTTAATCCCCAAAATGACCGGGAGTAAATTTACATCCTTTTCTCTAAAAGGATAAGAAATTGAGAATTTGGAGCAATTCATAATTACTCCAATTGGAAGCAGAGAGAAAAATGAAACAATTTCATTTTTCTTTTCTTTCCTTTTTTTTTTCTTCTCCTTTCTTTCTTCTCTTTTTCCTTTCCCTCTCTCGGCCGAATGGCCAATTCTTGCTTCTCTTTCTTTTTGCTTTCTATATATATATATAAAATAAAATAATATAATATAATAATCATAAAATAATAATATATATATATAAAAGGGGGAGAGAGAAAGAGAGAAAATGATTATTTAACAATTAAATAATCATAGTTGACCATTTTGCCCTCTCATGAATAGTTACCAAGTTTACCCCTAGTGGGTCCCACCAAATTTCACACTTGAATAAACTCAACTGAGGGTCCACAATACGCTACGTGTCATAATACAATTAGTAAATAATAATTATTAACTAATTGTTGTATTTAACACTTAAATACAGACACGTATGCATTCCCGTGGAAGTGCTAAATATTGCTAGATTAAACAATTTAATCCGGCACGCTGCCCCAGTGCACAACGAGTACACTCTATATCGCGAGACTCCTAGGTTCTACGCCCGATTCGTCAAATGGAACTATTCTATGAGTCCATGAGCAATGCCCCACGCACACGTCACGGATATACAAATCAGCGCATTGAACCATGCAAGCTGAGGTTACAACGCATACGTATAGTCCTTCCGTTATGATATCCAGGATGTGCGGGGATATAGATTATCACTGTCAAATTCCCATGTGCCCATCCATATCCTATCTCCAGACTTGTATCTCAATGAACAATATGCGCAAACTCCTTTGTCATATTATTCCACCCTATCGGAACTCTTTCCCGGATGATTGCTTGTGGCCACAAGACTTTCTGAGATACAGTCTCGAAGTATCTGGATATCAAACTCCATATAGGAGCTGACGGATCCCATATCTGTACGCACTAGACTCCATAAACATCGGACCATACACAGCGACACCCAGCGGTCACACTATGAAAGGTCTGTGACATGTGTGGAACCAAAGTATGGTGGATCACTTACAAGCCCACCGTGGCACTCAGGTCAAAGGACCACGTATACTACTCAACTCGAGAGGACCCTCCGTTGACGGCTTACATTAAATGTCTATCGGAGGCCCTCGTGAGTCTGTCCCATATCCAGTCCTAACTGGATACCCATATGTCAATACGAGCTCCAAGCTCATGGTCGGTCAGGAACGACCATCTATGCCCGACAGATACGACATATGCTGATCTATATATAAAAGAGTATCCACCGACAGACCCGCATCGGTAGAAATAGATCAGGGACTATTATTCGAGAACATACTTGCGCAATATGTATTTCCTGACACCAGATTGCAACTCTTGTAACTATGCAGTTACTAGTATATTCTTAGGTCTATGTCCCATTACAGATAAGGCTCCAATTCTTGGATCTGCTGAGTATTATAACCAGTTAACACTTAACTATGCTAACATTTAGCAATTATATGTCTCAGCGTGGCTAACTATGAGCTCTTATCTAAACCCTTTAAATCTGATCTGAACTCCTTCAAATCTACAATGTCTGTAATGTTACATGCATAATATCATATAAATTGATATTAGCGATTTAATGAGAATGTACACTTGTATAAATACACAAGTATATGTACATTCATGGATGGCACGTAAGCACCGACTCTATACACATATGAACCTAAGTTGTCCATTAAAATATATCATCGGAATAACTATGTGTCTAACCATCATTTTTCTCAATCAAATCAGTCATTTGTAAATTAATTATTTACTGTAGCTATTCTTAATAATGTGCCAAAAGTTTTAGTTTATCTAAGGTGGAAAGCAACTATGAATGAGAAGATGAAGTCATTGTAGAAAAATGAACCTTGGGAACTCGTAGAGTGTCCTCTAGGAAAGAAGCCAGTCAAGTGTCATTGGATTTATACTGTGAAGTATAAAGCATATGGAAGTATTGATCATTTTAAAAGCAAGATTGGTAGCAAAGGGGTACACTCAAACTTATGGGATCGATTATATAGAAATATTTGCACCTGTAGCTAAAATCAACACAGTTCAAGTGTTATTGTCTTTAGTTGCAAGCTTAGATTGGTCGTTACAATAGTTTTGTATGAAGAATGTCTTTATGCTTAGTGAATTGTCTAAAGAAGTATACAAAGATCTTCCACTAGAATGCATGGCATTAAAAAAGCAGAGTCAAAAGGTTTGCAGATTGAAGAATTCATTATATGGATTGAAGCAATCCCCGAAAGCATGGCTTGGAAGGTTCTCCAAGTAAATGATAGCCTTTAGCTACAGTTAAAGTAATTAAGATCACACATTGTTCCTGAAGAAGCAATATGGTAAGATTACAACACTCATCGTATATGTGGATGACATAGTGGTTACAAAAAATGATCCTAAGGAAAGAAATACTCTACAAGAGTACTTGTCTGGAGAGTTTGAAATGAAAGATATAGGTCATTTGAAATACTTTCTTGGAATTGAAGTTTTTTTATCAAGTAAAGGACTATTTCTATCCTGAAGAAAGTATGCCTTAAATCTTTTATAAGAGATAGGAATGCCAGGATGTCAACCAATTGATGTATCGATAGAAAAAAGGTTTGAATCCAATCAAATACCTGTCGATAAAGGGAGGTACTAGAAACTTGTAGGGAGATTGATGTACCTAGCTCATACAAGGCCAGATCTTGCCTACGCATTAAGTGTTGTTAGTCAATATATCCATAATCCTGGAAAGTAGCATATAAATGCAGTCATACGCATTTTGAGGTATCTGAAAAATGCTTATAGAAAAGAAATTTTGTTCACAAAAAAATACAGATCATAAGAGCATAAAAGTATATACTGACGTCGATTGGGCTGGAGCAGTAGATGACAAATGAACTACTTTAGGTTACTTTACCTTTGTGGGTGGCAACCTGGTTACATAGAGAAGTAAAAAATAAAATGTTGTGGCACGCTCAAGCGCTGAAGCTAAATTTAGATGGCACTTGAACTCTGTGAAGCACTATGGTTAAGACTTCTCTTATAGGATTTGAGCTATCCACCTAGGCAAGCAATTCGACTGTATTGTGACAATAAGGTAGCATGTGGTATTGTTCATAATCTGGTTCAACATATTCATACAAAGCACGTTAAGGTAGATAGGTTCTTTATTAAAGAAAAATTGGATGGAAAAATTGTGGAGCTGCCTAAAATTCAATCTGAAGATTAATTAGTTGAAACATCCTTACTAAAGCAGTCTCAAATTGAGTGTTTTTAAATTTTCATGACAAGTTAGTCGTGTGAGATATCTATACACCAATTTGAGGGAAAGTGTTGAGATTGTCTTTTAAAAAAATTTTGGGATTTTGTGGATTGAAAAATGTGATTTAGTTATCTGATTTAGAGTTAATTTGTAGGCAATTAATTTCCTGATTTTTGTGTAAATGGTTGCCTATTTTTCATATACGGTTATACTCTATAAATTGGTCATACAATTCTATTCTAATGATATGAGAAAGAGAATTACATTCTCTATTTTTAGGTCTTTTTTAGGAATAAGAATATGACAATTTGAGAAGCAGGTTTGTATTGTTAATTTTTATATTTAGCTCAATATAGAATTAATCAGAATAATGAATTAGTCATTTGTAACATTGGTTCATGAATAAATGTAATGTTGCGAATAATTTGAAATTATGGGATTATGCTTAAGTCTAATATTACACTTAAATTTTAGTAAAAGGAACATATGTTATAGTCCCAACATGGGGATATCAATTATATAAATAGTAGGGTATACGATATAAACTTTAAATGTATAAACATAGAATTACACCACTCAATGGTTGCTTTAAATGTGTGTAATGTATCAAATAATAATTGGGTGGTAAATGGCATAATGAATTATTTTAAAAGTTATACCACTTTACTACTTAATGGCTACTTAATACATTAATTTACAAAAAAAAATTCAAGATAATATTTCAAAAGTGTAACATTGCTTATTTGTATTTTAAAATAACAGTTTTGGGTTGAAGGTGTTGGATCAATTAAATTAGAGTGTGTGCATGTGTATTTGTATTCTTTGTTCAAAAATACGTATCTCATACATATTTACACGCAGTGAAAATCATAAAATAGACAATAAACACAAATAATAACATATTAATCATATTAATATAAATAGAGGTTTGAGCTAAAAATTCACCAATTGTAACTTTTCACAAAAGTTATTGAAGTCTGCCTGCAGTGTGACTCGTTGGCCGTTTTAGCAACTAGTGGACTTGACTATTTAGAACAATAACTTTTTTTTTTCAGCACTGGGTTTAACACTTTAAACCCTAAGCAATTTGATTTATCCTTGATCAATAAATCAAGCATATGTGGTTATAATTGGTAGCCAATAGTAGAAATAAGTGATAAAATCAATTTCAACACTTGAAATTAATTTTCAAAGGATCAAATCCCTTATTTTCTCTTCACTTTGGCCGGCCACCTTCTTTTTACAACAAAAACAAAAACATTTCATTTTTCCATCCTTTGCTTCTCACATTTTCACACACATATATACATTAATACATAATATAATATCATTATATATATATATATATACTTAACCATAATATTATATCAAATAATAAAATATTTTGATTATTTAACCATTAAATAATTAATATGTGAAATTATTATTTTACTTTTTTTATTACATGGTTACCAAGTATACCCCCTAGTGGGTTCCACCATACCACACACTTGGGTAAACTTAACTAATGACCCACAATGCGTCACATATCAATGTACAATTAGTAAACAACAATTGTTAACTAATTAATATATTTAACACTTAAATGCAAACACGTGCACATCATATGGTTATGCTGAATATTGCTGGACTGAATAATTTAATTCGATACGCTACTCTAATGCACAACGAGTACCCTTTATATTGCGGGACTCTCAAAGTCCATGTCTAATTTTTCAAATGAAACTATTCTATAAGTCGGTGAATAATGCCCCACACCCATGTCATGGATATTACAAATCAGCACATTGAACCATACAAGTTGAGGTCATAGTGCATACGTATAGTCCTTCCGTTATCTATATCCTAGATATGTGGGGACATAGATCAACTCTATCAAATCTTCATAAACTCATTCATAAACCTATCTCCAGACTTGTATCCCACTAAATAATATATGCGAACTCTTTATTATATTATTTGACCCTATGAAAACTCATTTCCTGAGTTTATTACTTATGGCCATAAGGCTTTCTGAGATACTGTAGTAACCATTTATCCACAACAGGTAAAAATAAGTATTTATATATATAATATTCATATTTTATTTGTATGTAGGTGGTACTTGATTTATGTATTGTTATTAGTACTTTTGGTATAGATTAAGGACTTACTATTAGTATTGGGTTTATTTACAAGACTTTAGATTTATTTTACACCAAATTGTAATACTTTGAAAGTTTTAGGGGCTAATTTGTAAATACTAGAAATTAGTCTCTTAGTATAAAAATACACATTTATAACTCTAATTCACTCATTTTTAGTCGAGCTACCTCTTTTAGAGAGAGAAAAGAGAGAAAGAAATGGGAGAGAAAGAAGAAAAAGAAAAAGAAATTTGAAATTTAAACTTTAAGAGGTATATCATAACCCTTTCTTAATTTTTTGGTGTTAATTAAGTTAATTTTCTTAAGTTTTTATTTCTAGAAATATGTAAAATTGGGAATTTGATATGGATTTTGTAAGATATATTGAGAATTAATGATGATTATGTAGATAACTTGATAAATCATGATGAATTTGTAGAATTTTTACTTGATAGTCTTTTGATCTGAGAATTTTATAAATTTTGTACTTTGATTCAGGTTTGAATTTTGAGAACATGAAATTAGATATGTCTAGAATTATTTGAGACTTTAATTGATTGAAAATTTCAGAAATTAAATTTTTAGTGAATTTACAAAAATGACCCTAAAATTCTAAAAATTTATTGTGTTAACGGTATGCTAAAATGATGAATAATTTTTGGTCTACTATATGATCTTCAAAAATTACAAAGTTTTAGAATTTGATTATTTTACATATGTACTATAATATATTCAAAATTGAGAATTTATATCAATGTGATCAAATTTTTATAATTTTCTAAAGTGTGTCACCCACTACAGTATTTTGATCAACAATTTTTCAAAGCTATGGAGTAAAATAGTTTTAAAATACTTTTGGCAAGAATTTTAAAGTGAAACATTTATCATAGATTAAGATATGTGTCAAGAGTAATTCTGTGGTAGTTTTATAATTTTTAAGTTAGTATATGATTTTATAAAATTAGGAGATTGAATATTATTCAGTAAATATCTTGATCTAGTCAGGATAATAGTTTGGATTTAATGGTATTTATGAAATGGATTGTGTAAGAATTATGATATAATATTCATATATAAGAAGGATGTATGAGTTAAGAATGATATGTTCTGATTTTGGAGTAATTAGACATCATTTGATGTATAAAAAATTTTTATTAAATGTAAGTGGTCAGAATGACAGGTTTTGAGAAACCAAGTCATTAGACCAATTCAATGAGATAAGTGCAATATGTGTAATTTTGTAAGCTATTTAAAATATTTTGTAAGCTATTTAAAATATTTTGTGTGAATAGTGAGGCTTATGAAAGGATTAATCCCCATTGATAGGTTAAGGAGAATTAAACCTTATACTCGAAAGTGTTAAGAGGTAAGTATACTAGACTTTTACTGAAATCACAATAAACATAATAATTATTTATGTATGATTTTGTAAATGTGCTTAAAAATATGTTTATGTTATGTCAAAGTATATTTTGATATGAAATGTGAAAGACATATGTTTATGAATGTGAGCATTAACATTAAGCATGGGTATACATAACATACATATGTTTATGAAAGTGAGCATTTCAAAATGAAATGTGTTTAGTAAAGAAATCTTTTGAAGTGGAATATGTCCATGAGAAACGTTTTGTGTTTTAAGGATGCTTGAACTCATTATTTACTTAGTAGACACCTTATGTGATTTGTGAAGCCTTTATGTGTGACATTTCCTTCGGAATTTGTATATGTTATGTGTTCTGTATGTATGGAGGATCTTATTGGTACCTAAAGGAAAAGTGAGTCATTACATTCATGTGGTGGCGTATTGGTGCATGTGAGAGGACTCACCGATGATCAGGGTAAAGGTTTGTCTCTTACCTTCGGGCATGAATGTTATATATGTGTAATTTAAACCTTACTTGTGCTATTCCTCTCATATGGTATATCACTGACGGGTGACATTTAGCTCATTATATGATATGTGATATGGAAGTTCTACTAATTAGTAGTTGGATGATAATATTCCTACTATATGTTTTGAAAGAATGTGTAAGCGCTTACTTGACATGTGATTTAATAAGATTATGATTTTGATTTATCATGATATATCATACACATGCATTGTGTGTGTGTGTGTGTGTATATATATATATGTATTTGTATTTTGATATATGAAAAAAATTAGTATGCTTACTGAGTTTTATACTCATTATAGTTTATGGTAATTTCAGGTAAATAAGGTACATGTGTGCTTAGCGGATTTAACAAGACTTCTGTTGTCCCTTGGGTTCCCTAAGTTGCTAGATTGCTGAGTGTTTTATTTGTGGACACGTGGATTAAGATATTTGATTTATCCCTATTAAAGAAATACTTATGTATTATTTTATTAGGTGTGGTTGTATTTAGTTTATGTTTCACCAAGTATGATCATTAGTTGATCTTTGTGTTAAACATACTAGCAACTTGCTATGGATTCCTATGTTGAATTCCAGTTTGAAATTTTATGCAATATTAATTATGAGTGCACATTATTGAATGGGTGTAAGTTATGTTGTATGTTAGATCTTTTAGGTCTGTGGCATGACAGATATAATCTTGAAGCATTTGGATATATAATTCCCTATGAGAGCTGGCGGATCCCATATCTACGTACACCAAACTCCATAAGTATCGGATCATACCCAACAACACCCGGCGATCTGATCATGGAATGTCTTTGACATGCGTGGAATTAAAGTATGGTGAATCACTTACAAGCCCACCATGATGTTCATGTCAAAGGACTACGTATACTACTCAATTTGAAAGGACCTTCCATTGATGGCTACATAAAAATTCTATTGAGGTCCTCATGAGTTTGTTCAGTATTCGGTCCTAATTGGACACCTACATACTTATACAAGCTCCAAGCTCATGGTTAACTAGGAACAACCATCTGCACCTTACAGATATAGACATATACTGATTTATATAAAGAGATATTTACCAACAGACCTGTATTGGTGAAAATAGATCAGGAATAATATATTTGATAACATACTTGCATAATAACATTACCTATCACCCAATTGTAATTCCTTGAAACAATATCATTATTAGTATATTATGAGGTCTTTGTCCCATTATAGACAAAGTTTAAACTTCTTAGAATTCACTGATTCTTATAATATGCTAACTCTTAGCAATTATAATTGTCAGTGTTGCTAACTTTTAGCCCTAATCTAAACTTCTTTAAATCATACAATGTCTGTAGCGTTATAAGCATAGTATTATATAATTAAAAGTAATTAGCAATTTAATAAAATATACATCATATAAATATCAAATATTCATACAAACATGGATGACACGTAAGCACAACCCTAATCGAAAGAACCTATGAAGGCCTACTAGCAATGCAAGCTTATGTAAACTCACCGAGCTTACCTCAGCCCAATATTTGTTCAGTTCTTACCTGGGGACATCAATCTTACTGCCCAAGCAACTTCAACAGATGACAGCTAATATAGTGACAACTTTACTAGCTCATTATACCAAAGAAAGCCTTAACTGTCAATATCTTACTCAATTAGAGAAGGCTGCAACTGTCTATTATAGGATAAGAAGGATCCAAGGAACAACATTCATTCACTTGTAAAAGACCTAACAATTATCTCAGCAGGCCTTTTCTAGTGTAGTAACCATTTGAATGTAAAACAACATATATTGAATAATAGTACAGAAAATAGATGTATTGAATGACAGTGTGAAAAAGCTCAATTCATTTTTTAATACAAAATTTTTGTTCTTTCAACTTGGTATCAAAGAAAATGGCTAAAATGACACAAGATGCAAGTGAATAAAGCAATACAACTTAAAGCATCTTGACCATATCTATCAATTCAAGCATAAACACATTTACTTACCCATCAAAGTCACAAGCCTAAATTATCAGCTATAGAAATCTCAAGTTATTCCAAGTGTAAGAACAAATGGCTTGTTGAATTTCTTGGATATTACAAATCAATGTTCAAATTCAATCACCGTGAAGGCTAGTAGTGAGCAGAATGTTATAACCACTCCAAATCCAGAATATGATGTCTGGTTTAGACTGACCAAGCTTTAATAACCTGGTTGCTCTCTTTAATGAAAAAATCCATATTGGCATCTATTAATGAATGCAAAAAATCTTATAAAGTCTTGATAACATTGGCAAGATAGTTTGGAGCACACTCCAAGGCTAGAGTTTCTCAACTTCGAGCACAAATACAAACACTGGCAAAAGGCACTCTTTCAATGCATGATTACTTCATGAAAATGAAATGATTAGCTAAAGATCTAAGAGTTACTGGAGATTATATCAGCAATAATAATTTGATAAAACAGGATTAAGAGAGAGTAGTCACTTAGAAATATTAAAATGAGAAACCATGAAGTCGATTATGCTAGCAGTGGTAGACCCAATAAAAAAAGCTACATTAGAAATGACAGGGCAAGAGCACAAAATCAATTCTAAAAACAAAGTCAAGGAAATCCTCAAAACCAGAATAAGTTTCAAGATAAAGGGAAAGGGAAAGTTGGTAGCAACAAACCATCTTTAGAACACTCAAATAAAATCTGCCAAATATATAACAAGAAATGTCACATAGCATCTGAATGTTGGCACAGGTTCAAAAAGAACTTTGTGCTAAGATCTCTTAGAAATAGAAATAAATAAAGGCATTATGTTGTTGCACTAAAAGACATCAATGATCTAGCTTGGTATTTGGATAGTGGGGCTATTGATCTCAAAACCAGAATGAGTTTCAAGATTAGGGAAAAAGAAATGCTGGTAGCAATAAACCATCCTTAAAATAGTCAAATGAAGTTCTCCAAATATGTTACAAGAAATGTCATATAGCATATGAGTCTTGGTAGAAGTACAAAAAAGAATTTGTGCCAAGATCTCTAGGGAATAGAAATTAAAGAAGGGCTTATGTTGTTGCACTGAAAGACATCAATGATCTAGCTTGGTATTTAGATAATAGAGCCACCAAACACATCATCACAACATGAGGAACATGAGGGTGGCGTCAAAATATAAAGGTGACATCTTTCTTACTGTAGATAATGGACATAAGCTAACCATTACACATATAGGTAATACTGAATTGATTTCATCAAATATGAAAAAGCATGAAACATTTTAATTAAACAATATTCTTCTTGTTCTTGAAATAAAAAAAAAAACTTAATTAGCATCTCTAAACTTGTTTATATAATAATGTTGCCATAGTGTTCTCTAAAAATTTCTGCCTTGTTAAGGACAAAATGCAGGAGAGAATATTGCTTCAAGGGGTGGCTAAATAAGGTCTCTATTAGTTACAAATCAAGCCTTTACCATTAATAAATAAAAATTGTCAAGTCTATTATTCTGAATCAACAAGTATAAGTAAAGGTCAAGAGTTAATGCTATCAGTTTCTTCTTTTATATCTAAATCAATAGAAAGTTATCCTAAAGTCAAAGAAAATTTAAGTTTATGACATAAGAGGTTAGGGCATCCTAATGTATTAACACTCAAGAAAATTTTACAATCTTGTAATTTGTTGAATATTAATGAAAACAATACTTTTGAACTTTGCACTGCTTGCCAATGGGGAAATCAAGTTAACTTAGCTTTGGAACATCATACCATGTAGCACATAACCCTCTTAATTTGATACATTCAGACTTGTGGAGACCTACACCACTCATTTCAAGCCAAGATTTTAAATACTACATACCATTTGTTAATGATAGAACTATGTTCACTTGGATATACCCATTAACCACCAAATCTGAAGCATTAAATACCTTTATAACTTTTAAGACTCAATTTGAGAAATCTTTAGACAAGAAAATTAAGGCTTTTCAATGAATATAGGAGGTAAATTCTAAAGTTTTGAATCTTGTCTAAAACAAAAAGGAACGCTTACCATCAAAATGAAAAAGTTGAAAAGAAGCATAAACTAGTTACAAAAACTAGTTTGACTCTTTTGGCTTAATCTAACCTTCCTCTAAAATTTTGATGGGAAGTTTTTAGCACAGCCACACATTTGATTAATCAAATTAGCACCCCAGTTTTGAGAGACAAAACACCATTGAGATGTTGTACAAGAAAAAACCTAACTACTCAATGTTAAGAGTGTTTGGATGTAAATGTTATCCTCACCTAAGACCCTATAATAACTATAAATTCGAATTTCATTCTTCAAAATGTGTCTTACTAAATCTCAGTTTCTATTACATGGGTTGTCTTTTTTTTGCATCATTTAGGAAGAATATACATTGGTAGGCATGCGAGGTTTAATGAGAACTCATTCCCTTTTTAAAATGACAACAACTTCCATAAAGTAGTACCTCAAATAAAAAATGATAATAAAACTCTTGTAAATCATTTTTACACTATATCATTGATGGGATCCATCGCAAGCCCTCCTAAAAAATTGAGGCAAATCCTACAAAAATTATAGATTATCATACTTTTTACTATTGCATTTAATTCAGCGAGGCTACGTATCTCAATAATATTATACATATATACACAACTATATAAAGCATAACAACTCATGCAATTATAAATGTCGTGTGCTAATCCCAAAATGTGAAGACTGTATCATACCGCATGAAATTCTTATGACAACCATGGAAAAGTAATAAAATAAAAAAGTAAAGAGTGAGCTTGTGACTCAGTAAGTGGACATAGTTTGAAAATATTTTATAATTTATATGTACTATAAATAATAGTTTCCTAGTAATAATTTAATAATAAATAATACTATATGTAATGTACACGTACAAATCTATATTATAAAATAAGTATGAAACTGTATACTGAGTAATCAATAAACTTATATTAGAAACATAAAATGTCATAAATTTTATTCTAAAACTGAAAATCATAACAAAATACTGAGAATTTAAAATTTTGGAAGCGTAACCTATCATGAAACCTATGTTTAAACTGGATAAACATAACATAATACTGAAAATTACACCAAATTTGTACTCGAAAAAAGTTAGTCTAACCTGGCAAAATAATTAACGCATAGACAGAGCGAAGTATCTGAGCTAGTCTAACCCAATAGAATTACTGTATCACTTGTGCATAGCAAACTAAATTGATCTAATACATATACATAACAACTACATTAAAAGGGAGGGTACGTGTCTGGTGTTTCAAAAACTAATTCTGTATAATATCGTAAAATTATAATTATTCTAAATTAAATATTTTTATACTTAACGTAATCATAAATTATGTTATAATAAATTCTGAAAGTATTTCTAAATATAATCAAGTAGCATAAAAATTTATTTTTCTAAAAGTAAATGATGGATAAAATAAATCTGATAACGTGTAATTAAATCATAAGTTGTATTAAAATTATAATAAATATATATAAGTATCCATTCATAAAAATGTACTAATTTTAAACTGGGTCTAAATTTTAGAATCTATCAACTACTAGTATGATTCATAAATCATAGAATAATAAAACATATTATTAGAACTGGTTTGCAATATAAATACTAGAATATAAATATTCTGATATTATAAAATTGTTTTGATCGACGAACACTTTTGAAGTAGGGATTTGACCGAACCGACCGAATCTTCCTCGTCTCGAAGTGAAGACAAAGTTGAGTATTGTTACTTGAAAAATCATTAGATATAAATTTGATTACCCAAACACGTTTCCTATATTTCTCTTTCATTTCCTTCTAATTTTTCTCCTGACTTTTCCTCTTTTTTTTTTCTTCTGTTGATCGAAAAAAAATGGTTCTTTAGGTCAAAGAGTTTTGAATTTATTTGCTAGCAAGAATCAGTTCTTGGGCCTCATCTTGGTGGATCTTGCTTGCGTGAGCTCGGATCTTCTCTTCGACATTAGCTTATGACGGGACTTGTAAAATACTAACACAACTATCGTGATGATCTCGTCGAGGTAGATTTCGGCGAAGACTCTCTAATGCGTAAGTCAGAAATGGTCTCTAAGATGAGGATCTGATGAGAGAAGAGTAAAAAAAATTATGTTTAAAATCAAAGAGAAAAAAACTTTTCTTCGTTATTCAATTCTTTTATAGAACATTTTCATGGGTAATTTTTCATCATCCTCTTTTTGTGTCTTTCTCTATTTCTTATAGGGTAATTTTTTAGGGGACACTTCGGGTATTCTGCCTCTGCTTTGCTTCTGTCTTCTAACATCCATTTTAAGCATATTCGCGGCACATGCTTTATGCCTGTCTTCGCCAATGGGTTTGGTTAAGTGTAGGGCTGGGTTTGATTGGTACAGGGTTGACCCCTTGATAGTTTCTTCCTGTTCGGCTCGGTCACAGCCCGGAGGTGTCCTAAATGGATCCGCCCGTTAAAGAGCCGATTCGATTCCCTCGTTGATCTACAAGTGCCAAGATGAACCGATCTAGTTAGTATATAAATGGTGATCTTGGTTGTATATTAGCTGGTTCTGCCGATCAGGTGCTTTAAGTTGATGATCAGGTTCTCTAAACACGAGCATGTTTTGCATTGTAGCCTTGCCAAGGTCTAGCTCGATAGCTGTCACGATAGTTCTGCCTGCGGAGTGGGCTGCCTTGGGAAGAGCAACGGGTTCTGAGAAGGGTCATCCCTTTGAAAGACTTCTGGCTGGGCCTTGGGGACCGACTCTTTATTAGGCCTGGGGGCTTTAGGCTTAGAGGCGGTTTTCTGGGCAACATCTTTTTTCTTTCTCTTATTTTTTTTCCCTCTATTTCTTCTTTCGCTTTTGCTTACAATGAAATTAAAGCAACAACGTCCCTTTATATAGTAAGCTCTGCCACCCATAAGAACAATAGAAATTCATCACTTATTAATCCTTATCAATTTATTACTCTTTAATTTTCCCATATAGCCTTCTCATTTTGAACCTAAAAGCTTACTCATACATTTTTATTATTGTTTATTAAAAGTTTAGCCAACGTTTGACATTAAAACTGGCACATGTCTTACAATCAAGCATACATACACATTTAAATGTAACTGATAAAGACAATCAGCTCACGTCATCAAAAAGTAGCCCCTCATCTGTTGGCCTGAGAGACTATGCTCAAGATTGTCCACTTCACCCTTAAATCCTCAAACTACAGTAATAAATTAAACACATCACCAAGAACCAACACTTATCACAGAACTCCCTTAAACATAAGACATCACACATCCTAAAATACCAATCCAACAAAAACCAACCAATGTTCACCCTATGACCGCAAAAGACAAAGCAGGAATTTTTAAACCAAAGGCATACCTATAATCTATCTCACTTGACCATCACTGCTTTGCTCCCTCAAATGTGAAAATAGCATTAACAAATTTACTCTAAAAATCAGCGATGCAACAAGAGTTTAATACCCTGCAAAGAAACAAAACATGGACTTCAGTTTCATTCAATCCAAAAGTAAGACTTAATGGGTAACAAATAGGTGTTCAAAATCAAAGAAAATTCAAATGAATTAATTGATAAACTAAGGCAAGGCTTGTTGCTAAAGATTTTCACCAAACTCCAAGGTTAAACTACATTTAAACCTTCAGTTTACTTGTCAAATTATCAATCATTATAGTAATCTTAAGCTATTCAGTATCAAAGGGTTGAGATCTTAGACAAGTAGATGTCAAGAATGCATTCCTTAATGAAAATTTGACTAAAACAATACACATGGTCCAACTAGAAGGCTTTGTTGATCATCTTCATCCTAATCACGTATGCAAATTGACTAAAGTCTTATATGGTCTCAAGGAAGCCCCAAGGGCTTGGTTTGAAAAATTGAAGACAACTCTGGTTTAATAGGGATACTACTGCTTAAAATGTGATACCTATTTGTTCTTTAAAAGTGAACAGAACACTCACATTGTTTCTCATTTATGTTGATGACATAATTGTCATAGGAAGCAATTCCTTTCTTGTTGAAAAACTCATTCAGAATTTAAGCAAAAATTTTGCTCTAAAAGACTTGGAAAAACTTTATTACTTCCTAGATGTTTAGGTAACTAGAAATAAAATATCTCTTCATCTCTCTCAATCCAAACATATCAAAGACTTTTACATTATATGATGTAAAGAAGTTAACACACCATTATCAACTAGTTACAAGCTGACCAAAATGGATGGTGTTCCATTCTTATATCCCACATTCTACGAAAGTGTCATTGGGGTTTACAATATGCCACACTTACTAGGTAAGAGCTAACCTATACAGTTAATAAACTCAGTTAATCTAAGTCAAATTCACTAAATCTCACTAAAAAGCCTACAAAAGAGTCCTCAGATATATTAAAGAAATATCAAAACTTGGTCTGAAATATAAGTGCTCATCACACAACAACATTGTTTCTTGCTTTGACTTTGATTAGGGATGTAATACTGATGACGAGGTCCATCAATGATTTTGCAATTTACCTTGATGAAAACTTATTCTCTAGGAGCTCTAAAAACATATAAAAATTAATCTCCATTTTGCTTAAGACAAAGTCACAGCTAGGAAATTTCAAGTCAAATTCATTCCATGCATAAATTAGATTGCTGAGATACTCATCAAACACTTCTCTTGTAACCAATTTCTTGCATAACAAGTCAGGGTGTGTCCCAAACCCTTGACCTTGAAGGGGATGTTGAAGGGACCCATGAAGGCCTAGTGGCAATGCAGTCTTGTGTAAACTCAACCCAACTTCACCTTAGCCCAACATTAGCTCAACTCTCACCTTGAGACATCAATCTTATTGCCCAAGCAACTCTATCAGATACCAGCTATTGTAGTAACAACTATACTAGCTCATTACACCAATGGAGGCCTTACCTGTCAATATCTCACTCAACCAGGGAAGGCCGCAACATTCATCCACCTACAAAAGATACAACAATAATCTCAGCGGACCTTTTCTAGTGTAGTAGCTATTCGAATGTAAAACAACATATATTGAGTACTGGTACAGAAAATAGATGTATTGAATGACAGTGTAAAAAAGCTCAATTCATTTTTGAAAACAAAATTTTCATTCTTTCAACTCTCCACGGTCATGTCAATTGTCAAATAGCTTCTTTGCTAAGTCCAAGACCAAGACTAATGAAATAGATCTCACTCGTTTGTCTATATAACTCGCTCATCGTCGGTTATCTATTTTATTGCTTTCTATAGCCTTTCATTGAAAAATGGAATATGATCGTCTTAGACACGGGTTCCGTCCAACAGATGAAGATATAATCACGTATTTTCTTGAAACAAGGAAGCAGGGCCATGATTTCATTGTTGGTGCAATTAATGATGTCGATATTTGCAAGTTCGAACCCTAGGAATTGCCTGGTACGTATTTAATTAATAGTATCAGCTAGCACAATCAATTTAAACATATCCCATATCTTATTCTGAAAAGATATGTATTGTAATTAATTAAGCTAGAGCTTTAATGAAGATTTTCTTTCACTTGATAACAATACAACATTCTAATAACTGAAAAGATATGTTTGAAGATGTGTTGTAATTAATTAAGCTAGAGCTTTAATGAAGATTTTCTTTCACTTGATAACAATACAACATTCTAATAACTGACCTTTTTTCGGTTTTTCTTTTTATTAGCTTGTATAGTTTAGAAGCCATTAATTTGTTCTTTATCGCTTAAAAGGAAACTTAGATGATAAGCCCAAGATCTATGCTGTGAATCAAGTCGTCATGCAGTTTCTGATTCCTGAAATGATAATGTGAGGCTATCTTGAATCTCGATCATGACTTAATGTTCAATGTGATCAACTCTTGCGTGTGTGTGTGTGTGTGTAATGTGTATATATATGCATGGAAAATGAAGAACGTGAATGTTAACTCTTAACACTTGTCTTGTACATGACTGGTTTTAATTTACTATAGGTATATCCGAATTTACTGCTTCATAATAAGGCGCTGGATCTCAGTAGATGTAGTTCATAGTGGTCGTCATCACATCTGTGTATTGATTACTTGAGAATTTGTAATTTAATTTATTATGAAGAAATATAGTTGATATATTTTTTGTGATGGTCGGAATTTAATTCTACATTCTCGCCGTCCATCTGAATTCTTTATTATGAAAGTCACCAAAAATAAGTCCATATTTTAAATTCAATCTAAAATAAATAATAGTATTTGGTTAGGAATATTGACTATTAGCAAAGAATATATAAAATGTCAAAAGGCATATGAACGATGATGAAGACCGAAAGGTGAGAAGGCCTATAATGAGTGAAATAAAAGGGAGAGATGAAATGGTTGACGCCCTTATTATTAGTATAATTTTTCTCTTTTGGTCTCTCATACTCTTAATACAAAGGACAAAATTAGGAGTTTTATTTTATTTGAGTTATTTGATGATTTTTATTTTAATACGATTTGTTTTGTTAGACTTTTAATATTTCAATCATATTTTATGATTTCAGTTAAATTAAAAATTTGTCATTATTTACTTTATTTAAGTAAGATTACGATTAGTCTATTGTAAATGAATAGTATTATATGTATATAGTTAAAATATAAAATTTGTATTTTAAATAATTTGTTATTAATCAACGGCTATCAACTGTCATGTAAATAGGATTGTAATCTTATAAAAATAAAATAGTTTTTAAAAAATATTTTCTCTACTATATTAATTCTTTATGGGATAGTTACATGAAATCTAGTTGTAGTTTAGACTGTAATGACATCAATATACTGTTTACATTACATATTTCCGAAGTTTGACAATAAAAAATATCTTGCCTTCTTATCCCATTAGCATTAAGTGGTACACCTTATTCACTGCGTTTAGGACTACATTAATATAAAATATTTAAGCCTCACTCGAATAAATTAAATAGGAAGATATTAACTTGTGAGAGAAGGAGAGAGTGGGGAAAATTACAAACCACGATCACAATTCACAAAGAATACGTAGTCAATGAAAAATAAAAGGACGAACGACCGATTGTGATTTGGGGCCCATATTCATTATTTAAGACAAGTCAAGACAAGAATTAGTTAAATCAATGATAGACGGTGGGCCTTACACAACTTCAGTTGCAAGTTTGTACTGTTACGTTTATCCAATTATTATCTCAATGTACAATTTTCTTAGAAAAATCTTACTCATAAAAATACTATATTTATCCAGCGGCTACAAAGACACACACCAGTATCAAAATGACCAACGCAACGACGAGGTGTTGAAAGTGGAGTATAGTGCTTTTGTCCAATAATATGGTTCCACGTAGAGAATTGAAAGACTTTCAAGTTCCAAGTCAATGGCTTCATGTATATTTAAGTGGTCGTGGATCAGTTCACAAACTTGCCTCCACTGCTTCTTGCATAGGCATAGCAAAACTTCCCCACCTAAACAGCAAGAGAGGTTGTTAACACGAATTTGAAAAAAAAAAATGAATTATCCGGTCGGGGTTAGATTCCATCCAACTGATCAAGAAATCATAACGTATTTTCTTGAAAGGAAGATGGATGGCCTTGGTTTCCCTGTCCTTACAATTGCAGATGTCGATGTTCGCAAGATCGAACCTTGGGATTTGCCTCGTAAGTACACTCTTTATATTATCACTTCCACACCCACCAACACAATCAATTCAAATTCTATACGTTCTTGTCGAGAATGATTTTTTTGTTTTTTTGTTTTTTTTTTTAATTTGGCGATGAACATTTGTTTTTGTATGCGCATGCAGAGCATTCACCATTGCCCGCAGATGATCAAGTGTGGTACTTCTTCAATACCCCTGTTTATAAACATCCAAATGGTGAACTCATAGACAGACAAACCAAGGCTGGATTCTGGAAAGTCACTGGTCCCGAACGCAAAATACGGGACAAACAGGGCAAGAAGGAGATTGGTTTCAGAAGGACTTTGGTTTTCTACAGAGGTCGTGCTGCTAATAAGATAAGAACCAACTGGGTTATGCATGAATATAATTCCCATAACGCTGATCCTTATCAGGTATGTGTTCTCTATTTTCTTGTTTACTCTTTTGCTTCTAGGTTTTGGCGTGCCCCTGAATTTTCTTTAATTTGGTGTGCCCCTATATCTTTGCTTTTCCGATCACTTATATGTGTCTTAGTCTTCTGCTAATTTTCATTTTACATTTTATGTAGATTTAAGCCACAGACTACGTAGTTTAGCCGTTGTTCACTCATTGTCCAACTGGTTAAAGATTGAGAATGATTGGTTAGTAGATCAAAATATTGGTTTGGGGCAGGCAGAGTATTGATTACTACAACTTCATTTACGCGCTCCAGCTCTCTTTTTCTAGATCATAGCACATTTTGCGACAAGTATGCAATTGGAAAACATGATCATTTCTGCTTGAATTTAGTATGACTGATTTCAATGCAAGTTATAGATGAATTTTCTGCCTCGTCTGTTTTGCTCTAGTAATCTGGAGCTTGATGAAAATGTGGTCTCGTAATATACCTATCATTCTATATAATGACCTTTTCTTGTTTTTTTCCTTTTGAACTTCAACTTGTGCAGAAGAAATATGTTCTCTTTCGCTTAAAATATAAATCGAAAGGTGGGTCTGATGCTTGCAATGAACCGAGTCATCATTTGGTTTCTAATTCTGGAAGACGGGTTACAGATCAAAATACTAATCCACAGGTAAAAAAGAGCGTGGCTGAATTTTCAGTATAAATTTGTACAAGTAATGCATGAGAAATTTTTTAAAACTAATGTTTACTTCCTCTATGTCTTTTAACTCCAGATAAACAATGATCTATCTGAAGAGTTGACACTGTTACTTCATGATAATGGACCCAATTGCAACTCTCTCTCTGGATTGCTGTCATCGATTCAACCGGAGCAAAGAACCTCCTATGCTAGTGGATCGGATCACAACCCACTCTCCTCATTCGTGTCGATGATTCAAGCAGAGCGGGGAACCTCGTATTCTGATGGGTTTGATAATCAATGTGATATGTTGGATTCTGTTTTTAACACCAGTGAGCAGGAAGATGCCTTTGTGAATTCACTATGGGCTGACCAAGATGCAAAATCCTGTGAAAGAAGTGTACACACTCGTCTTCATGACTTCAATCCAACAAAATCATTGAGAAGAGTGTACGTTGGAGACAGTAGTGACGGGGATACAGAAATCGTCTATGAGCAGGTAAAGAAATTTCACACCATTTATTGAAGAATTACATAATATAGAAGAATTGTATCCATACTATGATTGGCATTATAATAATGCTTTACTTATAATCACAGCCATAACATTAGCAACGGTATTATCTTATAGCGTAGAGGTTCTTGTATGAGTTTTGGGGAGAATTGTGATGTGTGTAATATTGCAAAAGCAAGAATCATCTACTTCGCTGCATTTCTGCCTTTTTATAGTTTTTTGACCTTTTTGTTCAGAACACTTGCGATAATAACTTCTCCGTTCTTGTCTTTATGTGACAGAGTGGTTGCGGATTGGAAAATGCAAGCTTGTTTGATGGGAATGTCAGTTCAGAAGAGCACTTGCATATGTCATTGTTTAATGAAACTTCCTCCTCTTCGGATGGTAGAGACAATGGTTTTCATAATCTCTTTGTGGATTCTGATACAGATATGTCTGACCTAAATTGTCTTGAATTAGTCATTGATGAAGTCACTAATAACATAAAAGCTTGTAAAGCTCAACATACAACTAAATACAACAACTTCATAGAGGAGGATTGTGCTCCTGAGAGAATCCAATTGCAGCGTAAAGTTTCACCCAAAGCAGCACCAAAAGTTGAGGTAAAATGATATACAACTTGACATGACATGATACAATTGGAGGAACAAAAAAACACAAATGAAGTTTTTTTTTTTATTCCTCCAATCGTATCATTTCAATTTAAGTTGTATAAGAAGTTTGTATATGGAGTATTATTCAATGTTTAAATGCATTGCATTGTAGCAAACATGAAAAGGAAAGAAAGAAAAAAAAAACTTTCTCCAGAGGTTTTCTTGATTCAATTTCAATGTATTGTAAGAAGTCTATACGAGTGATTTTGAACCTCACATGATTTATGTTTGCAGGTGAAAGAATCTGCAAAGAATGCTGTTGATCTTCCTGGGACAGGAAACGCCGGTGTGAAATTTGGCAAAGACCAGAAAACGGTGCAGGCAACAAATGCAAAAACAAGTTTAAAGTTTAGAAGTAGGGGATCTCATAGCGACAACAGAAATTCTTCTTTCATTACCATGGAGACTCCTCCAATAAACCATAAAATAAATCCACCATCAGTATATCTTGGCAATGTACTTGTTAGTTTACTTTTGATCATTTTCATTATTAGGCAAATTGTGTATCTTCACTGAGTGATGCTATTCTTACCTGTTGTAAGCCGACGTGTCATCACAACATGTATATGCTCAAGAGTTTCAGGATGCAGGTGTTATTTATGGCCCAAAAATGTTCAGAATCTTGACTCTGAATATGAAATTCTGTTAATTTGATATATCGCAATGATTATATATCAAAAAATGAAATGTATATTAAAGTGAGAAATCAACTTCATTTTACATGGGAAGATTAAAACCCTATACTATATATTAACTGGAAATAAATTCATACTTTGATAAAATCTATAAAAAAAACAATGACCTTTTATACTTTACACATAATTAAGAAGGTTTCATATATATATATAATATAGTGGATTAAGTAGTTCATTATATAATAAATAATACTATCATATAGTGTTATTTAATTAATCTAGACTTTAGTATTATTTATAATTATGTACAATGTAATCACACCAAATGTTTAAATAGTCATTATACAATGAACTACATTATTTATTAAAATAAAACTCTCTTTATATATGGAAGGTCAAAACTCTCTCTCTTTATACGGAAGATCAAAGGTACATTTATCATGTATGATGATAAAAGAAGCAGAGAAAGCCAACATATGAGGGAAATAATTTGGAGATGGTGGTAACTTTGTAAGCAAGTTTGTAGTCTTCTCGGTATAAATATTTTCAGTTAGAAGTGTTATTTTCTTTCACTGACTACATTGAATTAAGCGGTTCCGGGATAAATCAATTGAAAGTAATTAGTTTCATCATGACTTGTGAAGGAAGGGGAGAGTGGGGAACACAACACACCACCATCATAAAGAATCTACAGTAAGTTAAAAAGATGAACTGACGATGGTGATTGGTGACAGATGATAAAACAAGTCGTGTAAAATCAGTGGAGGATGGTGGGGTCTTAAACAACTTGAGACGCACGTTCATAGTGTTAAAAAAGACAAACAAGATTGGATAGTGGCTCTACCAGTTATGAAGACAGAACAAAGAATTCAAAAGGACTCGAGGCTAAGTATATTCAAACTCAAAGCTTTACCACTTTGGCCTCTTCGTAGCAAAATTTCGTCGTAAAACCGTAAGAGAAGATGAATTTAGAGCAAAATGGACAATCGATTGGGAATCAGATTCCATCCAACCGAAAAAGAAATCATCTCGTATTTTCTTGAGTGGCCTTGATTTTCTTCTATTAGGTTTTATTTTGTTTACATGAATTGATAATAATTATATATTATAAATTATTTTAAATAAGGTTTAATTTAAATAATTTATTTTAATTATTTATTATTAAGTTTTAAAATTTTAGATTTACTTATTGTAATTTTTTATAATTATGTTACTATTAACATATTTTTTAAATTTTTGTTCCATTATAAACAAGACTCTGATTTTTTAAATATCGCTTTCTTATAATCTGTTAACATTTAATATTGCTAACTCTTAATATTTATAACTCTCAACCTTGCTAACTTTTAACATTTGTCTAAACTTCTTTAGATTAGATCTGAACTCCTACAATGTCTGTAATATTACAAATATTATACCATATACGTATTTAATATTAACGATTTTATTCGAAATATTTATTGTATAAATATTAACCAATTAATATTTATACAACATTGGAATGACACATTAATATCAGCTCCAATAATAATATATATATATATATATATAATCCATTCATCGTTTATATCCTGAAAGAGTATAGATATAAATTAGCACTGTCAAATCTTTGTATACTCAACTGTAAACTTATCTTTAAATTTGTATTTTCGTAAATAATATCTACAAAGATCTTTGCGATATTGTTTAACCCTACGAAAAATTCTTTTTGAAGTTTCTTATGGCTATAAAATTTTCTGAAATACAATCTCGGAGCATCAAGATACACAACTCACCCATATGAGTTGACGGAATCCGTATTTACGTACACCAGACTTTATGAGTATTAGACCATACCCAATGACACTCATAGGTCAGACAATAAAACGTTTCTTGTAATGCCTAGAATTAAAGCATGATAGATCACTCATAAGTGTGCTTAGGTTAAAGGACCACGAATATTATTCAACTCGAGAAGACTCTCCATTGACGACTCTATAGGATATCTATTGGAGGTCCTCATAAGTCTGTTCAATTCTCAATCCTCTCTAAATACTTATATGCCTATATGAGCTTTGGCTAAGTCCGTCTGGATAATCTAGATATAAACATATACTGATCTAGAAAGAATACCAATCGACTTGTGTCGACTACTATAGATCATGAACAATAATTTTTTTAGAACATTTTGTATAATGAAATTTCTTAACACCATTTGCAATTATTTACAACTATGTCATTATTAATATATTCTTAGATCTTTATCCCTATTTCAGACAAGATTCTAACTTCTTATAATGTTAACTCTTAGCACTAACTTAAACTCATTTAGATCAGATCTAAAGTCCTTTAAATCTACAATGTCTGAAAAGTAACAAGTTTAGTACCATATAATTAATTATTAATGATTTATTTAAAATGTTCATTGTATAAATATTAAATAAATAAATATTCATACAAAAATTTGAATGGCACGTAAGCACCAACTCTAATAGATATTGAAGAAATGATATATATAGTGCAACCAAAAAATATTTGTATCTGAAGATTCAAAAAATATGGTCTGCAAATTAAAGAAGTTCATTTATGGTATTAAACAAGTATCTCATCAATGATATCATAAGTTTCATCAAGTAATTACCTCATTTGACTTTGAGAAAAATGCAGTTGATGAATGTATATATCACAAGTTCAGTGAGAGTAAGTTTATCTTTTTGATTTTGTATGTTGATAACATACTACTAACAATCAGTTATATAGGTTTATCGCATAAAACCAAAAGATTTTTATCAATGAATTTTGAAATAAAAGATCTTAAGGACACATCTTCTATATTAGAGATCTAGATACATCGAGATCACACTCGAGATATCATTGAGTTATTATAAAAGAACTATATTGATAAGGTACTTAGCAAATTTAGCATGAAAGATTGTCTTCTAAGAGATACGCGCATTGCTACGAGTAATAAGTTTAATCTCAGTTAATGCCCCCAAGAATAAGATTAAACGGAAAGAGATGCAGAAATTTTCTTATGCGTCAGTAATAGGGAGTCTTACTCAAGTGTGTACGCATCTAAATATTGCATACATTGTTGAAATGCTAGACAGATATTTAATTAACCATAAGATGAATCGTTGAAAAGTAGCTAAATGAGTTATGCAATATTTACAAAAAACAAAAGACTACATGCTCACATATAAGAGATAGGATATATTAGAAATCATAGGGTATTCTGACTATAATTTAGTTGGATGTCTAGATAGTAAGAGATCTACATCAGTATATATATATATATATATATATATATACTTTGACTTGGGGAGTTATTTTCTGGAAGAGTGCTAAGTAAACATTCATTGCTTTTTCTACTATAAAGGCCAAGTTTATAAGTTGTTTTAAGGTTAAATCATGGGATATGGTTGTAACTTTATCATAGGGTTGCGCATTAGCAATAGTATTAAAAGACTATTGAAAATTTATAATGATAATAAAGTCGTAGTAATATATTCTCATAACAACAGAAGTTCTTCAAAGTCTAAGTACATAAACATCAAATTTTTAATTGTTCAAAAGAGAGTTCAAAGTTAACAAATATCGATAGAACATATTGGTACAAACTTCATGATTGCGAATCCACTCACTAAAGGGTTATCACCCAAGATGTTTCATTAATATGTTGCTCGTATTGGTGTTATATTATTTGATGATGTGCAAAAATAGTGAGAGTTTGTTATTTGATGTTTATTTGATTATAAAATATTTATATTTTTTTCTATATAATAAAATTTGATGAATTATTTGTTAAAAATCTAAAATAAAGTTGAACTTTCTATTGTAGTTTTACATAAAGTTTAGAAAGTATTTAACTTATTGGAGTTATAAAATATGACCAATTAAAAATAGGCATATTTAAGATTACAATTCTTATAATTTTCATACTACATATCTATATTTGATCTATATCATCGATTATATTTAGTATGTTGACCATTAATAAGTCTAGTTACGAATACTTACAACAAAAGTCACTTTGATTCTATATTAATATAGTTAATAAACCAAATTGTATTGAATGAGATGTTTCAATATAATATAGTATTTATTGTATATACTAAGATTTATAATATATAATTATTTTCAGATGATATATGTGGCTCAAGTAAGAGATTGTTGGATTTTATTATTTCTCATGTAAGCTCATGTATTAATAATAATTATACATTATGGACTATCTTAAATAAAAATTAATTTAAATAATTTATTTTGACTATCTCTTATTGGACTCTATAAACATTTATTGAGTATAAGCATATTATGTATAAAAACTTAGTACTAATTAAACTATTATTAATATGATGATAATTAATCTAATAAATAAAGATTTTTTAGGATTGTAATCCCAAGTCAAATCACTTTACGTAAAAAATTTCTCTTTTTCTTTAACATAGAAAAAGAACTCCATTAAACATTATATAAATTTAATTGTAAAAATCCGTTATATTTTTATATTCTCATTGAGAGCTATTGATCTTTATGTTCAAATTATTGTAAATTCCTCAAATATACTTTTTTTAACATCTATTCTAATAATTTAAGATAACAAATTTATAGTTGTATTATGTGAGATATCAATTCTATTTATAATTATGTTTAACACCCTCACCATCCAATTAGCTATTGTCGACGCCACTAGTGCAATCCTTGGGATTTGTCTTGTATGTAAATATTATTTAGTTTCACTCGCACACCCACCATTACAGCCAACTTCAGTTCTACATATTCTTGTCAAAATAAAAGCTTTAATTTGTTTGCGCAAACACATGCAGAGCGTTCACCAATGCCAGCAAAAGATCAAGTGTGGTACTTCTTCAATGCCCTTGTTTATAAGTATCCAAACAGTAACCTGATAGACAGAACAACCGAGAGTGGATTCTGGAAAGTCACTGGTAAAGAACATGTGACATAGGACAAACAGGGGAAGCAGATAGGTTCCAAAACAATTTGGTTTTCTACAGTCTCGTTCTCATGATGTCAAAGACTAACTGGGGTATGCACGAATATCGTTCCCGCAACGCTTCATCTTATAAGGCATTTGTTTTCTCATTTATTATTTACAATATTTTATTTTGTTTCTTCTTTTATCTAGGTGCTTTATTGGATTTTATGCATATCAGTGCTCTGAATTTTTACATATCTAGGTTAAAGATTAATATGGTTCGATTCAATTTTTTGAATAAGTAAAATTAAAATTAATTTTTTTTAAAAAAAATTGAATCAATTTTTTTCGATTCGGTCTTGTTTAATTTGTTTTTAAGTTTTTGGCTTTTTAAAAATTTTTTTATTTTAAATGTAGACTTTTTTTTAATTTATTTATTTAAATAATTTAATAAATCATTTTAATTTATTTTTTATTTTTTATTTTTTCATTACACTTTTTATAAATCACAAAATTTGTTCTTATATATTATGAGTCTTTAAAAAATTAAATTGACTAAATTAATATATATTATACGTTACATTATACATTATATATTATATAATCAAAAAACAATTCATTATACATTACATAACTACTAAATTTGTTCTTATATATTAAATAAGTCTTTAAAAATTAAGTTAACTAAATTATTATATATTATACGTCACATTACACGTTATATATTATATAATCAAAAAATATTTATTATACGTTACATAAGTCATTAAATTTATTCTTATTTATTATATAAATTTTTAAAAAATTAAATTGACTAAATTAATATATATTACACGTTTACATTACACATTATATATTATATAATAAAAAAAATTCATTAGACATTACATAAACTACTAAATTTATTCTTATATATTATATAAATTTTTAAAAAATTTGAGCTATTTTTTAAATTTTTTATTTTTATTTTAAATTATAGGCTTTTTTAATTCATTTGTCTAAATAATTTAGTAAATAATTTTTTTGACCTAATTTTTGGGTTTATTTCATATTAACATAATTAAAATTTATTTAATTTGAGATAAATTTAAATTTTTTATTAACATAATTACAAAAAAATTAATTTTGCAGTTCGGTTGTTTTTTTTTGGATTATCGAATTGGACCGGTAAATTTTTTTTAAAAAAATCAAACTGATTTTTTGTGACAAAAAAAATCGGACCAAATCAAACCGGTCAAGTTGGTTCAATTTTTCAATTACCAAATTTTTTTTTCCACCCTTAATTTAGGTGCTTTGTTTTTTTAAGTAAACTGGAGCTTTATAAAAATTTTGTAAATAAAATAGTAGTTTATATAATATTAACTTTTTTTTTTGTCCTCCAACTTTTATAGAAGGAATACGTTCCCACTCGCTTAAAAGGGAAATCAAGTGAAAATTCTAATTCTGATACTTACACTTGCAATGAACCATGTTGTTGATTTCCTTTCCGATTCTAGAAATCATGTTACAGGAAAAACTGTTCCACAGGTAAAATAGAGCAAGACTTAATTCTCAGTATCAATTTATACAAAATTAAGCATGAGAAAAACGCTTAAACCTAATGCTTATTTCCTCCTCCACGATCTATTTGAAGAAATATAAATACTCCTTGACGATAATGAACTAGTTCCAACTTTCTCTCTGAACTGCTGTTGTCGATCCAGAGAAGCAAGGAACCTCATATCAAGTGTATTGAATAACGAATGTGTTGTAGGAAATCAAGTTTAGCACTAATTCTACTTATAAATTAGTATTATCACTACTGATCTCATTTATTGGAATTTTATACGCCCTAATATCTTTTAGTCTAATATTTAACACCATAATACTATATGCCCTGTCCAGAAGTCTTTCACGCATGAGTAAAAATAAACAAAATCAATTATATAACAAAGATAATAATCAATCACTCAAAATATAAAAATATATGTAGTTGAACAATAATTGCTTACGTTTATGATGAATTATTAAATATTCATTTCTTTTATTCAACCGTTTTATATACAATATACAAAGAACTCTTACAAAAAAAATCTAAAAAATACAATAATAGATAAGTTTTTAAAGAATTTATCAAATATTTTATTACGCTTATGTCTAACGTACAAACACTCCATACCATTCTTTCGCACTTATTCCTAGAATCAGATCTGCCTAGCCCTTTATTCTCTCTCTCTTGTTAATGTATTCTTTATTCTCCAAAAACCCTATTTTTTGTTGAAATATGAGTCTACGAGTTATAAAAATTTAAAATCGACTTTTAAAATACAATTCTATTCAAAAACAAACTTTTTCATAATAAGTAACATCACAGCATCAGACGTGAATTCGAACCAATGTGGTGGTATTGGACATGTTGTCTACGGTGCCACAGCGCTGAACTCTATGCTATGAAATTTACACTTGGGCAGGTTTCCCTTAGAATTCCACGCCTCTCCTTGCCCCCTGATTCTCCGTTTTCGTCTCTTTTTTGTATGTTAAGTATGTACTTAACCATGTGTTGTCTCTCCATTAATTTAGAATTTAAAATCAAAATTAAACATTAATTTTAAATTACCAAAATTTCAACTAAATGTAATTTGTTGATTTTTAATTTCAACTCTAGCGAGCAGAAAGTTGCCTTTATGAATTCAACGTTGCCTGACCAAGATGACTACTCTGGTGAAAGAACTCCTTAACACTCTTCTTCACAACTTCAACCAACCAAAATCATTGAGAGGAGTGTAAGTTGAGAGGCCAGTAACATAGATACAGAAATCGTCTCTGCAAAGGTAAAGAAATTCTATCCAGTACCTATTAGAGAATTAACTTCAATTTCTAGAAATAAGCAAAAATCTTACTGGAGAATTTTATAATTATTGCTATTGGCACTATAATGATGCATTACTTACGACCGCGGTTGCATCGTTGTAAGTGGTACCCCTATATAGCATTCAGGATCTTGAATGTGTTATCGAGAGAAATTGATGTCTTAACATTTTCACAAGCCAAAGATTTCTGCTTTGCTACATGTTTACCTTCTCAATTTTTGCTTAGAACAATGTAAAAATCAAAGAGCTTGTTGAGGGAGGGAACACCCTTCTCCCTCTTGAGATTAGGTTGAAGCGAAAAATCTCAAATTCAACTTAAAACTCTAACCTCATTGCACGATGGAATAACCTGTTTATCAAGTAAAATAGTAAGAATTCAAAGCAGAATATAAAAGAGCACAACACAATCTTATGTGGTTCGGCCAATTATTTACGTCCACAGTAGATCCAAGGATCCTAACCTCTCTTATTAACTCCCTAGAGATTTTATAAGAAAAATTCAATTGAAAAACTCTCAAAATGACCTAATGTTTAGTGTACTCTTACTCTACTACGAACAATAAACACCCAAACGATAGTTCCACCCTAGCGCACATAAACACTTAGTGTCTACCTAGTTCTTCTCCTCTCTTAGAGTCTATTTTAATGATTGATCTCAACTAAATGGTTTATAAGTGTTTATATATGTGTTATTTCATGCCTACTAACCATATTCCTTGTTGGAGTAAGAGTCCACTTGTTTTGAAAGTCCAAAACTTTCCACAACTCAAAATTCAGATCAAAACGGACTTTCTGTCGCATCTGGCACCGCGCGCTGGGCATTGTCCTGCCCATCACTGCAGCGCTAGGCTTCTGTGTTAGGCGCCGCGACATTTAGCCCTGGTACCCCCTCCGCGCATTTTCTTCGCTTCCTTCGGGTCTTCAAGTCTCGTTTCGCTTCCCTCTTCGTATCCCACACGTCCTAAACTTCTCCATATGTGTCCCACATATTCTAGACTTCTTGTGACTCTCTTCTTTGGTATTCATCTCAATTCTTGTCTGACCAAGATTGTTGAATCACCAATTTTCTAATAAACTATTCTTTGATTCAAAATCTTTTAAATAAGAAGGCTTCTGAATCCAATCCACACCAATACTCAATTACCTAGAGTTGAGTTCAATTAAGTCTCCACCAAGACTTAACTTTTTTTTGAGCTAGTGACTTTAGTCTCCAAAGGCATTCGTACACCTTTTATAGGATATAGATGCGTTGCACACCTTTCTGATTGTTATCACCTTGGTGAGCACAGTTTCGATGTTGCTTAGTGTCTACATTACCCCATCACCCTGTTGGAGCTGGTGCTCACGTGCCATTCCAATATTGTATGAATATTAATTGTTAATATTTATACAATAAACATTTCGAATAAAGATTGTTAATATCATATTAATATGGTAAAATGCTTGTAACATTACAGACATTGTTTGATCTGAAATAGTTCAGATCTGGTTTAAAGGAGTTTAGACCAGAACTAATAGTTATCAAAGCTGAGAGTTATAAATGCTAATAGTTAGCACTGTTAATAGTTATCAGTTTATAAGAGTCAGCGAGGTCTAAAGAGTTAGAACTTTGTCTATAATGAGACAAAGACCTGAGAGTATACTTATAATGATATAGTTGCAAAGAGTTGCAATAGGTGTTAAGAAATATCATTATGTAAGTAAGTCTCAAATATAATGTTCCTGATCTATGATCACCAATGCGGGTCTATTGGTGAATTCACAATATATAGATTAGTGTATGTTTATATCTGACTAGTTCAGATGGTTGTTCTTAGCTGACCATGAGCTTAGAGCTTGTATAGACATGCGGGTATCCAGTCAGGACTGGATACTGAACAGACTTATGAGGACCCCAATAGATATCCTATGAAACCGTCAAAGGAAGGTCCTCTCGAGTTGAGTAGTAATCGTGGTCCTTTGACCTGAGCGCCATGGTGGTCTTGTGAGTGATCCATCATGCTTTGGTTCCACATATGTCAGAGACCTTTCATGGTCTGACCGCTATGTGTCGCTGGGTATGGTCCGATGCTCATGGAGTCCGGTGTGCGTAGATACGGGATCCATCAGCTTACGTAGGTAAGTTGTATATCCGATGCTCCGAGATTGTATTTCACAAAGTCTTGTGGCCACAAGCATAAACCCGGGAAAAGAGTTTCCCACAGGGTTAAACAATATAGCAAAAATGTTTGCGTATATTGTTTATCGAGATACGAATCTGGAGATAAGATTATTGGATGAGCAAATGGGGATTTGATGGTGCTGATCTATATCCCCGCACATCCAGGGTATAAATGATGGAAGGATTATACGTATACGTTATGACCTCAACTTGTATGGTCTGATACGCTGATTTGTAATATTCGTAACGTGTGCGTGGGGCAACGATTACGGATTAATGGAATAGTTCCATTTGACAAATCGGGTGTAGACCTAGAGAGTCCCAATATGAAATGTACTCTTTGAGCACTTGGGCAGTGTACCGTATTGAATTGTTCAATACAGTATAATTCAGCAATTACTAAGGTTACGTTAACTAAAGTATATGGTTAAATGGTGGGACCCACTTTAGGTTAACTTGGTAACCGAGTAAGGATATAATAGTAATTTCACTTTATGATTATTTAATTGTTAAATAATTAAAATAAATATTTATTTGTTTAATTGTTAAATAAATGATTTAACTTAACTAAGGTTAAAAGTTAACCATAAGGTTAAGTTAGTTAACTTTACTTAATGGTTAAGTAAAGGTTAACCTAACCATGGTTAAGTTAGTTAACTATGGTTAAATTAATTAAATATTTATTAACTTAAAGGTTAAGTTAAAGTAATCTAACTATGGTTAAATGTTAACTAAGGTTAGGTTAAGTCAAATGAAATTCAAATTAGTTTGGAATTTATTCATTAGTATATAAAGTGAAATGAAATTGAAAATAAAAAAAAAAGATTTTTATGAAATTGTTTTTAGTTTATAGGTTTTGCATTTTGAGAGCCATTACAATTTGAGAAATTAGAATTCTTTGTTTTGTGTTTTAAGTGTTAGAACAACAAAACAAATTGAATTAATGGTTACTAAATGTAATAACTAAAAACAAGATTTGTTTTATTTATTCAAGAGTTGAATAAAAGGAAAAACAAATTTGATTAAGTTAAATTGTTTAACTTTGAAAATGATTAAGAGTTAAACATAAATGCTGGATTAAGATGCTGCCATTCTAGACAATCAAACCCACCCTTGTTGATTGCTAGAATTGATCAAAGATTCATTTCATGGTGGACTTCAAAGAAAATTAATCCAAAGGCTTCATTGGTGATATTTCTCAATTTCGAATTTCAATTTAATCAAATGTTATTTTCTGTGTTCATTATATATAATCTTCCGCTGTGCACATGTATGTATGAGATATGTATATTGTTTGTATGATGAACACAACCCACATGCAAAGCACCCTAAGTTTTATATTTGTACCACCCTACACCCATATAACCCAACAATTGGTATCAGAGCAATTTGTGTTGTTATGGGTGTTTTTTTAGTGTTAGCTAAGTGTTGGCTAAGTTGTAGGACAAGTTTCGGAGCTGTTGGGATGCATTTTAAGTGTTAAAAATGCAAACCAGTGAAAAACAGCACCTGGAACGCTGCAGCGCTAAGGTCCAACGCGGCAGCGTTCATATGAACGCTGGAGCGCTGGGTGTATGACGCCCCAGCGCTGGATAGGCGCAGGGGCGCTGGGTGTCTGGCGCCCTAGCGCGGGAAGCACTGCTTCCAGCGCCCCACCGCTGGTAAGACAGCGCCGCAGCGCTGAGGCTTGTGAAGCCCTAGCGCGGCAGCGCTACAAGACCAGCGCCGCAGCGTTCTTACACTAAAAAAAAAAAAGTAAAATCTTTTTATTTTACGCATGTGGGGGTTTATGAGATGTAATAATAATGGTTATTAGTTTACATGATAAACCAAGAAAATAATATTTTATTTATTTATTTATTTTTGTAATCACAATGGGGGCCCCACTGGTGGGGGTTAGTTGTGCTTGTACAGAAATGAATAATTGATTGAGAATAACCTCTCATGTGATGAGAGCATATAATATGAAAGCCTGTTATTAAAATCTCTCTTAATTAGATTGAAATTTATTATATTATTTGATAATATTTTAAATGGTCCGTCTTGTCAATACGGTGTGAGATGGGTCACTATGGTCTTTCCCAATATTGTCTTAGCATGAGGGATTTGGTCGGTGTGACTTGGTCTAATGCCGGTAAAACATGAGATGAATCAAATATATGCGAACATATTATCCAATATTGTTTTAGCGTGAGGATAGTGTCAGTAACATATATTTGAGCATTGACGAGTTAATCTGAAATACAGTTACCCAATATTGCTTTAGCGTGAGGGTAATGTGTATTTAGGATCAGTAGTAAGAGTTGTATGAGATACAATTGACAAGAGTTGTCTACCTGTTGGATTTATAAAGGCCAATATTGCTTTAGCGTGAGGCTGGAGTAAAACCCCAATGGGATCCACTTCCCGCTGTGTAGTTTAAAATATTATACTATCTTATCCCGTTTGAGAGATTAAAGGGATTAAGTAAAGCAGTGGGAGGGTGTTTTTAGATTAAAAAATGTATAACAGTTATACCCATGATCTAAAGCGTAATTTATTAACAATAAGAAATGTACTGCTACGCATCTCCTAATTTGTCTTATAGAGATAAGATATTTGTCTTATAGAGATAAAATGTTTGTCTTATAGAGATAAGATACTTGTCTTATAGAGATAAGAGATGAGTACGAGCAATCCATTAGTAATCTTGAATAAAATACCAATAACTATAGGGTACTGAATAAAATTTTTAAGACTTGCTTAAGGATCTAAGAATAGTTCTAGATTCAGTAATATTTGATATTACTAAACCACAGATAGAGAAAAGTCATAATGGAAAGTGTTTCCACCGTTATAAGGTTTGAAATAGTAAACGTTACTATTCATCGCACCTTAACTTAAGAAAGATTGACTCATCAGATATCTGTTTCACCAAACATTAACATTTCATTAGCATTTGATGTTAACTTAGCAAAGGTATGAGATACCGCTTGTTATTCTCATATCTGTAAGATGTTACATGATTTGAGAAATGCTTGATTGCTAAGAAATGAGAAGTTCAGCTTCACGTAGGTAATAGAGATTTCCTGAACGTGGTAGCCGTTAAAACTTCATAGTTACTTCTTATTTCTAGTAACAGCATTAAAGTTGTATAATTGCTATTTTGAGCCAAACATTATTAGGTAAATCATATCACTCCCTGTAGCTGACAGAGAGGGTTATCATAAAAATACGGAAATAGTTCCTTGTGATAATGATACTGATTTATTAATTGAATGTCAGTTAATGAATGGCCGTTATATCTTATATACAACAGGAAATGTTATAAGTCTAGAGGTGAACAGAATATTTAGTATTTCAGCAACTTAAATAATAATGAATAGTGGTATATATAAGATTAGGTCATGTAGTCGTGAGACGTCTATCCTAGCTGGTTAAGGATGGTCAGATATTTGATCTGACTATAGTACATTGACTAGTTTATGAATTATGAATTCAAGAGAATATGGCCGAATCTTTATGTAGGTGTAAGACGCCAAACCACTGGTTTATTGGATCTGGTACATATAGATGTATTTAGTCTAATAAATCTTACTGTAATAAATGATTTCGATACTTCATTATCTTTGTAGTGATTGTCGCTATATAGACATGTGTTTCTAGGAAACACAAGTCAGAATAATTTCGAAGTGTTCAAAATGTTCTAACAATGAAAGTAAAGAAACAAACCCTTATGTATATTGAGTGCTTTCGATTAGATCGAAGTAATTTATACATAATCAGTAAATTCACAAATTATTTAACTAGAATATGATTCTCTCTCAGCATAGTCCTCCAGATACTCCTCAACATTAAGATGTTTAGGAAATGAGGAATCAGACTATATTAGATACAGTCTGATTGATATTGAGAATCGCTGATATTCTAAAATATCTATGAGGTTATACTTTAGCATCTGCTACTCACTTATTAAATAATTCCATAATCATTCCTACTACTTTATATGAGATATAGACTAAAAGGGAAACGAGTCTTAAGTATGTTAAGACTTGGTGTTATTCTGCTTTCATAAGAGTTATGCAACAGAATAAACTTGTATCCGATGGTACAAGTATTGGTTCATTTAGTATCCCAAGTGTATAATGGGATACCAATTCTATAATTCAAATGAACGAAATATGTTCGTTTCTCATGATGTCACATTCCTAGAGAAATAGTTTCTCATGAATTGTGGAGATTATAGAAAGATTGAACTTGATGAAGTCAATCTAAATATAGATGAACCAACGATGGAATTTTAATTTTAAATGAGTGAAATACCTTTAACACACTAAGTTCATAGGTCCAAAAAGATATCAAAGCCATCATTTAGGTATGTTTGATACTTGAAGGTGCCCTTGATTTTTTCTTAGTTGAAGAAAAGGATCCTTTAACTTATGAAGAGACGATGTTTGACATTGATTCGGGAAAATGACAACATATCATAAAATTCTGAAATTGACTCAACGCATGACAATTAAGTCTAGGACTTAGTTGAGCTTCCTGTAGAAACTGTTTCTATTAGCAGTAAATCAGTTTACGCAGCGGAAGCAGTGTGGGCCCTATCTGAAGGAATGGTCCTTCATGGCCTGACTGATGTTGAAAGGTTACACTCAGAGATCTATGATCAATAATGAGAAAACCTTTTTCATCAGTAACCATGCTAAAGTCAATTTAGATTTTGTTCATGATAAGATACCATAAAATTTGAATTTGACTCTAAGTATGACAATTAAGTCTAAGACTTAGTTGTGCTTCCTATAGAAATTGTTTCTATCAGCAGTAAATCAGTTTACGCAGCGGAAGCAGTGAGGGCCCTATCTGAAGGAATGGTCCTTCATGGCCTGACTGATGTTGAAAGGTTACACTCAGAGATCTAGGATCAGAAATGAGGAAACCTTTTTCATCAGTAACCATACCAAAATCAATTTGGATTTTGTTGGCTATTGTTGTATATTATGATTATGGGACTGGCTAATGGATGTAAATAAGCTGTTCTGGGAAGTATATCTCGAGTAAGAGATATGCAGAGAATAACTTGATTTTTTGCATCCAAGCCTAACTTCTAATATAATGTGCAAACTAAGGAAGTCCATTTAAGGACTTAAGTAGTTTTTCCCAAAGTTGGAATCTTTGTTTATATGATGAAATCAGAAAGTCTGATTTTATCAAGAATAAAGAGGAAGCGTGTGTGTTTAGAAAGGGCAGTGGGAGTATAATTATCTTTTTAGTTCTCTAAAGTGGAAAATATATACTCAACATTGGAAACGATGATTAGAGTATAGCAAGTAGATCAGATAAGTGTTATCTGTGTAAAGAACTTCTTCATAAAAGATTTGAGAGAGACTTTATGTATACTAGGTATAAAGCTTTATGGTGATATAGCTAAGGAGTTAATAAGACTCTCTCAATAATCGTACATAGACTAAGTCCATGAAAAGGTACAACTTAATTAACTGTGAGACAGTTAAAGTCCTTTTTAGACATGGCAATCATCTTTCTTAGAGGAAGTGTCCTCAGGAAAAAGATGAGAGAGTTAGAGTGTCTAACGTCTCAGATGCATTAGCTAGAAATAGATAAATGCATACAGTCTCATGTACGATATCTGGATTTAGATGGTTGTAAGTGTTACAAACTGATATCTGTTTAATCCAGAATACGACCATTAAATGGTTGTGAAACATATCTGAAATATACTTGAGAAGTATAGAGGATAAGTTTATAAAATATGGAGAAAGTTTCTTACAAAAGAAGGGACACACATATTCAGACTTACGTCTTATCTGAATGGTAGAAAGTCTACATTTAGTTATGTGTTTCTCTATATTAGTACCGGAACTAGGTAAATGCGTATTAATAAATGTTCATAGCTAATTCTGCCTTGGAGGTAGAATGTGTTGCGGCTTGAGAAGCCAGCAAGAGACGTACTATGGATATTCAAGATAATTGCAGAGCTTTGAATAGTTCTAAACTCAGTGGATCCTATCCCACTATATTACAAATTAACAGTGATTGCTTAAGCCAAGAAGCCCCCTAAGCCTAAACTCCTATAGTGTTTGAGAAACACATGGAGTGTATTGGTATGAGATACCAGTACGTATGGCACTGAAGCAAGTGGGAGTTTGTTGGAGCTGGTGCTCACGTGCCATTCCAATATTGTATGAATATTAATTGTTAATATTTATACAATAAATATTTCGAATAAAGATTGTTAATATCATATTAATATGGTAAAATGCTTGTAACATTACAGACATTGTTTGATCTGAAATAGTTCAGATCTGGTTTAAAGAAGTTTAGACCAGAACTAATAGTTATCAAAGCTGAGAGTTATAAATGCTAATAGTTAGCACTGTTAATAGTTATCAGTTTATAAGATTCAGCGAGGTCTAAAGAGTTAGAACTTTGTCTATAATGGGACAAAGACCTGAGAGTATACTTATAATGATATAGTTGCAAAGAGTTGCAATAGGTGCTAAGAAATATCATTATGTAAGTAAGTCTCAAATATAATGTTCCTGATCTATGATCACCAATGCGGGTCTATTGGTGAATTCAAAATATATAGATTAGTGTATGTTTATATCTGACTAGTTCAGATGGTTGTTCTTAGCTGACCATGAGCTTAGAGCTTGTATAGACATGCGGGTATCCAGTCAGGACTGGATACTGAACAGACTTATGAGGACCCCAATAGATATCCTATGAAACCGTCAAAGGAAGGTCCTCTCGAGTTGAGTAGTAATCGTGGTCCTTTGACCTGAGCGCCACGGTGGTCTTGTGAGTGATCCATCATGCTTTGGTTCCACATATGTCAGAGACCTTTCATGGTCTGACCGTTATGTGTCGCTGGGTATGGTCCGATGCACATGGAGTCCGGTGTGCGTAGATACGGGATCCATCAGCTTACGTAGGTAAGTTGTATATCCGATGCTCCGAGATTGTATTTCACAAAGTCTTGTGGCCACAAGCATAAACCCGGGAAAAGAGTTTCCCACAGGGTTAAACAATATAGCAAAAATGTTTGCGTATATTGTTTATCGAGATACGAATCTAGAGATAAGATTATTGGATGAGCAAATGGGGATTTGATGGTGCTGATCTATATCCCCGCACATCCAGGGTATAAATGATGGAAGGATTATACGTATACGTTATGACCTCAACTTGTATGGTCTGATACGCTGATTTGTAATATTCGTAACGTGTGCGTGGGGCAACGATTACGGATTAATGGAATAGTTCCATTTGACAAATCGGGTGTAGACCTAGAGAGTCCCAATATGAAATGTACTCTTTGAGCACTTGGGCAGTGTACCGTATTGAATTGTTCAATACAGTATAATTCAGCAATTACTAAGGTTACGTTAACTAAAGTATATGGTTAAATGGTGGGACCCACTTTAGGTTAACTTGGTAACCGAGTAAGGATATAATAGTAATTTCACTTTATGATTATTTAATTGTTAAATAATTAAAATAAATATTTATTTGTTTAATTGTTAAATAAATGATTTAACTTAACTAAGGTTAAAAGTTAACCATAAGGTTAAGTTAGTTAACTTTACTTAATGGTTAAGTAAAGGTTAACCTAACCATGGTTAAGTTAGTTAACTATGGTTAAATTAATTAAATATTTATTAACTTAAAGGTTAAGTTAAAGTAATCTAACTATGGTTAAATGTTAACTAAGGTTAGGTTAAGTCAAATGAAATTCAAATTAGTTTGGAATTTATTCATTAGTATATAAAGTGAAATGAAATTGAAAATAAAAAAAAAAGATTTTTATGAAATTGTTTTTAGTTTATAGGTTTTGCATTTTGAGAGCCATTACAATTTGAGAAATTAGAATTCTTTGTTTTGTGTTTTAAGTGTTAGAACAACAAAACAAATTGAATTAATGGTTACTAAATGTAATAACTAAAAACAAGATTTGTTTTATTTATTCAAGAGTTGAATAAAAGGAAAAACAAATTTGATTAAGTTAAATTGTTTAACTTTGAAAATGATTAAGAGTTAAACATAAATGCTGGATTAAGATGCTGCCATTCTAGACAATCAAACCCACCCTTGTTGATTGCTAGAATTGATCAAAGATTCATTTCATGGTGGACTTCAAAGAAAATTAATCCAAAGGCTTCATTGGTGATATTTCTCAATTTCGAATTTCAATTTAATCAAATGTTATTTTCTGTGTTCATTATATATAATCTTCCGCTGTGCACATGTATGTATGAGATATGTATATTGTTTGTATGATGAACACAACCCACATGCAAAGCACCCTAAGTTTTATATTTGTACCACCCTACACCCATATAACCCAACACACCCCACATTGAGCCACTCATGGCCATCCCAGTAAGCACATAGAGCCCCTCATTATGCTTCTCACCCTCAAACCTTATAAGTCATTTCTCTATCCTTAGTTTTTCTTTTTCCGTTCTAACCGAATACCCTTCCTCATCGAGCTTGCCTAAGGATATCAAGTTCCTCCTCAGTTTAGAAACATGTTTTACACCATATAAGTTCCTAGTTTCTCCATCTTGCGTCCTCAGCCTTATGTGACCAACACCCATGGTCTCACAAGTCATGTCATTCCCCATTAAAACTTTACATCTCTTGGCTTTGTAGTTGGTAAACATCGATATATCAAGACACATATGGACGTTGCACCCCGAATCTAGTATCCATTTGCCAGCGTACTTTCCCTTTGAGGCTACCAATGTATCTACAACTTCGATATCTTCCCCAGTACCAATTGTAGTCCACCCTCATTAGCCTTTTGATTTCGAACAATCCTTCACAAAGTGTTATTCCTTATTACAAAGGAAACACTTCTTGGATCTCCTCATTGATTGATTTCTCTTCCTTCCTTGTGCAAGCAATGCTGCTCCACTCTCGGACTCAGATCTCTTTGTCAATTCTTTTGAGTTCAATGATGTCTTGACGTTATTCATCGTTAAGGACTCCTTACCATACAACAGCGTATCCACAAAGCTCTTATAGCTCTTTGGCAACGAACGTAACAGGATAATGGCATTGTCTTCATCCTCAGTCTTGATGCTCAATTGCTCAAGACTTTTGATAATCTTCTTGAACTCGTTAATGTGAGCTCTCAATGAAGATCCCTCGTGCATTGTTAACTGATGTAGTTTCTTCTTCACAAGAAGTCTATTTGCAAGAAACTTCTTCATGTACAATGCCTCGAGTTTTTTTTATAACCCCAAAGCAGTTTCTTCATCACCAACTTCCCTTAATACTTCGTCGCTCAACACCAGGATTATAGTGCTGTGAGCCTTTTTTCTGAATCGTGTCCCAATCTTTCTTCCCGAACTTTAAGGTTGTTGTTCCTTTACTAGTTAAGGAACTGGCTTCCTCCAAAGCTGAGTGTAGTAACCAGTATCCACGACTGGTAAGAATAAGTATTTATATATGTATAAATATACGTATTTTATTTGTATGTTGGTGATATTTGAATTATATATTGTTATTAGTAATGTTTTTATAGGTTAAGGATATACGATTAGTATTGGGTTTATTTGTATGATTTTAGATTTATTTTAAGGACCAAATTGTTATACTTTGAAAGTTTTGGGGCAAATTCGTAAATACCAAAAATTAGCCTCTTAGTATAAAAATACACTTTTGAACCCTAATTTACCATTTTTAGGTCGAGCTACCCATTTTAAGAGAGAGAAGAGAGAAATAGAGGAGAGAGAAAGAGAAGAAGAAGAAGAAAAAAGAAGAAGAAATTGGAATTTTGGATCTTTAGAGGTATATCACAACTAATTATCAATTTATTGGTGTTAATTAAGTTAATTTCTTTAAGTTTTGATTTCTGGAAATATGTATAATTGAGGATTTGATGTGTATTTCGTTTGATATTGTGAGAATTGATGATGATCTATAAGATAGCTTGATAAATCATGATGAATTGTGAAATTTCTGCTTGATAGTCTCTTGATCCAGGAATTTTATAAATTTTCGTAATTCGATTCTGGTTTTGAATTTTGAGTATATGAAATTAGACATGTTAAGGATCATCTGAGACTTTGAATCGATTCAAGATTCTGGAAATTGAATTTTTTGTGAATTTACCAAAATGACCCTGAAATTCTGGAAATTTCCTGTGTAAACAGTATAATACAGTGGAAAATAATTTTTGACCTACTGAATAATCTTTAAAAATTACGAATTTATGGAATATGATAATTTTATATGTCTAATGTGATATACTCGGAAATGAGAATTTAGATCAATGTGGTTGAAGTGTTATGATTTTCTAAAGTGTATCAGCTCATTGCAGTATTTGATTAACAAGTTTTTAAAGCTAGAGAATGAAATAGTTTTAAAATACTTTTGGCAGTTATTTTGAAGTAAAATATTTATCATGAATTGGGATATGTGTCAAGAGTATTTCTGTGGTAGTTTTACAATTTTTGAGTTAGTATATGATTTTATAAAATTAAGAGATTTAATACTGTTCAGTAAGTATCTTGATCCTGTCAGGTTAGTAGTTTGGATTCGATGATGTGTATGGAATGGATTGTGTAGGAATTTTGATAAAATATTCATATATAAGAAGGATATATGAGTCAAGAATGGTATATTCTGATTTTGGAGTAATTGGACATTATTTGATGTATTAGAAAATTTTGTTAAGTGTAAGTGATCAGAATGACAGGTTTTGAGAAACCAAGTATTTAGACCAATTTGATGTGATAAATGCATTGTGTATAATTTTGTAAGGTATTTAAAGTATTTTGTGTGAATTGTGAGGCTTATGAAATGATTAATCTCCATTGATAGGTTAAGGAGATTTAAACCTTATAGCTGAAAGTGTTAAGAGGTAAGTATACTAGACTTTTTACTGAAATCACAATAAACGTAGTAATTGTTTTGTATGATTTTGTAAATGTGGTTAGGAATATGTTTATGTTATGTCAAAGTATATTTTGATATGAAATGTAAATATATGTATTTATGAATGTGAGCATGGACATACACGACATACATGTGTTTTTGAAAGTGAGCTTTCAAAATAAGATATGTTTAACAAAGAAAGCTTTTGAAGTGTAATATGTCCATGAGAAATATTTTGTGTTTTGAGGGTACTTGAACTCACTGTTAACTTAGTAGGCATTTTATGTGATTTGTGGAGCCTTTATGTGTGGCCTTTCCTTCGGGATTGGTATATGTTATGTGTTCCGTATGTAGGGAGGATCCTATTGGTACCTAAAGGAAGAGTGAGTCATCACATTCGTGTGGTGGCGAATTGGTGCATGTGAGAGGACTCACCGATGATCAGGGTGAGGGTTTGGCTTTTACCTTCGGGCATGAGCATTATATATGTGTAATTTAAAGGCCTCACTTGTACTATTCCTCTCATACGGTATGTCACCTACGAGTGATATTTGGCTCATTATGTGATATGTGATATGTAAGTCCTACTAAGTAGTAGTTGAGTGATGGTATTCCTATTATGTGTTTTGAAAGAATGTGTAAGCGCTTACATGATATGTGATTTGATAAGATTATGATTTTGATTGATCACAGCATATCATACATATGCATTGTGTACATATATGTATTTGTATTTGATATATGAAAAACTAGTATGCTTACTGAGTTTCATACTCATTATAGTTTATGGTGATTTCAAGTAAATAAGGTGCATGTGTGCTTAGCGAATTTGGTAAGGCTTCTGCTGTTTCTTGGGTTCCCTAAGTTGCTAGGTTACCGAGTGTTTCATTTGGGGACACGTGGGATATGATATTTGATTTGTCCCTATTAAATAAATACTTATGTATTATTTCATTGTGTGTGGATTGGATTTGGTTTAAGTTTTATAAAGTGTGGTTATTGGATAAATTTAAGTAAGAATTTGCAATGGATATATTCTGGGCTCCCGATAACAAAGTTACTACTGGTGACGTAGTAGAGTGTTAATCTCTGAGAAAACTCTGCGTATCTCCGGTTTAATAATTGTCCCAGTCATAATTCAATTGCTATAATTCTGAAAGAAATTGAAATGAATGTTTAAATATTGTCAAGAGAAGTTTATATTTATATGTTAGGTTATGGTTGATTTTAGTGTTGAACTTACTAGCAACTTGCTAAGGATTCCTGTGTTGAATGAAAGTTGAAAATTTTGTGTAATATTATTTATGAGTGCACATGCAGTGAATGAATGTAAGTGATGTCGTGTGTCAGATCTTTTGGGTCTGGGGCGTGACACTGAGTCTAGCCCTTCCTTCACTAGTAGAGCCCTAACCTTCTTCCTCTAAAGATTGAAGTCATTCATCCCATTGAACTTCTCTATTTCTTGCTTGATTGCAGTCATTGTTTAAATACCCAAAGTGTGTATTATTGAACCTTTACTTTGATACTAGTTTGTTGAGGGAGGGAACGCCCTTCTCGATCTTGAAATTAAGTTGAAGTGATGAACTTCAAGTTCAATCTAGAACCCTAACCTCCTTACATAGCCGAATAATCTATTTATCAAGAAAAATAACAAAAATTCAAAACAGAATATAAAAGAGCACAACACAATCTTACGTGGTTCAGCCAATTGCCTACGTCTACGGTGGATTCAAGAATCTTAGCCTCTCTTATTAACTCCCTAGAGATTTTACAAGAAAAACTCAATTGAAGAACCTTCAAAATGACCTAATGTTTAGTGTACCCTTACTCTACCACGAATAATAAACACCCAAATAATGGTTCCACCCTAGCACACACATGCACGTAGTGTTTACCTAGTTTCTTCCCTCTCTTAGAGTCTCTCTTAATGTTTAATCTCAACTAAATGGTTTATAAGTGTTTATATAAGTGTTATTTCGTGCCTACTAAGCTTATTCCTTATTAGAGTAAAAACCCACTTATTTTAGAAGTTCAAAACTTTCCAAAACTCAAAATTTGGATCAAAACAAACTTTTTGTCGCGTCTGGCGTCGCGGCACTCATCCCTGGGAGCCGCGGCCCTGGGCATTGTTGCGCCCATCACCGCGACGCTGGGCTTCTGTGTTAGGCGCCGCGACGCTTAGTTCTGTTGTCTTCTTCGTGTGTTTTTTTTGCTTCCTTCGCGTCTTCGAGTCCTGTTTCGCGTTCCTTTTCGTGTCTCATACGCCTTAAACTTTTTTATACGTGTCCCACACGTTCTATATTTTTTGTAACTCTCCTTTTTAATATTCATCTTAATTCTTGTCCAATTAAAATTATTGAATTAATAATTTTTTAACATAGCTCATTCATATGTTCATGTGACAGAGGGTAAAGGGCTGGAAATGCGAAGCTTGTTTAATAGGAATGCTAGTACAGAAGAATTTTGGGCACCTAATCAACCTTCGTACACTTTAGATGGTGAACAGAACGAGAGAGACAATGGTTTCTATCAGGAAATGATCATGGAATTATGTCATCAACCAATCAATTCAGACACAGTTGTTTTATATCAATTATCTTCGAGAAGTTGTTGGTAAATTTCCTACCAGCCCAAGGACCTGTGAAGCTCAACAAAAGTCAAAAACCGAAATCCCATGGTTTCAGAGAATACAAATGTGAGGATAAGAGTTTCAAGCGAAGCAATATCAAAAGTTAAGGATATTTAAAATGCAGCATTGAAAACAAAAAGTGACATTTCTCCACAAACTTCAAGATTGAGCCTCAAACTATTGTAGAATGTCTACATGACATATGATTTTAACCATCACATGGTTTATTTTGCAAGAGAGAGAAGCTGCAATGCGTGATGTTGACACTGAGAAGTTTGACAAAGACCAAATGATGTCTCAAGCTGCCAACGCAAAAACCACTGTGAAGTTTACATGTAATGAGTCTAATGGCAGCAATAGAAGGGGTTCTTTCATTTTTCAGGAGACTCCTCCATTAGGCCACAAAACCAGTCCAGCATCAGTTTACATGGGCAACATGCTTATCAGTTTGTTTTTTTTATTATATATTTTATTAGGGAGATGGCGTATGTTCACTGAGGCTTGAGGCTTACGTGTAAAACTTCTGTTATATCAAATATCAAATATCAAATAGACTATGTAAAGTAATAGTATGTCATCACAACAAGACTCGAGGCTTACGAGGGCCCATAGTGCACAAAATATCCCGCAACGATGATATGCATTTACCTAGCGTTGGAAGAGATTTTCCTTTTCTATTATGTGCAACATGTGCATGCTTCAAGTTTCGGTACGCTAATGTTATCTATGGTTGAATAATGTCCTGAACTTGATGTTGAATGTAAAATTCTCTGTACTTGTTTTGTTGGTTGTATAGGCTGAGTGTACGAGCTTTGCTGCTTCTGCTGCCGTCGTTTGCAACCTGTTTGACTTTTGAAGATGGAAGTGATATTGCTTTTTCTATGAACATGTTCCATTTGGTAATACATTATACATTCAATATCTTTGATCTCTAGTATCCTGTTTTGTCAGAATGCCCTATACTTGGGGCCTTCAACATGATGTAAATTCCACTTCAGGAAATTGACCAACTCACCAACCAAACTGCCATAGCCATGAAAGGAGAATATTAACTGGATTTTACATTAACAAAACGTCCCAAGTCATGCTCTGTTTCAATATAATTAGAAGATCCAATAGTCAAAAATGTCTTCAATATCTCAAAGATCTTAAAACAGCCCCCTAATGACAAAAAACTTTATAGCATGTGCACCCAAGCAGGCCCCTACTATTCTGTTCATAGCTGACTCAGTAATCACTGGTTCACATAGAAAAGGAGGCTTATCAGGGATTCAGGTTCAACCATAGAGTTTTCAAATTTGATTAAGAAAAGTAAAGGAGTCAGGATTACAGAATTCATCTAATTCTTCCATGTATAAAGATTCTGCACGTAGAAGCACAACTTAACAGATTGTCAACAGTATGAATTTGACACAAGTATTGGGCTTGAATCAATTACATAAACATGAATAAGAATATCAAGCTTATAGGCACCATCCAGGGTTTGTGATATGATAATAGTTATCACAATGTGGACTGTAGATCAATATGCATAAGGTTCGTTTGTTATAAGAAGAGAAGAAACTGTTTTCTAACCTTTTAATGCCACAATGTTGGATGATAAAACAAACAATTCAATGATGAAGATCACAGAAGATGGAAATTTCCAGACCTGTAAAATGCAAAACTCGACATTAGGCATATATATTGACTTTCAACAAACGACAGAGACTAGAAAGTGCAGGACGCAAAACTAAGAAGCTATTCCATATGCTACCTACAGAGAGCAACATATAAAAGCTTAAATGGTCTCTAGAATTCGTACCATCATGGCAAGAAGAAAAATCTTGAAGTAACTTGAAATAAGGACTGCAAGCAGAAAGTCTTTGAACCTGTAAATTCGGGGGAATTTGCCACATGTATCATAAGAGTAATGACTAAACAGGATCAAGAATGCTGCAGATGAAAACGTCAAAAACAAAACCATATTCCTCTAATTAATGTAAATTTTGGCAAGATCTCTTGCTTTTTGCAAAGGGCGTGATCTCTTCATGCTATTGTTTAAAAAACAATAGTATTCCACTATTCAACGTCAATTACAGTATGCATTTTCTTAGCCATATATCCTAAGAACCCGAAGCAATCACAATTCATTTCTCTTGTGAGCCCCCACCCACCCCCTTTTTCTTTATCTTCTCATGCATTGGACCAGTATCTTATTTCAACTATGCCCATACTAAGGACATGTTTTCCAATTGGAAGCACAAGGAAACATGATAGAAATAATGCATACGTTTACCTGCAAGCTCCAGCCGATGCATTTAACAAAATCCTTGATGAAAGAAGAAGAAAACAAAGAAACATAATGTTCCCAAAGACCACATCCTTGAGCATCTACAATTGACATTAGTGAACTCATTCATTTAGCATTATATAATATCTAAAAAAATCTATGAAGTTGTAGTAAAGTTTAATTTATAGTCCAATTACACTTAAAAACCTTTTGGCATATCCAAACTAATGAAGAGAAACTCATGGATGCACATTGTTCTTCATTGCTTCGCCTCAAAAACAGACTATCTTGGTGTGCTAAGGAATTCTAATATATACAATCAAGATTCTAAAGAATTAATGAACTCATGTCAAGAATTAAACAATGAATTCATTTACATAAAAACGGATACAAGCATCCAAGAGAAGAAAACCAACTGTCGACTTCCATAATAAGCCCTGCAAAGTTACAAAAATTCCTAATTTAAGTTAACAGTAATACAAAACAATAAGATGTAGTGGTGTTATAACAAGACCCATAAATCCAACAATAAAACAAGCAGAAAAAAAAAAAAAAAGCAAATTGGATGAGTAGTAAGTCATTAATACCTCAAGATTCACGGTTTCAGAATTGAGCACATTGTAGAGCAGATGCCTGTAGGCTTGTGGCTTGTGCAGAATCAAATCGATCAAAAGAATCTGCAATAATTCATAAAGAAAAAAAAAATGTAAACACTAACCAAGTCAACAAAAAAAAAAAATCGGATAGAACATTATAAATATCAAAGATTTAGAGTGGGGTTTAGTTTTTACCATGATTTCACATTCAATATACTCGTCTGCAACTGCTCTGCAATTCTCCTATCAATTGATAAATTAATTGTAAACGGGAAATATATTGGATTTTTGTTTTTAGAGCGAAAAAAATGAAAAGCAAAGAGGGAAGTAAATAGAATTACACATTTCATGAGACGAATGTTTCCAGGTGAGTATTGCACAAACAGAGTTTTGATCCGAAACCCGCACTTAACACATCTGTACTCCATAACTCCCACACTTTCAAGACGCAACACAACACGAAGACACTCTCAAGTCCCAGTTATTTCTTAGTTGCGAGAATTTTGGCCGTCGGGCTTCTCACTTGGATCCGGATTCTGCTTCACCCGAAATTTTGGGTTTTACTCAAATTGTTTTAGATCCGAATTTAGATTTAAACTCAGATTTATTTTTTTTCTATTTTTTAAAAATATTTAAATAAAAATTAAAATTTTAAAATATTTATTTTATAAAATAATTATTAAATTCAAATATATTAAAGATTAAGAATTTTATGAATTAATTTAAATTTTTTTTAAATAATAATAAATAATATTTGGATTGAGTTTTTGTATTCTCGAAAAAATTCGAAATCATATTTTGATAAAAAAATTAAATCCAAAAAAAAACACAAACTTCTTTTAATTAAATCTAAATTTTTTTACTATCCGTATTCTTACTTTGGGTGTGGTCCGAGATGGAAAAGTGGATATATGGCCACCCTTGACAGGCTCATTAATCCAATTTAAGGAGGC